>CM067224.1:6934544-7599470 GCA_034190945.1 Octodonta nipae | reverse complement strand
AAAACTAAGAAAAATTATAAATAAAGAAATAAAAAGAATACTAACAAATTAAAAAAAAAAAATAAAAAATAATCGAACCAAAAAACAAATAATATAACAAATCTTAAAATAGTCAAAGTAATAATTATAATAAATATACTTATTGATTTTCTACGTGCCCAAAGTACAGTGAATGTGGATTAGTACTGCCAGTTGTTACGGTTGGCAAAAGCCGCGTATTTGAATCAAAAAACAAGGAATACTGCAAGAAATGGGCTGAGAAGCCATCCACCCTCTGTATAGCCCTGACTTGCCTCTGAAAGAATCACCGGGAGGAAAACAAGTTGGAATATCTGAAGAAGTTGAGGAGCACATGAGCAGTTGGCTTGCAACTCGCCCTCAAACATTCTATGAACAGATAATACTGAAACTGCCAACTCTCGGTGGAAAAAGTGTGTAGATTCGCAGGAGGGTTTACTGAAAAATGCTAAATCAATCATTTCTGTATAATGTTATTCAATAAATGTATGCAAAATTTCCGTTATATATGATTTAACCTCGTAATTATTTTGCTGACTTTAATTCTCAGAGTTTTGAATCAAAGTCGATTGCAGTATCATAATTAATTTATTCGACAATTTAAAGATCAGAAAATAGAAAATCAAAGTCAACAATATAGTTATGGCAAATCATAGTTATGAACTATGAAGTTAGTTAACTAATGAATAAAATTAAAAAGTTTATAATGAAAATTATTCCTTAAAACACCATCTATAAAAATGGTATAATGTCATTTTTTTGTAAAATGATTAGAAAAAAAGTTCTATCAACAAATAGAATGTAACATTTCAATGAAAAAATTTTGATATACCACCGTTTCTCGTCCCTGGGCTATCAGCAAACAGTTTGACAGTTGGCATGGCATTTGTATTAGGGAAAGAATAAAGGCCACTTGAAATGAATGTCAGTTCGAACGCAGTAGTAAAATGGGAAGGTGCTTCTCCCACCAGTACATTTTATTTAATTCCGAATACCAAAATGCAGCTTTTCAAACTAAATTTACATACAATAAAATAAAACTAAAAAAAAATAATTTATTAGGGATGTTACTCAAAGAACTAATAATTAATTTGTTCCTTTCAGATGGTTAAAATATTAATTTCGCTCAAAAGGGAGCATTGTAAACTTCTCGTAAAATCAAAAGCCCTGGAAAACAATCAGATTTGCAAGAAAACCGTCTGTGCTGTAAATTTAAGATTATTACCAGTTATTTACCTCGTAGAAGTGAAAGATTCTGCCCAGTTTCTAAATCAACTCATCTTATACAATTACTATGGACGATTGAAAATTGCGTATGTTTTACAATTTTTTCCAAATAACTCAATAACTAATTATCCAATCGGCTATATGAACCTATCATTTAGTTGCTATTGAAATCATATCATGTATTAAACAAATTGAGGTTTTGAACCTAGAACGGTTCATTCAGCTAAAATTGCGATTTTGATTTAACTTTAGTGTTATGCTATATACATTCTTCAAGAAAAGCCAATCAAATATCTGTGGATTTTTTTGCAATTGAAAATACTAACTTTCCTATAGTAATTACCGTTGATCCTCATTAATGTTTTCGTACTTAAAATACCACTTCAAACCTGAGTTCCTTTCATCGAATGTAAGCCTTGCGCCAGCCATGTTTACTCCAGTAACTAGGGCGGCTACGTTCCACTTAGCGATCACAACGACCATGCTCATTGAAAAGGTTTTCCCATTCCACTTGCTTGTGAGTGGTTAAATCATAATTCAAGTGGAATGGTGTATGGAGCGTTTTGAGCATTCATGTAAATAGGTTAACATGATTTATATTAAAAAATATACAATTTAATTTTTATATTTCATTTTAGTTGAGCTTTTAAACAATTCGAGTTTGAATATAATCGAAATGTCTTTTACGGCAGTTGGATATATGTTGATGCGTCGCAATAATGCTCCAGAAACTACTTCATCTAGTTCAGATGAAGAGGGGAATACAATTTAAGAAAATTATAATCGTGAAAAACGAAAACTTAGTCCACGTATTATTGATTACGAGAATGTAATTAATCTTTATTCAGATGAAGAATTCAAAAGTCATTTAGCAAACAACATATCTATAAACAAAAAAAAAATGTTTCATGAAAGAAATATTTTCACAACAATAATGAACATTTGAAGACGCGATATGTAAGACCGACATCTAGGATTTTTTTTCCTAGGAGTTAAGGGAGAACAGCAATTACACGGAACGGCTCCAGATTCGGAACCTCTGTGTACTGATTCTCTTGAAAATCCTAGATGTCGGTCTTACATCTCGCGTCTTCAAATTTAACGAAATGCATCAAATGCATAAAGAAGTGTTCGAGAGGTCATTCAATTGTGTGAAGCGCAACTGATGAAGGTTCCCGACCAGAAACAATATATATTATATTTATATATAATATATATTGTCTTGCGTACAAAGGAATGACACCTCGAAGAGAGTAGATAATGAACATTGTTTATTTACCAAGTTAGGTTATGTTATTGATAAATGTAGACAAATGTATAAATTAATGTTGAATATGAACTAAAATTAATTTTATTAAACTTAACATAATTACATTTAACTGTCTTCACACGTTCTGCATCAACTTGAGAAACATGAGCTTGCACAGCAGTATCTCTTTCCGAATCATATAATACTATTTTAGTTGTGGCCATCTTTAAAAGTTTAAAAATTGCACCAAACTTCTCAACGTCCACCTGGACCCATATCTACAGATGGGTCGTTGTGAGCGTGGTGTGGGCGAAAATAATGACGTCATTACTGACGTTTTCGCCGCCCTCACAACGACAGCAGTCGTCATGTGGAACGGCTGAAGGACTATTTTGAGTGTTGTGATCGCTAAGTGGAACGCACCCTAGGTATAACTAACAACAAAACCCTGAGTATCTGGCGACTGTCATCTGACAAAACATAACAACGCAATACAACACCTTGTATGACGATTGCCGGAATTTCAAACTATTACACTACAAAAAATAAGACAACTCCGTCAATTAGTTTGCAAGTTATGAACTTTTAAACAGGGGATACATTTTTTTGAAACCCCTCTGTATTTTTTTAATGGAGGTAAACATCCTTCGGCTTAAATTCGATTGTTTTACTGAAAATAGTTAAGAACTTTGGACCTGACTTGCCAAATGCGACGCGATATATCAAACAATCCACGGCAAGCCCGATTCCTCGTATATCGACGTGAAAATGCCGAAGTTTGGCCTACGACAAAGTTCCCTGGCAAGCATCCAAAGCACCTGTTGTTTTTAATTACGATCTGGATATCTCTGTCGTCTTGATGTAAACCGAGAACAATCGAGTTCGTACCAAGTTCACGAATAAGTTTTAATAAGCGCAACTTAGTGTTACGAAGTCTGACGTAGTAAACGTCAAGTGTATTCTCATTCAACGAACTCTTAATGTTCGTGTTGCCGGTCTTTGAGCGGTTGAAATTAATTTATGTTCAGACTTTAATTTTATGAATAATGGAGATTCGTTTCGAAAAAATGGCCGTTTTCGGTCGTGACACGAACTGTTTTTGAACTATGATTGAAACATTGAAGGTAAATGTGACTAAAGCTATTTAGTTCAAAAGCCTCAACTATTCTGTAATATTACCTTTTGATCGAAATAACTTTTTTAATGTTTTTTTTTGGTAATTCTTGCACTGCAGGACCCGAACTCTTCTTCCAATCATGTCAACTCAAATATTTTGAAAACAATTTATTTGTTTTCTATCACTAGATTTGTTCACATTTTCGAACTTAAACAAATCAAAATTAAACAAAATAATTTATATACAGTGATGGGCAAATGTGTGGAACCAAGTAAATATCTCTGGAATTATTAGAGATATCAAAATGAAATTTGGAAGGTGAATACTGCAGTAGATTGCCTATTTGTTTCCAAAAAAACTTCCTGTTTTACCGGAAGTAATGTCGATTTTAAAATTTGCAATGAAACACCCTGTATAGTATTTTAGTTTCTGATGAAACATTTTATTGCGAATACAAAAATATCGGGTTTGATATTGTTTACTTCAATACCTTCCGAGATATTAACAGAAAAGTAACTAAGGAACGGAAAAATTCGATGGTAGCTAAACTCGGTTCAGATTTCATTTACGCCCGATATAAACAAACCGCTCGGTAAGGATTTGTATTTCTATTGGCCAATCGGTGGCATTTTACCGTCACAGCCAACCGCACTGCTTGTTCTATAGTCGAATACACGTGCGTTTGTTTAAATCAGGCGCAAATTAAATCTGAATCAAGTTTAGTAGTCCATGAAATTCATTGTAGAAGTGACAGTAGTTATCAAAATAAGTTATTAGTTTTTTTTTATTTGAACGTAAAAAGATTGTATTGTTTTAATTTGATGGTAAAATGGCCGAATTAAGTGAAAGAGAAAGAATAGAAATATTAATGATGATTGGGTATGGGGAGAGGAAAAGGACGCATCAAGAAGTTTGTGGCCTTTTTAACATTTTTCATCCGAATACACAAATATCCCGTTCAGTAGTGACGAAAACTTTGCGAAGGTACGACACAAAACAACAAAAAGTGGACGGTTAAAAAGTGCAAATAATGAAGGTGTAGCTCAAAATGTTGCTATATCTTTGGAAGAAAATCCTCACTTATCCACTACCGACCTCGCCAATATGTATGGAGTTAGCCGTCGTTCAGTAGGAAGGATATTAAGGCAGGAAAAATATCATCCATACAAAATTCGCCTCATTCAAGAATTCTCCGAAAACGATTTCGACAGATGTTTGCAATTTTGTGAAACGATGATGGATATTTGTAACCGTGATAATAATTTTATAAGAAATGGTCTGGTCGCAAAGTAATTCTAATTGGGTACAAGAGACTCATACACAATATCCCCAAAAATTGAACGTTAGGGCCGGCATTTATAACAACAGAATAGTGAGACCCTTCCTCCTACAAGAAACTTTAAACGGAGATAGGTATTTACAGCTCTTGGAGACACAAGTTATTTCGGCATTGGAGGTAAATGGACAATTACCAAATAATATCTGGTTTCAGCAGGATGGAGCACATTTGAACATCTAATACATTAAGTTTAGTTAAGTTAAGTTTCAATGTTTTGAAAATCACTTAGATTTAGTTAATAATTATGA
Organism: Octodonta nipae; assembly: GCA_034190945.1. Classification (NCBI taxonomy): domain Eukaryota; kingdom Metazoa; phylum Arthropoda; class Insecta; order Coleoptera; family Chrysomelidae; genus Octodonta; species Octodonta nipae. Next base: position 7,594,272 of record CM067224.1, on the reverse strand, counting down.
TTATGTATTTCTTTAATGGATATTAGATTTTTCCTTTCGTTAAATACTTTTCTGTTAATATCTCGGTAGGTATTGATGTAACAATATCAAACCCGATATTTTTGTATTCGCAATAAATGTTTCATCAGAAATAAAATACTATACAGGGTGTCTCATTGTAAATTTTAAAATCGACATTACTTCCGGTAAAACAGGAAGTTCAAAATTGTAAAAAAAAAAAATAGGAAACAAATAGGCAATTTACTGCAGTATCCACCTTCCAAATTTCATTTGGATATCTCTAATAATTCCAGAGATATTTGCTTGGTTCCGCACATTTGCCCATCACTGTATACAGTTTGTACATAACCTAACAATCCAGCATGAATTTCATGAAAAGTTACAGAACTATGTTTTAGTTTATTTCAAGTGATGGATTAAATATGTGTTTAATCTAATTAACCCCCAACTATTTCGTAGTACGCTAAAGAAAATTGGTTTATTTGAATTGAAGAGACAGTTTTTTAGCTAATATTTTTACTCGGACTTTAAAAGTCATTGGACAATGGTGAAATATATAAATTGTACAGTTCATTACTTGTATATGGTATCAAGGATCTTTACCCATAGAAAGAAACCCTTAAAGAAGAAAGAGAAATAAGTATTTTAGTGACGAAGACATGAAAAATGTTTTTAGACACAATAACGCACACATTTATTTATCTACTGCTGTTGGAGGATATTTTTTATTTGTGCTATTTTACCCAAATCCATAAATTTGAAAGGAAGTGGAAGCTATTTTCGCAACTACAAAATAAAAATTTCGAGTCAGATCTTTTCCTTGAGGATATAAATAAATTCAATATTAAAATATCTACGTTTAATTTCAATATTTAGTTTTTTTTCTGTTTATTACTTTCAAGAACTTTGAAATGAAGTACTTTACATGTTTAAAGTGTTATCGGTATCACTAAAATGAATTCGGAAATAGGCATCAGTTTGTTTATTTAAATATAATAAATCGTACTAAATAAACTCGGATCTATTCCTGTGGAAACAGATTAAAAATAGAGAATTGATTCACCGAAAATGCTCGTAGTGATTTCAATTTGGATAAAACAACAAATAGTGGTGGGATATTTAACATTTCAGATTAATTTTTATGATAACTGATTAACAGTAATGGAGTAATATGAACTTAGTGAGCTGTTCGGTTTTATTCCAGGATTATGGAGTGTCTACCTCCCATTTCTACTTTCTTTATTTTCAATAGTCATTTATCCAATATTAGTACAATGAATCTGTTATTATTAAAAGTCGAGGCTGGTAATTTCTGATATATAGAAGAAAGTGTACTAACACAATATGGCGACGTCACTGGCTGACTAACAACAACACTGGGTGGAACAAATAAATCGTATTCTAAAAATCTATCTTAAAATGATTACATTCAATTTAATCAGCTCTATGGTTGATCCCGTTAAGGTAATTGAGAAAACTGTCGTAACAAGTTTGGTATTATAAAGTGAAATCACATAAAATCATAATTTTTACTAAACTATTTTTACGTTAACTAGCAGTGGGGGATCCAGGATTCTCATTTGGGGCTTGATCTGTTTTGGGGGACCCCATGGCCCTCTGTGCAAATTTAACGACGCGGTATGTTTTATTTAATCAGATCAGATTTTTGATTTAATCAACATTGATCGGTTATCAAAATTGATTTGCTACTATTGTATGTATGAGCGTCAAATGGAAGGACCGCAACATCATACGTAGCAGAATCCTGCAATAATGCTCTATTATGGGCCCATGATTGTCACCCCCAAGGATAAGCAGAATTAATAAACATATTATAAAAGATATTTGTAATTTTTTTTTAAAAAGAAATAATTGTCTGTGCAAATTTGTGAAAAAAATATGAAAATCCTACATTATTTTTTCTATTGTTTTATAAAAATGTTGCATAAATGTTTTGATAATACAACACGTATCGTACGTACGGTATAAAAAAGAAAGACTTAAATATAATTTTAGTATACTAGGTAATTTATTTTTGATGATCAGTATGGGGATCTCGGAAACTATCGGAGATAGAGCAATGGTTAAATCGGGAAAGATTTGCAGTTTCACTGGCCCAATTTAATGGCATTTTCGTATTTTTGTAAAAAGTCATGGCGAAATTCTGTCGATTTAGTCAAATCCCTCTAGCTCCTTTGTTTTTGATTTTATAAAAAAATGTAAATATCAAAATTGAAGGGAATTGTATCCCGAATATGATTGTCATGTCCTCGTTTGCGTAACACAAACTTATCTTTTTTTGAAAGGAAACCATAGTTGGCTATGACCTCAAGAAATCGGACATTTTTAGAGCTTTTCAACGATATAATACTCGATATAGTTATTCATAAAAATAACGGAGTTATGGATGCTTTTCTCTCTTAATTTCACTTTTAACATAGGTAGCCATGAAAAAGATTGGTTTCACTTTGACGTTTCCTCATTTGAGAGTAATTCCATTAGTAGTGCTGAACTGAGAGTCGATATTGACAAGTTTTCGTGATAAAATGGAATATTCTAACGAAGAAAAACTGAATATGGTGGAATGTTATATCATATGCCATAAAAATTCAGTTCGTGCAGCTGAGGAATACTTTCATAGATATTTTAATCGTCGTCAACCTGCTCTATGTACATTTAAGAGGCTTTACGATAGTTTACGCAGATATGGATCTTTTACTAAACCACCAAAGGAACGTAATCAAATTAACGAAGCAGCATAAATAAGTTTTTGGCAATGGCAAATCAAAATCCATCTCATCAACTAGTGAGATTGCGGCAGAAGCTGGCACATCTCAACGAACTGTAGTTAAGGTACTGAAAGCGCGCAAGTTCCACCCGTACAAACTTTCAGTTTCCATTAAAGGTGTTATGGTCAGATGAAACTAGATTTACTAACTGCGGTATGTTCAATAGCCACAATGAGCATATCTGGGCTAAAGAAAACTCTTTCCATGTCGAACAAAGACGACCCCAGATAAAATTTGGTTTTAATGTTTGGTGTGGTATCACAGGGTCTACTATTCTGGGGCCTTTTATCTATGACGAATCACTTACTGAGGAGCGCTACTTGTATTTCTTGCAATACACCTGCTCATAACTCGTTATTAGTAAGACAACACTTACATAATATCTATCCAAATTCTTGGATAGGAAGAAATGGCCACCTCGGTCTCCCGATTTGGCAGTTATAGACTCCTATTTATGGGGTACGCTAAAAACAAAGTATACAAAAGAAAGTATGAGGCAGTTGGTGACCTAAGGGAGGCGTATTACATGCAATTGAAGAAATTGATAGGCGGTCTGTGAGGAAAGCGCTAATGTCAATCTTAAAAAGATGCAATTTTTGTCTAAATAACAATGGTGGACTTTTCGACCATAAGTTCTAACCATTATTATGTACTTTAATTTCTTAAGTTTTGAGTAAGTACCTACTTATTTAGTTTTTTTGTTAAATCTGATATACCTAATAAAAAAATCGTTCAATGCTTTTTGGAATATTTATCAATAAATCAATCTATTTCATGGCTAACTACGTTAAAAGTGAAAATAAGAGAGAAAATAATCCATAACTCTGTTATTTTTATGAATAACTATATCGAGTATTATATCGTTGAAAAGCTCTAAAATGTCCGATTTTTTGAGGTCATAGCCAACTATGGTTTCCATTCAAAAAAAGAGAAGTTTCTGTCATATCTCGAAAACGAGAGCTGTCACGCAAACGAAGACATGACCATCATATTCGGGATACAATTCGCTTCAATTTTGATGTTTACACTTTTTTTATAAAATCAAAAACAAAGGAGCTAGAGGGATTTGACTAAATCGACATAATTTCGTTTTTTCAAAATTTCTAGTAAGCCATGACTTTTTACACAAATCCGAAAGTGTCATTAATTTGGGTCAGTAAAACTGCAAATCTTTCCGAATTTAACCATTGCTCTATCTCCGCTAGTTTCCGAGATCCCCATCCTGATTATCAAAAAAAACTCACCCTGTATATATGTACATATTATTAATAAATTTTGTCCGGGTCCTATGAACAGGTTTCGTTACCTTTGTAGGGTTTGAATTGAATGTTATTTAACACAAATAGCTTGAATTGAAAAAATGAAATACGTAAATTAAAGAAAACAAGTAAGTTATAAGAAAAATAATAAATACAAAATTTTAAATATGAGTAAATGTAATATTACTGCAATCCTACCCACTGCACCAACTAATTTAAATCGACACCGAAAAATATTTTTTATTTCAATTCAATTATTTTACATCTATAGCAAATACTATGTCAAACTGTTACTTGTTTGTACTTAAGACTAGGCTAGGTTCAGGGTGAGAACCGCGTCTAAATTGGATGTTTCGACTCCAGCCGTAGAGCCATTTATCAAGAGACAAACTGAAAAACCAAATAAAAATAACGTAAATCAGGTTCTAGATCGAACATGGCAATCTTGATCTGCCCACTCTATAAGTCCCACTAAAGAACTGATTAAGAAGTACAGGTTTTAGATCGAACTCGGCGTCTAAAATCATGTTTGATTTAAAAAATACAGCTCTCGGAAAATAAATGTTGCCACTCTGTAAGCGTTGTGAAAATTGTATGGGCACTGTTGCGGTGTGTCAACAGGGGTGGTGTGTTCCTATTGGCTTGTTCATTTTGACCAATTAGAGCTCTTGTTCTTAGATAGGTCAACTATCCACTCACCGTTGGGGTATTGTTCCTTGTCCTGACTATTTTCTCTGTGTTTGTGTATGCTACTGGACTTTTTTCTGAAATATAGCGTCCTGCCGGTGTCACTCTCCAGAATGGTTGAAGGCGTCGGGCGTCCTTTATTATTAATGTTCATTTTTCGTTTTTCGATTTCAATACACTGAGGAACCCGGCGAGTCCATTTATGTATATAGGTTATGGACTCATAAGAGAATGTTTACTCGTATACAGGGTGAGTTTTTTTTGATGATCATTATGGGGATCTCGGAAACTAGCGGAGATAGAGCAATGGTTAAATTGGGAAAGATTTGCAGTTTTACTGGTCCAATTTAATGACACTTTCGGATTTTTGTAAAAGTCATGGCTAGATATTTTGAAAAAACGAAATTCTGTCGATTTAGTCAAATCCTTCTAGCTCCTTTGTTTTTGAATTTATAAAAAAAGTGTAAATATCAAAATTGAAGGGAATTGTATCCCGAATATGATTGTCATGACCTCGTTTGCGTGACAGCTCTCGTTTTCGTAACACAAACTTATCTTTTTTTGAATGGAAACCATAGTTGGCTATGACCTCAAGAAATCGGACATTTTTAGAGCTTTTCAACGATATAATACTCGATATAGTTATTCATAAAATAACGGAGTTATGGATGCTTTTCTCTCTTAATTTCACTTTTAACATAGGTAGCCATGAAAAAGATTGGCTTTCACTTTGACGTTTCCTCATTTGAGAGTAATTCCATTAGTAGTGCTGAACTGAGAGTCGATATTGACAAGTTTTCGTGATAAAATGGAATATTCTAACGAAGAAAAACTGAATATGGTGGAATGTTATCTCATATGCCATAAAAATTCAGTTCGTGCAGCTGAGGAATACTTTCATAGATATTTTAATCGTCGTCAACCTGCTCTATGTACATTTAAGAGGCTTTACGATAGTTTACGCAGATATGGATCTTTTACTAAACCACCAAAGGAACGTAATCAAATTAACGAAGCAGCATAAATAAGTGTTTTGGCAATGGCAAATCAAAATCCATCTCATCAACTAGTGAGATTGCGGCAGAAGCTGGCACATCTCAACGAACTGTAGTTAAGGTACTGAAAGCGCGCAAGTTCCACCCGTACAAACTTTCAGTTTCTCAAACTTAGCATGTTGGTGACGAACATCGACGTATTTTGTTTTGTACATGGTTTAGAGACATGTGCCTTGACAATCCACAGTTTCCATTAAAGGTGTTATGGTCAGATGAAACTAGATTTACTAACTGCGGTATGTTCAATAGACACAATGAGCATATCTGGGCTAAAGAAAACCCTTTCCATGTAGAACAACGACGACCCCAGATAACATTTGGTTTTAATGTTTGGTGTGGTATCATAGGGTCTACTATTCTGGGGGCTTTTATCTATGACTTACTGGGGAGCGCTACTTGCATTTCTTATAGAAATTGAGTGGTTCCAACATGATGGAGCACCTGCTCATAACTCGTTATTATTAAGACAACACTTAGATAATATCTATCCAAACTCTTGGATAGGAAGAAATGGCCCACGCGAATGGCCACCCCGGTGTCCCGATTGGCAGTTATAGACTTCTATTTATGGGGTGCGCTAAAAAACAAAAGTATACAAAAGAAAGTATGAGACAGTTGGTGACCTAAGGGAGGCGGTATTACAAGCAATTGAAGAAATTGATAGGCGGTCTGTGAAGAAAGCGGTAATGTCAATCTTAAAAAGATGCAATTTTTGTCTAAATAACAATGGTAGACTTTTCGAACCATAATTCTAACCATTATTATGTACTTTAATTTTCTTAAGTTTTTGAGTAAGTACCATACTTATTTAGTTTTTTTGTTATATCTGATATACCTAATAAAAAAATCGTTCAATGTTTTTTGGAATAGTTATCAATAAATCAATCTATTTCATGGCTAACTACGTTAAAAGTGAAAATAAGAGAGAAAAGCATCCATAACTCCGTTATTTTTATGAATAACTATATCGAGTATTATATCGTTGAAAAGCTCTAAAAATATCTGATTTTTTGAGGTCATAGCCAACTATGGTTTCCATTAAAAAAAGAGAAGTTTTTGTCATATCTCGAAAACGAGAGCTGTCACGCAAACGAAGACATGACCATCATATTCGGGATACAATTCGCTTCAATTTTGATATTTACACTTTTTTTATAAAATCAAAAACAAAGGAGCTAGAGGGATTTGACTAAATCGACATAATTTCGTTTTTTCAAAATTTCTAGTAAGCCATGACTTTTTACAAAAATCTGAAAGTGTCATTAATTTGGGTCAGTAAAACTGCAAATCTTTCCGAATTTAACCATTGCTCTATCTCCGCTAGTTTCCGAGATCCCCATCCTGATTATCAAAAAAAAACTCCCCTGTATATTGATAGATTTTGTCCGGGTCCTATGACACGTTACCTGAATTGAATGTTATTTAACACAATAGCTTGAATTGAAAAAATGAAATACGTAAATTAAAGAAAACAAGTAAGTTAAAAGAAAAATAATAAATACAAAATTTTAAATATGAGAAAATGTAATATTACTGTAATCCTACCCACTGCACCAACTAATTTTAAATGGACACCGAAAAATATTCTTTTTATTTCAATTCAATTATTTTACATCTATAGCAAATACTATGTCAAACTGTTACTTGTTTGTACTTAAGACTAGGCTAGGTTCAGGGTGAGAACCGCGTCTAAATTGGACGTTTCGATTCCAGCCGTAGAGCCATTTACCAAGAGACAAACTGAAAAACCAAATAAAAATAACGTAAATCAGGTTCTAGATCGAACATGGCAATCTTGATCTGCCCACTCTGTAAGTCCCACTAAAGAACTGATTAAGAAGTACAGGTTTTAGATCGAACTCGGCTTCTAAAATCAGGTTTGTTTTAAAAAATACAGCTTTCGGAAAATAAATGTTGCCACTCTGTAAGCGTTGTGAAAATTGTATGGGCACTGTTGCGGTGTGTCAACAGGGGTGGTGTGTTCCTATTGGCCTGTTCATTTTGACCAATTAGAGCTCTTGTTCTTAGATAGGTCAACTATCCACTCACCGTTGGGGTATTGTTCCTTGTCCTGACTATTTTCTCTGTGTTTGTGTATGCTACTGGACTTTTTTCAGAAATATAGCGTCCTACTGGTGCCACTCTCCAGAATGGTCGAAGGCGTCGGGCGTCGTTTATTATTAATGTTCATTTTTCGTTTTTCGATTTCAATACACTGAAGCACCCGGGGAATCCATTTATGTATATAGTTTATTGACTCATAAGAGAATGTCCATTCGTATATATTTAACAAAACAGGTTGTCGCATAACTAGCTGTGAGACATTTAATATGAAAATTTTCAATATGACAATCTGAAAAAGTCGAAACTCATTGTGGTTACACATAATAAGTCAAGCTATTTCAATATTGTGTTTATAATTGTCCAATTACTTTTACATAAAAATTATTCTACATCGTGCTTCGTTATTTATCATGAATAAAAAAGAAATTGTTTATCAGATTGTGTAATAAATATCTGCGTATACAACAAATATAAATCCAACACGAACTGCTGTAGAATTTTATTAACATTGTCGACCAGGGATTTCGAACATAAATATACACGATCGTAGAGGCGCCAAAATTTCAGTCAACATTAAAGTTTTAATTCGTGTGCTGCTAATTCGTCAAACGGCATTGAGCGAAATATGGCTGTCCACCGTTTTCGTAATTATTACTAATTAATGATAAATTATTTATTATTATTGTGTGTGTGTGTGTTTTCACGAGGCAGCTGACAAACTGATTCACTCGCTGTCAGTTTCTATTGTGCAATCGCAGTTTCCGAATGTCGTGCTCCAAATATTTCGCGCGCGCTTCGTTTGTTTTTCTTGTTGCCAGATAAAAATGGCCAACGGCCAAGGATATTTGACATCGTCTTCTTCTTCGTCATCTTCCCGTGCTGATTTAGGGAGTGAAGCGGATTCTTCGTCGTCTGAGGAGGATGGAATTTTGGAAAAATACAGGCGTAAAGAGAGGAAGTATGCCGAAAGCATGGCCAACATGTATGAGGCGATTTCTGAGGGGCAGTTTAAAAGTGAGTATTTTGGTCAGTGCAGACGGTGTGAAAATTTATAAGGAAAATCTTGAATTAGTTTGTAAGGTTTGTATATTTACGATTTCAAGTACTTCTAATACTGATATAGGTAGCGCAAAGTTACTAGGTATTGATCTAGATAGCACCTTGTCGTAGAATGTTCATATACACCACTCAACACTCCGTTACGGGTGATTAATACGAAGGTGAATCAAATATGAACCGGACTTTTGTTTTAAAAATTTTATTGGTACGATCAATACAAATTTTAATACATATTATTTTTCTACCTAGTCTCCTCTCTTATGTATACATTTTTCCCACCGAATCGGAAGTTTTTTAATACCTTTCTCAATGAATGAAACTGGTCGTGTCGATAACCAATTGCGCACAAACGTTTCTACACCTTCGTTGTCCTCAAAGTGGTGGCCTCCCAGTTCTTCTTTAAGTGCCCCAAACATGTGGTAGTCACATGGCGACAAATCAGGACTGTAAGGCGGGTGTTCAAGGGTTTCCCAGTGCATTTTGTTCAATTTTCCTTGAGTCAATGCAGCTGTATGTGGCCGAGCGTTGTCATGCAACAGAATCACACTTCATAGACATATCCCGCCTCTTTGCCGATAGGCAAGTTTCACTTGTTGGAGTAGTTCGCAGTAATACTCAGCATTAATTGTACGGCGTTCGTGCAGAAAATCGATCAGCAGTACGCCTTTCGAATTCCAAAAAACTGTTGCAAGAATTTTCCCTGCAGAAAGACAGGTCTTGGCTTTCCGCGGTGCAGCCTCTCCAGGTTTTCGCCACTCCATGCTTGCACGTTTGGACTCCGGGGTATAATGATGCACCGATGTCTCATCACAGGTGACAATATGTCTCAAAAACTCATCCCCCTCTGCTCGATATCTTGCTAACCGCCTTTCACATACGGCAAGACGGTTTGCTTTCTGATCTTCCCTTAGAAGGCGAGGAACCCATCTTGCACACTTTTCGGTAACCCAACTCATCTGAAATGGCTGATTGAGCACTCCCGCATGATATTCCAAGGTGTTCAGCAATTGCCAATACTGTAAGATGGCGGTCACCTTCAATCAGCTCACGAATTGCGTAGATATTCGCCTCATTGATGCTTGTCGTGGAACGGCGTGCATGAGGCTCATTTTCCACTGTCTCTCGGCCATCTGAAAACTTTTTGTGCCAGTCGTACACTTGGGTCCTTGAAAGTGTTTCATTGCCGAACTGTGCAGATAGTCGACGCAAAATTTCAGATAGTCTAACGCCCTCCCGCGCCAAAAATTTGATAACAACACGTTGCGCAACAGACGTATGCACCTCTTGCCCTGACATGATGCTACTAACAGCGCATCGACTACGCTTCGCCAAACCGACGAACTCCCTCTTGTTAACATCCCTACCTAACATATATCGAGACGTCACGCCACTCGAATTACCTACAGGGCGAGAAACAGAAAAGTCATATTTGATTCACCCTCGTAGTTTGTAAGGTATTTGGAGAAGATACCTTAACAACAAGAAAAAAACACAAAATCTTACGTTTTCAAATACTCCTAATACTGATATAGCGTAAAGTTACTTGGTTTTCATCTAGATAGCACCTTGTCGTGGAATGTTCATATAAACCACTTAACACTCCGTTGAACAGGTAGTTAATAATTACACTCGCACATGGGTTATGCATGGTACGTACAAATTTGAAATATCATTTAAAGTGACTTTTTCGTATTATTTTTTACATATGCACCTTATTTTTCTTCAATTGATACTTCTTCTAATTTTTGACATATTTATTGTAGGTAATATACAGAAACCAAAATTATAACGCAGTATAACAATACAATGCACTTCTAGCACACAATGTTGTTTATGATACTGTTTTGTGTTAAAAAATAAAATTAACAGACCCCAAAGCTTACATTTTTCATTGTTTTGAGGTCTGTAATTGAAGAAATTTGTGTTCCACTCACTTATCTAATTAATGAGTCTTTTAAAACAGGAAAATATCCCAAACAATTTAAAAAATCTAAATCTATACCAGTCTACAAAGATAAAGGTCCAGTAGACAATATTACAAATTATCGAAACATATGTGTTCAAAGTCAGCTAGCTAAAGTTTTTGAAGTGGCTTACAACATTAGACTGAACACTTTTCTGGAGAATTATAATTTACTAATCCCCTGCCAACAAGGCTTTCGTGCAAATAAATCTACACATAGTGCATTATCGGAGATATGCAATTTTATATATGTCTCATTGAACAATAAAATATTAAATATAAATTGGTTCTTCGATTTATCACGTGCATTTGACTTCTTAGATCATTACTTGTTACTAGATAAACTTAACACAATTGGCGTTAGAAGCTCAGCAAATGAATGGATTCGATCATACATCACAAACCGTGAACAAGCTGTTCAAGTAGGCGAAACTAGATCCAATTTCAAGACAGTCCATACGGGGGTGCCACAAGGCTCAATATTGGGCCCTGTTCTCTTTCTTATATTTATTATTTTATCTCAAAATTCTCTATGCTAATGACACAAATTTTGGCATATTTGGGAAAAGTGATTCTGAACTTGTCAGAAATGCTAATGTAGCCACTCGGGACTATTGCGATTCACATGGTTTAACCGTAAATGTTAAAAAATCACAAATAATGTCATTCCTACCTAAAAACAACATAAATAATTTAAGTTATCTTGTCAGGTTAAATAATGAATCTATTGAGCAGACATATTCATGTATGTTCTTAGGTATAATATTATGTAACAAATAAATTAGGTAAGTTCCTAATGCGCCAATTCAAATTTACCGTAAGTTTCAACGTTCTTAAATTAGCATATTTCGGCCTAGCGGAGACGATTTTGTCATATGGCCTTATATTTTGGGGCTGTTCAGCTCATATTGACAAAGTCTTCTCTACACAAAAAAACATCTTAACTAGTTGCAAGTAATTTTTAATATTCTGACGGTTTATTCATTATATATTTACCTATTAATAATAAATATTAAAAAGCAAGTATCACTTACTAGAAATGAGGAAATACACAATTATTCAACTCGTAGCAGCAATGAACTACATCAGCCATTCTCTATGCTATCAGTTGGGCAAAATTCCCATATCTATAGGGGGATTATAAGTTTTAATAAATATACACGAGCTAGAGGGAATGAGAAAAGTATAGTGAAGTTTGGAAAGGAGCGCTATACATACCTGTCCAGAAAAGCATACTACTCGTATGATGAATTTTTGAAAGATGCTGAGTGACGCGGGTGGTGATTCTTTTGACAAGGCAAATAAATCATTTGTATTTGTAAGATTAATTTTCTTGTAAATGCAGTGATATTTATTATTTATTTATTTATTTATTTACTTGTATTTATTGTGTTTTTGATCATCTCGAAGTATATACAAAAAATCATAATCGCAAATCTGACTGTTAGTTCTTCAGCTATTTATGTAACCCGGAAATATTGTATGGCTGAACATTAAAATTTTTAATCACAAGGTTGCTGGAAAATATTGTAAAATTTTATACAATGACATTTAAAAACTAATAGTGTGATGGAGATATCATGGTGATTTTTTTGTGAAGTAAATATATAATGTTTAAGAATTTCATTTCAGGGTTATATCAATTATTTTATATGTCGGTAGAATGTCATAGGACTATCATTTTTAATCTTTTTATATCGGAAAACCATTTAAATTATGCTTAGTTTGAAGACGCTATAAAAAACTGTAGACAAATGTCTTTTTTGTTGGTGTGCCAATATTGTTAGATTATTAAATACTACACAGGTATGTTATCTCAAAAGTTTCAAATTTGGGACACTGCATTTGTTTCTTTTAACCATTACTTATTTTCAAACTAGTATTTTTGCTTTTTGCTTGTACTGTTATTTGCACTTATTAAAAACATTTCAAAACACTCGTACATTTTTATTTCGCTCCAACTATACAGCAAAAAGAAGAATAGAGTGAACAGCCCTTCAACAGTTCACTATTGACTTTCCTTACAAGTCGTTATAATAAATTTTCCAAACTTTTCCGCAGAGATAATGACAATTTTTTTCCATGTATATTACAGGATGAACGCTTCTTTATTGATTCAAAAAAGCGTTTTGGTTTATATACGCCCATTTCGTTTGAAATTGTTGTTTGTATTATTAAGTAGTTAGACAAAAAACATAGGATTTGGTAATTACATACACATTTCTGCACAATTCAAATGTACGCAACATTTATTTTAAGTACCCTCAATTACTTATTGGTTCTGTATTAAGTGTAGGATGCTTTACGATTCAATTCATATTTTAGATTTTGTATAGACAGCTTCCTTTAATCAGTTTGATAAAAACCCGGCCTAGGCTTTTTGCTAATTAATTACTGCTGCCTCGCAAGATGGCGCATTACCAGCTATCTACGGGCGCAGCTACCCTCAATGATGTCACTTTCGATAATGGACAGACCGCGGTTTCTTATCAACGGATAACCTCATCAGTGGGGCCTATAAGGAACCAAAATTCGATATCAGAAAAATTTTTACACAACCATGAAATTTTTCCCACGCTCAAGGGTCCCAAAACTTAAACACTATTAACTATATTCTATTTGTATTCTAGTTGCTATATTTAACTTCTATATCGTGTATTATTCGTTAAAGTAATATTAATACAGCAGGAAAAGTATCAGACAACAGATCAAATAATATAATCCACCTTTAAGGTTTGAAGTAATTGATAATCCCATTAAAGTAGGGCCGTAGCCAGCTGGAGGGGAGTTCGGGGGGTTCTCATATGGTACCAAGTACTGTTTCGCATTTTTGACGAACAATAACATTTTCTTATTGGCATACTGGCATATTTCTATATCTGGGGTACAAAATATTGTAGCTACATATTGGGAGAACTGATTTGTAACAGATTTAATATATTATTATTGGTTACTATTTACAATTTTCAAATGTTTATTTGGTAAATTTTGTGTGACAATTTCGTAACTGATTAATATCTGAGATAAGAGCATATTATGGTGTGTTAGGGATGTCAGCTTTCATCAATTGATTTTTTTTGAAAATACTATTAATATTAATACCAAAACTTTTAAAAGTAGTTTTATCTAGATTTAGTGACAGTTGGTTTAGTGCAAGACATTTATAGTCAGTATTAAAATCTTGATTATACAAGGTGAGACTAAAGAAACAGCAGAATAACTGGGAAGGAAACCATTTTTTGAACAAAATACTGTCGAGTTATTCTGATGTTTCCATACATTTGGATCAGACTGTGTCTATTTTTATTTTTATTAAACCTGCTGCCGTGTCACCAGCATAAGACCACGTCAGAATGCTATTTAATAAATCTGTTAAGTACAAAGCAACTAACTAATGGTCCTAGCATGGTTCCTTGAGGAACACCAATATTTATTTTAGTACAGTCATTAAGAAACTCATTAACTTCAAAGCGCTGTTGTATGTTCTGAAAACAGCTGCAAATAAATTAAAGTTTAAGTTGTTACTATTGGAAAGCACGACTGGATGATTAAACTAATTAAATATTTTAAAATAAGATTATTAATATGTATCTTGTCTATAAGAGGAAATAATAAATTTAACAACCCTATAATCAGAAATAGCGTGTTTATGCGCTAGGTTTGATGTCAGCTCTTTTGATTTTTTTGGTTCTTTGAGATTGTAATTGAGCAATAGACAAAAAGGGCATTCTGATGATTGCGCTTTTACGACTCCTGAAAATTCAGCTGACACAAATAATTCAGTCAGCATCTATACGAGTATTATAACGTGAAATCTGCATACAGTTTCAGGCAATCGTTTCGACGAACAAAGATCGCATGCACAATGCATTTTTTACGGTATAATGCAGCCTGGAAAAAGATGAATTGCAAATAATATGTTGATTGCATCGCCTCGAGGTGATTTTTATTCATAGATGTTTGAATAGCTGCACTAAATTTATGAATAAGTGAGTACTTAATTAATAGTCCCTACTAGTGCAAGAAGAAAAGAGAAATAACATTATGTTGACGATAGAGGAGTGTGGTATTGATTTTTTTTGTCGTCAAGACAGTGGCTGCTTACAAATTGACGGAATTTTTCAAAATACACCGATACTGTGATGTACATTAACTGAAGAAGATACATATTGGACATGGAAGCAAGTTTCATTTAGCATGGTATAAATGTACTGCCTTTAATAAATGAAGAAAAGTATGGTAGTCTTAAATAAAACTGAAATTAATAAACAAAGTAAATAATTTGGTAAACGAGTTGGACTCGCATACCTAAGGGTTCCGTACCACCTTCAAGATTCTTATATTCCAGTTTCAGACAAGCAAGGAATGAGTGCATTTTCTTATATATATTTACCCTAATACTTTTAAAGGGCATTTTAAATTTATAAAAAATATACACTTTCATTTCCACACATAAACTTTTTATTTTCTGCTTCAGGATTAGCTTGATTTTTATAAGAATACATATGTATTTCATTTTCTAATTTGGCCCACAAAAATTAACATTAGAGTTTTATTTTACTAATAAACTTTCAGGGAAGCCTTTTATAATCCACTGTCTCAATTTTGAGGCTCGGTAGATTGGAAGATTAGAGCAAAATAGGTCAAGTTTTAAATTATAAATTATTAAATATTGTTGAAATTATTTAAAAATACAAATAAAATATATATTTCAAAATTTAAATAGTGTAATTTCTAATGTGGGAATTAAGTGGATGTTTAATAATTTTGTTAATATCTTTTAAACAAATGATACGATATATTTGTAATTCACATAATGAGCCTTTTATCTAATATGAGAAAACTGAAATTTTATTTTCAAGTTTACATTTCTAATAATTTTTCTTAGACCAATTTCAAGTGAGCACCAGTACCCCTAATTATTTTAAAAATTTTAGGTAGTAGTAGTTTCGGAAATAAAGCGAGAAATGAGAATTTTTTACATCTTTATGTTAATATCTTACAAACAATTAATTTTAAAAATATGAAAAATATGTATTTGTATTTCTCTTAATAAACCCTTTCATTTGATGTATTGCACTGATGCGTTAAAAAATTTTTTTTATTTTCCGTTTATTTCTATAATTTGGCCCCCAATATTAATACCAGGGTATTTCTTCGTATTTTTCCTGTAAACAAAAAAAAATAGATCTTATAGTTTGGGGAATAAAGGGGGGAATGGGTAATTTTTTAAATATTTTTTTAAATATATTTTAATATATTTATTTTAAAAAAAAAGTAAAATATATTAGCATTCCGTCATAATGAGCCCTTTGATTTGATATATTATTTGATCCGTTAGAAACAATTATAATTTTTTATTTTCCATTTAATTCTATAATTTGCCCCCCAAAATAAATATAAGGGGTTTCTCTTTATTTTTCCAGTTGAGTTCAGGTGAGGCGCTATACCTGTATTTTTTCAAAATTTTACAGTTTATGGTTTCGGAGATAATGGGGGTGATGGGTATTTTTTTTATATTTTTGTTAATATCTTTTAATTAATTTATTTTAAAAATATGAAAAAAATTATATTTGTTTTCGTCATAATGAGCCCTTTCATTTGATATATAACATGATGGGTTAAAAACAATTTTAATTTTATATTTTTCAAAATTTTACGTTTTATAGTTTTCGGGGATAAGGGGGGGGATTGGTTAAATTTTGGTATATTTTCGTTAATATCTTTTTAATTAATTTTTTTTTTAAATATGAAAAAAATATATTTGTGTTCCTCAGAATGGGACCTTTCATTTGATATATTACATGATGCGTTTGATTTTTTTTATTTTTAAATTTTCATTTAATTCTATAATTTGCCCACTCAAAATTAATTTAATAGTTTCTCTTTATTTTTCCTGTAAAATTCGGGCAACAGTCTATATTTCCTATTATTTTCAAAATTTTAGGCTCAGTAGTTTCGGAGATCAGGGGGGGGGGAACGGTCGATTTTTTTAGTTTTTCCCCCTAATAGTACCCCTAAAATCAAAATTTCTTCATTTACGATATGTACTTTTTATCGGGTCACCCTTTAAAATTAATAACAAACATTAATATTTCTACTAATAAATCCATATATTTACATCTACATTGTATATTTTTACTGTACGTCACTGTCTATTCACATTAGGAACACATTTTTCTAAACTATGAAGGAGTTGTTTTCCTAAAAAAATTTACTACGCACCAAGGCTTCTTACTATATAGGCCAAGGTCAAACTCATTAAAAAACATATAAAAACTATCTGCAAATTCTGGGGTAGAAATGCAAGTGTTTGTCTAGTCGGACGTACCAGTGGCGTACCATGTGTACTAAGGCATGCATATTCGAATAAAATGCTTTAAATTTCTTTGCGGCAATATTACAATAACCATTTTAATGCCTCTCTATAACATTCTCTTGGCAATAATATTATTCAGTTTTTTCCCTAATTTCTAATATTGGTTATAATTTCTTACATAGCTACAATACTTTTTGTCGGTGTTATACCTTTATTTGTTATTTGTGGAAGCTGCCCTTCTTATCATATTCACTATATACGTCCTTGCTATTTCAACCTGTAACTTTTTAAATACAAAAACAATAATGAATATAATATAACTTATTATTATTTGATTATAATTATTTACATTTAATAGCATTGTTAACCGCACGCCCCTGTTATAGTTGTGTTCCCCCTCAGAAATGTTATTCTATAAATATATATTTAATTAATGAAATCTTTTGCTGGTATCACCAGGTGTCGTCTAGACAAAATATTTGACACATATAAATTCTGGGAATTTATTTAATGCCAAATACAAACGTAGTGACATGGTTGTCATCATAGGCGTGCTTTAGATTTTTTATTAAAATTTTCAAGTTAAATATGGTTGTAAATAGCATTCAAATTGTATTTAAATATTTCTTCTGTATGTCACTGAACTCCTCCTAAAAGGGTGGATAGATTTAATGAAATTTTTTGTATATGTTTGGATAGGTCCGTCCCTGGATGGTTTAGATTCACAATTGAAGCCGGTAGGTGGCACAAACATCGGCTTCTAGGAATTCCTTTTATTTTTGAGGATTTATTTTGCACATTAGTATAGAGTTTATCGAATTCTATTATCAAAAAAAACATTTGTTGTACCAGCTAATAGACCCAGGCACGGAACAACGTCTGTCGGGTCTGCTAGTAAATAATAAAATGAGTGTCTGCATTTTTATAATTATTTTATATAAAAAGGGACAATCAACTAAACTAAAATAATCATAAAAAAATATATAGCGTTGTTGAAAAAAGGAATTTTATTTTCATGTTACAACTTTTTTATAGATAGATCGATTTTAATTAGATTAGGCTTGTTTTATGAGTTAATTGATGGGGAAATAGTGGTAACTTCATATTTTTTAATTCAGTTTTAAAATCCAAATGACGACCGATCTAAAATTTGACAAACATTAAAAAATGTTGGTATTTTCTTGGGCCACTCTTTATAGCTTTAAAGTATACTAGCTGTCGCCCAGTGGTCGAAATTTGACCAATTGTGTCTATATCTCTGGCAGGTTAAGTAATCTGAAAATTTCATCGTGACATTCCATCCTAGGACTTTAGGGAGAACAGCAATTACACGGAACGGATCCAGATTGGGAACTTCTGTGTGATAGTTTCCTCGAAAATCCTACATGTCGGTCTACAAATAAGTAACAAAATTCAAGTTTTTTTCAGATATAATTCATAGGACTTTATTTGTGTTCAAATTCGTAATTCTAAATTTAATATCACAACAATTCAACCGCTAATGGGCTACCCTAGATATTTATTTTTTCTAACCTCCCTGTATAGCTATAATTGCACTCAATTCTCTATCATTTATTAAAATCCTCATTATAATAATTCCATCTCATTATATATTTCCACCACCCTGTATATGCACCTGCTCATGAACCACTCATAATATTTTTTAACATTTTTGAACCACCCGGTAAACCATTCTGTATATGCCACCGCCTATGAGCCACCGTATTTACTCTTTTTGTTTATGAAATTTTTAACTATCTTCTATAACTATAATTTTATCCGACCCATATTTCAATCATCATATATATGGAACTCTTCCTGGGCTACTCTATAAATCATTTCCTTTTCTAACATTTTTTATCATCATCCTGTATATCTATAATTCCTCTCACCCTATATTTCATCTTTCCTATATATACAACTGCTTATGGATTACGAAATGTTGCATTTCCATTTCCGCCACCCTGTATATGCATCTCTGTATAATATTTTTTGCACCACCCTGTATAACTGTAATTCTACTGCACCTTCTATTCCAAGAACCCTGTAAATTCAACCGCTAATGGGCTTCCTTATATATTTATTTTATTAGTTATAATTGTACTCTACTCTATATTTTAAACACCCTATATATGCAACTGCTTATGTCCCACCCACGAAAAAAAAAATAGATTTCTAACATATCTGGAATCGCCCTGTATAATTATAATATACAACGATTACTTTACCACTAAACAATAACAACGCTTCTATGCCACTTCCCGAAGTACATGCTCTAAGTATATAACAGCATTGGTTCCTCTATATATAATTATTCAATGTTTTGAGTCTGGCGGCGGCGGCACATTCAGTTGTTTGGCGTTGACATTATGGACGTAATGAATGAACCAATATTATAAATTAATATTATCATTCTGCACTGAAGGTTGTCAGTAGCTACTAAAAAAAAACAAAAATGAAGAAAATCGGTTGAGAGAGAGGAGAAAATGGTACCTAATCGTTTTGTCTTTGCCTATTTATATATAGATTTAGTAATGACTGAATTTTTATTTCATTTCCTTCTATTTTGATTGAAAATTTTTTGAAATTTGCTTTCAAATCTTAAAATCTTGCATCATATATATACCTACGGCTGTGTAGGCCAAAGTAGGGCCTCATTGTTTAATAATTGCATCAAAGGGCAGCAAATCGTCTTTAAAATAGCTTGAGCACCAGAATAACATCTGAAACTGAAGATACCTTCTAACCTAGAGGGTGAATCAAATATGAATCGGAATTTTCTGTTTCTCGCCCTGTAGGTAATTCGAGTGGCGTAACGTCTCGATATATGTTAGGTAGGGATGTTAAGAAGAGGGGAGTTCGTCGGTTTGGCGAGGCGTAGTCGATGTCTGTTAGTAGCATCATGTCAGAGCAAGAGGTGCATACGTCTGTTGCGCAACGTGTTGTTATCAAATTTTTGGCGCGGGAGGGCGTTGACCGTCTGAAATTTTGCGTCGACTATCTGCACAGTTCGGCAATGAAACACTTTCAAGGACCCAAGTGTACGACTGGCACAAAAAAGTTTTCAGATGGCCGAGAGACAGTGGAAAATGAGTCTCATGCACGCCGTCCCACGACAAGCATCAATGAGGCGAATATCTACGCAATTCGTGAGCTGATTGAAGGTGACCGCCATCTTACAGTATTGGCAATTGCTGAACACGTTGGAATATCATACGGGAGTGCTCAATCAAGCATTTCAGATGAGTTGGGTTACCGAAAAGTGTGTGCAAGATGGGTTCCTCGCCTTCTAAGGGAAGATCAGAAAGCAAACCGTCTTGCCGTATGTGAAAGGCTGTTAGCAAGATATCGAGCAGAGGGGGATGAGTTTTTGAGACATATTGTCACCTGTGATGAGACATGGGTGCATCATTATACCCAGAGTCCAAACGTGCAAGCATGGAGTGGCGAAAACCTGGAGAGGCAGCACCGCGGAAAGCCAAGACCCGTCTTTCTGCAGGGAAAATTCTTGCAACAGTTTTTTGGGATTCGAAAGGCGTACTGCTGATCGATTTTCTGCACGAACGCCGTACAATTAATGCTGAGTATTACTGCGAACTACTCCAAGAAGTGAAACTTGCCTATCGGCAAAAGAGGCGGGATATGTCTATCCGAAGTGTGATTCTGTTGCATGACAACGCTCGGCCACATACAGCTGCATTAACTCAAGGAAAATTGAACAAAATGCATTGGGAAACCGTTGAACATCCGCCTTAGTCCATTTGTCACTTTGAGAACAACGAAGGTGTAGAAACGTTTGTGCGCAATTGGTTATCGACACGACCAGTTTCATTCTTTGAGAAAGGTATTAAAAAACTTCCGATTCGGTGGGGAGAATGTATACATAAGAGAGGAGACTATGTAGAAAAATAATATGTATTAAAATTTCTATTGATCTTACCAATAAAATTTTTAAAACAAAAGTCCGGTTCATATTTGATTCACCCTCGTATAAATGTACTTTTAGGCATCGACACATTTTAATTTAGTTGAAGGAATAATTATAAGGAATAATATCCTTACAATAGTATAATGATATTCCAAGATGATAAAATTTATACTTATCCTGCAAGGTCTGACATAAAATGCAGGATTTATGTCCAGTTCACATTAACAACAGATTAAATAAAACCAAACGAACCTATTAATGTTTCTACCGATACTAACAACGTTTTTATTTGGACTTCAAACGAGGTCAAACATGTCATTAAGTTCAAAAGGAGTAACAAAAGCAAAGCTTTGTTCTTTTAGATTACATGATACTTACTTCAGGTAAAGTCGAAAAGAAAAGCTGTTTTACATGAAAAGTTTTAAACATGTTGATTATTACAAAAATGGGTTTATATCAAGATTAAAGAATAGTTTTAGTCAGCATAAAGAGAAGAAACAAACTTGTGAAGTGATAAAAGTCTGTATTTTTGTTACAATCTAATTTATTTTACTTGTCTGGCTACCAAATATTACATCACGTCTTACTATGCTACCTCAATTCAAAACAAACTTCTCTAATTTGTGGTTTTATAGTATTTCTGGAGAATCAAATAAACTTTGCAATAGGGTTCCTATCCCATTCGAAGTAATTTAATTTTACGGCACTACGTGTTTGTTTAATTGTTGCAATGAAACAATTCTTATAAACTATAAAATCTTTATTATCCACACATTTTACGGTTTTAGTCATTCAATTTTTATTTGTGGAATTTTTATGATATGAATGCACGATCTTTGAGATGATGCTTACTATGAATTTACTTTGTAGAGTCTTTTATCAAGTGCAAACATGTTCTTTCTTTGTGTTTGTGAACTTTTTTGTGTTAAATACTTTATAAAAATCGCGTGCTGTTTTTGAAATCTGTCAACTTCAGTTAATTTGTTGAGACTTTCTTAAGGGTTAATATTGCCATGCCGAGAACAGGTCAGTATTGATTTCTAGTACATTGGTCACGTTTGCTTTATAACGAAAAATAATGACGACGTTCATAAATGATGATTCCATATATGGAATTTCTATAGTACGAAAATTGCTTTATTTCCAATTTTGATGTAAATCTATTTCTCTGATAGTTCATTTTAAAACTAATCAATAACAACGTTTTAGCTAAAAAGTATCTAATTCATGAAAATTTAAAAAAAAAGTTGAGAAAGTCACTACTTCCTGATAAAAACCAAAACACAATGTTGTATATAAATAAATTGAACAAATATAGTTTTTGAGAACGTAGGTTTTCGCGTCCAGAGTCATAGATGATTTTTTCGAATTAATTTATTTATACAGGGTGAGTTTTTTTTGATGATCAGTATGGAGATTTCGGAAACTAGCGGAGGACAGAGCAATGGTTAAATTGGGAAAGATTTGCAGTTTCGAATTTTTGTAAAAAGTCATGGCTTACTAGATATTTTGAAAAAACGAAATTCTGTCGATTTAATCAAATCCCTCTAGCTCCTTTGTTTTTGATTTTATAAAAAAAGTGTAACTATCAAAATTGAAGGGAATTGCATCCCAAATATGATTGTCGTCCTCGTTTGCGTGACGGCTCTCGTTTTCGAGATATGACACAAACTTATCTTTTTTTTGAATGGAAACCACAGTTGGCTATGACCTCAAAAAATCGGACATTTTTAGAGCTTTTCAACGATATAATACTCGATATAGTTATTCATAAAAATAACGGAGTTATGGATACTTTTCTCTCTTATTTTCACTTTTAAAGTAGTTATCCATGAAATAGATTGATTAATTAATAACTATTCCAAAAAACATTGAACGATTTTTTTATTAGGTATATCAGATATAACGAAAAAACTAAATAAGTACGTACTTACGAAAAACTTAAGAAAAGTTCAGTACATAATAATGGTTACAATTTATGTTATTTAGACATTGCATCTTTTTAAGAGTGACATTACCGCTTTCCTCGCAGACCGTATATCAATTTCTTCAATTGCTTGTAATACCGCCTGCCTTAGGTCACCAACTATCTCATACTTTCTTTTGTATACTTTGACCGGGGTGGTCATTCGCGTGGGCCATTTCTTCCTATCCAAGAGTTTGGAGAGATATTATCTAAGTGTTGTATTATTAATAACGAGTTATGAGCAGGTGCTCCATCAAGTTGGAACCACTCAATTTCTAAACGAGTTCTCAAATTCAAATTATGCATCATTTCTTGAAAAGTGTATTGCAAGAAATGCAACTAGCGCTCCCCAGTAAGTGATTCGTCATAGATAAAAGGCCCCAGAATAGTAGACCCTATGATTCCACACCAAACATTAAAACCAAATTTTATCTAGGGTCGTCTTTGTTCTACAAGGAAAGGGTTTTCTTTAGCACAGATATGCTCATTGTGTCTATTGAACATACCGCAGTTAGTAAATCTAGTTTCATCTGACCATAACACCTTTAATGGAAACTGTGGATTGTCAAGGCACATGTCTCTAAACCATGTACAAAACAAAATACGTCGATGTTCGTCACCAGCATGCAAAGTTTGAGAAACTGAAAGTTTGTACGGGTGGAACTTGTGCGCTTTCAGTACCTTAACTACAGGTCGTTGAGATATGACAGCTTCGGCCCCAATCTCACGAGTTGATGTAGATGGATTTTGATTTACCATTGCCAAAACATGTATTTGTGCTGCTTCGTTAATTTGATTACGTTTCTTTCGTGGTTTAGTAAAAGATCCATATCTGCGTAAACTACGTAAAGCCTCTTAAATGTATATAGAGCAGGTTGACGACGATTAAAATATTTATGAAAGTATTTATCAGCTGCACGAACTGAATTTTTATGGCATATGATATAACATTTTCATGGCTACCTACGTTAAAAGTGAAAATAAGAGAGAAAAGCATCCATAACTCCGTTATATTTATGAATAACGATATCGAGTATTAAATTAAAATGTTCGATTTTTTGAGGTCATAGCCAACTATGGTTTCCATTCAAAAAAAAGATAAGTTTGTGTCATATCTCGAAAACGAGAGCTGTCTCGTAAACCAGGACATGACAATCATATTCGGGATACAATTCCCTTCAATTTTGATATTTACACTTTTTTTATAAAATCAAAAACAAAGGAGCTAAGAGATTTGACTAAATCCACAGAATTTCGTTTTTTCAAAATATCTAGTAAGCCATGACTTTTTACAAGAATCCGAAAGTGTCATTAAATTGGGCCAGTAAAACTGCAAATATTTTCCAATTTAATCATTGCTCTATCTCCGCTAGTTTTCGAGATCCCCATACTGATAAAAAAAACTCACCCTGTATATAAAAAAATTATTTCGAAAAAATAACGCGGACCAAATCCGAAAAAACCCGAAATGTAGTTTCTATAAATTGAAACAGTTAAAAAGTAGTAAAAGATTAACTACAAACAAAAAAAAAATGGAAATGTTTACCTACAAGTTAACGTAATATTGACAATCCTTTCATTATAAAGCAGTAATTGTAACAGGTTGTTGTGAGAAAGGTTCAGTGAGTGTATAACTAACTGGTATCTTGAATCTAATTGAATGGCAATATTCCAAGTACCTCGCTGGCATTAAACATAAATCCAATAACGTAAATTGTGGCTTAAAACTAACATTACTATGTAATATTAAACTTGTAGTGATTGTATTATAAATGTTTTCAAAATAAGACACTTCAATAAGCTTTACTGAATCAGAATTATTAATAAAACGAAAACTATTTTGTATTGTTTATTGGTCCTTTTATGTGTAAGTATATTTTTAAGCTAGTACCTACTAAAGCAGCTATTATTAGATATAATACAAAGTGCATTTAATTTTAGTATGAAATCATTTTAAAATAGAGTAATAGCAAACATGTTTCGTGAATCATGTTTTGTATGTGTATAGTGTCTGTAAAATGTAAAGTGATATGTGAATTATTGTTAGTAAGGTTGAGATCTAAAAAGTTATTATACCATTTTGTCCTGGGCTTATTAATAAAGTATAGAAATATGTATATACATGGACATGGTGAGTTTTTTTATGATCAGTATGGGGATCTCGGAAACTAGCGGAGATAGAGCAATGGTCAAATTGGGAAAGATTTGCAGTTTTTACTGGCCCAATTTAATGACACTTTCGATTTTTGTAAAAATTCATGGTTTACTAGATATTTTGAAAAAACGAATTCTGTCGATTTAGTCAAATCCCTCTAGCTCCTTTGTTTTTGATTTTGTAAAAAAAGTGTAAATATCAAAATTGAAGGGAATTGTATCCCAAATATGATTGTCTTCTCCTCGTTTGCGTGACAGCTCTCATTTTCGAGATATGACATAAACTTATCTTTTTTTGAATGGAATCCACAGTTGAAAATTCGGACATTTTTAGAGCTTTTCAACGATATAATACTCGATATAGTTATTCATAAAAATAACATGATGGAGCATAACTCGTTATTAGTAAGACAATACTTAGATAATGTAATGTTTTCATTTTCACACTCGGGTTCAGTTCAGTTCTTGGATTTATTTAAAAACACATTCCAACTCACTCTAATTTATTTCCACTACTTTACATAATTTATATTCACAGAAACTTATTTACATTGTATCTTAACTATTCGATACGACCGACGAAAACTGAATGCCTCCTATCGCCAGCTGTTTCTTATTTATTTATTTATCTTAGAATTGTGTGGTACGTCCACGAACCATCGAAAAACTCCATCATGTTCTGGAAGCTTTAAGGGAATTCCCAGTAACGACAGCGATCCACCTGTTGAGAGACAAAGATTTCGGGTTCCCAGAAATGTATCGGAATAATGTCCCTTCCATGAATTGGTTGATGGCCGATTGCACCAGCTATCGGATGAATTCTCCTAACAATAATATCTATCCAAACGCTTGGATAGAAAGAAGTGGCCCATGCGAATGGCCACACCGGTCTCCCGATTTGGCAGTTATAGACTCTATTTATGGGGTGCGCTAAAAAACAAAGTATACAAAAGAAAGTATGAGACAGTTGGTGACCTAAGGGAGGCGGTATTACAAGCAATTGAAGAAATTGATAGGCGGTCTGTGAGGAAAGCGGTAATGTCAATCTTAAAAAGATGCAATTTTTGTCTAAATAACAATGGTGAACTTTTCGAACATAGACTGTAACCATTATTATGTACTTTATTTTCTTAAGTTTTAGTAAGTACCTACTTATTTAGTTTTCTCGTTATATCTGATATACCTAATAAAAAAATCGTTCAATGTTTTTTGGAATAGGAATTAATAAATCATAAATAATCATCCATAACTCCGTTATTTTTATGAATAACTATAACGAGTATTATATCGTTGAAAAGCTCTAAAAATGTCCGATTTTTGAGGTCATAGCCAACTATGGTTTCCATTCAAAAAAAGATAAGTTTGTGTCATATCTCGAAAACGAGAGCTGTTACGCAAGCGAGGACATGACAATCATATTCGGGATACATTTCCCTTCAATTTTGATATTTTCACTTTTTTTATATAAAATCAAAAACTAAGGAGCTAGAGGGATTTGACTAAATCGACAGAATTTCGTTTTTTCAAAATATCTAGTAAGCCATGACTTGTTACAAAAATGCGAAAGTGTCATTAAATTGGGCCAGTAAAACTGCAAATCTTTCCCAATTTAACCATTGCTCTATTTCCGCTAGTTTCCGAGATCTTCATACTGATCATAAAAAAAACTCACCCTGTATATACAATTCAGAATCTGTTTGAGAAAATAACAATTACAAGCTGTACTGTTGCTCACAATAGACCAGATATTGTTTTAGTAGATAAAGTCTCTAGAAAAACAACCTTAATTGACATAGCAATCCCTAACAACAATACTATAAATATTAAGCAGGCTGAAAAAATAGCCAAATACAGGGATTTGTAATTTCAAATAAAGACACAGTGGGACATGAACAACACACGAACTGTACCAATTGTTAGCTCAACAACAGGAGTAGTCCCAAAACTTCTACTAAATAATTTAAAATACCTAGGTCTGGACGAATATCTTTATCAACTAATGCTAAAAGCCGTTCTGTTAGGAACAGTCCGGCCGGTCAGAAAATTCATGGGCAATTGCTACGACTCCAACCACGGGCCCTGATAACCTAGCAAGGGCTCCCACAGAGCTAAACTCTTTTGATATCTGGGGTTTAGTGAAATTTCTCCTAGAGGAAGTGTGCTGTCATACACCATATGGTCAAGTCAGGGGGATAATTTGTAGTCGTCAAATATAAATTAATTTAGAATAAAGAGCAGAATAACAAGATCAATATTCAAACCTGTGAACAAAATGGACTGAAAACATGACTTGTCTTTTCACTATTCATATCGTTATTATGATCCCTCGCATTTCTTTGTTTGTTTTGTCAACAAAACCATACTAGTTGGAATAAGTATGTATGATTCATTTGATTCATAAATAAATTTCTATCCAGCAAGATCAGATCAGATCATTTTCACTAAGAATTATACAGATAGCAATAAATAATATGCATAAAATTGGTTTTTAGAGAAAATACTTAGAAATCAAAAACACAAGAAGGCATTAGGACAGTAACAGACTGTGGTGACATCTACACTGCTAACTTGGAAACTGTAATTTCAGCAGAACTGCCAATGTTGCATTTTAAATTTCTCATATTTTTGGTAGCCTTTTTATAAATGTAACATATTTGCCAATTATAATAAACCAGCACCTTTTCCCAAATGCAGCATTCAAATAATAAAGTAGCTCAAACAAACGGCAAATTAAGAACTTACATCACAATAACCTCTTTAGAAGTTTAATTCTCTGGAGCAAAACTGAATCACGAAATTTACATCTGTGCGTGTTTTCAACACCGCCAGCGGTAAAACGGTAAATAAAATAGGATTGGGGCAGAAATAAAGGATTTTCCTCAGCCGGGAATCACCGCCTGTGATGAACAGAACAAAAACCGGAAGGAAAATGAAATAGCGGTTGGCAGACTCGATCAAAACTTTGTGAATTACAGCCCTTGTTTGGTTATAAAAACATATTACTATCAAATTTAAACTTTGGGAAAATAATAAGTGTTGCAAAAAGTCCGGGGAAGTTTTATCCCGTTATTGTAAATAACAGTGCGAAACAACTTAGATTAGAAAGTTTAAAATATGATAAAAATTGGATGAAATAGATTTTCAACAATCAATAATAATTTTATAAGAATGTCCGTAATTATTCTGTCTTTTCATTAGGATATTATCTCCTCACTTTTTTTCTTTAACGTTTAAGTATGTGAAATTTGTAATTTTGTCAAAGCCTTCTTCTTCTAGTGTCATCCCCTAACATATTATTTTTTGTTATTTCCTAATACGCATTATTCTTGTTGTTATTTATATATTATTTGTTCTTATAAATAATCTGACTAGTGTGGTCTATTCCATCTTCGGTCATTTCTCATGTTTTGATAATCTTCCATGCCATAGATGTTCTGTTACATGGTAAAGTATTGTCTGGACTCTACAGTCTAATCTAGTGTCCAGCATTTTCATTGGTCACCCTTTCCTTGTTTCTGGTGTTTCAACAGGTGGCCATTTCACGTAAGCTTTTTTCTTGACATTTTTAGAGCTTTTCAACGATATAACACTCGGTATAGCTATTCATAGAAATAACAGAGTTATGGATGCTTTTCTCTCTTATTGTCACTTTTAACGTAGGTAGCCATAAAAAAGATTGGTTTCACTTTGATGTTTCCTCATTTGAGAGTAATTCCATTAGTAGTGCTGAACTGACAGTCGATATTCACAAGTTTTCGTGATAAAATGGAATATTCTAACGAAGAAAAACTGAATATGGTGGAATGCTATATCATATGTCATAAAAATTCAGTTCGTGCAGCTGAGGAATACTTTCATAGATATTTTAATCGTCGTCAACCTGCTCTATGTACATTTAAGAGGCTTTATGATAGTTTACGCAGATATGGATCTTTTACTAAACCACCAAAGGAATGTAATTAAATTAACGAAGTAGCACAAATAAAGGTTATGGCAAAGGTAAATCAAAATCCTTCTACATCAACTCGTGAAATTGCGGCAGAAGCTGGCACATCTCAACGAACTGTAGTTAAGGTAATGAAAGCGCACAAGTTCCACCTGTACAAACTTTCAGTTTCTCAAACTTTGCATGCTGGTGACGAACATCGACGTATTTTGTTTTGTACATGGTTTAGGGACATGTATCTTGACAATCCACAGTTTCCATTAAAGGTGTTATGGTCAGATGAAACTAGATTTACTAACTGCGGTTTGTTCAATAGACATAATGAGCATATCTGGGCTAAAAAAAACCCTTTCCATGTAGACCAAAGACGACCCCAGATAAAATTTGGTTTTAATGTTTGATGTGGTATCATAGGATCTACTATTCTGGGGCCTTTTATTTATGACGAATCACTTACTGGGTAGCGTTAGTTGCATTTCTGGCAATACACTTTTCAAGACATGTTGCATAATTTGAATTTGAGAACTCGTTTAGAAATTGATTGGTTCCAACATGATAGAGCACCTGCTAATAACTCGTTATTAGTAAGAAAACACTTGGATAATATCTATCCAAATTCTTGGAGAGGAAGAAATGGCCCACGCGAATGGCCACCCCGGTCTCCCGATTTGGCAGTTATAGACTTCTATTTATGGGGTGCGCTAAAAAACAAAGTATACCAAAGAAAGTATGAGACAGGTGGTGACCTAAGGGAGGCGGTATTACAAGCAATTAAAGAAATTGATAGGCGGTCTCTGAGGAAAGCGATAATGTCAATCTTAAAAAGATGCAATACTTTAATTTCTTAAGTTTTTAGTAAATACCTACTTATTTAGTTTTTTCCTTATATCTGATATACCTATTAAAAAAATCGTTCAATGTTTTTTGGAATAGTTATTAATAAATCAATCTATTTCATAGCTAACTACGTTAAAAGTGAAAATAAGAGAAAAAAGCATCCATAACTCTGTTATTTTTATGAATAACTATATCGAGTATTATATCGTTGAAAAGCTCTAAAAATGTCCGATTTTTTGAGGTCATAGCCAACTATGGTTTCCATTCAAAAAAAGATAAGTTTGTGTCATATCTCGAAAACGAGAGCTGTGACGCAAATGAGGATATGACAATCGTATTTGGGATACAATTACCTTCAATTTTGAGATTTATACTTTTTTTATAAAATCAAAAACAAAGGAGCTAGAGGGATTTGACTAAATCGACAGAATTTGGTTTTGTCAAAATATCTAGTAAGCCTTGACTGTTTACAAAAAGTGTCATTAAATTGGGCCAGTAAAACTGCAAATCGTTCCCAATTTAACCATTGCTCTATCTCCACTAGTTTCCGAGATCCCCATACTGATCATAAAAAAAACCTAACCCTGTATAATCGAACAGAAAGCTACAGATCTTGTATTCATATCTTCAGTCTGGCATGTCTTTGTGATTTCAGAAAATCAATTTTGACCTCAACTTACTTTTCAAACAAGTTATCGTGCAAAACCGAATATTTCAAATACGTAGCGAGTCCGAGTCACGAAAAATTTCAACAAGAAACATTGTTTCTGATTTCATTATGCAAATTGAAAAATTTGCATTGGCATATACTTGTTGCAGTACTTCGGGTTGTTCGTTACAAAACTGGAGAGGAAATAATTTAACTTCAGACAAAATTCTTTGTGTTAAGCGTAAATCTGATGTTAGCACGAATATTTGTTGTTTGGTGGTAATAATAAAACCAATATTATACCAATTTCTATCACGATATATAATTTTCAAGAAAATACTGAAATAATGTAATCTCAGAAGTGGACAAATCGAATCGCACACTCGAAGCAGTGAGTTGTCTTGATTATCGCATTGTCTAGTTTTTTTTGTCTAATTCTTAACCAAGCAATATGTCTGGCCGTGGAAAAGGTGGTAAAGTTAAAGGAAAGGCAAAATCGCGATCCAGTCGTGCCGGTTTACAGTTTTCCGGTAGGCCGTATTCATCGTTTATTAAGGAAAGGAAATTATGTCGAACGCGTCATTTACAACTCGCCATCAGAAACGACGAAGAATTGAATAAATTGTTGTCTGGCGTAACAATTGCACAGGGTGGTGTCTTACCCAACATTCAGGCTGTGCTGTTACCAAAGAAAACCGAAAAGAAACCTTAAATGTATTAATATGCCCAAGACCCGGTTCAGATATATAAATAAATTAATTAGAAAAGATGACGCGCTCCAAATCCAGAAAAAGCAGGATTAGCTATGACTGGCCGCAAAAACCTTCGTTCTCATTTGACAAACCTCTACGGAGAGGTCATAGCTCAGCAAACATCTTTATTCTATAAACTTCGTCACAAAAATCCTAGGACCCTGTCATGATTAATTTTTCTTAAGCGCTGTCGTGAATATAAAATAATTCCGAAGTGCCTCAAAATAAAACATCGAATCAACACGGGTTGTGTCAATTAAGGTTGTTTTTCTAGAGACTTTATCTACCAAAACTATATCTGGTATATTGTGAGCAACAGTCCGATCGGTCAATATCGTCCGGTCCCAGTATAGCTTGTAGTTTTTACCGACTGTGATAGCTCAAGTTTAAGCGCTAGTTCCTGGTGCAGTATTTTAGCCACCGCATCGTGTCGTTCTTTGTATTCAGTTGCAGCGAACGCTTGGCAACTTCCTGTGATATGCTGGATATATTCAGATGTTTGGCAACCATATCTGCATCTATCGTTGTTGATAGAAGGGTCTTTAACGATGTACTTTAGATAGTTCTTAGTTGGAATTACTTGATTTTGGATTGCCAATATAAAGCCTTCCGTTTCAGGAAACATATGACCAAAGATCAACCAGTAGTTCGACGCTAAACTGTTGACATAATCTTGGTTGACGTAATTTATATGTCTTCCATGAAGCGCCTTCTCTTTCCATTTGAGCAGTTTCTGATCAGTTGTCTGGTGGTATACTTGAAGTTGTTGTTCTGTCAGTCGTAGAGGTGTTGAGTCATCAACCTGACATATGACTCTGTGTAGATCAAAAATTCTGCGAGTTTCTGGAAATGATTACACAAATTAGAAATTTGTTGATCACGTAACTGGCCTATATCTGCCAATCCTCTTCCTCCTTCATACAGTGGCAACGTTATACTTTCGACAGCGCTCTTTGGATGGGGATTTTGAGCTTTTGTTAGAAGAACTCGAACTTTCCGTTGTAGTTGTTCAATGTCAGTCTTGAACCATTTAACTATTCCGAATGAGTAACTGAGTACTGAGCAAGCATAGGTGTTAATAAGCCTGAAACAGATTTTTACTGTTAAGCTTAGTTTTCAACAGTTGTATTACCATTCTATAGAACTCTGTTCATGGTGGAGTGATCAATTCGTTGAGCCTGCTTTATTCCATGGTTCCAAGGTATTTGTAAGTATCGCCCTCCTCCATGGATTCAATTGAGGTGCCATCTCTCATTTCGTAGGGCCCCTGCTGTATTTTGCCTTTTACTATATTGATAATTCGGCATTTGTCTAGGCCAAATTTCATATGGATGTCACTAGAGAACCCTTCTACTATTTTAAGCATATCATGCAGCTGTTGTTTCGTAGCTGCTATCAACTTCAAGTCGTCCATTTATAACAAATGGTTTATCTTTAGTGCTTGTACGTTGTTGTGTTTGAGACTGAACCCAAAGTTAGTCGCGTTCAGTTTGTGTGAGAGTGGGTTCATGGCAAGGCAGAACCACAGCGGATTAACAGAGTCTCCCTGAAATATACCCCTTGTGATTGGGATAGAGTCGGTTTGTATCGAACAGTCGGTTTCATTCAGAAAGATTTGGTTTGCCAGGTAATCATGACATATTCTAAAAAGTTAACAATACAATTATTTACTTTATAGAGTTTTTTTTATTATTAATAAAAACATTATTTTGTACTAGTATTTAGTAGCAAGTTAGTCGCAACATATGGAAACATATATAACAAAATGTGAAAATGTGAACATAGATTCTTAAATACTAAAACGAACTACTGTTATGCCTAAACAACATTGGAAACAAGCGAATGATTACGTAATACGCGTTCATCAGTTCGTATTGTATGTTGTTTCAAAGGAAAACCTATTGAACTTTATGACACTTTAAAGCGGACTGATATTTTAATGATCCATTTCAGAGGAGACACACAATATGTGCTAAATTTCGTTGCCGTCATATATTCGTTACTATTTTCTATTGTTAGGAAAATCTGCGTTCTCTTGCATAATTAAAGGATTCATTTTGTCATTACGGAAGTCATTATTTCTTGACATTCTCTGTTCTGCCATGGATTTTTCGTTTTGTGTTGCGTTATCAAGGTTAACTTTACAGAGTCATACCTTTCAGACGAAACGAGTCATTGATGAAATGAACTGAAACAGAATTTTGAAGAACTATGTTCTTTAGAATTCATTGTTGCACAGGGTGATTTAATAAGAATGTACCCATTTCTGCCTTTTCAAGATTTTACAACCCATTAAATGTAAGACAATATATTGTTTCTACTCTAGAACTTTCATCAGATGCGATTCATTAGTTTCGCCCTAAAACTACTAGATGCCTTTATTCATTTCATTTAAGCACAAATTAAAAACTCTGAAAAGATCTGGTAAAATAAGATTGCCGAGTAGCTGAACATTTGACACAAAAAGAAATAGTCACTCAAAAACATAAACTAGCACGACTCAGTGCAAAACAGAAATCTACGATCACTTCACGCCTTCTGACTTCCCCCGGAAAGAATCATTTCTCAAATTGAGGTATACGACTGACCTGTCATATACTGAAGCTGAGGACACTCGTCAGGACATTGCTAGAGTACTTCGTACATTAAAGCCTCCAAAATCAAACCTGATTTCTAACGAAAGATATGCATTAAAACAACTACGTGACAACGATGACAAAACTATTCTTCCTGTTTGACAAAGGTTCTGCTCAACACCAAGGACTATATCCGGATAATGAATTCTCTACTCTACACTCCAGGCTATGGAAAAAATATAACAATCCATCCTACTACTTACTTAAAGAAAGAGGTCAAGGAAACCATCGACAGAACACATTTTACTCTTGACGTCAAAAAGATCATTATTCCTCGTGAAAAATCGTCTAAAATTAGCTACTAAAACAAAAGACACAGAAGCATGAAGACAAAGAAGTAGAGGAAGTCTACGAGAGCATAGAAAAGTCGAAGAAACATATGAAAAGAGTTGAAAATCTGGTTTTATGGGAATTCCGTAGTAGAAGAAAGTGGAGGACACAAGAAAAAGAAAAAGGAGAAAGACTGATAGAAATTTGAATAATTTAAATATCACCCAAGAAGCAGATATACATGAAAAAGGCTAGGGAATTTTAAAAAATATCAAATACACTAATATACTGACCAAAAATCGTTTTAAAGGCCATGCAAATAACTGAAGAAGCTACCCAGGAATAGATGTGGATGGCGATCATAACTAAGTTGTGGCTTCAACATAAAATTCAAATAATTAAGAATTAGGCAAATGTGGGAATTACGATAAATAGATAAACAGGAACAACTAGCAAGGAAAATAGCAGAAAATTAGACAATGACTTACAAACGAGAAAAAAAGCTTTCAAGAATAAAACATTTAAAAAAAAATATAACCGACTTATACCTATAACTAAAAAGCTAAAAATAATTATTACAAAATACAACTCTAGCAAATAAATAGCACAATCAATGTTGTTAGGTACCTACCCAGGAAGTAAAAAATGTAAACATTAAAAGGTGCTCATTCTGTACAAATTAATTACCTACCAATCAAGTATATTTTTGAAGCAAAACTAAAATCTTTCATTGCGTACTTATCTACTAATTCATCAAACTTGATTGTTGCAACTCCTTCTATCACTTTACTTTGTAATTTTGTTTGCTATAACTAAACACCCCGTCTATAAACGCATCAAATAGCAGTTTAAAGTTGGACATGTGTTGTCACTGAATTTTCTATTAGGCCGGGAGAATGTGACAACCAAAAGCACCGTTTTCGCAAAATTGAAAAATTTGCATTTAAATAGGTATTTGCCTGGAATACAAACCAAACGAGCTTGGTACTCATTGATTTAAGGAGCCGAAAATATTATGCTTTACTACCTATATGCTTGAGATGTACATAGAAAATTTTCAAATTCGCAATTAAAACTTCCAGTGCCTAAAATTACCGCACTTTTACGTTGAAATTGAAATATTTATGAGGAAACGCCCGTTATGTCATTTCGATGAAATTTTTGATAAGAATTTTGGAATTTTCGGCGATTTTCTGCAAAACTACAAGTTGCACGGCGCAGAAAAGTATATGAGATCACCTAAGAATCTTCCTTAATAGAATAAACGTTAAAAAACTATACACATCCATAAGGAGTTATCGAAAAATCGACTAAAATATTAGGGATATTGGTCGATTTCCATACACACATGTGTTCATTCACAAATTTTATCACTTTACCAATAGAATTCTTTTCCAAAACTTGAAGTTTCACCAATCCGGATATATACTCTAATAAACAAGACATTATTCATTCAAAACGGTGCACCACAGGAGAAGAAATCAGGTAACATACATACAAAAAAAAAGCGAAAAAATACACGACGAATTGATAACCTCCTCCTTTTTGGAGGTCGGTTAAAAATGAGGATGAGGTCCTGGCAAATAGAGTTACGGAAGCAAGAAAGCCTTGGATATCACAGGAATTGTAGACATTAGAAGAGAGGGCAGAAATATAAAAACAGAAACCCAGAAGGAGGAAAACACTGCATGCCATAAGTAAGGACGTCTTGACACGGAAGGATGAACAAGAACGAACTCTGATGAAGAAACTACAAAAACGAAGGGACACATTGAGGGGAAATACACCAAGCCGTGACGGCTTTCTGAAAAAAATTATTGGAGAAAACGTAGAAGGGAAAACGCACCGGGAAAACCTAGAATACAAGACGTTAAACAAATAATGGAACACGTTGATTGATCCTGTACTAAGTTTACCTAAATAAAAATTTAAACCCAGATTTCTTGGGTTATTACATTAAACAGACTCGTTCTGAGGTTTAAATCTATAGAAGTTACCCTCTTCTAGACTTTTGGAGTTAGGATTACCTCGTTTTAATATTAAATTTACTAACTATCAGGCTCCTCCTAGATCCGTCCATGAGTGGAAACTAAGAGTGCTGAACGAATCCAATAGCAGCGATTGATAACTTAGAGAGAGGACTTTTTTTGAGAATTCTATGGCAGAAGTATATCTATCCTGAACCCAACTAAATTATTTTTCTGGAAATTCTGATTCAATCGATTAAACAAATAATCTCTGCTGCCTATCGACTTCAAATACCCTAAAAATGCGATATCCAACAACCCTGAATAAATTATCAAAGATGTAAATAAACAAGATGAGTGCTCTCTATCGCTTGTTCCGATTCGGTATTTGAAATTTTTCCGATAATCCCCAATTGAGCGCGATTCAGATTTACGTACACATTCGAGACGAGAAGTGATTTCCAAGTAGGCCAGCCTTCAATCCGATCGCGCTGTTTGTTTGTTTGCATGTTGACTCCACTTTGAATCTGTTATTGACAGTGTGTGTGTTTTGCATGGCAGGAAAACTAGTAACCGGCTTTCCTTAAAATCAGTTTTCCGGACGTACTTCATTTGCAAAACTCGAAAGTCACCAATATTTGGATTGCTTGGAAATAAACAAGTCGTTAAAAACTTGTAGAGGTAAGCAAATAGTTCTTCCAAAAGATTTATAGAGGAAAATTAATACAGACAACAGTAAACAATTGAATTAGTCAACAGCTTTCATTCATTATTGGTCGATTTGGTAACGATCCCGATGGCAGAGTTACACCAGCCCCCACCAACTAGGTTCGCATGTTTCTCGTAGTCGTCTGCTGACGTTTCTAGTTATAAATATTCGAAAGGAACAGTTGACCTGACGATTCACCAAATTTCCATTTGACGTCTTCAGTGGGTAATTCATCTTATACTGGATGCAGTTTACATACTGTATCCTACTGTTAGTCCAATCAGGTAATCCACTGAAGATTATGTTAACTTACTGTTCGAATATTCGAAAGGAACAGTTATCCTGACCATTCACCGAATTTCCATTTGACGTCTTCAGTGGGTAATTCATCTTATACTGGATGCAGTTTACATACTGTATCCTACTGTTAGTCCAATCAGGTAATCCACTGAAGATTATGTTAACTTACTGTTCGAATATTCGAAAGGAACAGTTATCCTGACCATTCACCGAATTTCCATTTGACGTCTTCAGTGGGTAATTCATCTTATACTGGATGCAGTTTACATACTGTATCCTACTGTTAGTCCAATCAGGTAATCCACTGAAGATTATGTTAACTTACTGTTCGAATATTCGAAAGGAACAGTTATCCTGACGATTCACCGAATTTCCATTTAACATCTTCAATGGGCAATTCATCTTATACTGGATGCAGTTCACATACTGCATCCTACTGTTAGTCCAATCAGGTAATCCACTGAAGATTATGTTAACTTACTGTTCGAATATTCGAAAGGAACAGTTATCCTGACGATTCACCGAATTTCCATTTAACATCTTCAATGGCAATTCATCTTATACTAGATACAGTTCACATAGTGTATCCTACTGTTAGTCCAATCAGGTAATCTACTGAAGATTATGTTAACTTACTGTTCGAATATTCGGAAGGAACAGTTAACCTGACGATTCACCGAATTCCAATTTGACATCTTCAATGGGTAATTCATCTTATACTGGATACAGTTCACATACTGTATCCTACTGTTAGTCCAATCAGGTAATCTACTGAAGATTATGTTAACTTACTGTTCGAATATTCGAAAGGAACAGTTAACCTGACGATTCACCGAATTCCCATTTGACATCTTCAATGGGAAATTCATCTTATACTGGATGCAGTTCACATACTGTATCCTACTGCTAGTCCAACCAGGTAATCCACTGAAGAGTATGTTAACTTACTCTTCTTAATTAACAGCAGTAAACCACTTATGTGGATGAGGTAACTTGGGATGGAAACATTGTCAGGCAACAACCAAAAGACTGTTCTTGGTTCACCGAAGAATTTGAACTACAGGTTGAAAATGAAAAAGTAAGCGTATCAAAAGTGGGTTTTAACTAAAACCCAGGTACATGTAGCTTTGTATCAAGCAAAGAGCCATATAATGACATGAGAAATGTACACCAGAGGAAAGTACGCGAATACAAAGATATGAGCATGGAAAACGCAAGAGCAGATCAAGATTGGAAGGTTATAAAGTCGTTTAGAACTAGTAACATTAACAAACAATTGGTAAAGCACTACAAGAACTTCAAAAATGTTTACTGGTGTTATTTTTAAGGGAGTATCAAAGTAGTTGTTAGATGCAATGAGCCAAATGAAAAATAGCAAATCTCCTGGACTTAGAGGTATTAAGATTAAACTTATAAAAACACACCCTAAAATCCTTCAGAAAAATGGCTGTAATTTCATCAATATTGAAACAAGAGAGTGAAGAAATGCCGCTAGTTTATAGAGGCATTAGTGTTTTTTTAGGTACTGTGCTAGAATATACGGGAGAATATTAAAACTAAGAACAGACTTCAACTGACTTAAAATAAAAACAGTTTTTTTATCTGATTTAAGGTACAATTATATTATTTTAGTGCATTCTTAGCTCTCTCTCTCTCCCTTTCTACCTCTCTCTCTCTCTCTCTCTAGTTTGTATTCTTTTCTATATTTTCCACATATTTTTAAATATTTTTTTGTTTGTTATATTGTTTGGACCACTTTATATTAATGTAACTTTAATAGACGCTATATTGTAACCACCCTGTATATGCTTCTGTGTATTGCTCCCAATATAACTTATTTGTCTATAAATTTTTGAACCACCCTGTACAACTATAATTCAAACTCAAAACTCGAAAGTTATTGCAACTGGCTTGTTTCTTTAAAACTACCGTGTATAAGTATACATCCTCTACATATTGACTGTTTCTATTTTTCTATTATTTAAATTATACCTGTATACGCAAACACTTATGTGCCACCCAATATTTTTTTGAATCACCATGTATTTTGAATTCCACCTTATATTTCAACCATCCTAAATTTGCAACTGCTAATGCACCACGTAATATCATAAGCACGTACGCGCGCACACACACACATACACACACACACACACATACACGGCTCAACTTCAAAGAGCACATAATCGCGGCCAGCAAGAAAGCAGCTGGGGTACAGGGGGCATTATCTAGAATAATGCCGAATGTCGGAGGCCCTAGACAGATAAGAAGACAGCTGCTGGCAACAGTAACTACTTCTGTTTTGTTGTACGGGGCACCGGTATGGGAGAAATCGCTCGAGCTACCATCGTACCGCCGGAAAATGAAATCAGTCCAGCGGCTCTCAGCGATTCGTGTGGCATCATCCTACCGCACTGTGTCTTACGAGGCGGTGAATGTGATTGCTTCTACCCTACCAATCGACATCCTGGCTGCAGAAAGGGGACGGCTTTATCGCAGAAAGTTAGAAAAAGACCAACCGACAGGAAACAGCGAGGAAAGAGCCATGAGTCTAGGGCAATGGCAGGAGAGGTGGGACAGCTCTACTAAAGGCCGGTGGACATATCGATTGATACCTAACATCAGTCGTTGGGTCAACCGCCAGCATGGGGAGGTTGGGTTCTACATCACTCAACTCCTGACTGGACATGGATGCTTTCGAGCATACCTGCACAGGTTCAGGAGGGCAAACTCCCAAACTGCCCACACTGTACGGACGTGGTAGAGGACGCGGAACACGTGTTCTTCTCCTGCCCCCGGTTTCAGGATCAACGTGCTGAAGTGGAGAGGATTCTGGAGTACAATATCGTCCCAGAACAATTAGTAGAAGCCATGCTGAAGGGCCCCCAAGCCTGGAACTTGGTATCAGATTATGCGGAGACTATCCTCAAAGAACTCCGCGATACGTTCGAGGAGTAGGCTTTAGAAGCTTTCAATGTAAGAGCAGTAAACATCTGCAATGAACCACCCTTGCGAAGTAGTATTGACTAAGAGTGCCGCAAGGGACCATGGTTGTAGGATAAAGAGGTTAGGGTTTTAGCGGGTATACGGTATACTGTTTCAATGCAACGATTTACTCTTGCTTTGAAGTCATTGCATCGGGAGTCCCGCACGACGGCCAGCACGTGCTAGCTAAGTACGGAATGTATTTCCCCCCTCTTCGGATAAAAAAAAAAAAAAAAAAAAAAAAAACACACATACACCTACAACCGTCCCGGGGTGGTTGTTGGTCCACTACCGGGCGCCTCCCCAGGTGGCGGATAGGGGAACGCTCTCCATCCAGCAATGGGGAGTACTGAGGATTTCCTCAGGGCGGACCAAAATCAGATAGGGGAAGGAACCCCGAAAATAAACCATTTATGGATATGGGTGATAAGGTGAACTTAATACCCAGGTGGGTACCTCTGCAGAGGATAATCCCACCACCGTTTCCGATCGAGTGAAAGCCTCGGTGGCCGGTGCACGCTCCACGGATTCTGGGGGGAGCGAATTATCACTGGTTCCGTCACATAGTGACAAGAAGAAGAAGAACACCGTTAATGGTACAACATCGACCATTAAAACTAGAGCTGGCAGCAATACACTATTCACAAGTCCTCCAAAAGGCGATAGTGGTTGACGTCCCCCAAGGGGCAACCATGATGAAGTGGCG
Source organism: Octodonta nipae (assembly GCA_034190945.1). Lineage (NCBI taxonomy): Eukaryota > Metazoa > Arthropoda > Insecta > Coleoptera > Chrysomelidae > Octodonta > Octodonta nipae. The sequence continues at coordinate 7,553,272 of CM067224.1, read as the reverse complement.
CTCCAAACAAATTAGGAGCAAAGATCGATGAGCTCTTGACGTTCATTGGGCCTAGGCACAATGTACACCATGAGATCAAGAAACTGGCACACGCCATTAAGTCAGAATATGAACAAATATCTGACGTCAACGACGCAGCCATCTCCTGTAGCGAAACCTGCTACAACACAGACATCGCCAGTAAAGGTGTCAAACACTCATACACAAGGTGAAAAGCAAAAGGAGGTCCCGAAAGCGGCTGCCTCAAAAGCAGCTAACTCAAAACCGGCTGCATCAACACGGCGGCGCCCCAAAGCAGGCGGCTTCAATAAAAGTAGCCTCACTGCCGGAGACTCGGTAGCAAGGACCTCGCCACCGAAGGCCTCGCCTTCAGTAGCCTCATCAGTAAGGCACCACTACCAAAAACTCTTAAACCGGTGCTAGCTAGCAAACTAAAGCCCGTAAAGAAGGTTGCCAGAACATCGGGCAAACCACCCAGGCAACAACAAGTAGGGTGGTCAATTCAGAAGCGAAGAGAAACAATGAATTAAAATCCAAGTTTAAACCGCAGACCAGAAGCAAACCTTCAAACCATTGACTGACTGGCAACTGGTAAAGAGGAAAGGGCCCCGAGGACCAATAAGCAAAACCAGCGCCACATTGTACGCTGCTTATAAGAAAGGCGAGAAGAGCTCCATGCAGATATCTTGCGAGATATCAAAAATGATCCCACCTTGCAGGATATAGGCAAAAAAGTCAATAAGATCCGACGAACAGCTAGGGAGATTCCTGTTTTTTTTCGCGAAGGCAGACGCTCAGGAGATGGAGCGCTATTGTAACGCCATCAAGAATAAGCTCCAAGCGGGGCCACTGTACAATCTCGAATACCGCAAATCGAGATTGAAATTAAAGACCTGGACGAGATCAGTACCAATGAAGAGGTTAGTAACCTGCTCAAAGATAATATCGACGGCCTGGCAGAGATCACTGAGGAGGCAGTGAAATCCACTTCGACGGGCAATAGATCAACACAAACGGCAGTTGTTTGTCTCCCAGAGGTCCGGCCAAGAAAGCCTCGCACTTGGAAAGCTGAAACTTGCGTGGGCACAGTAACTGTTCGCGAGAGGATCAGCCTTCGACGTGTTTCAAATGCTGGCACTTGGGCACAACGCCCAGGCGTGCAGAGGCAAGACTGATCGAAGCAGTTTTGTTGTCACAGATGCGGAGGCGCTGGTCACAATGCCTCGCTTGTCAACAACCTGCCAAGTGCTTACTCTGCAAAGAGAAAGATAGTAGGTCAGACTGCCGGCACGCTGCGGGTAGTTGGAAATGTCCGATCTACCACACAGGCGATGAGAGGCAGCACAAGCCCGTAATGAAAGTACTGCAACTCAACCTCAACCATTGCGAAGCAGCCAGACCTACTGGTACAGCGGGTGCGAGAATTGGATTGCGACGTAGCCATATCTGCGAGCAGTACAAAAACTTCGACACCCTGTCCTGGGTAAATGACACAACGGACAGAGCAGCGATATGGGCTTGCGGTAAACTCCGTTCCAACAACTCCCAAATACCCGAACCATGGCTTGTGAGAGCCAAAGTGGGAGGGGTTCCACTTCTATAGCTGCTATGCACCTCCTAGTGCACAGCTCGAGGAGTTCGAGTTATTCTTGGACACCTTGGCTGAGGATGTACGGAAGCGTGAATCGGTCGCCATCGCAGAGATTTCAACGCCTGGAATTGACTGGGGATGTCGGGAACGAGCGCGAGAGGACGAGCTCTCCTCGAGACCATGTCTTCGCTCACCTGGTACTCCTCAACACAGGAGCCGTAAGCACATATCGCAAAGGCACAGCCAGCTCCATTATATCGATGTGACATTCGTTAGCAGCAACCTAATTAAAGGGGGCTGTGAGTGGCGGGTCGATGAGGAGTTTACTATAGCGACCACCAGCTATTATATGGGAAATCAACACCACTCCCAAACGAAGATTGTGTGTCAGTCGTGCGAGGTCACAGCCAGTCGGTTGGAACAAAAATGCTTTTGATGCTGATTCATTCGCCTTGGTTTAGAGCATGAACCATTGTCAATAGCAACGCGCAGAAGTCACTGCCAAAGAGGTAATGACAAAGCGTAGTCAAGTCCTGCGATGCTTCCATGCCGAGGAGACGGCAGAACAACAGCCGCCCACCAGTTTACTGGTGGAACGACACGATCTCACATCACCGACGAGAGTGTCTCAAAGCACGAAGGCTGCATCAACGAGCACGGAGACGCGACAGGGTCACACAGAAGAACTAAGGCTCGACTATGAGATCAAAAGACAACAACTACGAAGAGCCATTCTCTCAAGCAAGAGATCCTACTGGAAGGAGTTGTGTGACGAAGTTAATCAGATCCATGGGGAAAACCGTATAAATCGTGATGCATAAAATTAAGGCCCCTCCCATGACATCAACGAACTGCCCCTATCTTGCACCGCATTGTCACTCACTTGTTTCCTGCGAAGCTGAGCTACCCGCTATCCTTCGTGGCAGGTGAGGACGAAGATATACCATCAGTGACTATGAGTGAGCTGAGGGGCGCGTGCAACCGGCTCCAAAACATAAGGCTCCCGGTCCAGATGCATACCTAACATCGCGCTAAAATGCGCATAGCCAATAGGCCTGACATGTTTCTACACATGTATGAGACCTGCCTAAAGCAGGGGTTTTTCCCGACTAAGTGAAAAAGCAGAGGCTGTGCTCCTCCCTAAAGGGGGAAAGAAACTCCCGATGAACCGTCATCATATCGTCCCCTCTGTATGTTGGACTCTGCGGGAAAACTCCTTGAAAGGATAATAGCAATAGGCTGGAGCCCTACGTTGAGCCGAAACTTTTCCACCAACCAGTTCGGGTTCAGAAAGGGGAGATCAACCATCGATGCCGTGAAGCTCGTTACCAGCATCGCCAGGGAGGCTATCTCGGGAAAGAGATGGAGAAGAGGTGGAAAAAAGTACTGTCTAATAGCCACCCTGGATATCAAGAACGCCTTTAACTCGGCCCGCTGGACCAGCATTTTGAGGCTCTTGCCAGGATGGAAGTTCCGCAGTACTTGCGCAGAATGGTTTCAGCGTATTTCAAGGACCGCATCTTGTTGTACCAAACTGAAAATGGGCAAATAGACTATAAGATCACAGGAGGTGTACCTCAGGGCTCTGTTCTTGGCCCCCTCTTATGGAACGTAATGTACAACGACCTGCTCCTGCTCGGTCTGCCTGAGGGCGTCAGGCTAGTGGCATTCGCCGATGATGTGGCATTGATCATAGTGCGCAAGCACATAGAGGAGATACAAACAACCTTCTCATTCGCTATAGCCACAATTCAGCATTGGATGCTCGCAGCGGACTTGAGTTTAGCAGAGCAAAAGACCGAAACACTTCTTGTTAGCAGTCGGAAGGCAAGGGAAACCATCACCCTCAAAATAGGCGACACCTACATACAGTCGCAGCCCTTCATCAGCTATTTGGGGGTGCTCCTGGACACACGGCTCAACTTCAAAGAGCACATAATCGCGGCCAGCAAGAAAGCAGCTGGGGTACAGGGGGCATTATCTAGAATAATGCCGAATGTCGGGGGCCCTAGACAGATAAGAAGACAGCTACTGGCAACAGTAACTACTTCTGTTTTGTTGTACGGGGCACCGGTATGGGAGAAATCGCTCGAGCTACCATCGTACCGCCGGAAAATGAAATCAGTCCAGCGGCACTCAGCGATTCGAGTGGCATCATCCTACCGCACTGTGTCTTACGAGGCGGTGATTGTTATTGCCTCTACCCTGCCAATCGACATCCTGGCTGCAGAAAGGGGACGGCTTTATCGCAGAAAGTTAGAGAAAGACCAACCGACAGGAAACAGCGATGAAAGAGCCATGAGTCTAGGGCAATGGCAGGAGAGGTGGGACAGCTCTACTAAAGGCCGGTGGACATATCGATTGATACCTAACATCAGTCGTTGGGTCAACCGCCAGCATGGGGAGGTTGGGTTCTACATCACTCAACTCCTGACTGGACATGGATGCTTTCGAGCATACCTGCACAGGTTCAGGAGGGCAAACTCCCCAAACTGCCCACACTGTACGGACGTGGTAGAGGACGCGGAACACGTGTTCTTCTCCTGCCCCCGGTTTCAGGATCAACGTGCTGAAGTGGAGAGGATTCTGGAGACTAATATCGTTCCAGAACAAATAGTAGAAGCCATGCTGAAGGGCCCCCAAGCCTGGAACTTGGTATCAGATTACGCGGAGACTATCTTCAAAGAACTCCGCAATTCGTTCGAGGAGTAGGCTTTAGAGGCTTCCAATGTAAGAGCAGTAAACATCTGCAATGAACCACCCTTGCGAAGTAGTATTGAGTAAGAGTGCCGCAAGGGACCATGGTTGTAGGAGAAAGAGGTTAGGGTTTTAGCGGGTATACGATATACTGGTTTCAATGCAACGATTTACTCTTGCTTTGAAGTCATTGCATCGGGAGTCCCGCACGACGGCCAGCACGTGCTAGCTAAGTACGGAATGTATTTCCCCCCTCTTCGGATAAAAAAAAAAAAAAAAAATATAGCAAAGATCGCCGTCAAAACAATTTTTTGTTTCGATAAACTAATGATTTTCAGACATTCTGGTTAAAAAGAATGTTTGACTAATCTGTGGAGCAGAATGCGTTTTGAGCCGGCAGTTCCTGTTTTAACCTTAGAATATGAGAAAAAAAAGGTGAAACGAGGATGAAAAAATGACTGAAAAGTTTTCGCGGATACTGAATACATCAGGTGGTTGATAAATGATCTCTCCCGTCATCGATGGTAAGATGACGACGTTTCGACAGAGTTATATCTGTCCTCATCAGGTCGGTTTGCATAATTCTAGTTACTATAACAGTAAGCAGACGAATGCTGTAATTTACAAGTTTAGTTCATGGGACTGCCACCTCTAGCGCCGGGATAAATCCTCGTATCCCCTCCATACTTCAAGCTAAGGGCTGATAGAACTTTGAGGTTTTATTAGAGTGAGTGTTATGGAAACAGAACTCATCAACAAAACAAAAGTTTCTTTGTGAAATTTACGCCAAACTATGCGGTAAAGAGTTAATATATTCGTAATTATTGTCAACTCAAACTGTTTACGAACTATATACCATCCTCAAAATATTCCAATTTTATTAAACACCCATTTTAATTAACGTTCAAGATGTCGGTCTTTTGAAAGCTGATAACATTGACGCTGCTTGATCGTTTCTCTTGTCAAAGCTTAAGTTTTGGCAGCGATGAAGTAATTAATTTTTTCCCTCCTTTCAAGTCAAAACAAGCGAACATGTTGCTGGTTTCTGAATATTTTAGTAGGAGAATCATTTCTTTTTTGAGACGGAAAATTGGACTACCGAGTAAAGTAAATTGAGTACAACATTAAAGAGAATATTGTGAGATATGAGATTAAACAAGCAAAAAAATGTAAATTTTAATTACGTATTTTTGATGAAAAAGAACACACAGCTGTAGTTTATACTCGTATGTATGTTATTTAGGTTTTCAAATTAAATACAGTTAATGGAACTAAATTTCAGTATTTTTAAATTCAGATGTATTTAATATTGGGATATACAGGTTGAGTTTTTTTTTGATGATCAGTATGGGATCTCGGAAACTAGCAGAGATAGAGCATTGGTTAAATTGGGAAAGATTTGCAGTTTTACTGGCCAATTTAATGACACTTTCGGATTTTTGTAAAAAGTCATGGCTTACTAGATATTTTGAAAAAACGAAATTCTGTCGATATAGTGAAATCACTCTAGCTCCTTTGTTTTTGATTTTATAAAAAAGTGTAATATCAAAATTGAAGGGAATTGTATCCCGAATATGATTGTCATGTCCTCGTTTGCGTGACAGCTCTCGTTTTCGAGATATGACACAAACTTATCTTTTTTTGAATGGAAACCATAGTTGGCTATGACCTCAAAACATCAGACCTTTTTAGAGCTTTTCAACGATATAATGCTCGATATAGTTATTCATAAAAATAACGGAATTATGGATGTTTTTCTCAGTTATTTTCACTTTTAACGTAGGTAGCCATGAAAAAGAATGTTTTCACTTTGACGTTTCCTCATTTGAGAGTAATTCCATTAGTAGTGCTGAACTGACAGTCGATATTGACAAGTTTTCGTGATAAAATGGATTATTCTAACGAAGAAAAACTGAATATGGTGGAATGTTATATCATATGCCATAAAAATTCACTTCGTGCAGCTGAGGAATACTTTCATAGATATTTTAATCGTCGTCAACCTGCTCTATGTACATTTAAGAGAATTTACGATAGTTTACACAGATATGGATCTTTTACTAAACCACCAAAGATACGTAATCAAATTAACGAAGCAGCACAAATAAATGTTTTGGCAATGGTAAATCAAAATCCATCTACATCAACTCGTGAGATTGCGGCAGAAGCTGTCACATCTCAACGAACTGTAGTTAAGGTACTGAAAGCGCACAAGTTCCACCCGTACATACTTTCAGTTTCTCAAACTTTGCATGCTGGTGACGAACATCGACGTATTTTGTTGTGTACATGGTTTAGAAACATGTGCCTTGACAATCCACAGTTTCCATTAAAGGTGTTATGGTCAGATGAAACTAGATTTACCAACTGCGGATTGTCCAATAGACACAATGAGCATATCTGGGCCATGTAGAACAAAGACGACTCCAGATAAAATTTGGTTTTAATGTTTGGTATGGTATCATAGGGTCTACTATTCTGAGGTCTTTTATCTATGACGAATCCCTTACTGGGAAGCGCTACTTGCATTTCTTGCAATACACTTTTCAAGACATGGCCCACGCGAATGGCGATCCCGGTCTTCCGATTTGGCAGTCATAGACTTATATTTATCGGGTGTGCTAAAAAACAAAAGAAAGTATTAGACAGTTGGTGACCTAAGGGAGGCGGTATTACAGGCAATTGAAGAAATTGATAGGCGGTCTGCGAGGAAAGCGGTAATGTCAATCTTAAAAGATAATTTTTTTTTGTCTAAATAACAATGGTGGACTTTTCGAACATAAATTGTAACCATTATTATGTCCTTTAATTTCTTAAGTTTTTAGTAAGTACCTACTTATTTTTGTTCTTTCGGTATATCTGATATGCTTAATAAAAAATCGTTCAATGTTTTTTGGAATAGTTATTAATAAATCAATCTATTTCATGGCTAACTACGTTAAAAGTGAAAATAAGAGAGAAAAGCTTCCATAACTCCGTTATTTTTATGAATAACTATATCGAGTATCATATCGTTGAAAAGCTCTAAAAATGTCCGATTTTTTGAGGTCATAGCCAACTATGGTTTCCATTCAAAAAAAGATAAGTTTGTGTCATATCTCGAAAACGAGAGCTGTCACGCAAACGAGGACATGACAATCATATTCGAGATACAATTCCCTTCAATTTTGATATTTACACTTTTTTATAAAATCAAAAACAAAAGAGCTAGAGGGATTCGACTAAATCAACAGAATTTCGGAAGAAGAAAATCGGAAAGTGTCATTAAATTGGACCAGTAAAACTGCAAATCTTTCCCAATTTAACCATGGCTCTATCTCCGCTAGTTTCCGAGATCCCCATACTGATCATCAAAAAAACGCACCCTGTATAGCACATTTCTACATAAAAATCTGCGTTTCCTGTTATGACCGATGGTTTCGATGAAAATATTATACGATAAAATATTACTAGAATTCAAAATCAAAAAGTTACTAAGTAGGTGTGTGAGGTGAATTTTCGCTATTCTAAAAGATTGTAGCAGTCGAAACTATATTTGAACAAATATCAGAAACTTACGACTTTTCTAAAATACTAAATTTAATCTTAATTCAGAAAACTACTTCTCAGCTAGACTCACTCTAATATGAGTTTACCGCTAGAATGCAAAACAGTTTCTGAACAAAGCGTCGTAATTATTGCCGAAGAAAATTATCTTATATTAAAATATTGTGCGTCGGTTGGATTATTCTGGAAACTTTGAAGCAACTTGTGCTGCATTATGCAACTTCAGCAGAGCCTGCAATTGGATTGAAGCGCAGTGTTTGCACTCATTACGAAAGTTTTTAATTGGTTTTCAGGAGTTCTCTATGCTCTATTTTAGAGAACGTAATCAGTAACACAATGACACGGAGTGCGGAGCGATTGTTGCTTGGATAATGTGAGTGTTAAGCGTATTATAGTTTGCCAAAGCTGAGTGGGTTTGCGGGGATTCCAGTTTGAGACAATTAGGGATTTCTATTATTGCCGTTGGTGAAGATTAAGTCTGATAATTCACGTTCGTAATCTGTAGATTCAGCATTAATCCACAATCAGTTAGTTTAATTATCTTCAAAAAGGTGGCAGATTAGACATTCTACGATTATTTTGTTTAATTAACAAAGCGTATAGTAAAAATATAAAACTAATACTTTAAAAACTTATTTCTCTTGGCCTTTTAACTCCTTTAAAAGTTTTCGTTCTTCTTTTTAACCTGCATTCATCCACTCCTGGAGATAGGAGCAAGAGTCAGAGCTGATTCTGCTTATTCTGGATTTATTATAAAATTATTTTGATGAAATGAAACTAATTACTTTGTTTACTATCACTAGCACATTTATTCACTAAAACATGTGACTAGTTTCGATGCCTAGCGCATCATTTTCAAACATATATAAACAATGAAAAAACCCATCTAACAAATATAAAACTAATGACCAAATACACCGACATGATGGTTAGCCGGTCGTGGTCAAGAACATAATGAATATAAAACTAAACGGATATAAAGTATTATACAACTACCGGATATTCTAAGATTATCACCGGGAATACCCATCCTAACGTAGTAATTCGAACAGGGGTGTTTTTACAAAGTTAAGCTGATCATTAAGTAGCAAATCTGGGAATTTATTGTGAGAGAGGTAAATTTGAATTTGTTCTAAGAAAGATGTTTTAAAATAATTATTACTGGAATGCAAAATTTTTGTGTTTTCTATTGTAGGAAAAGTGTGCCCTGTTTGAATTACATGGTTAGAAAAGGTTGAACCAGTTTTATGTAGTCTAAAAGATCTATAGTGTTCTAGGTACCTGTTAGCAAAATTTCTAGTTGTCATTCCCACATAGAAGCTATTACAGTCCGAACATAACAGCTTATAAACTCCTGACCTGCTGTAAATACTAACGTTGTCCTTGGGGTTAAATAATAAATTTGATAACTTGAATTGTGATTTGAAGCTAACTATGATATCTTGGGATGATAGAATTATAGCGATTTTGTTACTCACGTTTCCAAATGAAATGTACTTTGTAGGATCTGTATTTTTGACAAAGGGATAGATGCTTCGATATGCTAGTTGAAGCTCTTTTCGGGAGATTAGTTTTATAATTAAATTAGGATTGATGTCGTTATTTTTGGCTATTATAATAATAGTATGTAATTCTTGTTTTAAATCACTTTTTGATAACGGGATAGAAAAGGCTCTATGAATCATATTTTTGTATGCGGATAATTTATGGTTTAGCGGACTAACTGAAGACCCGTGAATTGTGGTGTCAGTAAATTTTTGTTTTCTATATATGTTAAAACTTATTGATGAATTATTCCGAGTAACAGTAAGATCTAAAAAGTTAATTTTTCAATCCTGTTCTATTTCTATTGTAAATGATATGTTGGGATGTAACTTATTAATAAAACTGAGAAAAGTATCTAATTGCCTAAGTGTTCCTGTAAAATAAGCTAGGATGTCGTCTACGTATCTGTACCAGAAAAATATATGCTTTTTCCCTAAAGAGGAACTCATTATATCATTTTCTAAATTTAATATGAAAATGTCTGCGAGCAAGGGACTGAGTGGCGAGCCCATTGCTAAACCGTTATTTTGAACATAAAATTTGTTATTGAATTGGCAATAATTTTGAGAGAGGCATAATTCGAAAGCTGATTCTATTTCTTTACGTAAGTTAGGATTTGACATTCAAACATATCATTTACAATAGAAATAGAACAGGATTAAAATTAACTTTTTAGATCTTACTCTTACTCGGAATAATTCATCAGTAAATTTTAACATATATAGAAAACAAACATTTACTGACACCACATTCAAATCATCCGCATACAAAAATATAATTCATAGAGCCTTTTCTATCCCGTTATCAAAAAGTGATTTAAAACAAGAATTACATACTATTATTATAATAGCCAAAAATAACGACATCAATCCTAATTTAATTATAAAACTAATCTCCCGAAAAGAGCTTCAACTAGCATATCGAAGCATCTATCCCTTTGTCAAAAATACAGATCCTACAAAGTACATTTCATTAACTTATTTTGGAAACGTGAGTAACCAAATCGCTAGAATTCTATCATCCCAGGATATCATAGTTAGCTTCAAATCACAATTCAAGTTATCAAATTTATTATTTAAGGCCAAGGACAAAGTTAGTATTTACAACAGGTCAGGAGTTTATAAGCTGATATGTTCGGACTGTAATAGCTTCTATTTGGGAATGACAACTAGAAATTTTGCTAACAGGTACCTAGAACACTATAGATCATTTAGACTACATAAAACTGATTCAACCTTTTCTAACCATGTAATTCAAACAGGGCACACTTTTCCTACAATAGAAAACACAACAATTTTGCATTTCAGTAATAATTATTTTAAACCATCTTTTTTAGAACAAATTCAAATTTACCTCTCTCACAATAAATTCCCAGATTTGCTACTTAATGATCAGCTTAACTTTGTAAAAACACCCTTGTTCGAATTACTACGTTAGGACGGGTATTCCCGATGACAATCTTAGAATATCAGGTAGTTGTATAATACCTTTATATCCGTTTAGTTTTATATTCATTATGTTATTGACCACGACCGGCTAACCATCATGTCGGTGTATTTGGTCATTAGTTTTGTATTTAAGGTTTGTTAGATGGGTTTTTTCATTGTTTATATATGTTTGAAAGTGATGCGCTAGGCATCGAAACTAGTCACATGTTTTAGTGAATAAATGTGTTAGTGATAGTAAACAACGTAATTAGTTTCATTTCATCATCATGATTGACTATCACAAAGTAACGGCTTCCACAATCGCTGTTTTTTTATAAAATTATTTATTTACTTATTTCATTTAATTGTGTCTAAAACTAATCCCAATAAAGTTATTAGAAAAGTAATGAATAATAAGACCTCATACAGTGCACATTTAAAAGTGTTTTTTAAACCATTTATTTCGTAAATACCTACATGTTTGTGCTTTAATTACTTTATCTTTGAAGAATTCAATAATTAGGAAATGTGAACTTCTGGTTAACAATAATAATATACAATAAAATTATTTATCTATTAGTATCGTTGAATTGTATATTCAAAAGGTTTTTTATTGTTAGAACTGGAAATTAGCCATTTAAAAAGTTTTTCCAAGTTTGATGGGAAGTTATTTGATAGAAAGAGTTTAAGTATGAGTACACCATTTTTTTCTCATTTGTAATTACCGAAGCCTTTTTGAGTCCTTCTGTTATGTTTTTCTCTGATTTCGAGATTTAGCCAATTTAATGTATACAAATTGGAATTAATTTCAAATAATATATATATATATATATATATATATATATATATATATATATATATATATATATATATATATTTCGGACTCGATTTAGTTAAAGAACTTGGTTAGTTAGTGGAGTGGAGGTTAGTTAGTTTTGGAACTTACACGAACTTTCATGTTCAAATAGCAATTACTTAAGTGACCAACTTCACAAGGCTTTGAGAGATTTCCTTCAGACCCAATATCTAATGCATTGTGAGAAGCAAAATGTGTGTAAATATATTTTACAATATCCTGTAGTATACATATAATTGGTAAAATATTTGTTTAAATAGAGGAATCAAATGAGAAAAATCTTTATGATTCATTTGATTTCACTATAATTTTTGTCACCCGATAGGAAATTAACTAACTTGAAATCTAAAATCTCAAATAACAAATACAAAATGTTTTACCTCATATATGTCGGGCGTAAAAATTGTTTTCATTTAGAGTTTTCTCTTAAATTTATTTGTAGTGAGGACTTTTTGTCTTTTGGGTTCATATTCTACAGTACTCTATTCTCCTTCATCTTTGTCAATCGTTTTTGCATCATAAAAGTTACTAAGGAGTCTGGGAATGACAAACATCAACATCCCAAGAACTCACTTTTTTCAGTACCTTTTTCCTATAACAAAAATTCTAGTACAATCTCTGGTTAGAATCTTTAGGAAAAATCTAAAATATAAGTCGTACAGTATGTATACCTTCATGTTGATTTCAGCTATTTAATATATCTTAAAATTATTTAGAATACCATATATGTGGAGATACTTGGTTGTTAAGTTAAAATTTTACCTAGTTCGATTATAACCCCGGTAGATTTGGTCGATTCCCTTCAAAAGACTTCGCAGTCACTACATGAAAATAATTTACCACTTCCTATTTACAGTTCAAATGTTGCTCAGTACATTGATTTGATAGAATTGGACGCGTTTCAAATCAACACTAAAATTATTGAGATGACGATTCGTTATTATACAAATCCTTCGAAGACCTGGGTGACTGCAAGCCTTTAACTAAACATCATAAGATTTGTTCCAAAGCCATATAACATCCGATAGACAAAGATACGATCAGCGAAGGTCAGCTTCGGACACAGTTAGCTACATTTCCAGCAACGTACAAAAGACTATAATATCCAAGAGATTGACATTAATTGTTGGTTGATCTCAATTGCAAGACCACTGGCCATCACTATCAAATTCAAAGGGAAAGATGCCTTTATCGACAACACAAGCGTCCATGCTACAAGAATATTCAAACATGTCCAAAACATCACTTATAGAAACCACCCAGTGGACATTCCTTTCAACTGCTGCAACAATATGCCAGCCGCCAAGGAAATACCAAACTTACAAGATGTTTCCAAATGTTAACTTACCGAATATTCTATGGAACTGGAAAAGCTGATGAAATAACTACCCTTAGAAAAACATATGTACTGGCTGGTAATTTATTTAACCAATCGATATACATAATAATATCAGGACATTATTATATAACCTCCACAGAGGTAATCGGAGTTACCTGTTCGTGGTTTTGGGCTAATACCTAAAACTAATAATATATAAACCTATCCTATGGAAAATATATACACTTAACATAAAGGAAAATATGTAAGAGAAAATAAATAAATAAATCATAATTTTTCAGGAAGTTTCAATAACAATGGTGACTTTTTTGTCAATTGCCTATCTGATTCTGTTATTATCTTTATTAATTATCCACTTGTTTAACTTATTTTTTATTGCACTTACATTACTTAATGTTTTTAGTTCATTTGGAAGACTGTTGTATACATTTATTGCTCTTATAAAACTGCATTTCTTACTGACTATTTTTGATCTATGTGGGAGAAGAATGCTCTTATTCCTCGTAATTCTGTTTAAGTTCTGGATTTTTTCTTTTAGAGTAATGTGATATTTTAAAGATTCAAGTGAGAAAAGCTCCTCCAAATTTAAAGGATTGTTATGTAAGTTTGTTTTAATCTTGTTTACGATTTTTAATTTTTTTTCTGGTGGCTTTGCAGACGTTTTGCAGCGTTGGAGTAAGCTCCCCCAGGCAATGATTCCATAGTTGATCATGCTGTGGAAAAATGCGTAATACAACTTCATCAATGTGCCCGGTTTCATAATCTTAGAGAGATTATAGAATACAAATACTAAATACTTTGTTTTCTAAGAATGTATTCTACATGTTTATCCCACTTCATTCTGTATTCAAAAATGTTTCTCACATATTTACATGATTCCGCCCTATTCAGGTTTTTCCCGTTAACTGAAATATTTAAGTTTACCGGAACACTTATGTTGCAATTTCCAAATGTCATGTAAACAGTTTTGTCCAAATTTAAAGATAGTTTATTTAAAGCTAGCCAGTTACTTATAGCTTCAAGATAGTTATTCATTTTGATCTCTACTTCAGCCCAACTTTTTCCTATAGATATAACCACTGTGTCATCCGCAAATGATATTATTACGTCATCAGGCATAGTAGTTAGTAAGTCATTAACGTACAGAATGAATAACAATGGCCCCAGTACTGTTCCTTGTGGAACACCTGTTCGAACTTCACAATATTCACTTACAACCTCATTTACTTTAATACGCTGTTTTCTGTCTTGCAAATAAGAAATCAATTGTGATTATACTCCTCATAGTAAAGTCAACCCAGTCTTGACTAGCGATATGTTCAAAGATTTGGAACTACGCTAAAGCAAACGTTTGTAGATAACATCGAGGTTCTATAATAGTGCAAGTACTGTTAGTTGTATTGCCATTTATAAAGGTCAAACAAAAATTATATCATCGTATCTGATCTATGGGTACCGCCCAAATTCTCGGCATAGCAAAGGGCATACATCCAGGTTCCTTAGCCTAACCCATCAACAGTGTCACACATGGTACGCAATAGATATATGGCACTTGCAATAAATTTTGACAGAACATTGGAAAACTAAAGTCACCCAAATAATATTTGGTTGGAAATTTCAGCGCTGAGAGTTAAAAGTTATTCTGGTAATGTAAAGATTTTTCTGAGATATTTACTGCTTTAGTGAATAGGAAGAGTTCAGATTTGTTGACATGACAGCTGCCAAATTTCTGAAACTGAGTAAGCAGTTGTCACAAAAAGCTGAGGCTATCTGCAAAAAATAACATGACTTTGTAATGTTAGAAAAAGTTTTTAAAACAATCGAATAACATTCGATCAGTAATTCAGTATGTAACTTCAAAATGATCATTTCAAATCGCATTTGAGTAATGTGATAACACAAGATATTCTATAAATTTGCCCATGAATGTATTTCTTATTATGTTACTTCGTTTAAAGACCGTATCATGATGATAGTATTTTCTGCAGGTTCTATTAAAGTTAAATAGAGTATAAACAAATACCCTAATTGAAGTATTTTTCAACATGCGATGATGCAATTTGCATCTCATTATGTTGAATGACTGGCTACTTACGAGCTACTGGTCTAGAAACTGTAAAATATGAATATTTAGAAGAACGCTACCTTGGCAATGATTCTTAAACTTCACACTAATTTACTTCGTAAGATAGCATTAAGCAATTATTTCACTTTCTATTGCTTTCATATCTAATAGATTTCTTTATGAAAATTAATATAATGAAACGATTATAACCTTTCGTTAAGATTGCTGTGTAGTTTGGTTAAATTTGTAATTATTTGAAAGATTTGATATTGAATAACTAGCGGACCCGACAGACGTTGTTCTGTCCAAAGATGACTTGGAGGTATTAGCGGGATCAGCAAATGTTTTTTTTTGATATTAGAATTCTATAAATCGTATATAAATGTGCGAAAAAAAATCGTCAGATTCAGATATAAATGGAATTCCTAGAATCCGATCTTAGTGCCACCTATCGGGTCCAATTGTGAATTTAACCATTGTCGGAACCCCTTGAACACACAGAGACGGCTTTATTTGTTGCTAAATGATTTAAACAAATTTCCGCCCCACCTTTCAATAATGTCTATATCGTTCCTTAGATCTAATGGAAAGATTCTAAACAACTGTCATGATAAAGTTCGACGTCCTAGTGTACTTTGTTTATGTACTTAGATTGATGTTTTTACTGTCACGGCTTTATTTGTTGCTAAATGATTTGAAGAAATTTCCGCCCTACCTTTCAATAATGTCTATATAGTTCCTTACATCTAATGGAAAGATTCTAACAACTGCAATGATAAAATTCGACGTCCTACATTATTTTGTTTTAGTACTTTTTAATTTTTCTTACTACTCTATATATATATATATATATTTTAGGTGGTTCCCGGGAATTCATCCGCGTAGTTGATAACTGATCCCTGCCGGGATCGATGGTAAAATGACGACGTTTCGGCAGAGTCACATCTGCCCTCTTCAGGTCGGTTCGCATAATTCTTGTAGCCTTTTGCTTTCGCTTCTAGTTACTTCTAGTATTCGAGTAACTAGGTCCCTACTACAATATGTCTTTCCTTATATCGGCAAACGTTGGTGAGTCAGCTTAACCAACGAATATGTGAGTATATTCCAAGGCAATATAAAAAAACAAATTTAAACAATAATAATGTCACGACAAGAAAACAAATTTTTGCTATTCGTTCCTTTTATCGACTCAGGGAGTCTGCTGAAATCTCCAAAATTTCGCAATCTAGCTTTGCGTACTCCGACGCTAATTCGTCCCTATCGCGAGGTTTCTACCTCGCCGTTTGCTGATCTAAGAAACCTCTACCCTGGGTTCAGAATTTGAACCTACAACTACAAACTCACAGGTTTTTGCACTAACACTCATTTGTTTGAAAAATATAGGTAAAGGTATACGAGAGCTGCCTTTTATATTTCGGGATTACAGAACAAAAACAAATATTGTTCATCGAAAATCGCTTTATTGTTTTTCAAAATATTCCCCACGAAGATCTATACACTTTTGCATGCGTTTGAACCAATTGTCGAAGCACTTTTTCCACTCCGATTGAGGTATCTCCAAAACATGCATTCTGAACGCAGCAACCGCTTCTTTAGGTGTCGAAAAACGTTGACCTCTCAGTTTGTTTTTTACGTACGGGAATAAAAAGAAGTCATTTGGTGACAAGTCAGGACTATAAGGCGGAAGACTCACCAAATCGATGTTTTGGGTGGTCAAAAATGCAGTTGTTTGAGCCGATGTGTGAGAGCTCGCATTGTCGTGGTGACGAGTGATCCGTCTTCGGCGGTTGGTTTTCCTCATTTCTTGGAAAACAACTAGCAAACAAATGGTTGTGTACCACTCAGAATTGACTGGTCTGCGTTGTTCTAGTGGTACGGTTACCACATGTCCAATTTTTCCGAAAAAACAGGCGATCATTTGCTTGGAAGTGCTTCGTGCGCGAATAACTTTTGTTGGATTCGGCTCATCTTGAAACACCCATACAGTCGACTGCTGTTGAGTTTCGGGCTCATACTCGTAAATCCACGATTCATCACCTGTCACTATGTCATAAACGTGTTTTGAAGCACCGCGATCGCATTTTTTGAGCTTTTCTTTCGACCAATCAACACGAGCCTTTTTTTGAACGATTGACAAATTGTGTGGGATCTAACGCGAACAAATTTTTTTGACATTCAAATGTTTATGCAATATTGAATGTATGCTGGTCCCACTAATGTGTAAGGTTGACTCAATCTCACGATAGGTCACATGACGATCTTGCAACATCAGTTCGCGCACAGCATCAATGGTTTCCGGAACAACAACTGTTTTTGGACGACCTTCACGAAATTCGTCTTGGAGTGAACTACGACCTCGATTGAATTCACCATACCATCGATAAACAGTGGTCCTTGATGGAGTTTCATCGCCAAAAATTAAATTAAGTTCATCCATGCACTCTTGCTGACTTAATCCACGTCGAAAGTTGTAAAAAATAATCGCACGAAAATGTTCACGATTTAATTCCATTTTTTGACCGAGATGAATCCTTTAAGTTACTGTAGACAACACATAGCGCTCGTATGTCAAAACGAAGCAGATGGTCCCGGGTTTCTAAAGTGTAATCGAAGATGTTTTAGTGAGTGACAGTCTCACGTACAGCATGAAACGAAGGTTGAAACCAAGCCCATGTCAATGCGTTATCTACATTTCATCTCAACAAAAAAATGGTTGAAGTAGTAGATGGAGATAAGTTGTAATTCTGACCAACGGTTGAAATTTTCAGCTCTTTATGTACAGATATCGGTAAATGTAAGAAAACTGCGATACAATTCGGTCATAAGGAAAAATTACGCTATTCACTCTCTAAATAACGTATAAAAACCTCACAAAGATACGCCAATCAAGACACCATCAACAACATCAAACAAAACCTCCGCAAGCAGGTACCTAACGACGCTGACATAATAATACGTTCCAAGGTGGCGATTTCTTTCTACTGTTATTTTATAATCGATAAAAATAAATAGTAACTCAGTTATTGCGAAATAAGAGTGCTCGTTCGAACATTCTCTTTGTTCGTTTTGTCAAATTGTTTGTCTCTAAATAAATGGACGGAGAAATCCTCGTAGAATTTTTGCGACGCTAAGAAATTGTTATTAGGGGTTCAAATTGAAGCGACAAATGTGTCGTCGAGATTAGTTTTTTTTTATCAAGACACTCCAGATTGAGCGGGATATTCTTTATTCTTCAGTAATGAGCTGCGATGAGGCTGCCAAATATTATTGAAAGTGATGAATAGGGTGAGAAGGACTGGGTGATCCGAGTTTAAGTGTTATTACTGTTTGAAAGTAGGGGTTTTTATTATTTTGCTTGACAAAATTGAAGTCTAGATTTAGGTGTTTCCAAAATCATTTAGACAAAGTATGTCTAATACGTCATTCAATAAATCCCAATTAAGGCAAAGATTTTATTTGTTTTTGCTCTAAAACAACTATATTTCAGACTCGGCAATTATTTATTTTATTATATTTCAACCATAGTATATAACTCTTTGTGGTCTACCCCATAAATTATTTCATTTTTCATATTTTATATTATCGCCCTGTGTAACATTAATTCCTCTCCACACTTTATGCAACTTCTTATGTGCTATAAATTAAATAATTTGTTAATCACACTGTTTAAATATAATTTAACTTCAGCATATATTTCAACCATCCTGCATATGATTTGTTTACGTCCATATCATATAACAGTTTTTTAATCACCCTATATAACTTTAATTTCACAGTTTTTTCAACATTTTTATACCACCAATCGTCCACTCCACCCTATATGCCATACATCCTGTATATACAGCTAAATGGCCTAACTTATATTTCAATCATCATATAAATGCAACTTCTTCTATCACTTTACTATGTGATTTTGTTTGCTATAACTAAACATCATGTGTATAAACCCATCAAATAGCAATTTAGATTGACATGTGTTGTCACTGAATTTTCTATTAGGCCGGGAGAATGTGACAACCAAAAGCACCGTCTTCGCAAAATGGAAAAATTTTCATTTAAATAGGTATTTGCTTGGTATACAAACAAAACGAGCTTGGTACTCATTGATTTAGGGAGTCGAAAATACTATGCTTTACTACCTATATGCTTGAGATGTACATAGAAAATTTTCAAATTCGCAATTAAAACTTCCAGTTCCTAAATTTACCGCACTATTACGTTGGAATTTGATATGAATGAATGATTTTGATAAGAATTTTGGAATTTTCGGAGATTGTCTGCAAAACTGCAAGTTGCACGTGGCAGAAAATTATATGAGATCACCTAGGGATCTTCCTTAATTGATTAAACGTTAAAAAACTATACACATCTATAAGGAGTTTTCGAAAAATCGACCAATATGTTAGGGATATTGGTCGATTTCCATGCACGAATGTGTTCATTCACAAATTTTTTCACTTAACCAATAAAATTCTTTTCCCAAATTTGAGGTTTGTTTCACCAATCCGGATATATAGTCTATAAAACAAGACCATAATCATACAAACCGGTTCACCACATGAGAAGAATTCAGGTAACATACATACAAAAAAAAATACGCGACGAATTGATAACCTCCTCCTTTTTGGAAGTCGGTTAAAAAATTAAGAAGATTCGCATTGACAAAGAAAGATGTTGTTTAAACATTCTTGAATAACAAATGTTTGTTAGATGTTGCTTGAAGTAGCTAACAAAAAATATGTATGAAAAAAGTTTAAACAAAAAAACTTTTTCTAGATGTACTTTATTTTTTACCTTGAATAATAAATATACTTTATTTTCTTTAAAAAAATGACAACCCTAGACATTAATTAAGTACAGAAATTATGTTCTCGTTGAAGACTGCACAGTTTGTAAAAGTTGATACCTATTAATTATACAAGTTTCAAACTGTGCGATAGGGATCGGCACCAACTGATGCTTAACAGAATCTTCATACTAAATTCATTTAATTGCTGTACAAGGGCTGCCTTTTATTTTCGGGATTGGACAACCCTAGTGTTGCAATCTGACAACTGACAGCTCTATCGTAAAGTTTGACATTTTTGAGGTTATACGTACTCAGAACGTTTTGACATACGAGCGCTATATGTTGTTTATAGTAACTTAAAGGATTCATCTCGGCCAAAAAATGGAATTAAATCGTGAACATTTTCGTGCGATTATTTTTTACAACTTTCGATGTGGATTAAGTCAGCAAGAGTGCATGGATGAACTTAATTTAATTTTTGGCGATCAAACTCCATCAAGGACCACTGTTTATCGATGGTATAGTGAATTCAATCGAGGTCGTAGTTCACTCCAAGACGAATTTCGTGAAGGTCGTCCAAAAACAGTTGTTATTCCGGAAACCATTGATGCTGTGCTCGAACTGATAATGCAAGATCGTCATGTGACCTATCATAAGATTGAGTCAACCTTACACATTAGTGGGACCAGCATACATTCAATATTGCATAAACATTTGAATGTCAAAAAATGTGTTCGCGTTGGATCCCACACAATTTGTTAATGGTACAGAAAAAAAAGACTCGTGTCGATTGGTCGAAAGAAAAGCTCAAAAAATGCGATCGCGGTGCTTCAAAACACGTTTATGACATAGTGACAGGTGATGAATCGTGGATTTACGCGTATGAGCCCGAAAGTAAACAGCAGTCGACTGTATGGGTGTTTCAAGATGAGCCGAATCCAACAAAAGTTGTTCGCGCACGAAGCACTTCCAAGCAATTGATCGCCTGTTTTTTCGAAAAAACGGGACATGTCGCAACCGTACTACTAGAATAACGCAGAACAGTCAATTCTGAGTGGTACACAACCATTTGTTTGCCAGTTGTCTTCCAAGAAATGAGGAAAACCAACCGCCGAAGACGGATCACTCTTCACCACGACAATGCGAGCTCTTACACATCGGCTCAAACAACTGCATTTTTGACCACTCAAAACATCGATTTGATGAGTCATCCGCCATATAGTCCTGACTTGTCACCAATTGACTTCTTTTTATTCCCGTACGTAAAAACAAACTGAGAGGTCAACCTTATTCGACACCTGAAGAAGCGGTTGCTGCGTTCAGAATGCATGTTTTGGAGATACCTCAATCAGAGTGGAAAAAGTGCTTCGACAATGGGTTCAAACGCATGCAAAAGTGTATAGATCTTCATGAGGAATATTTTGGAGAACAATAAAGCGATTTTCGATGATTAATATTTGTTTTTGTTCTCTAATCCCGAAATATAAAAGGCAGCCCTCGTAAAGTAATACCAATGTCTTATGGAAACCTATTATCAAAATTGTAAACACTTATTGTATTTTACAATATACTTTATAGCACATACCGATTAAACTACAGACAAACGTCCAATTGTTGAAGTTAAGACAAAACATAAACAAGCATGCTGTTTATTGCTTTAATTCCACAGAATACTCTGGTATTAATTACCGCGTATTCGGCTGAAGGCTCAATTTTGTTCTGTTTACGACGAACTGAGGATGGAATCATTAATTTTCTTAATTCGGAAAGGTCGGAACTTCTATTATGCTTAATTTGTTGTCAGCAAGATATTTTCCTTTGCTTTTGAAATCTTAGACGTTTATCCTTTCCGTCTAGGTCAGCCCAATTTAGGGTGAATTGGTTGATTATAATTTTGTAGTATGTAAGCCTATGTATTTATTAAATTAAAGTATAATTAGTTGTACTTTATAGAAGCTAATTTTCAAAGATTTCCTTAGTTGATAACAGTCTCATTTTTGTAATTTTCTTTGCTTTTATTGAGAACGGGGTCTAACATAGAGTTTTCATCGTTTGTGTCAAAAGAAAAAGATTTTGAGACGAATTACGAGGTGTGGAATTCTTTTTCAAATCAACCACCCCCAGGCTATTACAATTTTGGAGCATTTTTTTTTGAACATACCAAAAAATTTGTCAGAAAGTTTAGTTTTTTTAAGAAGTTTGGTGTTATTTGAAAAAATAAATTCTAACCTCACAAAAAAGGTTTTGAATGAGGCACCTGCAAGAAAATGCCATTTTTCAGTCAAAAATTGTTGAAAAATTATACTTTGTCAATAATTTTAAACAAAATACTTATGGTAAAAACAAATATTTTTTTTCATATTAAAAAAAAAAATAAATTAAAAGATATTAACAAAAATATTTAAAAAATACCCATACCCCCCTTATCTCCGAAATCATAAGTTGTAAAATTTAAAAAAAATAAAGGTATAGCGCCTCACCTGGACTTTCCTGCAAAAATAAGAAGAACCCCCTAATATTCATTTTGGGGGGCAAATTATAGAATTAAATGGAAAATAAAAAAAATCAACGGATCAAGTAATATATCAAATCACAGGGCTCATTATTACGAATACAAATATATTTTTTTAAATTTTTCTAAAATGAATTTTAAAATATATTTAAAAAAAATATTTAAAAAAATTACCCATTCGCCCCTTTATCTCCCAAACTATTAGACCTAATTGTTTTGTGTTTACAGGAAAAATACGAAGAAATCCCTAATATTAATATTGGGGGCTAAATTATAGAATTAAACCGAAAATAAAAAATATTTTTTAACGCATCATCCAATACATCAAATGAAAGGGCTTATTATTAGGAATACAAATATATATTTTTCATATTTTTAAAATTTATTGTTTACAAGATATTAACATAAAGATATATAAAATTCTCATTTCTCGCTTTATTACATTACCATGCAACCTAAAATTTTGAAGATAATTAGGGGTACTGGGGCTCACTTGAAATTTATAAGAAAAATTATTAGAAAACCTCCATAGTAATTTTATGGAAAAATTATATAATTATATTATATTAAACATTGACTTAATTCCCACTATAGAAACTACACTATCAAAATTTTGAAAAATAGATGTTATTTGTATTTTTAAATAATTTTAATAAGAGATTTAATCATTTATAATTTAAAACTTGACCTATTTTGCCCTTTATCTTCCAATCTAGAGAGCCTCAAAACTCAGACAGTAGATTATAAAAGATTTCTCTGAAAGTTTATTAGTAAAATAAAACTCTAATGTTAATTTTTGGAGGCCAAATTAGAAAATTAAATACATATGTATTCTTATAAAAATCAAGTGAATTCTGAAGCAGATAAAATAAAAAGTCTATGTGTGGAAAATCAAAGTGTATATTTTTTATAAATTTAAAACGCTGCCTTTAAAAGATATTAGGGTAAATATAAGAAAATGCTCTCATTCCCTGCTTGTCTGAAACTGGAATATTAGAATCTTGAAGGTGGTACGCAACCCTTAGTATGCGAGTCCAACTCGCACTTGACCAAATTATTTTACATGAAGAGCACAATATGATTCTATAAATGTTAACCTGGAGGGTAATAACTTATAAATAACCTGTGTATTCCTCCCCTTATTAAACAATAGAGGGCAGTATGGCCAAGGCCGTAGCCAGAATTTTTTTTCGGTGTGGGTTGGATAATTTTTTTGATCGTTGATGAGTTGATTAGGACTACAAAATTATGTAATTCCAAGAGATATAAAATTGTATAAATTTAAAATTTATTGTTGTAACCCAACATTCCAAAATTTAGGGAGGGTTAAACAGCCAGAACCCCCTCCCCGCTGGCTACGGCCTTGAGTATGGCCAAGATGTACTCTTAGCTATATGAGGGAATTCTTTTCAATGTCTGCTTTTTGAAATTAGTATATCTATTTTTTGCAATAAGTGCCCTATAATCATTTTTTGCTAGAAAAACCCATGGATAAGCTTTAATGGATAATCAGGAGACATCCTATATTAAAAGTTTTACCTCTAACCCAGATATATGGACAACTTCTAGAGAGCTAAATCATATTGAACTATGGTATGTTTGGGATTAGTCAAATTCATCCTAGACGAAGTGAGAGTGACTTAAATTTTGTTGTCAAGACTTGTAAATGAGTAAAAAAATCCACATGAGAATGTAACAGTAAAACCTACATTAATATTTGATGTAGTATACTCATTCTACTATTAGAAAACTCACTTAAAATATGAAACATTCTCTGTTTCTAGTATATTTCTATTTAAGAAAATAAGGTGATGTGAATCTTATTTATAGAAATAACTTGGATATCGAGCCTTCTTACTCTTACCTGTCTTGAACAAATAAACTTGTTATCAAACTGTACGTAATATGCTGTACTTTATTTTTTAGCGGTATGAGAAAAAAATTATATATACAGCTATTCAAGTTAATGTTGAAAGGTGTTATACATTAAACAGATGACAGTTACAGGGACGTTAGCAACCTTTTTGTTCTTGTTTGTTATCATGAGGTAGGAAAGTAATTCTTACTTACATAAACCATTCGCATTTTTTACTGAAATTAATTTAAAAAATGTTATCCATTTTTATAGTTCTTACATAACAAATTTTAGAAATGTGCAGCGTATTATGTGGATAATTTTGTTTTATTGTTTATATTATTATATATTTTTCCAATATCTTTTAAATAAATCATATTACGAAAAAAATAATTAATATAATGGACCCTTTTATTTTATACATCAAGATTATTATTTTCTATTTTTTTAACTCTAGTCTCAATAGTTTTGGAGATAAGGGGGGAATGAGATGTTTTTTTACATTTTCCTTATTTTTAAGGTTCCGTATATACAATATAAGGATACCCTTATAATATCACTCCGGATTTCTGCCCCTGTCACATCACAGCAATTTTCTCCTAAACTACTGTACGGAAGAGGTTGAAATTTGGCATCAATGTATAGTTTGGTGACCCGATCAGGAGTAAATATGGTAAATGAAGAAATTTTGATTTTAGGGGTACTTCTGGGGGGAAAAACTAAAAAAATCGACGGTTCCCCCCTGATCTCCGAAACTACTGAGCCTAAAATTTTGAAAAAAGAGGAATATAGATCGTTGTCCGAACTTTACAGGAAAAATAAGGAGAAATAATTAATAATAATTTTGGGGGGCAAATTAAAGAATTAAATAAAAATTTAAAATTAAAAAAAAATTCAAACGCATCATGTAATATGTCAAATGAAAGGCCCCATTCTGAAGAACAAAAATATATTTAATTCATATTTAAAAAAAATAATTAAAAAGATATTAACAAAAATATACCAAAATTTACCTATCCCCCACTTATTTCCGAAACTATAATACGTAAAGTTTTGAAGTTTATTGAAAAAATAAGGGGAAACTTCTACTTTTAATTTTGGGGGGCAAATTACAGAATTAAATGGAAAATAAAAATTTATAATTGTTTCTAACGGATCAAGTAATATATCAAATCAAAGGGCTCATTATGACGAATACTAATATATTTTTTTATTTTTTTTAAATAAACATTTTAAAATGTATTAAAAATATATATATTTAAAAAATTACCCATTCTCCCCTTTATTGCCCAAACTATAAGACCTAATTTTTTTGTTTACAGGAAAAATACGAAGAAATCCCTAATATTAATATTGGGGGCCAAATTATAGAATTAAACGAAAATAAAAAAATATTTTTTAACGCATCATGCAATACATCAAATGAAAGGTTTTATTATGACGAATACAAATACATATTTTTCATATTTTTAAAATTAATTGTTTACAAGATATTAACATAAATATATAAAAAATTCTCATTCTCGCTTTATTTCCGAAACCATACTACCTAAAATTTTGAAAATAATTAGGATTTTAGGGACAAATTGTACAATTAATTGGAAAATAAAAATTCAATTTTCAAAAGGCTCATTATGTGAATATATCATATTTTTAAATCATTTGTTTAAAATATATTAAAAAAAATTAAACATGTACTTAATTCCCACTTTAGAAACTACACTATTTAACTTTTGAAATATATATTTTATATATATTTTTAAATAATTTGAATAATATATTTTGCCGTATATCTTCCAATCTACAGAGCCTCAAAATTGAGACAGTAGATTATAAAAGGCTTCCCTGAAAATGGTTAGTAAAATAAAACTCTAATGTTAATTTTTGGGGACCAAATTAGAAAATTAAATACATATGTATTCTTATAAAAATCAAGCGAATCCTGAAGCAGATAAAATAAAAAATCTATGTGTGGAAAATGAAAGTGTATATTTGTTATAAATTTAAAACGCTTCCTTTAGATGATATTAGGGCAAATATAAGAAAATGCACTTATTCACTGCTTGTCTGAAACTGGAATATTAGAATTTTGAAGGTGGTACGGAACCCTTAGTATGCGAGTCCAACTCGCACTTGACCAAATTATTTTTTAATAATTCATTACAACATTTTTGCATTATTTTTCCTGTAAACTTTAAGAAAGGACTTATAGTTCATATATATATTTTTTTAATATCAGGTTCAGTACTTTAGATAATAAAAGGGGGTAGGGCCTAAATTTTGTATATATATTTGCCTTAATATGTTTTAAAAAAATCATTTTGAAATGATAAAATAATATATTTGATACATCATTGAATTGGTCAATTTGAAAAAAAAAATAAGATAAAATCAATTTGTTGTTTTGATGATTCTTGTTACTTTTTTTATCATTTTTTCGTACGTTTTGGTTAACGGTCTGAATTTTAGTTATAACTTATTAGTATATTATTTTATTCTTTCAAATTATTAGCAATATTTCATTACCTTTCTATGGGAATCATATTACCGTTTATTGTATGTTCAATGTATATACTCTGCATTTTAATGACCCATTGTCGAATATTATATAACAGCAATAACTATTTACGTTCTCCTCATTGTTAAATCTGCAACACTAATTGAGGTGTTTATGGGTTTTTAAATATCTATCTAAACTATTTTTATGGCATAATCGAAATATTTCTATGCACAATTATGTGCAAATAGATTAAATTATTACGTTAATTATATAATTCATCCTTAGAATGATTTATCGGCTGGTCTGACATTTTTCAATTACCGCCATTGGTGATGGCTGGGTACTACGTAAAATATTTGAAATGTATATAATGTACAGGGTGGCCCAATTAAGATCGAAACTATCCCGTAACAGCTTACAAAACTTCTAACTTCGATACTTTTGGTTGCAGGGAATGATTTAATGACTATGGTTTTGCCTAGGGGGGAAATTTTTGCCCGTCAATGTATTTTGAACCCCTTAGGGGTGCGGTGGACCATCTACAAAACAAAATACGTCGATATTCGTCACCAGCATGCAAAGTTTGAGAAACTGAAAGTTTGTACGGGTGGAACTTGTGTGCTTTAAAGAAAATAGTCTATCACTATAAACTGCGTAAGTTGTGATTTACTTGTATGTGTGAAGGCTGAATAAGGCTTGAGACACGAATTTTAATATAATGTCAATTAAATCATCTCACACATAAAGTGAACTTTTAAATTAACTCTCCATGCATCCATCGACTCACTCTGAACATAGTGAATTTATAATAACTAAATTACATCAGCCAATGGATTCTCAACACAACAAGAAGTAACATCAATCAATATTTCGCAGTAGTAATGTATGCAAACAGCTCCACAGCTAATGGAGTGCCATTATATTCAGAACATTGCATAATTTGCAAGCCTATTGAAATTATGGTTTACCTGTTTACTGATCTGAATCAGAACTGAGCAGTTCGTTGAATTAATTGGGAATATTCAAAGACATTCTCACTGTATTTGTTAAGTCACGTTGGTTTTATTCATAGAACTGTGGTTTGTTTTGTATAATTTTAAATGAATATATACAGGATGTCTGGAAAAATCACCAAGGACTAAAAAATATAGTTATGGTTAATAGCATACTTTGCTGGGTATTTTTTGTATTTTGAAATTGTTGATGTGAGCTAAAATTATGTCAGAGTTTAGGACTAGTTTAGGGTCAATGCCTTTTAATGACTGGACTCTGAAACTTTTGTTCATTTTTGTCTCTTGACTATGGCTCCAAAGCAGGAGGCAAAAAATATGAGATAACTATTTTCCATATCAACCCTTAGACCCATTACTAGCCTCCTGCTAAATAAATTTAATTTAAATCGATAGTAACCTATCGTTTTATTAACCCGGCAGTACTTAGAAAGTCGTCGCAGCACTTTTTTGTTTGGAAAATCTAATTTTCACAGGAAAATCCCGTAGGAAACCCAAGGATTTTTTCATGACCTGTAAGTAAGTACCTCATGTAACCTGTCATTACCCCAGAAGGTAGGACTTAGAAAATCGTGGTTGAACCTCTAATTCAGATCTCTCGGTCTATAATAACAACTTTTTTCAGAAATATTGTGCATTTGTAAAAAGTATATTTTTATAAGAAACAGAGTTGTGGAGAAATCGAAGAAGTCGATGTAATGACCAAAATTGTTCACTCATATTGACAAATCTATTAAAATAAAAAGAAAATAAAAATGTAATCAAATATCGGTATTCGTATTTTCGTCAAACAATAACGCTTGCATGCCACTTCCAGAACTACATGCTCTAAGAATATAACAGCATCTAACGATCGCTCCATATATAATTACTCAATGTTTTGAGGTTTGACCGTCTGGCGGCGGAGGCACTGTCAGTTGTTTGGCGTTGACAGTATGGACGTAAATAATGAATTTTCATTATATTTTATTTAATAAATGAACCAATATTATAAATTAATATTAGCATTCTGCATTGACAGTCGTCGGTAGCTACTAAACAAAACAAAAATGAAGAAAACCGGTCGAGAAACAGGGGAGAAAATGGTGCCTAATCATTTTGTCTTTGCCTATTTATATAATAGATATTCCACTATTTCAGATTTTGTACTGTTTTTTTTGTTCTTCTTTTTTGACACCCATATTAACAAGTACCTCTGCCTTATCTATTAACTCTTGCATTGTCTTTTAACTATAAAATACTAAAGTCATCATTTATCCATAGATTACGTTATGCTGCCAAAGCCAAGTTCGAGTTTACTGTCATGTATCATCGAATTCAACCCTAGAGACTGAAATCAATCAAAGCCACAACTACGCCTTTATAGCTATATTTTCTGTCAAACATTATCAAGACACATCATCTAAATACGCTGTAAACTTCTACGAAGGGTGTGCTCTAAGAGGGAAACTTCGTTGATTAACTTCTTTCACAGGGGAAGTAAATCTCCCGTGATAGCTCCTAAGAATGTCATCAGCTTTTGAAAGATTAATTTACATAAATCTCTCATTAAGGACACCCAAATAAGTAATTGTGTTCAAGAAAATCATGTCACCAGTTTGTTGTGTTGTCCAATTTTCTAGTACTGTAACTAGACCAAGTCAGAGCCATATTGAATACATCAAAAATATGTATATTTAGGCATTTTTGTAATTTAATATTTGTTGTAGTTTTTATATTTACCGCTGTTAAAAATTTGAATTTACAGAAAGTAGGATAAAATCTATTTATCGAGAAATATAAATTTAATGAAATACTTGGATTATTCAATTTATAAGGTGAAGGCAATTGAAAATAAGATGATAAATAACTGACTTCAAAAAACATTCAGGTTTTTACGTCGTCTGTATATACAGTGTTGCTGCTGCAGTTGGCCTCATTAGAAAGACTTCTTGATCTGAAACCTAAATGGTAATCGTCAAATAACTTTTTTTTCTTCACTTGATACGACGATTTGGGGATTGTTGCTTATAGGTAAAGTACCTTTAGGTTTGGCCATCTCCATAATTCTGCACTTTCTTCAAGGTATCCTAAAGGTCTAACATTACATACTACGTTACAAAAATCTCGATAATTGTTACCAAAACAATGTTTACCCGAAATGAGAACTGCAACATGTTATGCAATTATATCCTTCTATCATCAAAAGTCTGGTTTATATTAAAAAAAAAAATTGAAACCCTATCCATATGGGAATTGATTGTGGGTCAAATTTTCTTAACTTGTAGCTAAAACAGTGTTTTCTTAGGACAAAAATTTTCATGGTCCGCAAGTTCAAAAGTATCGTAAACTTTTTGCAATCTGAAGTGAGCTTGTAAAAGGTGTTTTTTTAGAGGTATAGAACATTGAAATGGAATAAAACAAGGATATATTTTTTAAATTGTCATGAAATTTACTTTATTCGAAGGATAATCTTCTGGCATTATAATTTGAGTATGACTTCTGGCATATGACCGCCACGGCTGGCTCGGACGTAGTCTAATCTGGAGGTCCAATTTTCGATGACTTTTTCCAACATTTGTGGCCGTATATCGACAATAACACCGCGAATGTTGTCCTTCAAGTGGTCAATCGTTTCGGGCTTATCGGCGTAGACTAGCGACTTCACGTATCCCCACAGAAAAGCGGCGTTAAATCGCACGATCTTGGAGGCCAATTCACGGGTCCGAAACGTTTAACTATGGGGTTACGAAACGTTTCTTTCAATAAATCAATTGTGGTACGAGCTGTGTGACATGTTGCCCCGTCTTGTTGAAACCAGAGCTTGTGTGCATCATGATTGTTCAATTGATGAACGAAAAAGTTAGTAATCATGGTTCTATAGCGATCACCATTGACTGGCCAACATCGTTATTAAAGAAGTACGGACCAATTATTCCAAAAGCCCATAAAGAACACCAAACAGTCAGTTTTTCTGGATGTAACGGTGTCTCAATATGAACTTGAGGATTATTATCACTCCAAATACGGCAGTTTTGTTTATTGACGTATCCATTCAACCAAAAGTGAGGTTCATCGCTAAACAAAATTCGCTTATGAAAATCGGGATCTACGGCAATCTTGTTTTGGGCCCATTCACCGAATGTACGCCTGGCTAGGTGATCGTGTGGCTTCAATTCTTGCACGAGTTGAATATTGTAAGCACGCAAACCAAGATCTTTCCGCAAAATCTTCCATAATGTGGATGGACACATATCCAATTCCTGTGCACGATGGCGGATAGACTGATTCGGGTCTTCTTCTACGCTACGCTCTACAGCAGCAACTGATTTTTCTGTACGCACTGTACGACATCTTTGTGGATGCGTATTATCATTTAGAGTAAACGTGGTGCGAAAACGTTGCATAGTTAATCGAATTAATTGCTCTGATGGACGATTATGTTGAGCGTAAAATGGACGTAGTGCGCGATAGGTATTTCGAACAGAACCATGATTTTCAAAATAAATTTGCACAATTTGGGAGCATTGTTTAGGCGTCAGTCTATTTATGATGAAATGTCCAACCAAACTAAACATAAATCACTTGACAGCTGACAAGATGGCCGCCGGTTAAAGGAGTGTTGCCAACTTAAAGTTCTATACCTCTAAAAAAACACCCGTTATATCTTTGGGAAAGTTTTATGAATAACTGTTATACATTTTTCAGTGCAATGGGATAATTAGATGCAGTTACTAACACCTACACCTAAGTATACTATATACGAAAGTCATTAAAAAGTTTTTCCCAATTTTCTAAAAAACGGTCAGCCTATGTCATTCAAACAAATATGGGACCACTTTGGGATTTCTCTTAACAGAATCCAGCTTAAGCAATCCAAATTCGTTGAATCGTTTTCCAGAATAACTCAATATACATAAAAACAGTATAAAGAACGAATTGAGATTTCGTTCTTTTTGAAGTCGGTTAAAAAACCACTGTACTGCAGTCAGGGCCGTAGGCAGAAAAACTGGATAATTTTTGGTGGGCTGATTTGTACTGCAAAATCTGTATTTGTATTCATATATTTCCAGGATATATAGGTAAGTTTTTTTTTGATGATCAGTACGGGGATCTCGGAAACTAGCGTAGATAGAGCAATGGTTAAATTGGGAAAGATTTGCAGTTTTATTGGCCCAATTTAATGATACTTTCGGATTTTTGTAAAAAGTCATGGCTTACTAGATATTTTGAAAAAAAACGAAATTTTGTCGATTTAGTCAAATCCCTCTAGCTCCTTTGTTTTTGATTTTATAAAAAAAGTGTAAATATCACAATTGAAGGGAATTGTATCACGAATATGATTGTCATGCCCTCGTTTGCGTGACAGCTCTCGTTTTCGAGATATGACACAAATTTATCTTTTTTGAATGTAAACCATAGTTGGCTATGACCTCAAAAACCGGACATTTTTGGAGCTTTTCAACGATATATTACTCGATATAGTTATTAATAAAAATAACGGAGTTATGGATGCTTTTCTCTCTTATTTTCACTTTTAACGTAGTTAGCCATGAAATAGATTGATTTATTAATAACTATTCCAAAAAACATTGAAAGATTTTTTTTATTAGGTATATCAGATATAAGGAAAAAACTAAATAAGTAGGGACTTACTAAAAACAAAACAAAGCAGCTAGAGGGATTTGACTAAATCGACAGAATTTCGTTTTTTTCAAAAACAAAAATTCGAAAGTGTCATTAAATTGGGCCAGTAAAACTGCAAATCTTTCCGAATTTAACCATTGCTCTATCTCCGCTAGTTTCCGAGATCCCCATACTGATCATCAAAAAAACTCACCCTGTATAAAAATGTACAAATATAAAAATTATTCTTATGACAAAGATGATTAATTGGTTAAAATTGAATCTTGAAACCCAATATTCCAAAATGTTGGATGGGGTTTGAACCCCCATACCCCCCGCTGGCTACGGGCTTGACTGCAGTGACATATTCACTATTATCCGTATTGTTCACTGCTCCAGTGTGACTAAAACGTTGAACGACTTTGAACTCAATTTTCTTATTTTTAAAACGTCATGTTTCCATACGCCACCTTGTAGAAAACAGGTTCGTTAATTTTATGATAGGTATTCTTTTTGATTGAAACAATAAAAAATAATATACATTGATAAAGTTTTGAATGTACACTGCTAACCAACATTAACACTAACGAAAGTTATTATTATTAATAGTAGCTACTTAAGCTTTTTAAAGGCAGTAAGTGTTTTATGATATAATAACTCCTTGTATTAACTCATTTAATTGTCATCTCATCGAGAATATAGTTCACAGGAATATTCACGCTAGCTATCAAAAAGCTATTACAGCCCCGTACATTAAGTGAAGATCATTAATACATTTAGCCGATCAATTATTTAGAAATGATGGTAGAAATATTGCCATAATATTAGAAATTTCTATGCCAGTAATAAAAACAAGAACGAAGGACTAACGATAGTAAAATATTAAACCTTCAGGCGTATTATTTCGATGCACAATCGATATCTATAAATGCCAGTTATTAAAGTATATTTTATGGCAAATCAATTGGGAAATGACTTTATGTTTCTACTGTATATTGTTTATGGATATAGATTCATTATCATCCTTGAAATTGAAAATACTGTGTAACAGTTGGTGTGGCAAAGTTAAATAAACACAAAGTTCTGTACATAGCCTAATGTAGAACGTTTAGTATTTGTACTTAACGCCATTTAGGCACTATATGAGTAGACTAGAATTAAATATTAGTAAAATTGCCCCTGAATTTTTGTAATTTTACAACATAAAAAGATTACGAAAATTCTTGATATCTATTAGAGGCTTATGATTATATATTAATCACCATTTAATTTCATGTCAAAAATATTAAAATAATTTGGTCAAGTGCGATTTTAAACTTAAAATACACACATAGACTTTTTATTTTATCTGCTTCAGGATTAGTTTGATTTTTATCAGAATACATAAGTATTTAATTTTCTAATTAAAAAATTAACATTAGAGTTTTATTTTACTAATAAACTTTCAGAGAAGCCTTTTATAATCTACTGTCTGAGTTTTGAGGTTCTGTAGATTGGAAGATAAAGAGCAAAATAGGTTAAGTTTTAAATTATATATTATTAAATCTGTTATTCAAATTATTTAAAAATACAAATAAATATATTTTTCAAAATTTAAATAGTGTAGTTTCTAAAGTGGGAATTAAGTCGATGTTTAATATTTTTGTTAATATCTTTTAAACAAATGATTTAAAAACATTATATATTTGTAATTCACATAATGATCCTTTTATCTGATATATTACATGATGCTCTTGAAAATTGATTCTTTATTTTCCATTTAATTGTATAATTTGTCCCTAAAATTAATATGGGGGTATTCTAATAATTTATTTTCCGTTTAATTCTATTATTTGGGGGCCAAATAATAGAATTAGGGATTTTTTCATATTTTTCCAATAAACAAAAAAATTAGGTCTTATAGTTTGGGGAATAACGGAGGGAATGGGTAATTTTTTTAAAATATTTTTTTTATATGTTTTAAAATATTCGTTTTAAAAAAATTAAAAAAAATATATTTGTATTCGTCATAATGAGCCCTGTGATTTAATATGTTAGGTACATGACCCGTTAGAAACAATTATAATTTTTTATTTTCCATTTAATTCTATAATTTGCCCCCCAAAACTAATTTTAGGTCCTATACTTCTATTTTTTCAAAATTTTTCAGTTTATGGTTTTCGAGATAAGGGGGGGGGGAATTGGTGAAATTTTTAAATATTTTGTTAATATCTTTTAATTAATTTATTTAAAAAATATGAAACGATAGTATATAAGATATTTTTTTCTTTTGTTTTAAAATGCTACTTCTTGTAGATACATTGGGTGCTATATGTTCACATAAATATACTATAGCATTATTAACTACTGATTGTTTGTATGGGGTGGGGCATATAAAACCTTATTGAAGGATATCTGATAGCGTACATTATGTTAAAAAGGCCGTTAAAAAAACAAGAAGTCAATAAAAGCTATAAAAAAATCTATTATTATCAAAACAAGGAACAAATCAAAAAATAGTGATGACATCAAAAGTCTTGTAGCAGGATTCTCGATACTGAAAACATATAAAACGCTATTACGTGTATCTTGAAGATTAAGCAAGAATGATACTATATACAGGCTATATCTAAATAAATAAATATCGTACTTTTCTTAAAATTACTTCAGATGTTTATATATATATATATATATATATATATATATATATATATATATATTAAATTAAAATATATGACTGTTGTTTTAGTGGATGGAATGGAACTGGAGACCCTTTACCACCACTGTATCCGATACAGTATGTATGGGCCTAATGGTGGCTGTTATGTGATCCATGCGCATGCCCTTTTTCTCTCCTGTTTAACAGTTTCAACAGTTACGTAATGAAAATATTAATAATATTGTGATCATATAATTTGGGTCATATTTTCCCTAATGGTGGCTGTATATGTGATTCATGCCCAGGTAAGTCAATAACATTCCATTATTTGTTAATCAAATTTTAAATACTAGATATAGTTTTGGTTAGTCTTCGGAAAACAAGTTTAATTGACATGTTCCTAACAACTAATTTCAAATAGTTTGTAAAAATACTTGATTTTATTTTGATTTAAATTATAGAGCTCATTTGATATAACACTTAACCTGTAAAGCTAAATTAATCTAGGAATCTGGGGTTTGGTGAATTGCATTTGATTGCGTTGTATGATAAATGGGTTCAAACGTACAAATACTCTCACTTACTGTAAACCTCTTTATTTTACCAAAATAAACTTATTTACAAAACACAGTGACAATCAATCAGTTGCTACAGGCTGCTTCCAACTCAACCTGCCACGCATCAAATATACTTATAAATTTTATTTGTTTTCGAGCATTACAATCGTCTCTGATCTGTCAGTCTAGACGGTATTCGAATTCCGAATCACGCCAACCTCAGTTTTTTACATTAATCGAGTTTTCGATATTGCCGTTGTTGATACTTTTTTTGTTTTCAGCTGTTTTTTGTTTCGGATTTTTTCGGCGGCGTAAAAATGTATGTTATAACACTACCCCCTTTAATTCTGATCGACTCGATCAGAATCATTTTCTCCATAGTACAAAGCCAGTCGATTCAAATATACGATAGATAACGTCATTAAACCTTTTGATCGCCTTGTATGAACATTCCCAGGCTGGTGGGAGCTTTGGACACTTGCTTTTGCATCTTGGGTGGTTGTATAGCCAAATCTTGTCTCTCTCTTGGAACCCGACTGATCATAGTGTGTCTTCATCCGATCGTTGGTGGCCAACATCTGCGTTTGGGCTAGTTCGTGTTTTGCCTGAGTTGGTAGACATAATTGTTGACTTGGAATTGTTAGCGACAATCGACGTAGTCACCAAAATTTTATATGTCATGTTTACTTTTTGCTATGACTTGCTAGGCTAGTGTTTATACGAGGGCTGCCTTTTATATTTCGGGATTAGAAGGAAGGAAAATCGCTTTATTGTTTTTCAAAATATTCCCCATGCAGATCTATACACTTTTGCATGCGTTTGAACCAATTGTCGAAGCACTTTTTCCACTCTGATTAAGGTACCTCCAAAACATGCATTCTGAACGCAGCAACCGCTTCTTCAGGTGTCGAAAAACGTTGATCTCTCAGTTTGTTTTTTACGTACGGGAATAAAAAGAAGTCATTTGGTGACAAGTCAGGACTATACGGCGGATGACTCATCAAATCGATGTTTTGAGTGGTCAAAAATGCAGTTGTTTGAGCAGATGTGTGAGAGCTCGCATTGTCGTGGTGAAGAGTGATCCGTCTTCGGCGGTTGGTTTTCCTCATTTCTTGGAAGACAACTGGCAAACAAATGGTTGTGTACCATTCAGAATTGACGGTTCTGCGTTGTTCTAGTGGTATGGTTGCAACATGTCCAGTTTTTTCGAAAAAAAGGCGATCATTTGCTTGCAAGTGCTTCTTGCGCGAACAACTTTTGTTGGGTTCGGCTCATCTTGAAACACCCATACAGTCGACTGCTGTTTACTTTTGGGCTCATACGCGTAAATCCACGATTCATCATCTGTCACTATGTCATAAACGTGTTTTGAAGCACCGCGATCGTATTTTTTGAGCTTGTCTTTCGACCAATCGACACGAGCCTTTTTTTGAACGATTGACAAATTGTGTGGGATCCAACGCGAACAAATTTTTTTGCCATTCAAATGTTTATGCAATATTGAATGTATGCTGGTTCCTCTAATGTGTAAGGTTGACTCAATCTCACGATAGGTCACATGACGATCTTGCAATATCAGTTCGCGCACAGCATCAATGGTTTCCGGAACAACAACTGTTTTTGGACGACCTTCACGAAATTCATCTTGGACTGAACTACGACCTCGACTGAATTCACCATACCCTCGATAAACAGTTGTCCTTGACGGAGTTTCATCGCCAAATATTAGATTAAGTTCATCCATGCATTCTTCCTGACTTAATCCACGTCGAAAGTTGTAAAAAATAATCGCACGAGAATGTTCAAGATTTAATTTCATTTTTTGGCAGAGATGAATCCTTTAAACAAAACATAGCGCTCGTATGTCAAAACGTTCTGAGTACGTATAACCTCAAAAATGTCAAACTTTACTATAGAGCTGTCAGTTGTCAGATTGTAACACTAGGGTTGGTGGGTAAGTGGCTTAGCGGATGAAGCGCTTGTTTCTAAACTAAGTTTTCTTTGGCCTAGCTGGTTCGAGTCCGGCTCACGCCTATGGGTGTTTGTGGTTGTCTATACGCGCTTTGCGATACGATAATTTGTAATGATACGTTAATAAATTCATTCTAGTTGGGTATGGGTTAAAAATCCCAGACAATGCTCACTAGAAGACCCACTTTGACTGGCCAATCCCGAAATATAAAAGGCAGCCCTCGTATTTATTCTAAAATCTAATTACTATTTATGTTCAAAAGGTTGGATAAAATTTTAGTTATAATATTGGTCTTCCTATATTTCGTATTTATTATCTCGGCACTCTAGATATCCCTTTAATAAGGTAAATTACAAAATATTGAACTATTTCTTAGTTTTTTCCAGTTATTTCTCCGAAACGTCAAATTTCGGCCCGGAGTAAAGATCTATAACTCCAGCAAGAAAACCTATTCCTTTATTAGAAATGTTACGTATCATTTTTCTTTCCATTTCCCGGCTACCGCTGTTATAAATTGCAATGAAAAAAGTCACAAATTAAATAACATTGTTCTAGAACTTCCGGAACTTATGTTACGTGTAACATCGCAAAGTTTTAGACACACAAAATAATTTCGCGAAGCACTTACAGAGCACTAGTGCAGGAAACCCGTCGGAAGGCCGAGTGGCCATTAATCTCAGCTTTCTATCCCGAAAGAACTCCTTTTAGGCGGGATTACCGTAGCATGATCCCGGTGTTATACATTTTAGACGATGCTGTGGTGTATTTGTAACTCGGGAATGATACACGAAGTTGTATGTATGCTCTTTCTACCAGATGATATATTCTTTTAGTAAGTTTTCTGGATAGGTTTGGAGTTTTGTGTAACAAACGGGGCCCAAAAACACAGCACACTACCTTTTAAAAGAATTATTTATATTTAAAAAAGAACCTCCTTCAAATGACTTCTTCTTCTTCTTCCTTTCCTTTAATGGCCTCAATCTTTTTCAGATTATTTAGTCAGGTATACTCCATTAAAGAAGACTAATCTTGATGTGGGCAATCGTCTCCTCGCCATTCCTTAAATGTTTTTTTTTATTTAAGCTATATGTATATAGTATCTCAATTATAAATTCTTGTAGAAACCAATTAATTTTACTATACAGGGTGAGTCTTTTTTGATGATCAGTATGGGGATCTCGGAAACTAGCGGAGATAGAGCAATGGTTAAATTGGGAAAGATTTGCAGTTTTACTGGCCCAATTTAATGACACTTTCGGATTTTTGTAAAAGTCATGGCTTACTAGATATTTTGAAAAAACGAAATTTTGTCGATTTAGTCAAATCCCTCTAGCTCCTCTGTTTTTGATTTTATAAAAAAAGTGTAAAGTAAAGTAAAGTGTGTTCGTTTATTCGAACATTTAGAGGTAGAGGTTTTTTTTTGTATTTTGAGTTGTGTTTTTTGGTTTGGTTTTTGATATAATTGATTTTAGTGTATTTCTTGTTTTAAATGAGGTTTTGATATTTAGTTTCCCACTCTTTTTGTATTTCTGATTGTATGTATGGTATAGTTATTGACGGTATTTGTAAATAATTAAGATTGAATTTTCATTTCCTCATTTACGCAATTTTAAGGTCGTGGCGTATAGCCTGTGGATGTTTGTTTCCCCAGAATTTACTTCTGGAAAATCATCTGGTTAAATTGCGGGAAATTGAGAACTTTTCTGCCATAATTAATTCTGAAAGTTCAGAAGGAGAATACACGCAGACAGAGAAACTTTAAGTCGGATATGGTGGTTTAATTACCAAAGAATCAATAAACTTTCAGAACTTCTAAAACCATGCTATATATTCAAATAATTTAATAATAATATTGTCTTTTGAGACGCAAACAAATTAGTTACGTGATACGTTTCAATTAAAAGTTTATTATCATCATAATTTAGTTTAAATGCCATCAGAGAAAGTAATCATTTTATAGGGATGCATTTTTCTTTACTTTCGAAAATTGATGTATGTACCATGGAGGTTGAAGCCAACAATCAACTGCCATTCCTTGATGTTCTCATAAATATGAAGGAAGATGGAACCCTTGGCCATACAGTATATATGAAAGCAACTAACACCAACAGATACCTTCATGCTAATTGTCATCACCACCCAGCCCAACTACAAGCCATCGTCAAGACTTTAGTAACCAGATCACAAAGGCTAGCTGACCAGGATAACATCAAACAGGAAATGGACAGTTTAAAAACAGCTCTGAGACAAAGCGGATTTACAGACCGAAATATACAAAGAGCTCTAAAGTCAAAACCGAGACAAACAGACGAGGAGTATGAGACACCAATAACGAAGGCTTATTTACCGTATGTCAAGGAGATCACGGTCAGTATTGCCAGAATTCTACGGAGACACAATATCGATACTATTTTCAATACAGACAGAAAAATAAACACGGTGTTGAGGACTCCGAAGACGAGGATCCCTTTAGAACAACAGGGAGTGTACGAGATTCCATGTGCAGACTGTCATAAAACCTATGTGGGGTAAACTAATAGAAGAATTCAAGCTAGACGTGATGAACACCAGAACGCTTTAAGAAAGCAGGAAAAAACAGCATCCATTGCGGAACACGCCACCACGATGCCACACCGAATAGACTTTGAGAGTACCAGAATACTGGCAAATATAGAACACCCAAAATCAAGACTCGTAAGAGAGGCAATTGAAATAGCGAAGAGGCCTCACAGTCTAAACGCACGCAATGAAATTCAGAACTCATCGAATTGTTGGAAAATTCTATTAAACACCGTACCGGCCCGGACTCGTCCTATAACAACTCAACTGGAAATAACAAATCAGCAGGCGGGAGGAGTGCCCACTGAGCGCCAAGGGCCAATCACAGGCAGCCGTTCACGGTGCCAACCAATGGGAGCCGAGCCGCGACTATATAATAGCGCGAGCGCTTCTGAAAATCTTAGTATTCGAGTAACTAGAAGCGAAAGCAGAAGGCTACGAGAATTATGCGAACCGACCTGAAGAGGGCAGATGTGACTCTGCCGAAACGTCGTCATTTTACCATCGTCTAGTCGTAGGCTTTCACGGATGGAACAATATGAAGAAATATATATGGGTTTGTATTTTGCGTGGCTACAAACCCGTCAACAAGTGAGACACCAGACTCGGCAGCAAAGAGGGCGGAGTCAACACCGACAAATCAGGCGCGATATAACCTCCGACGGAGGCATATAAATTAAACAGCTCAGGTAGATTACCTCTCAGTTCACCGTAACAACGCATTGAGAATGCCAAGTAAGATCTTGGCGAAACGTTTGCAGGATTCGGATATGAATCAATATAACGAACAACAGTGGGCCTGCTATTCGACCAGCATAATATCCAATTTCGTATTATCACTTACAGCATTGGCAGCTACTTTTTTTATATGACCAAGCTCGCGAAACTGCTTTTAGATTTTGCTAATTGTTTCTTGGGAAACAGGTCGCAAATTTGGAAAATTTTCGTGAAATAAGCGAGAAACTTCCATTTGTGCTCGTGTGTTATCTCCATAATCAATCATTTGTAGAATGGTTATTTTGTGCATTTCTGTTAAATGAACCATCTTGAACAAGATGACAAGGCTATGAGTTTTGACGAAAA
Organism: Octodonta nipae; assembly: GCA_034190945.1. Classification (NCBI taxonomy): domain Eukaryota; kingdom Metazoa; phylum Arthropoda; class Insecta; order Coleoptera; family Chrysomelidae; genus Octodonta; species Octodonta nipae. Next base: position 7,512,126 of record CM067224.1, on the reverse strand, counting down.
TAAAGAACTGTTTTTTTTCAGTTCAGTAAAAAGGAATCAATATCAAGAGCTACATATGAATTAAATATTGAGTGTAATATACAGAATTTCTGAAATAATAATATTCTTGAAGGCATACGACCTTGCCATACTTAACTTTTAAGAAAAGATTTTAGTTTTAATTGCAAATTCGATTAGATTTATTAAGAACTTCTGTCGTTTTGTTTTAATGTATTTGTGATAGTAATTCACTTTGTTTGTCTTGTATCTTTGGACTTGATAATGATATTTTTGATAATAAATTATTCAAAGATTATGAGTTTCGACTTTTATTTCCCTAGTACCATAATAATATTCTTTATTTAATGCTAATTTTTGTAATAAATCTGAAAACACTTAATATTTTCGAAGTTGAAGATAGGTGTAGAACATTGTACATGAATTATGTCTAACATTTTTGGAAAATCCAAAAAATAAATAATATATAGGGGCCTGCATTTACATTAAGAAAGTTGGTATTGGCCACTGTTACATGACACACCCTATATATTTTTTTGTTGTAAAAAGACGCATTAAAAAAAACAAATCCAGGTGTCCAAGCGTTTTTCCCTACAAGCCCTGCTTTATTAGTTATCGAATTTATTCCATTTGGCTGTTGGTGCGTTCCCGCAATTTGTTTAGTGCATTGTTTTCAATTTAATTGAATTACTTCATTGATTTTTAAACTTCTGCACCTTTTCTAAAACATTCCGTCGCGCTAATGCTAATTTTAAGTGTTTTTTTGCGTGTAAAATATAGACTGTATTGACATTCGTGTTTCGGTTCCCTAGCTGTTTAGACGCTTGGGAGGTTCATGTATTGTGCTCCGAACTATTCGGACACTTTTTTTGATTCCGTCTGAAGAGACGCCGCTTTTTGTTGTTATAGTGTTACGAGTCCGCGAGTTCTTAGCTCCGTTTGTAACGACCGCTCAACCGCTTTCATTTTGTTTCTTTTGTGTTTACAAAAGCGCATCATTTGTTGTTAAACCCGCATTTTTTGTATGCTCAATCAATGAACATTACGTCGCTATTTTTTGTGTAACGTGTTGTTCAGACGAAGCTCTAAGAAACTGTTCCAGCTGTTACGGGGCTAGCCTCTGAAGAAAGAAGACCCAAGAAAACACCAGAGCTTCGACATAAAAGGTTAGTGATAGCTTTTATTTGGTGGTTCGTTTATGTGACGGCACGTGTTTATTGATTGTTCCGCTAAAGGTCCTTCGTCAATTATATACCTGCATTGAACCAGCATTGAACTAAAACCGCAACATCTAATTCATACATTTTTTTGGATATTCTCTATGGAATGTGCCATCGAAGACATTCCAGCTGTTCCATACTGTACATCGAAAGACAACGTTCTGATTTTCATTTACTTTTTGTTGCAACGTATCGTCGAAAAGGATTTTTTTTCTTGCGATAAATATCAAGGAAGTCATTGAACTTTTAGTATTTATCATTAATAACGTAAAATGTTTGTATTATTATGTGTATTATTTGGATTAGGAAGTATTAGCAATCTGTATTTCAAAACTTTGATAACAAATTTGTTTTCGGGTCCTTCAATGTGTGAAGTCAACGTTTTCCATTTTCCGGCAAGTCTATTAAAAACATTTCCATCGATCATAACGGAAAAACATGTCCATGTAAACAACTAAAGCTTGCTGATAAGCTGCCTACTGGAGTTGATAACCAAAAGCTTGTGATTAAAAGAAAATCTACAGATTTACATTTGCGTAATTTTGTTTACACTGCAGTACAAAAATATGATTACGTTGATTCATTCATTATTAAATATAACATACAACGTGATGGATTTATGGGACGTGTGAATTTTGTTTGATGATAACAGCAAATGTGACGAACTAATGGAAATGCCTTAGTTACTTAGTAATATAACAAAAAATAATAATATCAAAATAGACAGGGTGAGTTTTTTTTTCATGATCAGTATGGGGATCTGGGAAACTAGCGGAGATAGAGCAATAGTTAAATTGGGAAAGATTTGCAGTTTGACTGGCCCAATTTAATGACACTTCCGGATTTTTGTAAAAAGTCATGGCCTACTAGATATTTAGAAAAAACGAAATTCTGTCGATTTAGTCAAATCCCTCTAGCTCCTTTGTTTTTGATTTTATAAAAAAGTGTAAATGTCAAAATTGAAGGGGATTGTACCCCGAATATGATTTTCATGTCCTTGTTTGCGTGACAGCTCTCGTTTTCGAGATATGACATTTTCAGGTAATCAGACATTTTTAGAGCTTTTCAACGATATAATACTCGATATAGTTATTTATAAAAATAACTTTTAACGTAGGTAGCCATGAAATTGATTCTTTTTACTTTGACGTTTCCTCATTTGAGAGTAATTCCATTAGTAGTGCTGAACTGACAGTCGATATTGAGAAAATGGAATATTCTAACGAAGAAAAACTGAATATGGTGGAATGTTATATCATATGCCATAAAAATTCAGTTCGTGCAGCTGAGGAATACTTTCATAGATATTTTAATTGTCGTCAACCTGCTCTATGTACATTTAAGAGGCTTTACAATAGTTTACGCAGATATGGATCTTTTACTAAACAACTTAGGAACGTAATCAAATTAACGAAGCAGCACAAATAAATGTTTTGGCAATGGTAAATCAAAATCCATCTACATCAACTCGTGAGATTGCGGCAGAAGTTGGCACATCTCAACGAATTGTAGTTAAGGTACTGAAACCGCAAAAGTACCACTCGTACAAACTTTCAGTTTCTCAAACTTTGCATGCTGGTGACGAACATCGACGTATTTTGTTTTGTACATGGTTTAGAGACATGTGCCTTGACAATCCACAGTTTCTATTAAAGGTGTTATGGTCAGATGAAACTAGATTTACTAACTGCGGTATGTTCAATAGATACAATGGGCATATCTGGGCTAACGAAAACCCTTTCCATGTAGAACAAAGACGACCCCAGATAAAATTTGGTTTTAATGTTTGCTGTGGTATCATAGGGTCTACTATTCTGGGGCCTTTTATCTATGACGAATAACTTACTGGAGAGTGCTACTTGCATTTCTTGCAATATACTTTTCAAGGCATGTTGCATAATTTGAATTTGAGAATTCGTTTAGAAATTGAGTGGTTCCAACATGATGGAGCACCTGGTCATAACTCGTTATTAGTTAGATAACACTTAGATAATATCTATCCAAACTCTTGGATAGGAAGAAATGGCCTACGCGAATGGCCACCCCGGTCTCCCGATTTGGCAATTATAGAATTATATTTATGGGGTGCGCTAAAAAACAAAGTATACAAAAGAAAGTATGAGACAGTTGGTGACCCAAGGGAGGCGGTATTACAAGCAATTGAAGAAATTGATAGGCGGTCTGTGAGGAAAGCGGTAATGTCAATCTTAAAAAGATGCAATTTTTGTCTAAATAACAGTGGTGGTCTTTTCGAACATAAATTGCAACCATTATTATGTACTTTAATTTCTTAATTTTTTACTAAGTATCTACTTATTTAGTTTTTTCGTTATATCTGATATACCTAATAAAAAAATGGTTTAATGTTTTTTGGAATAGTTATTAATAAATCAATTTATTTCATGGCTAATTACGATAAAAGTGAAAATAAGAGAGAAAAGCATCCATAACTCCGTTATTTTTATGACTAACTATATCGAGTATTATATCGTTGAAAACCTCTAAAAATGTCCGATTTTTTGACGTCATAGCCAACTATGGTTTCCATTAAAAGATAAGTTTGTGTCATATCTCGAAAACGAGAGCTGTCACACAAACGAGGACATGACAATCATATTCGGGATACAATTCCCTTCAATTTTGATATGTATATTTTTTTTATAAAATCAAAAACAAAGGAGCTAGAGGGATTCGACTAAATCGACAGAATTTCGTTTTTTCAAAATATCTAGTAAGCCATGACTTTTTACAAAAATCTGGAAGTGTCAATAAATTGGGCCAGTAAAACTGCAAATGTTTCCCAATTTAACCATTGCTCTATCTCCCCTTGTTTCCGAGATCCCCATACTGATCAACAAAAAAAAACTAACCCTCTATATAAGTATTAACTATATATACAGGACGAGGACCCTAGGATCCTAGCTTTATCACTAGATCTAACACTTATTATTACTTCATTATATTGTTCAGTCTAGATTCTCAATATCTCGATTATTCAACTGAATTTGGTCATATCTTTTCCCTATCTTCTTAAGATTTTCCATACTTTTTTTGGGCCCCTTTAAGGTTGTGCTTTACATCTTTCGTGAATTTCTTCCATTGTTCCTTCATGACGTTGTCTATTTTTTCATTGACTCTTACTTATTTTTCCCTGACGTCGATTCTTGTTGTCTTTTTGTACAAAGATCACGAAAATTCCTTTAAATAAAGTACATTAAAAAATTGTGTAGGACAACACAACTGGAGGGTTAAAGTTAAAAGTGCTGGGAAGCCAGAGTCAGTTCTAATACAATACATTTTAGTATTTGATATGCTTGAAGCTACTTCTATCCTTACCTTGAAGGGTAGCTACTGTTACAATAGCTTCCTCTACAGCATGACAAAATATGCTCGCCTGTCATGATTTGGTTTTAAACAAGTTCTATTTAGTCTTTGAACTGAAAATGTGTTTGTTTTGGAAAACCACTAATATTAATTAGGATACGAGGATGCATTTACATAAACATGGAAGAGGAATACAAAATATTTATTTATTTATTTATTTATTAACAAATAGATATACACAATAATATCAGGACATTATTACATAATCTATACAGAGGTAATCGGAGTTACCTGTTCGTGGTCTTGCCATAATACCTAAAACTAATAATATATAAACCTATCCTATGGAAAATATATACTTAACATAAAGGAAAATATCTAAGAATACATAAAATAGAAAAGAACATAAAAGAAAAAATAAATAAATAAAACATAATTTTTCAGGAAGTTTCAATAACAATGATGACTTATTTATCAATTGCCTATCTGATTCAGTTATTATCTTTATTAATTATCTACTTTTTTAGCTTATTTTTTATTCCACTTACATTACTTAACGCTTTTAGTTTATTTGGCAGACTGTTGTATACATTTATTGCTCTTATAAAACTGCGTTTCTTACTGACTGTTTTTGATCTATGTGGGAGAAGAATGCTCTTGTTCCTAGTAATACTGTTTGAGTTCAGGAATTTTTCTTTCAGAGTAATGTAGTGATAGTTTAAAGATTCAAGTGAGAAAAGCTCCTCCAAATTTAAAGGATTGTTATGATAGCTTGTTTTATTCTTGTTTACCATTTTGAATATTTTTTTCTGGTGGCTTTGCAGACGTTTTGTAGAGTTGGAGTAAGCTCCCCCCCAGGCAATGATTCCATAGTTGATCATGCTGTGGAAAAATGCGTAATACAACTTCATCAATGTGTCCGTTTTCATAATCTTAGAGAGATTATAGAATACAAATCCTAAATACTTTGTTTTTCTAAGAATGTATTCTACATGTTTATCCCATTTCATTCTGTAATCAAAGATGATTCCACCCTATTCAACTTTTTTTCGTTGACTGAAATGTTTAGGTTTACCGGAGCACTTATGTTGCAAGTTCCGAATGTCATGTAAACAGTTTTGTCCAAATTTCAAGATAGCATATTTAAAGCTAGCCAGTTACTTATAGCTTCAAGATAGTTATTCATTTTGATCTCTACTTCAGCCCAACTTTCTCCTATAGATATAACCGCTGTGTCATCAGCAAATGATATTATTACGTCATTAGGCATAGTAGTAGTAAGTCATTAACGTACAGGATGAATAACAATGGTCCCAGTATTATTCCTTGTGGAACACCTGTTCGAACTTCATAATATTCACTTACAACCTCATTTACTTTAACACGCTGTTTTCTGTCATGCCAATAAGAAGTCATGAGCTTATAAGCTTTGCCTCTTATTCCATAACAGTGAATGATTATTCTTTAAAATAACGTAAAAATTATCCAACTTCTAATTTTATTGGTACTCTTATTGGACAATTTTCTATAAAGTAGCAAGTTACCAAGATATCCTACAGGAAGGATGCTGTGGTTGTCTCTTCAGATTTAAACGACCACCTTGACCCTATGCCGCTTTTGCTTTTAATCACCTGAAACGCCCTTCTCAACTTGAAAAACCTCTCTCACTAACTTCCTGTCCATAAAATGTTTGGATCGAAAATAAAAGGATAAAGATAGATCCTGAAATTACAGACCCTTCTCCATTCTTTACCATCGATTTCAGACTACAATCATCAGGAGTTCATTATTATTCGTTAGGCATTCTACACGCGGTCGGTTTGCTGAAAGTATAAAAGTATTCTGAAAGTTGCTGCTGAAAGTTTAGTCATATCACAGTCGTGGATTCAAAACTTTATGGATCCATTTCAATTTCCAGCAATGTCAATGCCGCTGGTTGGTTCAATTTGAAGAAGTAATTGAATTAAATTTGAATATCGGGCCGGTCGATTTCAATAATAATTCTTGAGAATGAGATATTTTCCAACGGCGCGGCTGCAAAGAGGGATTTTCAGTTCGGCATTTTTATTAAGGAAATGGGTTTTCATTTACTTCGAGAGGATTGAGGTGGGAAGATGTGGTTAGGTGAGACAGAACAGACATTGAAAAACGTCTTATTAAAAGGGTTATTATATATTAATTAAATTCCTAAATCGTAGACAAAATAATGATACGTAGTGTCAATAGAAGTTCTAAAAAACGTCTAAGTTAGGTAGTTCAGTATTCGTATTTCTTGTAGCTAGGCTAGCTTTTTTGGCACATCATGAACTATGCAGACTTTGGTTACGACTTACCCATTAAAATTTTACAAATTAATATAATAAAGAAGTCGAAAGAGTAAAAAAAATCAAAGTACTAAAACAAAATACTGTAGGACGTAAAATTTTATCATGACATTTAGCAACAAATAAAGTCGAGACAGTAAACGCATCCATCTAAGTACTAAAACAAAGTACACTAGGACGTCGAATTTTACCATGACAGTTGTTTAGAATCTTTTCATTAGGTCTAAGGAACCATATAGACATTATTTAAAGATTTAGCAACAAATAAAGCAGAGAGAGTAAAAAAATTGTAAGAAAGTACTAAAATAAAATACTGTAGGACGTCGAATTTTATCATGACAGTTGGTTAGAATCTTTCCATTAGATCTAAGGAACCATATAGACATTATTAAAAGAGGACGGAAATTTGTTCAAGTCATTTAGGAACAAATAAAGCCCAGACAGTAAAGAGCTTTAATCTAACTACTAAAACAAGTACACTAGGACGTCGAGTTTTACGGTTTGAGTATTCTGTGGTTAGTAGTTTTTATTAAATGTAATATTTTAAATGTTTCCAAATAAATGTGTAGTGTTGTGTATTGGAATGTAAAAATACAATGAAATTTGGATTTCCAAAATAACGAGGCGTTTTTTGAGATCTACTTTTTTCGTATTCACAATAATACCTATTTCTTATACATATACATTATAACTTTAAAACTGTCAGTTAAAAAAATACAATTTTAGATCCTTTTAATAAAAAAGCTTAGAGTGTTGGTTAAAAAAAACACATTTTCGTAAAGAATGGAACCATGTAAGACCAGTTATTTGCTAACATTTAAAATATTTTTCACAGGTCCTTAAAGAATGCTTTAGCATTAATTTTTTGCTATACCCAGAAACAAGATCTGAACTAACCTGGAGCGACGGCTAGCTTTTGTACCCACTGGAAACTCCGGAAGTCTAGCTTCTCGTTTGACACTTCAGCAAAAAGTTTCAAGGCCCTAGATTCAATAAATTATCCTAAATGCGATCTTTCTGCCAAAAATTAGTTAAAATTGAGGGCGTATGATTAATAAATGAAATTTTCTTGGGTTACATTCAAACAAAACGGCAACCAGCCCGAAAAAAAGGCTCGTTAAAGACACTACGATATATCTAGCTATGCGTAATCAAAAAAAAAAAAAAAATCCAATACTTAGAACACACACTTCTTTTTAGGAAAAGAAGCCTTATTGTTTTTGGAAGCTGCGAATTTTGCTGTTTTCGCTTTAGGAGCTTGTTTTGTTCTAGAGACAGTCGAATTGTTGAATTGTTGCAATAGTCATGATGATAAATGATTTGCAATAACTGTTCCGACTGCCTTAGTCTTGTAAAAGAGAGAATATGCTCGCCTTCCATGATTTGGATTTAAATAGATTAAATACAAACTTTGAACGGAAAACAAACCTTCCATGAACTTTTTGGCTTAAAGCTAACTTAAAAATCATCTATTGAAGTAAGTGCATTTACATTAAGTAACATCTTCTACTGGAAAAGCTGTAAATAGAGCCTTTGGTGTGTCACAAATATATAAACACAAAGTTTTATACCCCAACCTTTATTTTTTACACTCAACGAGTTTCAACAACTAATGTGGAATAAACCAAAACTAGAAATGGTTTACTTCCATGACACCTTACACCCTGTATAATAGATTATCAGTAAAGTCAGCAACAAAAAAAAACAGAGCTCAAACGAATAAACTTTCCGACGTTTCAATTCCATGATCACAGAATGGCAGACGTGACAGAGAATCATGTTGGTCAATTAATGTTTCGATGTCAATTCTTACAAACTAGAGACGAAACGTTTTAATTATCAAACTTTGGAAAGGCATTTGTCGACTGGAAAGTTGCTGGAAACCACAGTATCGATTTGCCAGTAGTCTCAGTATTCTCTTGATTATTTGTGAAAAGCTCTAAAGCATTTGTAACTGTAATTGTTCGAAACTCCGATGAAATACGAACGAAACAAAACAAGAAACCGATGATAGGTACATCACTATTGCTCGGTGTTGTAATGGATAGTAATAATTCTATTGTGAAGGTCAAGCATCATTAGTTTGCTCTTGCAGTACTCGGAATGTTGAGATTTTATTTTAATTCTTATTGAAGCAAAAGCTTCTTAACGAGGGCCCACATTTAAACATATGATAAAACATTAAAAAACAAAAACTATAACCAACGAATATAGAACCTTATAGAAGGACACGCCTTAAGTAAAATATGTCCCTTGTTTACATGTTAGTATGTTACCCACGCGATAGAGGCGCTGGTATTTGAGTTAATGTGTTATGTATATACAATATTGAAATATCACACAATTGAAGTGGTAGCCGAGCGCTTAAAGCGCCGGCCACCGATCTAATGTTCCCAGGTTCAAGACCCAAGAAAACATATATTTTTTTGGTTTTTAAATATATGTCCTTATTAATTAATTTGATGAATCAATTGTATGTACCATTTTCATTATTTGCATTAACATTATCCATTAATATTGACAAAAAGATCATATGAAGTATTTTGTTGCAAGTTGGCAGTCTTTTAATGCGAGCGCAAAAATCACGCCAAACCAATAGTTTTTTATTGGCAGGTAACAAAACTGTATATCATTACAGTTTATATATTGTAAAATCTTATAATAGAGATTTAATATTTATTTAATTCAATTATAGATATTGAATAAGTGTTTGTTCATCTAAATAAATATTAGAAGAATGTCGAAGAAATCTATCTACACTTGAATTAAATAAATATTAAATCTCTAATTTAAGATTTTACAATATATAAACTGTAATGGTATGCAGTTTTGTTACCTGCCAATAAAAAACTAATGGTTTGGCGCGATTTTTGCGCTCGTATTAAAAGACTACCAACTTGTAACTATTAAATACTTCTTATGATCTTTTTGTCAATATTAACGGAATATGTTAATGCAAATAATGAAAGTGGTACATAAAATTGATTCATCAAATTAATTAATAAAGACATATGTTTACAAAAGAAAAAAATATATCTGTTTTGGGTCTTGAACCCACTGTTTGTTATTTCAATAATATTGTATATACATGACACCTTAACTGAAATACCAGCGCCCCCATCGCGTGGGTAACATACTAACATGTAAACAGAGGACATTCTCTCCATAAGACGTGCGCTTCTATAAGAGTCTATATTCGTTGCTATAACCGACTTCCACCTATAACTAAAAAGCTGAAAATAATTATAAAAAAGTACAACTGTAGCAAATAAATAACACATTCAATGTTGTTAGGTACCTACCCAGGAAGTAAAAAATGTAAACATTAAAAGGTGCTCATTCTGAACAAATTAATTACCTACATATCTAGTATATTTTGAAGTCGGTGCCAAGCAAATATAAAATCCTGCATTGCGTACTTATCTACTACTTCATCAAACTTAGTTGTTGTCTGGCACCGACTTCAAAAATATACTAGATTGGTAGGTAATTAATTGGTATAGCATGAGCACCTCTTAATGTTTACATTTTTTACTTTCTGGATAGGTACCTAACATTGTTGTATTTTATTATAATTATTTTCAGCTTTTTAGTTATGGGCGGAAGTCGGTTATATATTGTTTTAATGTTTTATTATGTTAGAGACTTTTATAAAAAAATCAATTAAAGGATTTTTTACGAACGTTAAAAAAGTATTTAGAAACTTTTCCCGAAAAACGCATAGTTTTTCAGGTATTTGACGACCTAACTAGCCTAACCTAACCTTTCAATTTTGGTTTTGACAAATAAGAACAAAATTTCAACAAGCTGTAACTTCGTTTGTTTTGGTTTTACAGAATCTCATAGACCTAACTTTTGTTTGCATTCTTATAAGCTACATTTTTTATTCAAATCATTTTTTTCTTAAAGTGCTTTCTTTTTAAGTTATTTACGAAAAACCGTACGAAAACATGTTTTTTTTTGTTGAAAAAATCGATAATTTCAGTTGGGATTTAAAGTAGAGAGTAAGTAGAAATTAAATCCAAACTTTTCGAAAAATCGGTGCTGCATGGACAAATTACCCAGAATGACCTTTTTTTGCCTTCATTGACTGGACTATAAATACAACATTAACTTCCAAAGCATTATGATGGGAGCCCTGATACGAGGGCTTATATTTCGGGATTGGACAACCCTAGTGTCGCAATCTAACAATTGACACCTCTATCGTAAAGTTTGTCATTTTTGAGGTTATACGTACTCAGAACGTTTTGACATACGAGCGCTATGTGTTGTTTACAGTAACTTAAAGGATTCATCTCGGCCAAAAAAAAAAATGGAATTAAATCGTGAACATTTTCGTGCTATTATTTTTTACAACTTTCGACGTGGATTAAGTCAGCAAGAGTGCATGGATGAACTTAATTTAATTTTTGGCGGTGAAACTCCATCAAGAACCACTGTTTATCGATGGTGTGGTGAATTCAATCGAAGTCGTAGTTCACTCCAAGATGAATTTCGTGAAGGTCGTCCAAAAAGAGTTGTTGTTCCGGAAACCATTGATGCTGTGCGCGAACCGATATTGCAAGATCGTCATGTGACCTATCGTGAGATTGAGTCAACCTTACACATTAGTGGGATCAGCATATATTCAATATTGCATAAACATTTGAATGTCAAAAAAATTTGTACGCGTTGGATCCCATAGAATTTGTCAATCGTTCAAAAAAGGCTCGTGTCGATTTGTCGAAAGAAAAGCTCAAAAAGTACGATCGTGGTGCTTCAAAACACGTTTATGACATAGTGACACGTGATGAATCGTGGATTTACGCGTATGAGCCCGAAAGTAAACAGCAGTCGACTGTCTGGGTGTTTCTAGATGAGCCGAATCCAACAAAAGTTGTTCGCGCACGAAGCTCTTCCAAGCAAATGATCGCCTGTTTTTCGGAAAAACTGGACATGTCGCAACCGTACCACTAGAACAACGAAGAACAGTAAATTCTGAGTGGTACACAACCATTTGTTTGCCAGTTGTCTTCCAAGAAATGAGGAAAACTAACCGCCGAAGAGGGTTCACCACGACAATGCGAGCTCTCACACATCGGCTCAAACAACTGCATTTTTGACCACTCAAAACATCGATTTGATGAGTCATCCGCCGTATAGTCCTGACTTGTCACCAAATGACTTCTTTTTATTCCCGTACGTAAAAAACAAACTGAGAGGTCAACGTTTTTCGACACCTGAAGAAGCGGTTGCTGCGTTCAGAATGCATGTTTTGGAGATACCTCAATCAGAGTGGAAAAAGTGCTTCGACAATTGCTTCAAACGCATGCAAAAGTGTATAGATCTTCATGGGGAATATTTTTGAAAAACAATAAAGCGATTTTCGATGATTAATATTTGTTTTTGTTCTCTAATCCCGAAATATAAAAGGCAGCCCTCGTAAATAGAACGAATTATTCCGAAATAAACATGTCTAGATGTATAAAACATTATAAGATTGTTCTAACGTATAAACCCCGCGCTTTGTGTTTACAACAACAGTGTAGTTGACATTACGTCCTTAGACAAACCCTTTGAAATTACACAGCTCGTTTAAGCGCTGAGAGTAATTTCACCTCATTTCATTACTATACCCTCTTAAAAACTGCTACGAATAGCACACCACAATTCACAGAGGTAACCTAAAACGACGACATTTAACCAAATGTAAACCCGCAAGTTTCTGGCGGAGCTACTATCAAATCCAACTTCAACTTCATGCTGTGATTGTGATGCGTTGCCTTAGAGACATAGCGGAATACAGTTGTGCGTGATTTAAGCTAATGGTGGGGGGTTCCCGGTGCCTTAAATCCGGAATTACTGGTTCGCCAGACGGGAGAAACTGCGAACGGATTATAATTAATCCAGAGAAGATTATCATTTACTTGCAAACTGCAACGGATGGAAAGTGGGAAAATGGCAAACAGGAAAAAGTTTTACGATTGGTCGTTAAGGATTAGTGGGGGATTGAAATAATGGAAAATATTACGAAAAGTTTTGCGATGCTAAAAGAATCATTTGAGATAGTTTTATAATTTTGTTTGCTACTTAAGAAATACAGTGTATATAAACAAACTGTATGGCTATGATCGAGGCCAATTGGTGAGTGATGCATAGAAAAGTTTTGAACAAAAGTGTGAACATAAATTAAAATAACTGTCACTATTTTGGTACGACTCAAAATTAATCTTATTTTAATTCTTAATTTAAATACGGGGTGAGTTTTTTTGATGATCAGTATGGGGATCTCGGAAACTAGCGGAGATAGAGCATTGGTTAAATAGGAAAGATTTGCAGCTTTACTGGCCCAATTTAATGACGCTTTCGGATTTTTGTAAAAAGTCATGGCTTACTAGATATTTTGACAAAAACGAAATTCTGTCGATTTAGTCAAATCCCTCTAGCTCCTTTGTTTTTGATTTTATAAAAAAGTGTAAATATCATAATTGAAGGGAATTTTGAATTGACTGTTCAGTTGTTCTAGTGGTACGGTTGCGACATGTCCAGTTTTTCCGAAAAAACAGGCGATCATTTGCTTGGAAGTGCTTCGTGCGCGAACAACTTTTGTTGGATTCGGCTCATCTTGAAACACCAATACACTCGACTGCTGTTTACTTTCGGGCTCATACGCGAAAATCCACGATTCATCACCTGTCACTATGTCATAAACGTGTTTTGAAGCACCGCGATCGTATTTTTTGAGCTTTTCTTTCGACCAATCGACACTAGCCTTTTTTTGAACGATTGACAAATTGTGTGGGATCCAACACGAAAAATTTTTTTGACATTCAAATGTTTATGCAATATTGAATGTATGCTGGTCCCACTAATGTGTAAGGTTGACTCAATCTCACGATAGGTCACATGACGATCTTGCAATATCAGTTCGCGCACAGCATCATTGGTTTCCAGAACAACAACTGTTTTAGGACGACCTTCACGAAATTCGTCTTGGAGTGAACTACGACCTCGATTGAATTCACCATACCATCGATAAACAATGGTCCTTGATGGAGTTTCATCGCCAAAAATTAAATTAAGTTCATCCATGCACTCTTGCTGACTTAATTCACGTCGAAAGTTGTAAAAAATAATCGCACGAAGATGTTCACGAACAACACATAGTGCTCGTATGTCAACACGTTCTGAGTACGTATAACCTCAAAAATGTCAAACTTTACGATAGCGCTGTCAGTTGTCAAATTGGAACACTAGGGTTGGGGGGTCAGTGGCTTAGCGGATGAAGCGCTTGTTTCTAAACTAAGTTCTCTTTGGCCTAGCTGGTTCGAGTCCGGCTCACGCCTATGGGTGTTTGTGGTTGTCTATACGCGCTTTGCGATACGATAATTTCTGATGATACGTTAATAAATACATTCTAGTTGGGTATGGGTTAAAAATCCCAGACAATGCTCACTAGAAGACCCACTTTGACTGGCCGACATAGCCTGGTAGCTCAAGGCCAATTATAATCGCGAGTAAAAAAAACACTAGGGTTGTCCAATCCCGAAATATAAAAGGCAGCCCTCGGATAATATTGAGTGTTGCCGTAGACTATGGGGTTTGATTGCCTATAGCCAGTCAGTTCTCAATTTTACTAACAAATATGCTAACTGATATTGAAGAAACAGCTTGTCTGAACAGCGCATTGTCTGTGGGCTTATTTAACAATAAAAAGGGGAAGAAAAAGTGCAGATAGGTAAAAGACTGGTGTAAAAAAATATGTAAATATATACAGGAACATTTACTTGTTAAATGACCTAAGAATTTTTAAATCACAAAATTTTCACAACTTTCCGAAAATGCTGCTGCTGCTCAAACTATTAAAAAACTTAACCCCAGCTAATCAGCTACTCTACGATATTTAGCAACAGGAAATACGTTTGTGAATCTAAAATTGAAGAATTTCTGTATCGCCACTGTTAATTGAAATAGTTGACGCTGCTGCTATAATCTTTGGACTTTATATCTCACAAGGCGGACATATTTCTAAAACTCAAACTTCCACGGATTCTAAAATCAACCATTATTCTTCATTTTTGCTCTTCCACACTCAGTGACTGACGTGGAAATACTGAATAATATTGCGCAATATTAACCCCACACTGCCTTCTTTTTTCGGATTGCACAATAAATATCAAACCCTTTTTGATCTGCTCAATATAGTGCACAAGGTTTCAATACTACCCACAAACTATCAATAATATTGCGCAATACCACATATTGTGCAATATTATTGACAGTCTAGGGGCCGCTTAACACTTCAACTCAAAGATATGTATTGTCATCGACCCTTGATACGTGTGCAAATTTTCAAGTTAATAAGACTTCTTTAAGTTGCTGAAAATTACGTTGAAAGTTTCCCTTACACAGATACATACATACCTAATAAAAGCTTGTCAATGGGTTTTATTCATTTGAATTGAAAATACTACATAAAATTAATTAATAAAGACATAATATTAAAAAAAGTTTATATGGTCTCGGTTTCGAACCCGCGAATTTTGGATGTGCAGCCGTACGCTTTAGACTCTTGACCACCTGCCTTTTATGTTAGTTAGAAGACCCAACCCACCCACCACGGGCCGGCTGATGTTCCCGGCGCTTCATGGGATATCTAAATAAAGCTATTCACAAAGTATGGTCCGAGAGGAAATGATTGACCTCAAAATATCACTGACTCCCGGACTATAAATGTGACGCATAGACTAAAAGCATCAGCAAGCAACTGCTAGCTACGATACTTGCAGAAATTCGCGTCATTAAATTGGAATCTGATTACATTAAAGGAAATATCCAATTGAATAAGCCTATCGATTTAGAATATACAAACAGCCGAAACGCCGTTCGTTAATTCTATACACTTTCCCATATTTTCGAAAAAGCCGACGCTTCATTCATATTCATACCGCAGCCGAACAAATTCTAAACCTAATAATGGCCTATTCAATCGAAAACATTTCGGTATTCCTGTTCAAACTGAGCAATCCACCCGACAGCTGACAGTTCAAAAGATTCGCATTTTCATCAATAAAAGGATTATTAGGCACAGGCAAGCGGTCACATTCCAAATAGAGCATAAAGGGAAATCGTGACAATACCTCAATTCTGAATTCCCTGCGGAGTCGAGTTTTAAATCCCAAGAGGTATGCCAAATGTCTGTAATATTCAGATTTACTGCCACAAGCCGTATTTCCGATGGCGTTTAAGCGCCTCTATGGAAAACACAGCATCGATTGAAATTCTTTGGCTTGGCGTGTGTACAAAAGGGATTACTGGAAGTGCACTCTAAAAAAATCGTCTTTGAAAAATGTCTAACAAGAGTTTGAAGACGTTTCAGGTCGACTGTTCTATCTGGAAGCTTCGCGGATATTATTGTGAATTTGGTTTGGGTCTGTATGAAAATCTGGCCCCCAAATTTGTGAAATTTACAACGTTTTGCTTCTATTTTGGAGCCATTTACAAAAGTCAATGAAGAAAGAATCGAGCAGTTTATGAAATACTAAGTCGTGTTTACATAGGCCATATTAAAAGGCGCATCAGGTGACACAATTTCCTAATCCACCGACAGGTATAAGTAATTGTGGTTTTGGATTGAGTTGACTGTTACTTGGTGTTTATAAAAGAATTGCGATGTTCATTTAACCTTGTCTGAAAAGATCTACCTGTTTGACCTATATACGTTTTAGGGCAATCTTTGCATGATAATTTATAAACTCCTGATGATTTGAGTTTATTTGTTTTACTCTTATTGTTCTTAATTTAATTTACCTAAAGAGTTATTGGTTCTATATCTAACTTTTGATGTTTTGTTGATTTAAAATTTTGAAATATTAGTTAGTCTGTTTAGTATCATTTATATCTAACAATAACAGAGGGCCTAAATCTGATCCCTGTGATCCTCCTGATGTCACAATACAATTATGATATTTGTAACAATTGAAATGAACATAATAAACAAAATCAATAATAAACTAAGTAGTAATAATTCAATTCAATCTAGGCAATTTCCTGTGTGTAAAATTTTGAAATGGTGCTTAAAATTATGATTCAAGTAAATGTTTTACTGGTAATTGGAATTTTGTTTATTTTTTAAAAAGAATCTTTGCATGATAATTTACAAATCTCCTGATGATTTGAGTTTAACTCTTATTGTTCTGAAAGAGATTGGTTTCTATGTATCAAACTTTGTTGATTTTTTTGATTTAAAAATGTTGAAATATTAGTTAGAAGAAAAACTGATTTAGTATGGTATTTATATCTATTAACAATAGAGGCCCAGATAAAATCCCTGCTGCTGCTGCATTGTGATATTTGCATAATAAACAAAATCAATTAACTAACACTAAAGTAGGTAATATATTCATATTCATGGTATCTAGGCAATTATATATAAATCGCCTAATAGTTATCAAATTTATAAACGTTTTTCTCTATTTGAATGAGTTGAAATTATGAATTATTATATGAAATTAGAATATAAGGTGTTCAATAGACAATGCGTTGAATTATCTAGGAAAAATTCCGGCAGAATTTTTGATTAACTTGGCTAAAATAGCAGTTTAGGGTAGTTAAATATCTGTATTTGCCAGAATATAACCTCAGAGTTGTTTTTAACTACAGTTGAGCTCCTCAGCCTTAGAGCTTCAACCCTATAGGGTGCTAAGTTTAAGGTCGGAAAGGTTGGAGTACTGATAATTGAAAATAGTTTTTCAGTCGTTGCAAGAGTAAATTCAAAAATGACATTTTACCAAAATTCACCAACATTGAGTATTTGAGGCATAGCCACTATGGTTTCCATTCAAAAAAGATAGTTTGTGTATTTCGAATACAAAAGCTGGCAAACAGGAATGATATCAGATACAATTCCCTTCAATTTTGATAAACTTTTTTTTCAAAAACTGGGGGAACTGACAGCGTTTGTTAAATAAGTAAGTCCTGACTTTTGCTACAGAAATCCGAAATCATTAAATTGGGTCAGTACTGCAAAAATTTGTATATCTGCTAGTTCCGAGATCCCCAAGATCAACAAGAACAAATATAAAAATTGGCTAACAATAGAAAAACATTTTTGGAATTCGAAATATTCCATCAAAATGGTAATAACAATGGATTCCAATATTTAGCTTTTATTATATGAAATGTAAATTCAATTATTACAAATTGGAACACCAACGCGGCTTACGTTCATTAGTGATATTACTGTGAGAAATTATATAAGTGCATTTTCTTAAAGAAAAACATATTGGTTGCGAATTTCTGTTCCACGTTGGGAAGAATAATACAATAGACTCATTCTGTAAATTGAAATTGCTTATTTTCCTTTTGTAGTCTCTCTATCAAGATTTATAGTCTTCTCAATTACCGAGGACTGGAGCTAAATTTCACAAACATTGCGAATTACGGCTTCTTGTTCTTGGAGTGTGGGTTTGTAATTATTCTCAATGTTGTTGACTATTTACAAAGGAAAAATTTTTCTTGTGTTAGTTAAGATAATGGCCTTGTAAGCAGATATTTGATCTTGTAACTTTTTATTAAAAATTTAAATTGCAGTTTGTTTTAGTTAGTTTACTGCTCATTTCAAACTATATTGATTAAATATACCATATAGTCCAGTCAATGAAGGCGAAAAACGGTAATACTAAACTGCCTGTAATCACATTAAGAATGATTTTAGTGATATTTTGCTACCTTTTCCACTCTACTTCAATGTTGACCCTGTGCCGGGGGTTATTTTTTTCCCTGGGGGATCCGACCCCTTCTCTATAATAAATAATTCAATGGTGTCAACAGGTGAATTGTAAAGCACGGAAATACCAATATGAAGATTCCGATAAGATCTTTGTACTACTATTTCCGGTTTTCTTCTTTTTCTATTTTTCTTTCTTTAATTACTTATTTCTCTCATCAAATCACTTATGTTCTTGTGAGTTTCTTACTTTTTGTGAACATGTATTAACAATTAAACATTATTTTCAAGCCATTTTTTTCTAAATTTTGGTGAGAAAATTTACAATTTTGTCAAGTTGTTAAGTTATAGATAGTGCCTACGTATTTAATCATATCAATTTAATGTTCGAGATTTCTGTCTGTTGAGGGTAGTATAAGTAATGAGGGCTTCAATCTAGAAAACACATATCATTGTTGTGTTCGTATGCTTGTCAATTCTATAAATACTATTATTATAGTGTTTGTTGATAATGCAACAGATTTAATGTTAAAACAACATTCCAAACTAGAAATAACTAGAACTGGAAGGAAAAATTATAAACTGCAGAAAATTTTCTGAATGAAGCATGATTTTTATTTATTTAAAACTACAATTGCTTAAGATTGTGGTGTTATTACCAGATTTGGTCAAGTGCGAGTTGGACTCGCATAGTAAGGGTCGTACCGCCTGCAAAATTCGCCTGATATTTATAAGAATACATATGTATTTAGTTTTCTAATTTGGCCCCCAAAAGTTAACCTTAGAGTTTTATTTTACTAATAAACTTTCAGGGAAGCCTTTTATAATCTACTGTCTGAATTTGGAGGCTCTATAGATTGGAAGATAAAGGGCAAAATAGGTCAAGTTTTAAATTATAAATTATTAAATCTGTTATTCAAATTATTTAAAAATACAACGCCATAAAATATATTTTTCAAAATTTAAATAGTGTAGTGTCTATTTGAAATGGTAATTAAGTCGTTGTTTAATATATTTGCTAATATCTTTTAAACAAATGATTTAAAAATATGATATATTTGTAATTCACATAATGAGCCTTTTATTTGATATATTATATGATGCGTTTGAAACGTTTGGTATTGCAATAATTTTTATTTTTCATTTAATTGTATAATTTGTCCCTAAAATTACTAAGGGGGTTTTCTAATAATTTCACATTCCTAGTGAAAAATTTCAGAGAATGAGGCTTTTCAGAATACCCCTAACTTTCAACAACTTTTTTCAAAATTGAAATTTCAGGTATCTATGACGTTTCAGGGGGGCAAATAAAGCAAGAAAGTGAGAAAACTTTATATCACTTGTTCAAAAACTATTATGTTAACCGGTAGCGTCTGGTTTTGTAAACAATTAATAAAATACATGTGAAAAATACTATATTTGTATTCCTCATAATGAGACCCAGTTCTACAGCTTCTGATATATTGCATGATGCGTTAAAATGCTAATTTTTAGTATTTTTTGTTTTTCCGTTACTAATGATCCCAATATGGGCTAATATTAGGGATTTACTGACCTGTTGACAAAGATTAGGTCTTATGGTTTGGGGATTTTATAAAGGGGGGAATGCTAAGGTAATTTTCTTGCTTCAATTGTTTATAAAAAATATTAAAAACTATAGTTGCGAGTGGAAAACATAAAAAAATCGCTAAGAATCTTTGTATTGGTCATAATGAGCACTGTGATTTGATATATTACATGATCCATTCGGAGCAAGTTTAATTTTATTTGCTCCATATTGATTCTATATGTTGATTTATGCCCCCAAAATGAATATTAGGGGTACCTACTTATTTTTTCAGGAAAGTTCAGGTGAAGCACTATACCTCTATTTTTTTCAAAATTTTGACCCATGCTTATTTTTTTCCCAGAGATAAGGGGGGGGGGGTCCTACCTCCTCTCTATGTGTAATTTTTTTTATATTTTTGTTAATATCTTTTAATTTATTTATTTAAAAAATATGAAAAAGTTATATTTGTCTTCATCATAATGAGCATATTCATTTAATATATAACTTGATGCGTTGAACAGATCTACCTGTAATTGTATATTTTCCACGTTTTAGGGCAATCTGTAATTTGCATGATAATAGGTAAATTCCTGATAGATTTCAGTATTATTTTTTTACTCTATATTCTGTGTTTCTTACATTTCATTTGATGTATTACAATGCGTTTTAAAACATTATTTTAGCCATTTGTTAAATTTTCATGGTGTGAAAATGTACAATTCTGTCAAGTTGTTAAGTTATAGATATCTGTATTCAATTCGCGTCTACATATTTAATCATATCAATTTAATAATATTATTATCAGTGTTCCGGTTGATCAGGGGGGGGATGGATAGTTTTTCTCCCCATAAGTACCCCTAGAATTAGAATTTTTTCTTTTGCGGTATGAATCGGGAAAAAATTTACAAATTTCAGTGCAGTAGTTTAGGAGAAAATTTTCTGACATGAAGAAATCCATGATATTTAAACAGTATAATTGCTTAAGATTGTGGTGTTATTACCAAAAAAATCAGAAAAAATGTTTTTATTGAAAAGAAAAGTGTTTCTTTACTAAAACGATACTTCAAATTTGTTCCTAAATAGTTCTAACTGAAAAAAATTGTACAAAAAAAAACAGTTATAGATAAAAAACCGTGAAGAATTTTAAAGTAATCTACATTTGTGTTAAATACGTACTCGTTAAAAGTTATTTTCACCTAAACAGTACTACGGCAATAAGATTCCTATATATTTTTTCACTAACAGAATCTGTGCCTTGCGTGAATAACAATATAACCAATTCTGCTGTGACCTTCTTTTCTTAGTTGTATATTTCACCAAGATTGTAAACAGATAAAAGCTCGTGCTACTACGTCAGGTATAGATCTGAAATTTGCCAGACATTTAACTTGTAAATGTGCAGCTTTGCCACCGAAATGGATTTCAGGAAATTAAGTCTCATAAATTTGCGTTGTTCCCCTTAGTTTGCTCATTTATATACGACAGTATGGGAACACAACGTTATTAATTTGTAATTTATATGGTGTGGTGTAGCTTTTCACATCAGAGTTGGTCTGTATATCAGCAGCAGCTGTGAAATTTCCTTTCATATTGATATCTTAATTAGATAATTTAATGTAGTATGTAATGTAATTGTCATTAGCTAAGAACCAGCATCCCCTGAACGTCCAGGTCCTCACGGTACTCAGTTACCATCCTGTACAGCGCCGTTCTCTCTTGTGGTTTCTGTGGCTTGGTTTGATGTTGGCTTTGGCCTTCTACGGCTTTAAAGCCATTGCCTTCTGGGTGTACGATTATCTTTCGGATTGCTTGTGATAAAGCACTTCCCTTTACGGAATTATCGTCTGTTGTTTGTTTTTGTGTGTGTATGGTCCTCTGAAAGAGAATTGGGTAAGGATCTGAAAGGGAAAGTCGGGTTTGCTTGGTGTTAAAGAGTGTGTCTATGATTCCTGAAAGAGAATCCTGAAAGGAAAATTCTGGAAGAGAAATGCTTGGTCTTGCTCTTGGTGGTCATCTGTCATATTAGTACGGCTTGCCTTAATGGCTGACCCTAATGGTCTTGGTCTTAAAGAGCTGGTGTCGTGGGGTTAATACTGTAGACCCTGGCTTTTTGTCGTGTTGCGTCTGTGTGCTCGTGAAAGCTAGGTAAATTTTGGAATTCATGTTAAATTATTATTTTTTAAAATATAATATCAATAGAAAGAGAGAGAGAGAGAAGTCCTTCCTGATTGTCACCAAACTATACATTGTCAGTGTCAGTGGTGACGCCTACTATTGGTAGGGTAGAGACATAGCAATGATATTGTCTTTCTCTTTCTACTGTTATTACACTGCCACTTACAATGCCGAAATGGATTTCATACCTAATTCACTCTACGTATATAATAGTTCTATGCTTGGTCTTGCTCTTGGTGGTCATCTTCAAAGTGTAGTTGGTTCTTCGGCCTTTTGTATTTCTCGATGAATCTCGGGTCGTAGTCTAGCAGCTGTCTCAGTGATGATTCGGGTGGTTCTCCAGTCTATCGAAGGTCCTTCTGGCTCTTTCCCTCGCTGATAGAAGTACCGGGGTGTACTTGAGGTCTCGGAAGATGGTCTTGTTGCTCACAAACCATGGCGCATCCACGGCTTGCCTTAAGCTCAGGTTTTCCTGTAGTTGTACTTTTCTTCTATTGTGTTTACAGGTGTGTCCCCATGCTATCCAAGCATAGGTTAATATCGGTAGTACGATACTCTTGATTAGGGTCAGCTGGTGTCGTGGGTTTAGTATAAAATACCTGCCCGTCAGTGGAGTGAGTTTGGCTCTTACCAAACTGGCTTTTTGTCGTGGTGCGTCTGTGTGCTTCGTGAAGTTTAGACTTCTATCGATGGTGACCCCTAGATATTTGACTTCGTTTTCCCATGAAATGGGGTTTCCGTAGACCTCTAGATGTTGCGTTGGTGCTGTTTGCTTCCTGCCTCTGATGAGGATGGCTTTGCTCTTCTCTCCGTTGATCGCTATCTTCCATTTTACGCACCATTCTGCTGTGTCGTTCAGTGCTTCTTGTACTCTTCTTACTGCTATATCGAAGGACTCGATCGGCTCTCGATTGCGGTGTCATCTGCGTATTGCGCAAGCATTGTTCCTTCCTGCCTGGGGATGTCTGCAATGTAGATGGCATATAGTTGAGGTCCTAGGACGCTGCCTTGCGGAACACCTACTTCAGTGGGCCGGTATCCTGACTTCTCGTTGCCTACTTTGACTCGGATGAATCTGTCCCTGAGATATGACTTCACTATCAGTATCATGTTGACGGGGTATCCTAGTTCAGCCATCTTCGCTAATAGTCCTTCGTGCCGGACTCTGTAGAAGGCCCTAGCGACATCTAAAAAGGCGAAGACTGAGACCATCTTGTTGTTCAGGCCGTCTGCTGTGTATTCTACGATTCTTAGCACTTGCTGTTCGGCAGCATGTTGTTCTCTGAAACCAAATTGTTCGTTAGGAAGTATACCTAAATCCCTGGTGTGTTCCTGGAGTCTACCCAAGATGACCCTCTCTGTGATTTTGCTCACTGCTGGTAGGAGGCTTATCGGACGGTAGTTCTGGGGAAACAGCCTATCTTTGCCTGCCTTCGGCAGCATGATGACGTCAGCACGTTTCCATTTATTGGGGAAAAATCTTAGCATGACGTTGACGATGTTGGTTAGGGCTGGTACACCTTTCTTGGTGAATGGCTTAAGAATGCGATTAGAAATCTGGTCGTAGCAGTCTGCTTTCTTTTCTTTGCTCTTCTGATGATGTTTCTTATTTCTTCTAGACTTACATTTTATAGGCTTGTTTATAAGTGTGCAGTTTACGTTTAATGGTTATTTATAGTGAAAAATGTTAGATTTTTACAAGATGTACAGTTTGGTGCAGTTTTCTGTTGAAAATAATAATTTTCAAGTTTATTTATAAGTACTTACATTGTTGCGGCTGATCTGATTAATCCATAATGAGACACAAAAACGAAAATTAAAGATTTAAATTTATTTTTAAACGACACGTGTTTTTGCCTGTTTCACAAAATACTAAAACTATTATTCTAACTACACCATTATAATACATATTAGGGCTTAACTAAACAATTATACAGAGCCATTAAAAAGATTTAAAGTGGGTGACTTTGTATGCCGAAACACGTGTCGTTTATAAAATAAAGTTAAATCTCGAAAATATTGTTTTTCTGTTCTCATTATGGATTAGCAAGTATCAGCCGCAACAATTATATTGTAAGAAGCAGATATTTGCTTTTTGGCTACCTGTGTATTTCAAACTTTTTAACATAATGCACCATCCACGAATTTTTCTTTAATAATTGTTTAAAAAATAATGTCACTCCTAAATACATCTAGGAATGAAAAATGTTTCAGCCACATCAAATATGTTACAAATGTTTCATTTATCGAACCAACCGTTTGAGGGACACCAAATTCTCAACAAAGCCAGTTTAGTTACTCAATTATGAATAGAATTTTCCTGTTTAGATAACAACATTCGACACAAATTTAGGACATCATTCAACAAAAATTTTGAAACAAAAACATAAGCTCGAAGATTGCATAAAAAACAAACAAATAAACTGTCTTATTAATCTTTTTCAAATCACAATTTTTTCAAATTGTTAATTTATCTCAAGCTAATTTTTAAACAACAAGTAAATTAGAAAAGGATTTAAGAAATAGGCCAATAATTAATACCAAAAACTTGAAATTTAATAGAAAAGAAAAGCATTAAAAAGTTCAAATAATAACTTTATCATTTATCAATATAATGGCTTGAATTATAAATAAGATAAATGAAGCTGACTATATTGCAAACAATTAAATTGGAAACTATATTTATTCCGAAAGTTTATTGTTGACCAAGTATACAGGGTGTAAATAAGTTAACTTAACTGCTTAATATTTCATAGGTGCAGATAAGTACTCCACCATTAATTAAACAAAACAAAAAGACCAGTTGTTTCTTAGCTGTTAAACACCTAAATTCCAAGCTAAACATGCGATTAAAAATTTGAACTTATAGACAATATTAAGAATATCGTTGTTCCATCGAATGCTAAACTCATCTCTTTTGACGTAGCGTGTAGGAATGAGTAGTATATCCTTAAAATTTATGAAATATTATTTTAAATGAAAAATTCGTATGGAAATGAATAATTTCCACGATTTATTTTATGCATTTACAAAGTTGTTTAAAAAATAATGTCTAATGCGATACAAACTATGTTTCAACAGTCATTCATAGTAGTTCTTTTATGTGTTATGTATTCATCGAGAAATCAATTGTTACCGAGAATTAATATTACTTATCTTAGACAAATAAAAACAACTTTGACCATCGATAACTTAGTAAAAAGAAAATGTTCCATAAGGCATTATATTGATTTTAGTTACTGGCGAGCAAACGGATTATTTATAGTTAACTCAAAATTCTTGTATTACATGTCAGCTTTCCCCACAAAAAATAATGTCCAGGATCTTTACCTAATTGTATTTCAAAAACTGTTTGTGACAAAATAATACACTCGAAATTTTAATACTATTCACAAAAGAATTCACAACAAGACCAATTTATATTTTAAAATGAGAAATAACTTACGCTATAATCAAATTGTCACGCAGTTAAAAATCACTTTCACTTTTTAATGGCTCTGTAAAATTAGTTTAGTTAAGTAATATGTATATATATATTGGTGTAGTTAGAATAATAGTTTTAGTATTTTGTGAAACTTGATAAAGGCATTGTATGCCGAAACACGTGTCAAGTAAATCTCGAAATATAATTTTCGTTTTTGTGTTCTTATATGTATAAGTACTTACATTTCTTTAACGCAAAGATTTATTGTGTTTCTGAATAATTAACCGCTTAACACAAATCCCTTTACGTGACTTTGTACCCAGTTGTTTCTAAATAATGTGTAATTAGCTTTATATCCTTCTGTGTTTTGAAATAATTCCACGAATTTTTCTCCTAAAAAATAATGTCTAGGAACGAAAAATGTTTCAGAAATATGTTACAAATGTTTCATTTATCGAACCAATCAAATTCTCAACAAAGCCATTTTAGTTACTCAATTACTGAATAAAATTTTCCTGAGATTCGATATTTTTTTTCAAAAACTCATAAGCTGATTGCATAACAAATAAACGGTCTTGAGAGAAATGTAATCAAATTGTTAATTGTGTGGGCGATTCAAGTAAATTGGAAATCGTAATAAATGATTTAATAGTAAGGCTACAGAACTTCTAACTTTTTCATTTTTTAACTTTGCAAAACGTTATTATTTCTGTTGAAAACGAGTTCATTTATCAATATAATGGCTTGAAGTATGCTGTAAATAAGATAAATGAAGCTGACATATAAAACAAAAATTGGAAACTATATTTATTCCGAAAGTTTATGTTGTTGAGCAAGTATATAATATTTTACAAAAACTAATCAGAACTATTGTTTTTACTACTACTTCACAATACATTTGTATGTGTTTGGGTGTATTTTTTGGTACGGAAACCTTATATAGACAACACGCCATCACTCATTACTTCTCAGGGCATGGTAACCATCTGCCCATCATATATTTTTAATCATTGGATAGCTGCCTAAATTTGATGCAAAAATCTGTCACCATGATCAAACTACAGATGTTATATATTGTTACATTTTATTCCACTGCAGTCTTCAATTAAATTATGTCCTCTCCAAATACATATATATGAAACTCGATCGAAGACTCTGGGGACCTAAGCTCGGTTTTCAACCTGAGTAGCGGAGCAAGATAGCTGTCCATATCTCCATTTGCATTTCCAATCTTCCGATATTAAGGGCCAGGCAATGAGTCATCTTGCAACTGGTTGATATACTATAACTTTGCTACAATGTTTAGTTCTTCTGAATCTACCTCTTTTTACAATATACGGATACATTTATAATATCACTCCGGATTTCTGCCTCTGGCACATCACAGCAATTTTCTACTAAACGACGGAACAGGTTGAAATTTGGTATCAATGTATAGTTTGGTGACCCGATCAGGAGTACATATTAGGGGTACTTCTCTAGGGAAAAACCAAACTAATGGACCTAAAATTTTGACAAAAATAGGATAAATACAACGTTGCTCGAACTTTACAGAACAAATAAAGAGAAACCAATAATATTAATTTTTGGGGAGCAAATTATAGAATTAATTGATAATTTAAAAATTAAAAAACTTTAAAACACATCATGTTATACATCAAAGGGAAGGTCTCATTCTGAGGAACACAAATATATTTTTTTCATATTAAAAAAAATAATTTAAAAGATATTAACGAAAATATACCAAAATTTACCCATACCCCCCCCCTGTAATCGTCATAACTATAAAACGTAAAGTTATGAAAAAAATTAGAGGTATAGAGTCTGACCTGAAGTTTACTGGAAAAATAAGGAAAAATCTCTAATTTTAATTTTGGGGGGCAAATTACAGAATTAAATGGAAAATATAAAATTAAAATTGTTACTAACGCATCATTTTATATATCAAATGAAAGGGCTCATTATAACGAAAACAAATATATTTTCTTATTTTTTAAATAAATAAATTAAAAGATATTAACAATACATATAAAAAATATATAAATATATAAAAAAAATAACAATTCCCCCGAATCTACAAAACCATAAGCTGTAAAATTTTGAAAAAATGAGGTATAGCGCCTCATCTGAATTTTCCTGGAAAAATAAGGAGAAATCCCCTATATTCATTTTGGGGGGCAAATTATAGAATTAAATGGAAAATAAAGAAATAAACTTGTTTCTAACGGATCATGTAATATATTAAATAACAGTGCTTATTATGACCAATAGAAATATGTTTTTTTTTATTTTAAAATACGTTAAAACAATTACCCATTCCCCCCTTTATTTCCCAAACTATAAGACCTATTTTTTTGTTTACAGGAAAAATACGAAGAAATCCCTAATATTAATATTGGGGGCCAGATTATAGAATTAAACGGAAAATAAAAAATATTTAACGCATCATGCAATATATCAAATGAAGGGGCTCATTATGAGGAATATTATTATATATTTTTCATATTTTTAAAATTAATTGTTTACAAGACATTAACAGAAAGATATAAAAAAAATTCTCATTTCTCCCTTTATTTCCGAAACCATACTATCTAAAATTAGGGGTATTGGGGATCACTTGAATTTTATAAGAAAAATTATTAGAAAACATCCAAAGTAATTTTAGGGACAAATTATACAATTAAATGGAAAATAAAAATTCAATTTTCAAACGCATCATGTAATATGTCAATTAAAAGGCTCATTATGTGAATTACAAATATATCATATTTTTAAATCATTTGTTTAAAATATATTAGCAAAAATATTTAATTCCCATTTTAGAAACTTCACTATTTAAATTTTGAAAAATATATTTTATTCGTATTTTTAAATAATTTGAATAACAGATTTAATAATTTATAATTTAAAACTTGACCTATTTTGCCCTTTGTCTTCCAATCTATAGAGTCTCAAAATTCAGACAGTAGATTATAAAAGGCTTCCTTGAAAGTTTATTAGTAAAATAAAACTCTAATATTAATGTTTGGGGTCAAGAAAACTAAATACATATGTAATCTTATAAAAATCAAGCGATTGTGTGCTAAACGTTGTTTGTGGCATATTCTTGATTAATTTATGTTTTTTTTGGGCAATAACACCACAATAGAAATAAAACGACGTATATTGCAGGAATACCAAACGTTTCAAAGTCTTTTCTGACTTCGTTGTCAATGGCTTTATATTTATTGATGTAGATTGCAAAATCAAATTTTTTTAAATATATTTTGGGTGGCTAGTTTTGAAATGCAAGCCCTGTATAGAAATTCTGTTTTAATCTATTTTGCTACTTGTTATCCACTGTCACCTGGTACAGGATTAAAACTTAATTAACATTTATCAAAGATTTCCGTTACCTCACAAAACATTTTTCTTTCAGGATATACCATCGAACGTCATGGTAATAACCACAATGACGTTGCTCAGCTTCTCACTAATTATCATCCTCCTGGCCTGTCAATTTCCCATCGTGTTGGAATCAGAAGCATGGGCGTTGTTGTCTTCATTGCTGATTACAGTGACCGTAACAACGTCGACCTTGTTATTGGCCGGCCGACATGCTCCCTTGCCCTTGTTCGCGCTTTTGATAGCCATTCACACGATGTTACCGTTGAGTAGAGCAGTGGCGATGGCCTTGGCCACTATAGTGACCGTGGCCCATTTGGCCACATCGATTGCCTACAGGCTGGATGCTGGGGAGAATGCCCATTACATGCAGGTAAATTCAAATTGTAGTTTAAGTTAGAATTGAGGTGGTTTGTTCGGATTCCATCTATATCTATATATAAGGGTCGGTTTACACGTTACGATAAATGGTAGTAATTGATCGTAAAGATCCAATTGTTACTATTTATTGTAGCGATTCCTTGGAATTTGATTGTATGCGAATCTCAACGACATGTTGGAACATGCAGACAAGTAGTTCGATCTTTGCTAGAAAATATTTTCTTCCCAGTTGCCAAACAAAGGCCTCGAAATTTCTTAAGTGAATTAATTGAACTTTATCGTTTAGCAATGCAATAACGTTGAAGAAGCTTTCTCCACCGCAAAGCCATGAATATAGGAGAATAAATCGTTAAGATTTATTAGGACAATAAATTTGTCAATCAAATCTTTACGATTTATCGTAGCCTGTAAACCGGCCTTAAGATTGACCGTTGCGTGCGATACTAATATAGTTGATAACTATTGTTACGATTTTATTACAATTTCAGGATTTTTGTTACTTTTTATCAAAAAAGTTTTATTCAATATTAAAAAAACTATAATGTAATTAAAAGGAATCGATTTAAAAAAAAAAGAAAAACACTTTGTCCTATGTTTTAGAATAATTTTTGGAATCACCTTTGAATCCACCTATCTTAAATTTTCAAACTGATTAAGACTTTTCGGAGAAATCAGTAGACACTCATTGAACTGCCATAAACTGATTTGAGATTTACTTTGTCCAATTTTGTTAAACGATACCTGTTTCGGTCATAGTGGTAATATGCTCCGAGAAAAACACAAAGTTCGATGCGTGAAAAAAAACGGGGTGGGCATTTTGAAATTTTAGGTAGGGCATTTTAAATGTTATTACTCGAATCAGAAGGTAAAAATAAATTACTTACAGGTCAATAAATCTAATTATGTACAATATTTAATAGAGGATAACCATAAATTTAATGATTATATAGAAATTTGACATTGAAAGGATAATCCTACCAAAAATTAATTTATTAATATCCTGTGAAAAAGTTAACAGATATAAGTATTCAATAAGAACGTAATTATTAGTTTTTTATAACTTGTTTTTGCATTTCTGTTTAGTATTATAGATTATTTTTATGTTTTCTTGGGAATAACAACACAGTTGAAATAAAAAGTTGCATATTGAAAGAAAAAACCAAACGTCGATTTCGATATACAGGGTGTCCCAAAAGTCCCGGAACGGCATTTTATCTCGGCGGGAACGCATTTTAGAGAAAAATGTTTCAAACAAAACTTATAGGATTGGTCCCTGGCTATCGAATTGTGACCTTGAATTTGACCTTGACCTTCAAGGTCACTTCAAGGTCAAGTCGATTTTTTCAAATGGGACAACACATTTCTGACCTCGGAAATGGAAAGATCGGAAAATTTTACGTTCAAATATGTCCTTGACCATTTTTAAAACTTGACCTCTGGTGGTCAGTAAAGGTCAAGTCAAGGTCAAGAACAACTTCGTTGCGTAGCTCGTCAAATATGGGCTTAAAAAAACTGGTTTGACCTCGACATTGCTTATGAAAAGTCAAATCCTAAGCAAGAAAACAATAATTTTTCGGCTTCTACAACTGTCTTTTTAAGAAGTTAATCCAGTCCTGATCGTCAAGGTCAAATGAAAAAATGGTCACGACCATATTAGCATCTGAAAATTTCCTCTCTTTTCATGTTCGGCATAAAAAATAGGACTTGCCTGTTTAAAAATGCATTTGACCTTGAACTGATCTCGAAGGTCAACGTCAAGGTCAAATACATACTGACCATCGGATATCCGGAGAATAATCCTAAACCTTTGTTTGTTAAAATGTTTGTCGAATCCGCTGTCTTATAACAAAGTCGTATGTAAGAACGCCACTATAAATTCTAAAGGCAACTCTTTCAAGTTCTTCCAACTTGAAAGCTGTTTAACCATAATACATGATCTTTAGAATTTTTTGTGCTACCTGTATAAATAAAAACAACAAATTTTTTCTTACGTCAACTTAAATGCCATAAATCAAACTTTAATTTGCAATTTACATTTTCAATACATATAAAGCCATTCACAATGAAGTCAGAATCAACTTTGAAGTATTTGGATTTTTCTTTCAATATACAGCTTTTTATTTCAATTTTTTTTATTGCAATTGTGGTTTTATTCCCAAGAAAATTTAAATATAGTCAAGGATATGCCACAAATAACATTTAGAAGAGTATCATAGAAGTCTCACCCACATTAATTCAACAAAAAGTGATTTTACAACTGAATAAACTAAGCAGTGTGATTCCTTAAACCAGGGAGGTATCGTTTATGCTTTATCAGGACAATAGGTTCTCCAAAGGCTCTTAAAATACGAGGGTGAATCAAATATGAACCGGAGTTTTGTTTTAAAAATTTTATTGGTACGATCAATACAAATTTTAATACATATTATTTTTCTACATAGTCTCCTCTC
The DNA here is from genome assembly GCA_034190945.1 of Octodonta nipae. Taxonomy (NCBI): domain Eukaryota; kingdom Metazoa; phylum Arthropoda; class Insecta; order Coleoptera; family Chrysomelidae; genus Octodonta; species Octodonta nipae. Next base: position 7,480,188 of record CM067224.1, on the reverse strand, counting down.
TTATGTATACATTTTTCCCACCGAATCGGAAGTTTTTTAATACCTTTCTCAAAGAATGAAACTGGTCGTGTCGATAACCAATTGCGCACAAACGTTTCTACACCTTCGTTGTCCTCAAAGTGGTGGCCTCCCAGTTTTTCTTTAAGTGGCCCAAACATGTGGTAGTCACATGGCGACAAATCAGGACTGTAAGGCGGGTGTTCAAGGGTTTTCCAATGCATTTTGTTCAATTTTCCTTGAGTCAATGCAGCTGTATGTGGCCGAGCGTTGTCATGCAACAGAATCACACTTCAGATATACATATCCCGCCTCTTTTGCCGATAGGCAAGTTTCACTTGTTGGAGTAGTTCGCAGTAATACTCAGCATTAATTGTACGGCGTTCGTGCAGAAAATCAATCAGCAGTACGCCTTCAATCAGCTCACGAATTGCGTAGATATTCGCCTCATTGATGCTTGTCGTGGGACGGCGTGCATAAGGCTCATTTTCCACTGTTTCTCGGCCATCTGAAAACTTTTTGTGCCAGTCGTACACTTGGGTCCTTGAAATTGTTTCATTGCCGAACTGTGCAGAAAGTCGACGCAAAATTTCAGACGGTTTAACGCCCTCTCGCGCCAAAAATTTGATAACAACACGTTGCGCAACAGACGTATGCTCTGACATGAAGCTAGTAACAGCGCATCGACTACGCTTCGCCAAACCGACTAACTCCCCTCTTCTTAACATCCCTACCTAACATATATCGAGACGTCACGCCACTCGAATTACCTACAGGGCGAGAAACAGAAAAGTCCGGTTCATATTTGATTCACCCTCGTACTAATCTCTAAAGAGATTCGGGTATACTTTGCATGTATGAAGTAACATGTTTTCTTTTCTAAAAACGAATTTCTGTCATTTCAGCTCGTGCCCGAGACGGTGATGTTAATAGCTGCCAGCTGCACGGGCCTCTACTACCGACATATGACGGAAGAGGCTCACCGTCGAACGTTCGTCGGGACGAGGACGTGCATCGAATCCAGAGTGAAGCTGGAGTGCGAGAAGGAGCAACAGGAACAGCTGTTGCTCAGCGTTATTCCAGCTTACATTGCGGCCGAGGTAAGTGCGCTTCGTTTTGGATGCCGTACAGTAAATTTAGAGTGAGAAGCGTCCGAAACAAATTGACTCGATCTTGCGTGACTAATGGTGTTGCCGGCCACATGAGACGGTATATAAAGTGCTTGGTTTATTTGTATTCTATCCGGTTATTGATATTTTCGAGATGAATGCCAGGATGGTAAATTATCTTAAAAAATTGGGTTGAGTTGTTTACGGTCACTTATCCTATTTCAATTCAAAAGTACTGTGAGAGGAATCATTTTAAGCCCCCTGTTAACTGGTTTTATTTAAAAGCTAACTGACCTGCCGAATTTGATATTTGTACATTTTGATATTTTAGATAAATTAGACAATTGATAAGTTTGCACATTTGTGGAATTTTTGACATTTTTAACATTTTTGACGTTTTTGACATTTTTGATATTTATGACAATCTTGACATTTTTGATTTTGTTGACATTTTTGACACTTTTGATATTTTTGACATTTTTGGCAGTTTTGGCATTTTTGTCATTTTTTACACTTTTGACATTCTTGACATTCTTAACATTATTTTGCCTGTTCACTGTGTTTTCTCGTCTCAAAATTTTTTCCTGCAACATAATGTCAAATTGTGATTACGATATTTGTCATTGCAAATCCTTTTAATTTTTTGATTTAGAGCTTGAAACGTTTAGACTTTTGAAATATACAGACTTTCAGGTTTATGTGGTGTTATACACAAAGAACTCAGAAAAAAACAGATAAGTATTTGAAAATTGAATATGTAAAATTGAGGAGAGAAAACCCAATGGACATGCAAAATAATTCAAGACCTCCTCAACAAATTTCTTATTCTTGACACTTTTGACATTTTTGTTATTTGCAAAGTTTTTCGGCATTTTTGAAATTTTTGGCTTTTTTGACAGTTATTTTTGGCATTCTTGACATTTTTGACATGTTTTGAAATTTCTGACATTTACAACATTTTTGACATTTTCGACATTTTTGGCATTTTTGAATTTTTTGTCATTTTTGACACTTGACATTTTTGACATTATTGACATTTTTGACATTTTGACATTTTTGACATTCTGATATTTTTGACATTATTGACATTTTTAACATTTTTGACGTTATTGACACTTTGAAATTTTTGACATTCTGACATTTTTGACATTTTTGACATTTTTGACATTTTTGTCATTATTGACATGATTTTGCCTGTTCATTGGGATTTCTCTCCTCAACATTTTATTCCTGCAACAGATAAGTCTTTGAAAATTGTATATGTAAATACTTATCTGTTGCAGGGAAAAATTTTGACGAGAGAAAACCCAATGAACAGGCAAAATAATTCAAGACCTCCTCAACAATCTTTTCGAAATGACTTATTGTTGACATTTTTGACATTTTTGTTATTTTCAAAGTTTTTCGGCATTTTTGAAATTTTTGACTTTTTTGACACTTATTTTGACATTTTTGACATTTTTGATATGTTTGAAATTTCTGACATTTATAACATTTTTGATATTTTCGACATTTTCGACATTTTTTACATTCTTGGCATTTTTGAAATTTTTGTCATTTTTGACACTTGACATTTTTGACATTTTTAACATTTTTGACATTATTGACATTTTTGTCATTTTTGACATTTTTGACATTCTGACATTTTTGACATTTTTGACATTTTTGACATTCTGACATTTTTGACATTTTTGACATTTTTGACATTTTTGACATTTTTGACATTTTTGACAATTTTGACATTTTTGTCATTGTTGACATGATTTTGCCTGTTCATTGGTTTTTCTCTCCTCAACATTTTTTCCTGCAACAAATAAGTCTTTGAAAATTGTATATGTAAATACTTATCTGTTGCAGGGAAAAATTTTGAAGAGAGAAAACCCAATGAACAGGCCAAATAATTCAAGACCTCCTCAACAATCTTTTCGAAATGACTTATTGTTGACATTTTTGACATTTTTGTTATTTTCAAAGTTTTTCGGCATTTTTGAAATTTTTGACTTTTTTGACACTTATTTTGACATTTTTGACATTTTTGATATGTTTGAAATTTCTGACATTTATAACATTTTTGATATTTTCGACATTTTCGACATTTTTTACATTCTTGGCATTTTTGAAATTTTTGTCATTTTTGACACTTGACATTTTTGACATTTTTAACATTTTTGACATTATTGACATTTTTGTCATTTTTGACATTTTTGACATTCTGACATTTTTGACATTTTTGACATTTTTGACATTTTTGACATTCTGACATTTTTGACATTTTTGACATTTTTGACATTTTTGACATTTTTGACAATTTTGACATTTTTGTCATTGTTGACATGATTTTGCCTGTTCATTGGTTTTTCTCTCCTCAACATTTTTTCCTGCAACAAATAAGTCTTTGAAAATTGTATATGTAAATACTTATCTGTTTCAGGGAAAAATTTTGAAGAGAGAAAACCCAATGAACAGGCAAAATAATTCAAGACCTCCTCAACAATCTTTTCGAAATTACTTATTGTTGACATTTTTGTTATTTCTAAATTTTTTGGACATTTTTGACTTTTTTTCAAGTTTTTTTTGTATTTTTTTTAATAAACTGTTACCTCTTCTGTTATTATTTTCAACCACTTTTATTCAATTGATGATTATAAAAACCAGTTTGCAAATTTTTTGAATTCTCGACATTTTTGACGTTTTGAAATTTTTGACATTTTTTAACACTTCACATTTATGACATTCTTGTTATTTTCGACATATTTGACGTTTTTGACATTTTTGATGTTTTTGAAATTTTTGACACTCTTGGTATTTTCGACATGTTTGATATGTTTGCAATCTTTGACATTTTTTGTCATTCTTGACATTTTTCACATTGTTGACATTCTTGACATTTTTTTCTGTTATTACTTTCAACCACTTTTATTCAACAGTTGATTATGATAACCTACTGTTTCAACCATATTTGTATATGCAATAGGTCCAACTAGAGTTTCTGGAGTTTTCTCGAAGGATCTAATTAGCTGGTGAAGTTTCTATTCGATCATTTTGGTTAACTTGAAACGTATTTTGTAACAGGCGTAGATTGTAATCATTTGTTTGTTCTTGATTTTTGATGCGTGATAAATTTACCTACTGCATATCTTCCAGGAATTCATCCGGAATGTTGACAACTGATTTGTCCTCGAAAAATTGATACAAGGACATGTAAATAAAGTTGTATTGTTCTCGGGAAGCATCAAAGTCACTGAGTAGTGTTCTCTTATATGTCTGCTTGTGCTTCTGATTACATGATAATTGATGTTTCCAATGTGTTCGATTGATCTTGTTAATGTGTCCTGGTTATTTTGATCCATGGCTGCAGTTGTCTATAAATCCAGATTACTACACTCCAAAATTTTGCAGCTTCCCGAAACTTCTACTATACTCTGTTGAGACGCCATGTATACAAGGAAGATGATACAACGTTATACAAATTTTAGTTAATTTGTTCAATTTTCCATGATTCGATTACGATTTACAGTAATCAATCATACAAAATCAATGCCTTTGCAAATAACAATCCAACATTTTTTCACTTCTCCGTCACATTTCCTCACATACTTTGTATATTAATACAACAGATTTAACTATTACACACTTACTATATGCAAATAATAACGTTTGTAAGCATGGCTTTGTCACTAATTGTTTTGGACTGACTGCTGAATATTGTGAAAATGAAAAGTACGACCACATAACACGTTAGAAGCATATGCGAACGTGTAGATCTATTTTTCCGTTTTCCCTCACACCTGTTATCCAAATATCAGTTGCATGTTCATGAAATTGCTTCAATTAACATGTTTGTTTAACTTCGCTGATGAATAGTGTTACATTGTCAACAGAATTTTACAACAGTCAGCTTATATCAGTAGCTACGTTGATTCGTTAATGTTTGAAGTGTTAATTAAAGTTTTACAACTACGAAAACCAATGTAGTAGACTGTAGACTTGCCAATTTATTTACATTTTGTCCTATACTTTGGTGTTAATTAGCAGACAGGAATTTGATAGTAAAAACTAGAAGTATTTAAATAATTTCCTTTCCTCGACTTTGATCCTGACAGTTGTTTAGAATCTTTCTATTTGATCTAAGGGACTGTATAGACATTATTGAAAAGTGGTGCGAAAATTTGTTCAAATCAGTTAGCAACAAATAAAGCCGAGACAGTAAAAACATCAATCTAACTACTACAACAAAGCACACTAGGACGTCGAATTTGATCCTGACAGTTATTTAGAATCTTTCTATTTGATCTGAGGAACGTTACAGACATTATTGAAAAGTGGTGCGAGATTGTGTTCAAATCAGTTAGCAACAAATCAAGCCGAGACGGTAAAAAGCATCAATCTAACTACTACAACAAAGTACACTAGGACGTCGACTTTGATCCTGATATTCTGATAGTTGTTTAGCATCTTTCTATTTGATCTGAGGAACGTTATAGACATTATTGAAAAGTGGTGCGAGATTGTGTTCAAATCAGTTAGCAACAAATCAAGCCGAGACGGTAAAAACATCAATCTAACTACTACAACAAAGTACACTAGGACGTCGAATTTGATCCTGACAGTTGTTTAGAATCTTTCTATTTGATCTCAGGAACGTTATAGACATTATTGAAAAGTGGTGCGAAATTGTGTTCAAATCAGTTAGCAACAAATAAAGCCGAGACAGTAAAAAGGATCAATCTAACTACTACAACAAAGTACACTAGGACGTCGAATTTGATCCTGACAGTTGTTTAGCATTTTTATATTTGATCTAACATTGGAATTAAGTTATTCATATTAAAATTTTAGTACGTTATTGACCTTAAAACTTATGTACAGATTGTTTCTAAAATAGGGTTTTGCTGTGTATAGAACCATTTAAAATAAGCTAATAAGTCTCTATTAACATGTGCTCTAAAAGGCACCCTTAGGTAGCTCTACGCCCTTAAAAGGGCTCATAGATAACTGTCTTATTTTCTGCTTAAATTTTACTTTTAGTAATTAAACACTGCAAAGCTCAATTGACAGTTTATTAATAACTTAAATTGTTAACCGTTGTGGCACTGGCAGTCAATTATTTGCCATGGTAAACGGATTTTTGTAATTTTTGGCCTAATAACTTAAAGAGCAGAGTAATTTTCAAAATGAAAATTACCCGAAAACTATAGGACATATCAATTTGGACACACATAATATTTTTTACGTAAAATGTTAATTACAAAAATATATAAATATATTTATATATATATAAATATAAAAATATAGTTATGATAGTTTCAGTCTTTACTTGATGAAAATTCATTTTAATATTTTATTAAAATAAACACACTGATGTAATTTTCACTTAAATTTATTTACTATTGACAATTGTTCCACCAGGTTACTGGCTTCTTCAGAATACAACGCAAGACTAACAGTTAAATGTCTTAAACTATTACAAAAAACTATGGTGATGCAATTACAGAGGTATTTAGAGGATTATTGAAGCAGGTAGGGGGGATTATCACATTAAGAAAGTACAATATTGTAATTGGGTGTTTTAAAATGGATAAATTATGGCTGTAATGAGTTTATATAATTCTATTGAACAATTGTCAATAGTAAATAAATTTAAGTAAAAATTACATCAGTGTATTTATTTTAATATGATATAAAAATATAGTTAATAACCACCCAATTTCTGAAGTAAACTCTCAATACAGAAAACAGTGACATTAAATTTATGTGAAAATATATTTACTTCCTTGTCTAATTGTTAATACTGCCCATTAACTAAAAATTTCTTGGCAACAAAAATTAACTGAGGTGATTTTTTCATTAGTAATGTATATTTTCATTGCGCAATATAACGATTCAAATAAAATGCATCATAAAACATTTTATGCAGGGAATATCGTCAATTATTTTTAACGAAGTGTCGTCACACAGCGAATTCAAGCAAATGGAATAACTAGAGACGGTTTGTTAGGGACAGTTTTTGAAAAAAAACTCTAGAGATAGCATTGTGTAGTCTTTGAAGTTTTGAAGTTTGCTAAAATTCTTGCTACAGAAGAAATATGTTTCCAAACTGGAGATAATTGTAGAGTATGGATCAGTTCAAAGGTTTGTAACGACGGTGTTGTTATTCCTTTGACGTTATTGGCAAATAATTTGTGTTTACCAAAAAACTAGGTTATGATAATTGAGACAATTTATTTTACATACCATAATGCCTTATAATAAAAAAATACGACAGTAAATTATACTAAACTTGTAATTTCCTTTAATAAATACCCTACCCATGTTGTTCTAAGAATATTTGAAAAGATTTGAAAAATAAACTAGTGGAAAAAAATAAAGGATCAAAAAAAATTCCAAATTTTTTGACGTATTTCAAGTGACTGTATTTCATTTGAAAAGAGTCGCACTGGAGTCTTTAAAAAAGCATTTTAAAGCTTGAAGTTGCGCATGTTTTTGGATTCTCCAGAAAATTCTAGACATAATTCATGTACAATGTCCTACATTTGTCTACCGTACTCTGTTTTCGTAAAGAGGCGGTGCTCTATCTTGTTGAAACAATATTGTATTGGCAGAAACTTGTGGGTTTACCTGGATCAGGATATAAGTTTGCCAATGGTGGCTCGACATTATTTTGAAGCAGTTCTAAATATTTAACTCCATTCAAGTTGCCATCAATGAGAAAGGGACCTACGATATGATTTCCAACAATTCCTGCCCAATCATTAACTTTTTCAGGATGTTGCGTATGTTTCTCTGTCATCCAGTGAGGATTTTCATTAGACCAATAGCGGCAATTTTGACGATTAACATGACCATGAAGTGTAAATGTACTCTCATCAGAAAACAAAACATCTTCTAATTGGATCACATTGTTATCTCACCTTATACTGTGTTTTATTTACAGAAATACGTTCTCCTATCGAAATCGTCTGCCATGAGCTCCTGAGTCGGCATCATTTTATAATGATGTATTTTACTTTCCTCTAATATTCGAAAAATTGATGTGTGGCTAACGTTGAACAGTGGGGCTGCTTTCCGACCAGAATTATGTGGCTCTTCTTGAAACTCAAGCATAATATCCAATTTCCTGCTATCACTTAGAGGCAGGGGTCGGCAACCTTTTTTGACGGCGGGTCAAAATCAACCAAAATCTGGGCATTAAAGAGACGTTTGGGTCATAGATATTTTCGTATTAAAACAGCATTTTAGCAAATAATAAGAAAATAATTACAAACATAGTTAAATAAACTTTATTTATAAACTTGATGTTGAACTAGTGGCACCAATTTAGTAAAGTCTGGTTTAGAGTGAGTCGTTTTAAGTTTAGTTTAGTTTAGTTTATTTAATGGTAAAGTATTGCAACTGTGTGTTTTTACAAGTCAAAGGTACACAAGCATGAAATGTATTAAATATGTATACAAAAGACTATATAAAAAGTTATTACAATGGTAAGAAAATAAAATGTCCTATTTACTAATATATAGACAACAATGTACATTATAGAGGCAAACACATTAAAAATTTATACATTGAAATCACTTCCTAAGTACTCCTTAAAAGAATAAAAGGTGTGTTTTAAAAGATAATTTTTTACTCTTGTTTTAAAATGATGTACGTTTAAATTTTTTATTTCTGCTGGCAGTGCATTGAAAAATTTAATGCCATAATAGTCAGTACCCATTCTCGTTCTTTGCAATCTGTGGTAGCTGAGAACTAATTCTCCTCCTTTCCTTGTTGAATGGGAGTGAATATCGTTGTGTGTTCTGTAGCTGTTTTGGTTCTGTTTCATATAGACAAGACACTGAAGAATAAAAGTGCAAGGTAGGGTAAGTAGTTTTAGCCCCACAAAGCTATCTCTACAACACTCGCGGTATTTTAAGCCTGCAATAATTCTAACACAACGGCGTTGTAACTTAAAAATTTGAGCAGAGCACGGTGAATGCCCCCAATTTAAAATCGCGTAGGACATATTGGAGCTAAAGTATTCATGATACGCTGTCAGTAATGTGCCCCTAGATACATTTTTTTGACAGGCTCCTTATAAGGAAAGTTATTTTACACAATTTGGAGCTAAGGAAATTAACATGGGCTTTCCAGGTCAACCCAGGATCAAGGTAGACCCCTAAGAACTTCACTGGTCCATCACTCTCTAGAGTCGATGGTGAAGATTGTAATGTAAAATTAATGTTCTGGGTCTTACTAATGTTGAGACTAAGCCTGTTGGCTAAAAACCAATTCTCTATTTCACGGTGTTTGATTTGAGTCCACTGCAATATTGGGTCTGAAGGTTGATAGCGCAGCAATGTTGTGGTATCATCAGCAAACAGGATTATCAGGTGATTCAATAGATTGTTAAAGTCATTTATGTATAAAGTCGACCACAAGCATCTGAATTTTCAATAGTTAACCTTTGCTTAAAATAGCTTTTATTTGTGAAAATATCTGCTCAGATTTACAAGTGGACCCGAATGTGGACAAAAAAAATTAATGATGAAAACCTGATATGAAGTGATGCTCAACATTGATATCATGAGAAAATGAATATCTTCTGTATTTTCCAAATCGTTCCGCAATTCCTTGAATTTTCCGTCCATAATGTTGAACTTTTAAAATCAATCAGTTCTAAACTCAAATTGTCAATTCTTAGATATTCAAAATACTGCAAAGTTATAATATTTTCTTCTATTTCATCGGGGTTTATTATAAATGTAAACAGACAGGTTCATCTATATTAGTAGTCATTGGTTATACTGGATTCAAATTTGGTACGTTCATAATTTTGCGACAATTTTTTTTTTGGGAAATATCTTAAAGTTTATTTTCGGAACTAAAGTGGGTCACTTGAAATTACCAAATGGGTCACTCGCAGACCCATGGGTCATAGGTTGCCGACCTCGATTTAGAGCATTGGTAGCTACTGTTTTTATCTGTCTGACATGACCAAGTTCGCGAAACTGTTTTTCTATTTTGCTAATTATTCCTTGGGATACAGGCGGCAAATTTGGAAAAATTTCGTGAAATAAGCGAGAAACTTCCATTTGTGTCCGTGTGTTATGTCAATAATCAATCATTTGTAGAGTCATTATTTTGTGTATTTCTGTTAAATGAGTATTGACGAAAATAAACTTTTTTTTAAAATCAGTAAATAGGCATGCAGGAATGGTTTTTACTTATTATCTCAAAATGTCAAGAGCTAAATGGGCATTAAGTATTGAGTGTAATGAAGGGAATTTGTGAAATAAAATAATTTTCTTTTTTTAATGTTAATTTTTGTAATAAATCTGAAACACTTAATATTACCGAAACAGTTGAAGATAGATGTAGAACATTGTATATGAATTACGTCTAGAATTTTCTGGAGAATCTAAAAATTAAATAATATACAGGGGCTTGCATTTAAAATAAGAACGTTGGTATTGGCCACTGTCAAATGAAACACCCTATAAATTTTATTTTGTTGAAAAAATGCGCATTTAAAAATACTAATCCTCCCTCCTTTATTTGTTATTTATTCCATTTGGCTGTTCCACACTGTATAATATTATTAAAGATATATTATTTTTATCAGAAGATTTAATGAACTGGCAAGAATATAAAGAATATGATCAAATTTTTGCCACAGAATTTCTAAGATTATATAATTATTACTCTGTTGTCACAGAGTCTATAGCAATTACTATATAAGTAAGTGTTTTGTTTTAGGGATAAAACCTGATGGTTATCAGGTATATTGATAACTTTGGTAATTTCATGCTCGGGCGGATCTGATAATTGGCGTCGTGTGGTCAGATCGAGTTCCTTAGTTAATAATAGAAATTGGGTCTTGGTGTTTACGAAAATAGAGGTTAATTAGTGGTTAAAGTAGTTTATTTATTAAATTTGTATTATTGTTAACACTGGAGATAGGGGAGTATATAAAACTAAAAGTAAAAATAGAGTTTTGCATACATTTCTAATTATTGTTAATTTATAAAGGTTTTCATATATCTAAAATGCTCTGATCAATTTCAAATGAATTAAGTGTCGTAGGTAAAATATTGACAAGTTTTGTTTTTCAAAAACTTAATGTACACTGGCAGTACTGCCACTATCTTACAGAATTAAAAAGTATTAAGGAATTCAGTACTTACTATTTATTTTATTATGAATCTAATCAATTAATTTATTAGAAGCTACTTAATGTAGCTACGAAAACTTCTAAAAAGCAACAAAACAGTAAATTATGAGAAAAAAATGTTTTTTTTTTGATTTTTTGGGAATAACAAGAAAATTGTTGGACTGTCTGCATATTTCGAATAGCCCAAGCGTTTAACAAATTGTGAATTAGTAGATTTGTCATTGCGAACTTTTAATTTTTAATTTTCTTACTCAGTGGTGTTAATTTTCTTTTGGTATTGAAAACGGGTCTGATTTAGATATTGAAACGTTTGAACTGTTTGCAATAGACATACTTTCAAGCAATTGTGGTATTATTTCCAACAAATCAGACAAAAACCAACCAGAGATACCACAAGTATCTTTCAGAAAGCTACGAGAAACCTGTTTTAAGTTCTGAAGACAATGATAATGATTATGGGAAAAAGTTTGTGCTCATTCTGTGTAATTTTCAACCCTTCTATTTCTTGAAGATTTATAGTCTCTTGATATTTTTATGAGTCTGGTATTATCTGCTCTTGTCACATACTCATTTCAGTACAAACTGGGCGATAAGCAACGCTTTCTATCCACATGGAGAGCCGCACTAACAGACCGCTATATTAAAATTAAATCTCTAGAAAAATGGGCCGATAATCCGTCAAAGATGGAGAGCTCTGATTGACCAATGCAAACAAGATCACGCCCCTTCCGGCCGATAGCATAAAACCAGGATGCAAAGCAGAAAGCAGCAACACTCATTTTGTGCTACGCTTAGTGAGTTACAACATCGAAGGAGATGAGTGAGATCTCATCGAAACATCAAACTGTCTATACTAAGACAAATAAAAAAACACAAGAATCATGAGAATCTTCAATGATATATATATGTCGGGGTTTATGATCCACGAAGGAATGTCGGGTTTGATCCAAAAGGGAATAAATGTGGGCTAAACATTTATTCGACAAACAATAATCACACTAAACTGACCGAAGGCACCACAATGATCCATCACTGGAGTTTCAAACTATACGAACTATACGAACAACAGATAATGTTGATGATCAATTCATCCTGGGTGCCCCCCAACATAAGCTCGATCGGCATAGCGATATAATATTATTAATCTAAATTGATACGCAAGGTATTCTACTCGGAACTGCGGCGAAATCCCGATTACGCGATAGCCTTCTACGATCTTACCTCGCTCGAGGTTCGAGCAGAACTGACCTCGTTCATCTCGATATGATTCTCATGACAAACACGTAACTCACCGACTATCACGTAATCAACAGCTGGCCGGGTGATTATTTATTCATGAATCACCCCCGGTCCCTAGCTGGCAAATTTGTAATAGAACATAATAATCGTAAACAAAAGTACGAAAGCGCAAATATCCTGTTTACGATAATACAAACTATATAGTCTTTAGATCTTCGCCACTTGAGAAACCAACTATTCCGTTATCTCTTGAGAAGAGACGAAGAAGAAGAATAGCTTAAGATCTGTGAGAAGGACTGAAGGACTGTATTGAAGGATATTGAAGACAGGTGGGCAAATGGTCGGTTTCACTAAGTGAAATGAAGAAGAAGAAAAAGTGTAGGACTGAAGAATCGAAGAACTGGCTCGAAGGATTGAGAAGAAGAACATAATTTTGGCAGTTTTTATCGGGAACTCAAGGCTAGAGGTTGAGGAATTGGCCTTTGTATAATTAGACTAGTAACGGAATGTATTAACGAAGCGGAAGCTGAAGAGCTGATCGGAGACACTTAAGGTCTTGAGGGAACAGATAAAGAGCTTAAGGTCTTTTTGTAAGTAGAATTGTCTCGAAGGATTGAGAAGACGAAGAATATTCTTAGAATTAGGATATGAGGCCTCAGTGCGGGTTGGTAAGGGGCAAATGTCTATTTCCTTGATTTTTGCCATTTACATCAGAGACGACTTTACCCTCCCCTCCGGAATTGTGTTACAATTTTTTTATTAATGAACGGATTTTTCCACTAGGTCACCGGGGGCATATATATATATATATATATATATATATATATATATAAGGTTATTACTTTGTGCCAAATCCTGTAAATGTTACATGTAGTCTGGAATAGCGTATATCTACTTTATTTTCGTGGCAATGTCCACACAAAAGTTAATGCCTTGTTGAATTAATTTTCGGGACTAATTTAATAAAGAACCAGCTTCGCAGAATGGAGTATAATAACGGAGTTGTCGTTTTTTGTTTCAGGTAAAGCGCAGCATCATGTTAAAAATGGCAGAATCCTGTCAGGAACAATCTAACAGAAGTTTTCATGAAATGTACGTCCAGCGGCACAACAACGTGTCCATTTTATACGCTGACATCGTGAATTTCACCCCATTGTCGGAGCAATTGTCTGCTTCTGATCTCGTAAAAACACTCAACGAATTGTTCGGCAGATTTGACCAGATTGCCCAAGTAAGTGGAGGACATTTTCTATAAAATGTTTTTGAAAATTTAGTACAAATAATAGCGCTTTGTTATTGAAGCGAAAGCTTCTTAACGAAGAGGATTAAACTGAAAAAGTGTCCAGCTGAAAGCATTTTGTCTTTTTTTACAACCAATGTATGTAATAATATACACGGTGTTCAAAAAGACCGAATACGGCTGATTTACTCAGTGGGAAAGTATTTTAGAGGAAAAAGTTAAATGGATAACTTTTAATATTTTCCCCTGGCAACCTAACGGCCATGTCCGTTTTGACCTTGATTATGACATTGGAGGTCATATCAAGGTTAAGACTTTTTTTCAAATGAGGACTCCATTTTTTCATATCGGAAATGAAAAGAGCGAAAATTTTCACCTCCAAATATGATCTTGACCATTTTTTTGACATGAACTTGATGGTCAGTGAAGGTCAAATTGAGGTAAAGCATGATTAGGCTCCGAGCTACGAGGACTATGGAGGAATACATTGAAAAATTAGTATTTGAGGTTGCTGGTGACAAATCTGAGGTAATTTATTGAAAACTCATCCTCCCCACCTTATTGACTATTTCTATTTTTCTATTGTTTAAATCACAATGTATATCTATAATTTTACTTCGATCAATACGCCAAGTAGCAACTACTATATGTCATACTATATAGCATTTTTTAACCACCCTATATAACTACAATTCCACTCCACCTTATATTTCAATAATCCTATATATGCAAATGCTTCTAACATTTTTTAATCATCCGCCCTGTAACTCGAATATCCTTACTGCATGAGATTATTTACCCATTTTTTTAAAATTTTTATATCTACTCTGTATAACTATAGTTTTACTTCATTCTTATTTCAACCATCTTGTATACGCAACTACTTATGTGCCACCCAATACAACATTTTTTGAACCACCCTGTATAACTTTAATTCTATTTCTCCTTATATTTCAACTATTCTTTATATGGAACTGCTTATGTGCCACCCAATATCACATTTATTGTAAGACTTTTTGAATTCACCTGCCTAACTGTAATTTTACTATACGTAATATTTCGACCGGGCACATTGCTTACTGCTTGAATTTCAACGCACGCTCACCTAAAAATTGTTTCTTTTCGATACACTAATGGAATATTTTGTGCCATTTCACTCAACTGCAATGAAAATCCTCACAAACACCCTGTAGGTACGATATACTTTCATGGCATATCTTGACATTTAAGCGAGATATTATATATAATGAAAATTTGACATTTAGATTGATGTTTACTGTGTTTTTGCAAATATTTTTACGATTTTCGGAAAAACGGTGTATTTTACGTTATAGATAATTATACGGAATCAAGCTGGAACATCTCATTGTAGTGTCTAAGTGCTTCTTGGGAATAACACCACAGTTTAAAGAAAATTGCTGTATATTCCAGTCTAGCAAACCCCGTTGTCAATGGTTCAGAAACTACGGATTAAAAAGGCTAGACTAGAAAGATTAGAAAGTACATTTTTTATATAATGTACTTTCTGCCAATCATTACCCAAATAAATTTATTAATAACGAGTTAAACAAAATGGAATACCAAACAATCCCTAACAACCAACATCAAACTTCACCAAGCAACACCGACTCCCAAGATAATCACATTAATACAATAACTATACCATACATACAGGGTCTATCAGAAAGACTAAAAAGAGTGGGAAACAGATATAATATCAAAACATCATTTAAAACAAGAAATACACTAAAATCAATTATATAAAAAACCACACCAAATAACACAACTCAAAATACAAAAAATTGCATTTATAAAATCCCGTGTGAATGTAATAAATTCTATATTGGAGAAACCTCTAAACCTCTGAATGTTCGAATAAACGAACACAAAAATTACATAAAAAAACGACAATTTGAAAAATCCAAAATTTGTGAACATGCTTGGGACCTTGGTCATAAAATACAGTTTCAAAATTCAGTTATATTACACAAAGATGAACACAACACCAAAAGAAAACTAAAAGAGTCTGCTTTAATTTTGTTAAATGAAAACGATTGTATCGCTACTACCTCCGTAGAATTCAGTCGTTCCTGGTTGCCGATGATTAAGGAAGAAATTGCTAATGGTCATGTCCTTGTGAACAACCCAATATCGGGATAGTTCATAAGGTTTTTCCTAGGTTTTCCCTTATGATTTTAATGGGATCACTAAATCAACAAAGTTCTTTGGTCGCATTTTTGGCGAATGCACTATCTTATAACAAAGTCACACCTAGGAGCGCCATATAAAATTCTGAAGATCTCCCTTTCAAATTCTTCCAATTTGAAAGGAACTTTATGATTATATGATCTTTAGAAATTTCTGTGCTACCCTGTATATTACAAATAAAATTATCTTAGTTACGTCAAAAATCAAATAATACACATTGTCAAATATTTTAATTTACATCTTAGAACTGTGCCTTTTTATCCGTATTTCCTTAACCATTGACAACGGGCTCTGATCTAGACCCCGAAACGTTTGGAATATACAGCAATTTTCTTTAAACTGTGGTGTTATTTCCCAAGAAGCACTTAGACATTGAAAAATATGCCACAAGTATCATTCAGAAAAAATCTCATTGTAGAATACAATTTAAATTATTCAAATTGGTTGAGTCGTTTTAGAGAAAACGGTGTAGGTTTATTGAAATTCACTTAAATGTAGTCCGTTAATTACTGTTTTTTTCTAATTTTCTGGAAAACCGTAAATCTCACTTTATAGAAAATTATATGGTACCTTTCTATTATATTCCTTAATACAATGCCGTCCAAGAATATTCATACATAAAAAAAATCGAGCCGACCAATTGATAAACTTCTTCTTTATGGAAGTCATGAATTATAGAGCATGAAGAAAGCTAAAAAAAAGTACTGAATCAAAATTTTGGTATCTCGTCAGATAGCTGAGTTATTGAAAGAAAATACCAAACGTTTCAAAGTCTATTCGGACTTTGTTGTCAATGGCTTTAAAATATGTGGAGTTATTGTCAATCAATAATTACCACTTTTTTCAAGAAAACCCACAGGAAATCTTGGTCGACAACTTCAAGTTAGGCTTTTCTAAGCACCCCCAACGTCATATCAACAATTTAGCTTTCTCGGTTCATTTGCTTTTTTAAGCCGTTTTTCCCACGAAATGAGTAGATTGCCATATGATTGCCATATGACTATATTTTGGATAATTGAATGTCAAAGTTGGCAAAAAAAATATGAAAGTATCGTGTCTGTTTTATTTCGTGAAGGGCGGTAGACTTCTCCTTTTTGTGAAAAAAAAATCAGTTAGTTAAATTTTTCTCAAAACAATTTTGTATAGCTAGAGATCGGGTATTGAAAATCGTGCTCTCATATGTATTCCGTTTTCTTAAACTTGAATATTTGCTCAAATTCTTGCAAACATTAAAACTTTGCAACTCTCTGTTTTCCTATCTACTCATCGTTTTTCCATTGTGGAAAAGCACACACGATGCCCTATCATTCCACGCATATTTGCACAAACTTTATGAAGCGGAATTTGTCGTTCAGAGGCTACGGATGCCTTTCTATGATACGACTTAGAATCCCAGATGTACCCTTTGACTGCGTGCAGCTAGGGTCTATATTCATAGCGGGACAGATTCCATAAATATTTTCCTTATCTTTCGATGAAAGTAGTCGATATGAACTGGCAAACGTTTCATGTTCATAAAGAAAAGAAAATACCCAGAGGCACACGTCGATAATCTGAGAAGTGTAATTTTCCGAAAAGTAATTCCTTGTTATTTAGTTTATCTGTATGCCCAAAATTTGTGTTGATGGATTTTGACGGTTGAGGAATCAAAAAAAATTGCCGACGAAAGTCAAAATCCAATATGGCGGCTCCAATATGGCGGCTAGAAAGTGGAAAAAACCAACTGTAAGATACAAAAAGCTTTCAGAAAATAAAATACGTAAGCTATTGACTTGTTTTTTGGCTGAAATTGAACCTGAAGGATACACTTTAATAGCGGGTGTGATGAGATAACAAAATCTATCATGGCGGTTAAAATTTTGAATATGGTGGATGTATTTTCAAAAATCAACTTATTTGTACCAAATTTGGTACATTAGGGTCATTAGTCATGAATATCAGGTGGGGTTTGACAAAATTCAAGATTGCAGATCCAAAATGGCGGATAAATCAAATTCAAAAATCAACCGATATTCCTGAAATTTGATATATATGGGTATTTGGAGGTTGCTGAACGAAGTCAAATTATTTGAAATTAAATATGGTAGATCAGTGGTCCGAAACAAAATTGCAGATATCTACAGCCATCTTTAATCTATTACATGACTTTCTGAGAGCTTAAGTACGAATTCATAATCAGCAAAATTGCCAAATATCTTAATCTTTTTTGTTCTCCATCTTTGATACGCCATCTTGAATTTTGTAAGCCAGATTTCGGATTCGTGATAAACGACCACAAAAACCCCCTTTTACTATTTGGTACAAATGAGTTTTAACTGCATGATAGATTTTGTCATCTCATCACACCAGATATTAAAGGGTATCCTTCAGTTTCAATTTCAATCAATAAACCTAATAAGTTACGTTTTTCCTTTCATGAAAGCTTTTTCTTGGCTTTCAATTGATTTTTTTTCACTTTTTAGCCGCCAATTTGGAGCCTCCATTTTGAATTTTGGATTTCTGAGATCAAGAAATATGCTGCTCAAAATAATTAGAGTAGTAATAGATATTTACATCTCTTCTGAATCATTTACAAATATAATAAGGCTTACTTCAAAGATTTGCCTTTTGTTTGATTAATTTGGCACAAAGAAAACAAACTTCATATACCACTTTTCGGATACAACCCTGATTCAAAAACAGTACAATAAATAATGAAGGAATCAATAACCATTTTATAAAGTACTAAACAATCTTGACAGTTCACCATAGATTGTTCTATTTGATATCAGTATAGAAAAACGAGGTATCTAAATGAGTTGAGATATCACTCATATTCCATTCCATCTAGAATGGAACAAGTATTCGATAGTTTGCTCATCTGTCGTATGTGGAATCTATGCAACATAGAAACCAGATCTTCAAATCAGACCGCATAGAAAAACTCATCATATGGAGATGTTAGATGAGAAAGGCATAGACCTGTTTTAACTTACCATTTTAGAGTCTCGTTTAAATTTTGCTCTTGAACATGTCGCATGGCAACTTTGACAGTAGAGACTAGTACACTTCCCAGATGAATCGCAATCTATGTAGTTTGACTGGTTTAGCGGGTCTTGTCCACATGAAAGCTATTTTACAACAACTCGAAACATTTTTTGTGGAACTAGTCTAGATGGACCAACAAATCTTGTGATAGTTTCAGGAAGACTGAACGCTCAACGGTACATTGATCTCGTTCTAAAGGTTCATGTTATCCCAGCAGCTTTTGGTCTAGGTTTAAATTTTTTGTTTATGTAACACAAGTCAAGACCTTCAGCACCACAGAATTACGAATGTCCCTCCAATAAGTCCTGATTTAAACCTCGTTGAACATCTCTGGGACTTGCTAGGCAGACATGTTTGGAGGCACCCAAATCCTCCCCATACTCTAATCGAAAGATAGGAAAATATACAGCAAGAAGACTTCCTTAGGTTCTTAGAAAGTATACCATGTCAAGCACTAATGGAAGGCACAAATGTTATCAATATACCGTTTTTTACAACAATAAATTATAAAGGCATGATTTTGGCTCCACATTATTTCTTTAGTTGTGTTTACTATTGTAAACCAGTTTTATTACAAGGTTATTGAATTTTTGAAAAAATCCACTTTTTTGGCCTTTCTTGTGAAAAAACTACTCTACTGGGACTTGCAAACGCCCATTTTAAAGGTTTTGTGATTCTCTATAACTTTTTTCGTGAACTTATTATGATCTCGTCATCAGTTTTCATCATTTAAGCAAAAAAACGCAAGTTTTTATTGTTTATATATCACATTTTTATGAACTTGTTTTTGATATTAAAATAATAGCCGAAATACCTACATCACCAAATCTTTCACTATTGAGTCATCAGAAAAAGAACACAACCTTACTTGGCTGCATCTTCAAAAACAAACAATCTTACGATTTTTCAAAGCTCCTTTATTAAACTTTAAGTTCAAAGTTCTTAACCTTACCTAAAGAAGAAACTAATTCTATTCTGAATATTTCAACACTATTTTGTAAACTGTCCCCAACGTACCTAAAATCAACACTAAGAAAGCAAGCACTATAAGAATTACATTCTTCCACAACCTCCATCTTTTTGTGCCGAATTCATCAGGCCAATAGGCGCAAATCTCCATCAGCGCTGGAAAAATAAATAACAAACACGTCAGAAAAACATTACCTATAAACGAAATGAAGAGCCCAAGAAACGGAACACTTATCGCGAAAATGTTTGTCAAGATTACGCAGATTAAACGAATGGCATAGTCGCACAACAGCTTTTCACTAGCAGAATATCCGTACCGTTTTTTGATAAAGGAATTCCAGAACATATTGTCTGCTACCAACACGTTTAAACCATAAGAAACGTAGATAGCCAGCGAATATAGAATACGAATGATCTGACCTGCAGCTTCGCCGATGGGGATGTTGAGTGTTATACTTGGTTTTATATCTGATGAGTATCGCCAATACCCCATTATTCCAACGAATAAATACAACAAAACAATGGTCATCATCGCCATGTTCAGCACACCAAAAGGTCTTCTAAAATCCATAGGTCGTGCCATGTTGCTTTCTGCAAAAACTGTCACAGTGATACTTTGAAGAGCAAACACGGCAGTACCAAAAAACAATGGATACTCAATGCAATTGCCGGCCATTTTCAGCTCTGCAATAGGGGTCAGTTCATGGGAGACGAAATAGGCTAGTACACCATAAGTGACTAGACTGAACACATTACCCATAAGGGAAAATGGGGCAAATATCTTTAGATTTCTGACACTAGCTATTAACACGAAAGGCACAAAACACATTAAAACGTAGTAAACCAACTTCAGGTCTTTGTCAAGGTAGTAGTTTAATAGCTGCCTAGTATTTTCACCAATAAAAATTATGTAAACGGAACAAACTCCGAGTTGGAATAAAAGAAACACAATTTCTGTAGCAATCTCTGCGTGTTTAGTCAGCTTTTTCAGATTTTCCGGACCAATTTCGAACGCTAGTTTCATAGCTTCTGGATAACTTATCATCGCCTTCCGTTTCTTTTTACATATCACATACTGAGCTCTAATAAGAACATGAATACAGTAAGTGTTAAATATTCCTAGGACAATTGTTGAAATTATACCGATTACTAATCCAGAATGTTTAAAAGCTTCTGGCATGGCTAGTATTCCAGTACCGAGGCAGCCTTTCAGAATGTGTAGAAGGGTTTCGGGATTTGTGTTCGGATGACTCAGTACACGGTGCAAATGGGGGTCCCAATCCCTGTTTCTTGAACGGGACTGGATGATTCTGGATTTGCATTTGTTGACATTTTTAACTTCTCAAAACTGGTTATTTCTGAAGGTGACACTTCATGCCAGCTGAAATTGACGGGCCTTAACCTCACTTAATAGAAATACACTGAAAACAGAATTCCTACCAATTCAAAATTATGTACAGAGTGATTATTTGAACATCGTATGAACAAAATAAATGGGAAACCCAAAGCGGAAAAACATGAACTAACTTTAATTTTATTCAAACAATGAAAATTTGTAATACAGAATATCCAGAAGATCTCCTGCCAAAAGGAATTCTAGATATGAATTTATGTCTATCTTACGTTAGTTACCAAATGCCTTGGATGCGCCCCTGGAACATAGTGACGTAGAGTTTTTTCAAAATACCAAAGTCTTCATCTATGTATTATTTGAAATCCCTTTGATGTTTTATCAAAAAATTTGCAACATTCTTCTTATTAAAAACGTAAAAATTGTTCTTTCAATATGGAATTCAACAATAATTTAGCTATAACATAGAAAAAAAATCAGTATAAATAACAGTAATAACAACTATTTGTTTCTATTTTTCTCTGAAACAATTGTCTAATTCTTCACTAATTTCTTGAATTTGAAGCTTACTGTGAACAGTGTGAACTAACTATGCAAACCTAATGACATAACTCGAATGGGCTTAGATCGGATGATCTTAAAGGCCAACTAAATGGAATATATTTCCCATTTATCGGTTTTTGGAAAGTCTTGTCAAGGAACCGACGAAAGCCAGTTGACAATACATTTTCAAGAAAAATAATCCAGGCCCATCAAAATGGTCTGACAACAACAAAGGCTAGCAGCTGATTATTAAGCGACTATTTAGATAATTTTACCGTTTGCAGAGATGACAACTATAGAATGTTCCATTGAAATACTCAAATAGATTTCAATGGTGTCTTCCACAATTGTGCCATATATTAGTACGTACGCTCTCAGAAATAGCTCAATAAAATCTACAACCGTTTGTTACAGAGAGGGCTGCTTTTTATACAGACTATGTTTGAAAATTTAGACACTGTGACATACATTGAAATACTCGACCAAAAACACAAATTTTCGTGCGATTTCAATTTTATGGATGGTTTGTCGATTCCATCGCAATCCTTGAGTTTCTTTCGTGACCAAAAACATGTTCCGGAAACCATTGATTTAACAGCGGACTGTCAACCTCACACATCAGTAAAGATACATTCCTACTCGCGTTATCCCACACCCTAAAGGCTCGTGTCGATTGGTCGAAAGAAAAGCTCAAAAAATAACAACCAGAAATAGCTCCGTGAGCCCGGGATCGCGCACGAAGCACACAGCTGGACATGTCGCAAGTACCACTGACTAAGTGGTACACAACCATCAATCAAAAATGGATCACTCTTCGCCACGACAATGGGAAAGGCTATTGTCGATTTGATGAGTCATCCGCCGTAGAGTCCTGACTTGTCACCAAATGAATTCCCGTACGTGAGAGGTCAAGACACCTGAAGAATAGAATGCATGTTTTGGAGATACCTCAAAATGATACAAAAAATGTGGAGTTAAGAAATGGTCTGTAAAAGTTTCTGGTTGACGAACTGTACAATCAACTTTGTTGTTATTTAGTGTTTCTATAATTTCTAATGTCTACAAGAGCGATAATCGGTAGGTAAATGTAAATTCAATTTGTTACAGGAGAATCAATGCATGAGGATCAAAATTCTTGGAGATTGTTACTACTGCGTTTCTGGCTTGCCTGTTTCTAGGCCCAACCACGCTTACAATTGCGTGAATATGGGTCTCCAGATGATCGAAGCGATACGGTAAGCTATCCCAGAATACAATTGATGTGAGTTTATCTTTAAACTGTTGTCAGTATGAAAACTAAGTAAGTGAACCAACTGGATGTTATTTTATTATTAGTGTACATGGACATATATATGATAATTCCTTTGGATTTCAAAGGACTAAAGGATATTACCTTGTCCGCCATATTAGCCCGATCTGAACCATACTGATTTTTTGAGAATAAAATTTAGAAAAATAAATTTCAGTCACATTGCTGTTATAAAAGTGATTTTTTCTTCAAAAACGTATACAGGGTGAGTTTTTTTTATGATCAGTATGGGGACCTCGGAAACTAGCGGAAATAGAGCAATGGTTAAATTGGGAAAGATTTGCAGTTTTACTGGCCCAATTTAATGACCCTTTCGGATTTTTGTAAAAAGTCATGGCTTACTAGATATTTTAAAAAACGAAATTCTGTCGATTTAGTCAAATCTGTCTAGCTCCTTTGATTTTGATTTTAGAAAAAAAAAGTGTAATTATCAAAATTGAAGGGAATTGTATCCCGAATATGATTGTCGTGTCCTCGTTTGCGTGACAGCTCTCGTTTTCGAGGTATCACACAAACTTATCTTTTTTGAAAGGAAACCATAGTTGGCTATGACCTCAAAAAATCGGACATTTTTAGACCTTTTCAACGATATAAACTCGATATAGTTATTCATAAAAATAACGGAGTTATGTATGCTTTTCTCTCTTATTTTCACTTTTAACGTGGGTAGCCATGAAAAAGATTGTTTTCACTTTGACGTTTCCTCATTTGAGAGAAATTCCATTAGTAGTGCTGAACTGACAGTCGATATTGACAAGTTTTCGTGATAAAATGGAATATTCTAACGAAGAAAAACTGAATATGGTGGAAAGTTATATCATATGCACAAATAAATGTTTTGGCAATGGTAAATCAAAATCCATCTTGATGTAGATTGATGAGATTGCGGTAGAAGCTGGCACATCTCAAAGAACTGTAGTTAAGGTACTGAAAGTGCACAAGTTCCCCCCCGTACAAACTTTCAGTTTCTCAAACTTGCATGCTGGTGACGAACATCGACGTATTCTGTTTTGTACATGGTTTAGAGACATGTACTTTGACAATCTACAGTTTCCATTAGAGATGTTATTATGGTCAGATGAAACTAGAATTACTAACTCCGGTATGTTCAATAGACACAATGAGCATATCCGGGCTAAAGAAAACCCTTTCCATGTAGAACAAAGACGACCCCAGATAAAATTTGGTTTTAATGTTTGGTGTGGTATCATAGGGTCTACTATTCTGGGGCCTTTTATCTATGACGAATCACTTACTGAGGAGCGCTACTTGCATTTCTTGCAATACACTTTTCAAGACATGTTGCATAATTTGAATTTGAGAACTCGTTTAGAATTTGAGTGGTTCCAACATGATGGAGCACCTGCTCATAACTCGTTATTAGTAAGACAACACTTAGATAATCTCTATCCAAATTCCTTGATAGGAAGAAACGGCTCACGTGAATGACCACCCCGTTCTCCCGATTTGGCAATTATAGACTTCTATTTATGGGGTGCGCTAAAAACAAAGTGTACAAAAGAAAGTATGAGACAGTTGGTGACCTTAGGGAGGCGGTACTACAAGCAATTGAAGAAATTGATAGGCGGTCTGTGAGGAAAGCGGTTATGTCAATCTTAAAAAGATGCAATTTTTGTCTAAATAACAATTGTGGACTTTTCGAACATACATTGTAATTATTGTTATGTACTTTAATTTCTTAAGTTTTCCATAAGTATCTACTTATTTGGTATTTTCGTAATTTCTAATAAAAAATCGTTCAATGTTTTTTGGAATAGGTATTAATAAATCAATCTATTTCATGGCTACCTACGTTAAAAGTGAAAATAAGAAAGAAAAGCACCTATAACTCCGTTATTTTTATGAATAACTATATCGAGTATTATATCGTTGAAAAGATCTAAAAATGTCTGATTTTTTGAGGTCATAGCCAACTATGGTTTCCATTCAAAAAAGATAAGTTTGTGTCATATCTCGAAAACGAGAGCTGCCACGCAAACGAGGACATGACAATCATATTCGGGATACAATTCCCTTCAATTTTGATATTTACACTTTTTTATAAAATCAAAAACAAAGGAGCCAGAAGGATATAACTAAATCGACAGAATTTGGTTTTTTCTAAATATCTAGTAAGCCATGACTTTTTACAAAAATCAGAGTGTCATTAAATTGGGCCAGTAAAACTGCAAATCTTTCCCAATTTAACCATTGCTCTATCTCCGCTAGTTTCCGAGATCCCCATACTGATCATAAAAAAAACTCACCCTGTATATTTACATTTTAATATACACATTGGTGCTATTGATTTCATTTTCTTATCTCTGCTTTTCGCGTAAACATATTCCAGAAGCATATCAGATTTTCCTTCAAGGTCGTAAGAACTGAAACGATCTGGAAGTCACTCAATACACACAGCCCCATCACGAGGGGCATGTTTATCAGGATTTTCGTCATATGCAATATTGAGAAGGCGAAAATGGGGTTATGTGAAGGAATTTCCCCGAGGAGGAATTTCCGAATTTTCTTTTAGAAAGTTGTGTTTCGGGTCCGTAGCAAAACAGCAGCTAATCAGAAATAACTTTGAAATTATTGAAACCGGAATTTTCAATGTAGTAAATGGAATATGAAATGCAATTTTCTTGAAATTAGATTAAATTTTCTTCGCTATCTGACCAATGTAAGCCTTTTCATTTGTGTCGCTTACTTATTTGAGGAATTTATTTGAAGATAAATTGAGAAGCAGTCTTCAAAAATATGTAATTATAATTATTTTATAAGCAACATTTTTGTCTCATGGCAATTAGTCAAATTCAACAGCTCATTTGTTGCTAAATTATTTTAACAAATTCTCGCCCCGCCCTTCAATAATGTTTATATGGTTCCTTAGATCTAATGGAATGTTTCTAAACAACTGCCATGATCAAATTGGACGTCCTAGAGTACTTTGTTTTAGTACTTTGTTTGATGCTTTTTTAAGTTCTTGACTTTATTTGATGCTAAATTATTTAAACAAATTTCTTGCCCCGCCCTTTAATAATGTTTATATGGATCCTTAGATATAATGGAATGTTTGTAAACAATTGCCATGATCAAATTCGACGTCCTAGAGTACTTTGTTTTAGTACTTTGTTTGATGCTTTTTTTAACCTCTCGACTTTATTTGTTGCTAAATTATTTTAACAAATTCTCGCCCCGCATTTTAATAATGTTTATATGGTTCCTTAGATTTCTAAACAACTGCCATGATCAAATTCGACGTCCTAGAGTACTTTGATTTAGTACTTAGTTTAACCTCTCAGCTTTATTTGTTGCTAAATTATTTAAACAAATTCCACTCGCCCCGCCCTTCAATAATATTTGATATGGTTCTTTAGATCTAATGGAATGTTTGTAAACAACTGCCATGATCAAATTCGACGTCCTAGAGTACTTTGTTTTAGTACTTTGTTTGATGCTTTTTTTAACCTCTCGACTTTATTTGTTGCTAAATTATTTTAACAAATTCTCGCCGCCATTTCAATGATGTTTATATGGTTCCTTAAATATTATGGAAAGATAAGAGTAAATTTTTAAGATTTATGCAGTACGATACCTACCTAAATGTACTCAATAAGTAAAAATATCGAATATAAAGTACCCGATACAACAAAGTATCCATACTTTTTTCGAGTCTCTATTTGTAGGGTCCATGTATATATCTAGAAGTTTTATATAATGATGTACGCCTACTGTTGCTTTAGATTTAGCCCCATTTTGATTGTATTGTTTAATTTTTAACGTTTTTCAGATTCGTTCGAGAGGCTACCGGTTTCAATGTTGACATGAGGATTGGGATCCACACCGGAAACGTATTATGCGGAGTTTTGGGACTGCGGAAGTGGCAGTTTGACGTTTGGAGTGATGACGTCACATTAGCTAATCATATGGAAAGTGGCGGCATCGCTGGGTAAGTATGTAAAACATGTTTGAGCTTGAAAAATGAGAAAACCATCAAGATCTAAATTACTTGAGGAATCTAGAAACTGTCACCGAATTTATGTTGTTCTGGAAATGTGAAAGAATTTCGTTTTTTATTTTTGAAGAATAACATTTTGAACTATTAAAATTTCAAATACATTATAAATCCAACAAAAGACACAAACAAGCTCTGACCATTTTCAGTATTTAGGGACTCAAAGCATTACGAGAAACTATCTAAAGCAGGAGGAATATGTTAGTCTGAAGTTGATAGACACTGCAACTCGTTTCTCGAAGTTTACTTGGACTTCCATCGTCTGGAAGTGGATCTCAAAATGTTTCAATATCTGTGTATCTGCTATCGTCATTAGGTGAATGATGACGGTAGCAGATACACAGCTATTGAAACGTTTTGAGATCAACCACTTGAAGACGATGGAATTCCAAGGAAACTTCAAAACAGGGTGAATATGTTTTAGGCCGTATTTTGTCCAACTTTCAATTTGCAGAATTTTTCATTTTGTTCGAAAGCGTCTACTTCTCTTATACAGTGATGGGCAAATGTGTGGAACCAAGCAAATATCTCTGGAATTATGAGAGATATCAAAATGAAATTTGCAAGGTGGATACTGCAGTAGATTGCCTATTTGTTTCCAAATTTTCTTACAATTTTGAACTTCCTGTTTTACGGAAGTTTCGAATTTAAAATTTGCAATGAAACATCCTGTATAGTATTTTAGTTTCTGATGAAACTATTGCGAATACAAAAATCATCAGGTTTGATATTGTTTACTTCAATACCTATCGAGATATTAACTAACTTAAAGAAAAATCTAATAACCATTAAAAAAATACATAATCATAATTATTAACTAAATCTTAACTAAACTTAATGTATTAGATGTTCAAACTGAGCACCGTTTACTTCTTGACAATAAGCAAGTCGGTTTTAAAATTCTCTAGTAACATTAGCTATTACTTCTGGTGTAATTCTCTGGATGTCTTGAGTTATTCTTGCAGCTAATTCTTGCAAATTATTTGGTCTATCAACATAAACCTTAGACTTAAGTAACCCCACAGAAAATAGTCTAGTGGATTAAGGTCGGGACTTCGTGCAGGCCATTCATAAGTACCCCTTCTTCCAATCCATCTGTGATGAAATGTCCTATCTAAATGATCTCGAACAATGCGAGCGTAATGGGGTGGTGCTCCATCCTGCTGAAACCAGATATTATTTGGTAATTGTCCATTTACCTCCAATGCCGGAATAACTTGTGTCTCCAAGAGCTGTAAATAGCTATCTCCGTTTAAAGTTTTTTGTAGGAAGAAGTGTCCCACGATTCTGGTGTTATAAATGCCCACCCAACCGTTCAATTTTTGCGGATGTTGTGTATGGGCCTCTTGTACCCAATTAGGATTACTTTGCGACCAGTAGCGGCAATTATGCCGATTAACCGTACCATTTAAACAAAATGTAGCCTCGTCTGAAAACACCACATTTCTTATAAAATTATTATCACGGTTACAAATATCCATCATCGTTTCACAAAATTGCAAACGTCTGTCGAAATCGTCTTCGGAGAGTTCTTGAACGAGGCGAATTTTGTATGGATGATATTTTTCTCGCCTTAATATCCTTCCTACTGAACGACGGCTAATTCCATGCATATTGGCGAGGATAAGTGAGGATTTTCTTCCAAAGATATAGCAACATTTTGAGCTACACCTTCATTACTTGCACTTTTTAACCGTCCACTTTTTGGTAAATTGCTAACTGTTCCACTTGTGTCGTACCTTCGCAAAAGTTTTCGTCACTACTGAACGGGATATTTGTGTATTCGGATGAACAATGTTAAAAAGGTCACAAATTTCTTGATGCGTCCTTTTCCTCTCCCCATACCCAATCATCATTAATATTTCTATTCTTTCTCTTTCATTTAATTCGGCCATTTTACGATCAAATTAAAACAATACAATCTTTTTACGTTCAAATAAAAAAAACTCATAACTTATTTTGACAACTACTTTCACTTCTGCAATGAATTTCATGGACTACTGAACTTGATTCAGATTTAATTTGCGCCTGATTTAAACAGACGCACGTGTATTCGAGCAGCAGTGCTGTTGGCTGTGACGGTATAATGCCACCAATTGACCAATAGAAATACAAATCCTTACCGAGCGGTTTGTTTATATCGGGCGTAAATGAAATCTGGACCGAGTTTAGCTACCATCGAATTTTTCCTTTCCTTAGTTACTTTTCTGTTAATATCTCGGTAGGTATTGAGGTAAACAATATCAAACCCGATATTTTTGTATTCGCAATAAAATGTTCCATCAGAAACTAAAATACTATACAGGGTGTTTCATTGCAAATTTTAAAATCGACATTACTTCCGGTAAAACTAGAAGTTCAAAATTGTAAAAAAATTTGGAAACAAATAGGCAATCTACTGCAGTATCCACCTTCCAAATTTCATTTTGATATCTCTTATAATTCCAGAGATATTTACTTGGTTCCACACATTTGCCCATCACTATATTTTATATAAAGTCAAGTTGAAGTTTTCAGTATGAAAACTCAATTTTACAGAGGATTTAATGCCTTTAAAGGAAGATCTTACAACCTAGTCAGTCTCATTTGAAAAAAAGAGCAGCAGTCGTATGAGACTAAATGATGAAAGCGAAAGCTTCTTACAAAATATACTTCCTGTTTCTTGTTTCATTCTTAGTAATCGATAGAAATTTCAGTAGAATTATGTTATGATTCATAAACGAAGAGATTCTTAATATATAACCTGGTGTCTGTTTCTTATAAAACTAAGTTGCATAGGTATTTCAAGGTCAAAGAAGTTTCGGGTCCGTCGGAAGTGTCGTGTCGGTCCATCTAAAAACAAATGCAAATTTTGCATTTTATTACCATAATTATCTATTTTCGTATGTGTAAGTATGTGCATCTGTTAAAAATTACGGCTTCCCCAGTGTAATACTTCAATTTTCGCTTATAAAACCCTAAATCTACCAGAACTGTTTTTGATAAGCCACCCTGTATATCTTTTCAAAGAACTTTATGCATAAATGGTAAAAGCTACAACATAATATTACACAATTATAACAAATTGTCTTAAATTATCCTATCTACTACGCCAAAACCAGAAACTCCTATTTAGCTTTGCCTCAGTAACATTCGTGACTCATTTGTTTTCATTAGGTTAACATTCAATAAATTTTAAACTAACATGTGAATTGGTAAATACTTGTTAACGGGTTTGCTCAAACACCGTACTTTTGGCACATAAAACAATCACGATACGACAATGTAGTGTTGAGTGCTATCTGGAATCCGGCAATAGAGGAATTATAGGATTAACAGTATCAGACGCAACATTCGATGTATACATTTCCGTACGATAATTACGGGATTTATTCTAAGCTAAAATTCAATCAGCATGCACCTTTGATAGCTGAATTGCACCTGATGGTTGAGCTATCAGCTATAATGGAGTTCGAGTTCGAGCGTAATGTTTGCTCATATTGGATTCCGTGTTTCGCAACTGGAGCAGGTCAGGGCACTAGGTGGAAGAAATCTTTTACTAAAAGGTTTTTGTTATTGAATATCGCATTGATAAGCCGAGAGACGCTCAATCTCACTTTTATTTAAAATTTACACTAAGTGCTCTATACTAATACTCAAAGAGATAAAATTTGTTTGATTATGTGTAATCCCTGGAACTACTGAACAAGTTATACATTACATCCATACAGATTAATACTAACCATGAGTAATATAAATATAGGCAATATTTTATATTGATAAAAATATTATGGAAGTAAGAGTACTGTATTATAGGTGGATATGGATATACGTTGAAAATTGACATATTAATTATCAGTTGATCTAAAAAACAGACATTGGATACCTAGCTTTGGTTTCTCCACTACGAGGTGAAAGATCAACATACACAGGGCTACAGAAATAAATATGAGAAGCTACTTAGGACCTACTTGCCCGAACGGACCTTCATTATAGAGCAAGTAGAAAAGATAGCGTTAACTCAAGTGATATTTCAAGATATTGATCAAGAGATGTTGAATTCTAGTAAGTAAAATATCGAGGCGATGAGAATAACTAACAACTGATTCTCTCGAAGTTACCTTGGACTTTCATCGCCTTGAAGTGGTTGATCTCACAATGTTTCAATAGCTGTGTATCTGCTATCGTCATTAGGTGAATCATAGGAAATTCAGAGCATCAGTCGTGTTTATATTATACCCTTAAACGGTCATGCGTCGCCGGTCATGGTCATTGGGTCTTATCTGGTCCAATCAGCGTCGTGGTAGCTGGAGGTTGGTTGCCGGTGATGCGTAGCGGCAGAGACCAAAAAAGGGCTCTCCAAATATTTTTAATTTGGATGCTGGGCTCGCTAATTACATTTTCGTTCGAGATTATATAAGCTGTCTCTATGAATTTTCTTTTGTACCAGTGCTCTTCCTTGTGAATTGCTCTAGCCTGGTCCCAGTTGATATTATGGTGTTCGATCCATGTGTGATTAGCTAGCTAGCATACTTCGTTACCTCTTCCCTTTGAGTAGCTGTGCGGTGTTCCTTAATACCGGTGTCGAGCGGTCGCTTTGTCTCTCCAATGTAAAGATTGCCACATTCACACGGTATGCTGGATATACAGTTATTTGGTATTGCTGGTGCGTCGGGTCTCGTTCTTGTTATCATGCTCCTCAAAGTGTCGTTGCTTTTGAAGATTATTCTGATTCCATAGCTGTGTGCAGTTCTTCTAAGTTTCTCCGACAAGCCTTTAGTATACGGTAATAGTAGAGTTGCTACCGTGGTGTCCTCTTCAAGCCTAGGTGGTTTGTCCAGCTCTTCAAACGCCTTGGTAATGATCGTTTCCGGATATCCATTCGCCAAACATCTTCTCTAAGTTTCACTTGTTCTTCTTTGAGAGCTTCTGGTGTGCTGCAGATATTTTTGGCTTTATGGATTAGTGTTTTGATGATGCCAGATTTCGTTACTGATTTGTGGTTGGAATTGTAGTGAAGGTATAATCCTGTATGCGTAGCCTTCCGGTAAACTGTTGTTTGGATTCCGGTCTTAGTCCTTTGACACTTTACATCAAGGAATGGTAGGCACCCACTCTCTTCCATCTCCATGGTGAATCTAATGGATGGTTGGGATTGGTTCAGGTGCTCCAGGAATGCCTGTAGTTCTGTCTCTCCATGTTGCTAAATAATACAGGTGTTATCGACATTCCTCAACCATAGCTTAGGCTGCTTCTCGAAACTCCTCAGTGCATGTTCTTCGAACCATTCCATGTAGATGTTAATAATGGGGAACCCATAGGCAATCCATCTTCTTGCATGAAGAACCAGTCCTTCTCCTGAAAGTAGCAGTTCTTGAGGCAACATTCAAGCAAGTCCATGATTGGCAGCTCCGTCCTCTCCATCAGGTTTTCGTCTTCAGTAAGTTTATTTCTCACTATGTTGAGAGATTCGTCTAGTGGTATGTTCGTGAAAAGGTTTTCAACGTCTAAACTTACTAAGCGATGTTCTGGCATAAGGTCCATGGATCCGATGATTTCGACAAAGTGCTTCGAGTCCTTGACGTGCGATGATGTTTTGCCCTCCAAAGGTTGGATGATTATTATAAGGAATTTCGATAGTGCTGCTGTTGATGAGTTGCGCGAACTTGTAATCGGTCTGAGAGGTACTCCAGCCTTGTGTATCTTGAGTAGTCCATAAAGATGTGCTGGTTTGCTGTGGTGTGGCGTCCAATTTCTCCTTGTCTCGGGTAGAATGTATTCAGCATGATCACCGAGAGTGTTATACGTTTTCCGTTCTATTTTAGATGTTGGATCAGTAGGCAGTGGCTTGTATTTTCTTTTATTCTGGGTTACCACCAACTTATAACTCAAAGTATATTTGTTATTTGTTGACAATCATCGGCTCATGAATTTAATATTGTTTGTCCAAGTTTGTTTAGCCATAATTTGTTAAAATTTCTTCAGAACGAGTAGGGGAGACTGCTAGTCTCATGAATGGTTTTGATTTGGCGGGTTGAGTTTGGGTCCTTGTTCTTTTGGCACTGATTTTTTTTCTTTGATTTGGAATTGCTCTTGCCTCCCACTAGAGCTGAGAATAGTAGTGGGAGGGGGCTGACTGTACATCGGCCTGATGTTAATATATAACCTGATGTCTTGAAAGTAGTGCAAGCTTTGCGACAGGTGATATTTCGGGTTGTATCAGTAAACAATTTTGCCCGTGTTCAAAAATATGAATGTTGACAGTTTGCTGTATGGTTCAACGTTCAACCACTAGTCTTGAATCGAACAAACCTACTTTAAATATGGCCTCCAGAACCAATAATGGTGGGGAGTCTGCAGCCCTGTCTTACATCGCTTTTAATAACAATGTCTTCAGTTTATTGATTTTTTATTTTCAAGTTGGAAGTTGTCGTCAATACATTTATACAACTACAAACGGTTATGTTCAGACTTCATAATATTAAGAAAAAACATTATCATGTTTCTATTTGTGGAACTCGTGTAGAACTGGAACGATACATTTTAATATTAATTACCCCACTTAAATCGAGTAATAAGTATTGAAGGAAAATTTAATCAGTTTAATGGAAACAATTTATCGACGGCCCAGATTTTCAACAGAGTTATAGCTTTCTCGGATAAATGTAATATGGATCCATAAATAGAAGTTCTAATTGCCACCCGCCTTAAGAATCCGTGCCTATAATCATCAATTTATTGATAATTAGGTTTGGTCAGTGTATTTCTTGAATTATAGCATATACATAATGGCGCTCTGTTCAGAAATTGTAAGGTAGTTAAGACTATGAATAGTTTTTCTATAATACTAATGAAAACTATATTAAAATTTTGCTCCTAGCAAAATGAAATATATTACTGTATTCACAAATCCTTATGAATTTTTTCATCTTGATATGTGTCAGCTGTAAAACCGTGACACATAGTCTATACATTACAATAAAAAAATTGATTATAAGTTAAGCCCTCTTGGCTATTTACTGCAAGGGTCATAGCAACAGTTTATAGAATTTTAGTTACAATGGACCGCAACACTAATAAATACCAAGTCAGTTTCCAGGTTCCCTACTCCTCCACCTTTAAGGGTATAGGACGATTTTGATTGATCGTGATTTCACTAAGTCACGCCTTCTTGATTGGCACTGATTGGTTGTGACGTCATTTCACCAACGTGCTTTTCTCGTACTCTCATTGGCTTAAATGTTACTCATATCCTGAGATTTTTTTTATCTGGTACGATTCAAGCCCAAGTTAGCGTGCCCCCAGATTCAGAATAAATTTCGACATTCTCTATTGTTTATATTCTATAGGGCAAGCATTGACAATGTGATGATTTTGTAATTTCAAATTTTAGAAAGGTATCCTGAATTAAGTATTAAAACATAGAGATACGAACATTTTGGTTCTCAAATAGAAAAAGTTCGAAAACTTGCTGATATGAGTAGATTAACTGACTAAAACCATGAACTTTTGAATGCATAGCACAACAAAATATATAGCCGAAAGCTTAAAGAGCTTCATACCGTATTATTTATTGGAAGCTTCGCTGAGCCTAATAACTATAAAGTTCATAATTCCAGGAAAATAAACGTATGATCTAACTCGCCAGTCCAAACGCGCCCCCATAAATATGTCCTCGTAAAATTGTTAATTATCCCTTTTAATTCGTACCGTGTTCGAAGTTCATAATGTATGTGGCCTGTTACAGAACAAACAGTCTACTAAATTAATTAATTCTGCACCATTGGAATCTGTAATGATCTCTATTTCTATCTTAATTGGAAATCGATGATCCGGAATATTTGAAATTCGCTCAATATTGCCGAATTTATCGGACAATTTCGTTTGACGTTATTAATGCGTATTGAAATTGTCCCGTACCTTTGTCGGGCTGGGTTATGGAAATGTTTACGACATTTATGTGGTTGAGTCTCGTAAATCTTGTATACGGATTTTGGAACATAGCGACATCTACAAGAATTCTTTACAAGTTTCAGCTTTATATATATATATATATATATATATATATATATATATATATATATATCGGTTTAAGGCGTATTGTGACGCTGCCCGATGCTCATTTGTCGCTGCCTTCTGTTTTTACCGTCAAGGCTTGTAAGTCCACTGTCACTTATGCTTCACTTATTTCCTCTATCCATGTCCATTTTGGTCTGTCTCTTATCGTTCTTTCTTATGGTATCTAGTTCATTATTTTTTCGGTAATCTTTTGTCAGTCATTTTATGAAAGACGTGTCCAAACCTCGTAAGTTGTTGCCCATTGTTCCTTTAATGACCTCATTTCTCTAATTTAGATATTCTGGGGCCCGACCCTTGAAACTATTCAACTGCGCCATTACTCGACTTTGGATGTAAGTCGCATGAAAATCTATATAAATGAAATTTAGTTAATATATTAACCTTCATTAACTAACTTCCAAAAAGAAAAAGATTATCAATTCTTCAGCATGTTTTTTATGTATGCTCAGTGATCTATATATAAATAGGCAAAGACAAAACAGTTCGGTACGATTTTCTCCTCTGTCCCTCAACCGATTTCCTTTATTTTTGTTTTGTTTAGTAGTTATGGACGACCTTCAGTACAGAATATATAAAAAATCTTTATTTATGTCTTTTAAAATAAGTAATCCAAATCCACTACGAACAAGTAGCTTATTGTTCGAATTGAGATTGTATACAATCGTATAGCAGGGCATAAATATTACTAAAATTATCGACTTTTACTTACAAAGATCTATGCTCTAAAAGCCTTTTTTTCTATTGATTTATGACATTACTTTTTTACAAAACGGTGGCGACAGCAACTATTGAAGTTGTCAAATTTTATTTCATATAAGATAATGTCAAATTTTCATCATAAATATGTAGCTGAAATGTCTAGATATGCCATTAAAGTAAATCGTCTAGAGTAATTTATGTATTTATTTATTTATTTATAATTTACGGGGCAAAACCCCATTTACATTACATAAAATTATACAACAAAGTACAAGAATACAAAGAAACGCTACAAAAATCTATTAACAAACTATAAAATATATAATTAGTAAAAACAACACTTAAATGATTACGAATAATTAAATATACCTTTTGATTTAAAACTGACATTAGCAACATTACAATTATACAAATCAAGCCACGAACAGTTATTATTCATAAATTCCGATACTCTATCCAGTGATATTCAGACTCATAAAAATAAG
The DNA here is from genome assembly GCA_034190945.1 of Octodonta nipae. Classification (NCBI taxonomy): domain Eukaryota; kingdom Metazoa; phylum Arthropoda; class Insecta; order Coleoptera; family Chrysomelidae; genus Octodonta; species Octodonta nipae. The sequence goes on along the minus strand of CM067224.1, from coordinate 7,443,792 downwards.
AAGTGTGTCGTAAATGTCTCTTCGGAACGTGAAAATTTAACCTACCCAACAAGTCAATAGAATCTATTTTGTTGTTAATGATTTTGAAACCAAAAACAATATCACTTCTTGTCATTGATGAGTACAGATCAGGAATTTTAAGTTTTTGTGCAATGTTAGAGTAATTGTGATTTGTAAAATGCATAGGCTGGCCACATTTGAAAGAAGAATAACGAAGAAAAGATCTACGAGGCCTTTCAAGTAATTTAATTGGGTAATCCCAATGGGGTCTCCAAATGACTGAACAATAAGATAGAATAGGATAAACAAATGCGTAGTACAAAATTCTGAAAGTTTCAAACCTAGTGAATTCACTTGAAAATCTCTTGATGAAGTTGACTTGTTTAGTGGCTTTTGATTCGACATAATCCAAGTGGAATTGAAATTTTAAATTGGAGTCGATATATACCCCGAGATCCTTAATTACGTCTAACTTCCCAAGATTAGCTCCATTTAAATTATACGTAAACATATTAGTGGAGTCTTTACCAAAAGTGATGACAAAGCATTTTACTGGGTTACATGTAAAACCGTTAAAAGAACACCAATTTAGAAGCGAGTCCAGATCACTTTGTAGGGAAATTCTATCTTGAATTGATTTAATGCTTTTATATAGTTTCGCATCGTCAGCAAATAAAGAAATTTGAGAATTTTTGACTCCTGATGTCATGAAAGGGTTCAGACACGTATCTTAACAATTTGACTTCTATGTTGAAAACCATAAGCCGAGAGTTTCCTAACAAGGAGACCGAAATTAACGACATCGAATGCTCGTTGAAAATCTGTATAAAAATCAATTTTTATTGATTGCATCATTTATATATTCTTTATAAAAACCTGGAAGGTATGAATAGAAGGGAAATTCAATGAGTTTAACACGATCACGGCAGGACCGTAACGGTAATTGTAACGGTTTTCATTTTAAGCGGATGGGAGCCTTGAGCGACTCCGAAGAGGAAATACATTCCGTACTTAGCTAGCACGTGCTGGCCGTCGTGCGGGATGTGAGCAAGAGTAAATGCATTGAAACCAGTATACCGTATACCCGCTAAAACCCTAACCTCTTTCTCCTACAACCATGGTCCCCTGCGGCACTCTTAGTCAAACTACTTCGCAAGGGTGGTTCATTGCAGATGTTTACTGCTCTTACATTGAAAGCCTCTAAAGCCTACTCCTCGAACGTATTGCGGAGTTCAGACACGAAATTTTTAATCTGGAACGATATTAGTCTCCAGAAACAATTTGACTTCCGTACAGTGTGGGCAGTTTATTTATGCTTATGTCCAGTCAAAGATGTTCAACCCAACGCCAATGTAGTAATGGTCCATGAAAACCATAAGCCGAGAGTCGATTGGTAGGGTAGAGGCAATCACACTCACCGCCTCGTAAGACACAGTGCGGTTCCTAACCAGCTGTCTTCTTATCTGAGACATTCGGCATTATTCTAGATAATGCCCCCTGTACCCCAGCTGCTTTCTTGCTGGCCGCGATTATGTGCTCTTTGAAGTTGAGCCGTGTGTCCAGGAGCACCCCCAAATAGCTGATGAAGGGCTGCGACTGTATGTAGGAGTCGCCTATTTTGAGGGTGATGGTTTCCCTTGCCTTTCGACTGCTAACAAAATTAACGACAATCGAATGCTCGTTGTATCTCCTCTAAAATCTGTATAAATAGGTCGTTGAGTCCACACTGAGGTACGCCTCCTGTGATCTTATAGTCTACAAGTTTTATTGATTGCATCATTTATATATTCTATGTAGGTACAGTACTTTTTTCCACCTCTTCTCCATCTCTTTCCCAAAGATGTTGGTAACGAGTGTTCGATCTCCCCTTTCTCTCGGCTCAACGTGTGGACCTGTCCAACATACAGAGGGGACGATATGATGACGGTTCGTCGGGAGGTTTCTTTCCTCCTTTAGGGAGGAGCACAAGCCTCTGATAGAAAGGTCTCATACCATGTCAGGCCTATTGTCGTATTATGCCATCTGGACCGGGAGCCTTATAAGCTCAAAGTCACATATTACTATCATGCAGGAAACAAGTGAGTGACAATTGATTCGGGGCAGTTCGTTGAACGCACTATGACGATTAAGGAGATGCTTGAGAGAATGGCTCTTCGTACGATCTCATAAATTCAATGAGTTTAACACGATCACGGCAGGACCGTAACGCTTGTCATTACCTCTTTGGCAGTGGCTTCTGCGCTTGTTGCTATTGACAATGGTTCCTGCTCCATAACCAAGGCGAATGAATCAGCATCGAAAGCATTTTTGTTCCAGCCGCTGGCTTGACCTCGCACGACTGACACACAATCTTCGTTTGGGAGTGGTGTTGAGCTTGGTGGTCGTGTAAACTCCTCAAATGCCCCCTTTAATTAGGTTGCTGCTAACGAATGTTACGTCAGCTGGCTGTGCCTTTGCGATATGTGCTTACGGCTCCTTGTGAGGAGTACCAGGTTGAGCGAAGACATGGTCTCAAGGAGAGCTCGTCCTCTCGCGCTCGTTTCCCGACATCCCCAGTACGGTAGGTGTGTGTGTGTGTGTGTGTGTGTGTGTGCTCGCATGGAAACTCATATAGGGCGAAGTAAAATTACAGTTGTACATGTGGGTTCAAAAAAGTAAATGTGAGATTGTCTGGTACATAAGCAGTTGCATACATAGGATAGTTGAATCATAAGATGGAATAGAATTAAAGTTATACAGGGTGGTTCAAAAAATGTTGTATTGGATGGCACAAAAGTAGTTGCCTATACTAGGTCTCAATTTTTTAAGTTCTCTTTGTATCTTCTTCATTACAATTTCTTCTAGACCTACATTCCCAGTTTGTTGTTCGTCTGCTTCAATCACCTCAAACGTATAATGTTGTTCCATGCTTTCTCCCACTACCTCAGGAGATTTTCCTTTTTCAGTTCTAGTCCTTCTTTTGTTCAGTGTGACTATTTTCGTTTCTAATTATACTTATTAGGGGTGATTTGTTTCCTCCTCCCCTCCTACCCAAGAACCAAATTCCAAACTTTTCCGTCCTGTATTGTCGAAGAAAATAGGCTGTTATATTACAAATTATGTTAAATCGTGTGTAAGCGTTACCTGCTGACGAACCAGTTTGGTTTATACAAAACGCGCATAATTTTTTGCTAAAATTTTTCAATAAGCCATAAATCCGGAACATCTATATGTTCTCAAGATCTTGGTATACTCCAAACAACGATTTAGTCAAATATTAAATAAAACCAATAACTTTAATGTTTTTAATTTCGTAATACAAAAAACTTACCAGTTGCAATAAAATAAAATCGGAGCCAAATAGTCCGTAACAAACTCCCATTCCAATTTAAAAAAAAGTTTAATTTTGTCGATATCAGAGATGAAATAAATCTCGATATCCCGTCATATTGAAGGCTTCATTATAGTTGACGAGTCGACCGTCAGATGCAATTTGGATATGAAAAATAGCTGACGATCGACTTCGAGTTTGGAATAAATCTGTTAATTAAAGTTTGGAGGTGTTGACAGCCAATGCTGTAATATATCGTATTAGATGTACGCTTTATTGATTGGTGTGCTGCACATTGTGGGTGATCACTATTATTTAATCCCAGCTTGTTGGTGATAGATGATGTTGTGGGCGATAATAGGTGGTTCGTATGTAATTCACAAGTCGAGGACTAGTGTTAATCTGATCTTTAGTTGTAAGATAATAAAATTCTTTCACCAAGCATGAAGAAATTTTAACATACTTCTGGATTTTCAAATTTGTCCATTTGAGAAGCTCGTGTGTAAAACATTGAATAATTATATATAGAGGGACCAATGCTGTTATATACTTAGAGCATGTACTTCTGAAAGTGGCATGCAAGCGTTGTAATTGTTTAGTGTAGTAGTGAAGTAAATGTTGTATATTGTAATTATACAGGGCGATTCCAGATATGTTAGAAATCATTTTTTTCATGGGTGGCACATAAGCAGTTCCATATATAGGGTGTTTAAAATATAGTGTAGAGTGCAATTATAACTAATAACATAATTATATAGGGAAGCCCATTAGCGATTGAATTTACAGGGTTCTTGGAATAGAAAGTGCAGTAGAATTACAGTTATACAGGGTGGTGCAAAAAATATTATACAGAGATGCATATAGAAGGTGGCGGAAATGGAAATGCAATATTACGTAACCCATAAGCAGTTGTATACATAGGGAAGATGAAATATAGGGCGAGAGGAATTATAGATATACAGGTTGATGATAAAAAATGTTAGAAAAGAAAATGATTTGTAGAGTAGCCCACGAAGAGTTCCATATATAAAATGATTGAAATATATGTCGGAGAAGAATTATAGTGACAGAAGATAGTTAAAAATTTCATAATCAAAAAGAGTAAATACGGTGGCTCATAGGCAGTGTCATATACAGAATGGTTTACCGGGTGGTTCAAAAATGTTAAAAAATATTATGCGTGGTCGATGAGCAGTTGCATATACAGGGTGGTGGAAATATATAATGAGATGGAATTATTCTAATGAGGATTTTAATAAATGTTACAGAATTGAGTGCAATTATAGTTATACAGAGAGGTTAGAAAAAATAAATATGTAGGGTAGCCCATTAGCGGTTGAATTGTTGTCATATTAAATTAAGAATTACGAATTTGAACACAAATAAAGGCCTATGAATTATATCTAAAAAAACTTGAAATTCGTTACTTATTTGTAGAAGCGAAATGTAAGACCGACATTTAGGATTTTCGAGGAAACTATCACACAGAGATTCTGAATCTGGATCTGTTCCGTGTAATTGCTGTTCTCCCTAAAGTCCTAGGATAGAATGTCACGATAACATTTTCAGGTTACTTAACCTGCCAGAGATATTGACACAATTGGTCGAATTACGACCACTGGGCGAGAGCTAGTAATTTTCTATAATGTGGGATTACAATTCAGCGAGTTTCAATGAATCTACACTGTTTTCTCTAAAACGGCTCAACCAAATTGAATATTTTAACAGATGTTCCAATTTGATTTCGACTAATTTTTTATTACGTAAAACATACCGTTTTACTGAAAATCGTAAAAATATGTGCAAAAAACGCTAAACGTCAACGTAAATGTCAAATTTGCATCATAAATATCTAGCTTAGCCATGAAAGTATATCTTACAGGTTGTTTGTAACGCTTTGTAGTCTAGTGAAATGGCACAAAATATTCCATTAGTGTATCGAAAAGAAAAATTGTTGGGTGAGCGATCTTTTTTTTCTGCAGCCATCAATGTACGCAGTTGACATATAGGGCGAAGTAAAATTACAGTTAGTCGGGTGGATTCAAAAAATCTTACAAATAAATTTGATATTGAGTGGTACATAAGCAGTTTCCATATATAAGATGGTTGAAATATAAGGTGGAACAGAATTATAGTTATACAGGGTGATTCAGCAACAATCAAGTTTGATGAATTAGTAGATAAGTATACAATGAAGGATTTTAGATTTGCTTGGCACTGGCTTCAAAAATATACTAGATTGGTAGGTAATTAATTTGTACAGAATGAACACCTTTAAATATTTACATTTTTTACTTCCTGGGTAGGTACCTAACAACATTGAATGTGTTATTTATTTGCTAGAGTTGTATTTTGTTATAATTATTTTTAGCTTTTTAGTTATAGGTAGAAGTCGGTTATATATATTTTTTAAATGTTTTATAAGCCCAGCAATTGATGACTTATTGGAATGAAGCCAGGACCGGCGTACGTAAATTTCGTAACAATATATATGTTTCCATCGTTTTATTGTACTTCCTATCTTATGCGGATGTTCGAAAATGCGTCATTTTTTACTTCTGTCGTTGGAGTTATGTTTTCTCATGGTTTGATCTGTGGTTAGTGGTTTCCCATCACGTCCCAACGCTTGCGCACAATGGGTCAGGTACAATAAAACGACATAATCTGCTGTCTCTCTTAGTCGGTGACCGGTTCACTTATGAGCGATAGCAGTATATTAGTATTAAGTATATGAGTTCGATGTCATTTGCAACAAATGGGCAGTCATTTAAGACTGAACGATGGACGCGAAAGTTTCTTACGAAATACAGTCACATACCATCTCTCATTATATCACCGTCTCTGTTTCTCTGTCTTTGTGTCATTCTCAGTAATGGATATAATTTTCAGAAGAATTAAAATAATTGTCACTATTTTGTTAGGATTCAAGTATTAAGCCTGATGTGTAATTTACTTCTTAATTTGAGAAAGAGGCTGAGAGAACTGAAAAAAGTGAGAAAAAGAAGAGGCTGTACAAACAAACAATTCTCAAAAACCACAAATAAATTTAAGAGTAATCATGTTATATATAATGAAACTAGGAAATGAAATTAAGGATAACAATAAAGTAAAATTGAAGAAAACAGTAATTTGATAACAATTTGATTAAGAAATTCGAGAATAAATCAATATCCAATTTATATGGAAATATGTTTCTATTGCCTGTGGATTACATATTAAGGAAATGAAAAAGAGTCCAAAGAATATTAGATAAGAAGTTAAACAAATAGAAACAGAAGGTATGTAAATAAGGTTATATGAAAATACGAAATTGAAAGAGCAAAAAGGCTACCACAAAAAGACAGTCTGTATAATCATATGATCAAGCGGTGGAAAGATGTAAGATGTTCAGGAGGAAGTCCTTATGCAATTTGGCCTAGACAAATGCCGAATTATTAATATAGTTAAAGGTAAAATACAGCAGGAGCCCTACGAAATGAGAGATGGCACCACAATTGAATTCATGGAGGAAGGCCATACTTACAAATACCTTGGAATAAAGCAGGCTCAACTAATTGATCACTCCGCCATGAAAAAGGACCTAAGAACAGAGTTTTATAGAAGGGTAAGACGATTGCTGAAGACCAAACTTAACAGTAAAAATTTGTTTCAGGCTATTAAAACCTACGCGTGTTCAGTGTTTAGTTACTCTTTCGGTATAATTAACTGGTGCAAGACCGACATTGAACAATTACAACAAAAGCTCAAAATCACCATCCAAAGACCTGTGTCGAACGTACAACATTGCCCCGGTGTGAAGGAGGAAGAGGATTGGCAGATATACGCAAGTTACGTGATCAACAAATTTCTAATTTGCGTAATCATTTCCAGAAACTAGCAGAATTTTCTGATCTATACAGAGGCATATGTCAGGTTGATGACTCAACACCTCTGCGACTGACAGAACAAGTTCAAGTATACCACCAGACAACTGATCAGAAGCTGCTCAAATGGAAAGAGAAGGGCCTTTATGGAAGACATATAAATGACGTCAACCAAGATCATGTCGACAGTTCAGCGTCGAACAACTGGTTGATCTCTGGTTATATGTTTCCTAAAACAGAAGGCTTTATATTCACAATACAAGATCAATTAATTCCAACTAAGAACTATCTAAAGTCGTCGTCAAAGACCCTTCTATCAACAACGACAAAAATCCGAATCTATCCAGCATATTACCGGAGGTTGCCAAGCGTTCGCTGCAACTGAATACAAAAAACGACACGATGCTGTGGCAAAAATACTGCACCAGGAACTAGCGCTGAAACTTGAGCTATCACAATCGGAAAGAACACCCTACTATATATACAAACCTGAATCTATTTTAGAAAATAACAACCACAAGCTCTACTGGGACCGCACGATACTGACCGATCGGACTGTTGCTCACAATAGACCAGATATAGTTTCAGTAGATAAAATCTCTAGGAAAACAACCTTAATTGGCATAGCAATCCCTTACAACAATAACATAAATATTACGAAGGCTGAAAAAATAGCCAAATACAGGGATTTGGAATTCCAAATAAAGACACAGTGGGACATGAACAACACACGAACTATACCAATTGTTATGTCAACAACAGGAGTAGTTCCAAAACTTCTACTAAATAATTTAAAATACCTCAGTCTGGACGAACATCTTTACCAACTAATGCAAAAGTCAAGATACGAATGCACACTTAGCCATAGAATATAGAAAACCATATCTATATAAATGAAATACGGTTTTTATTCTACCTATGCGTTTTAGTGTCACCCAAAAAGATCTCGACAGTATTTCATAAAGATACTTGAAAACAACTTCAGTCACTTCATAAGTAGGCATCGTATCGAATAAAACGAAGTTCTGTTACTTTCCATACCACTTCAAACTTTCAGAACGTATCTGCGTCAAATGAATAACGTCAGACTAAAAAATTGCTGAATTCGTTTTTGCATTTGGTATTCATTCATTCTCCCTAGTGGCACAAGTGATTCCCTTGCCAGTGATAAATTTTAACCGAAATCGCTTAGACAGATGAAAATGCCAAACATTTGGTAATATTTTCGGATTTTGCAGGAATAGAACGTGTTATAAAATGTTTTAAATGTAAATAAATTCGCTGATGTTTAGTTTGCATAAATTGAGGCATTAAAGTTTTACAGGATGTTAGGAAAAAAATGAACATAAGTTTAAGTAATATATTGCAATATACTTCGTGGGTTCAATTTTAAAATTATAAAACTAATATTCACTTTCACTTTTCTAGAACTTTATTTACATTCAAACAGCTGATTCAAATACAATAACAATCCCATATACGCTAGTCATCGCGGTATATCTGCCTGGCGATCGTGGCGTGCTTCTTTTATAACACCAGCGTCGAATTCTCCAGTAAAAATCATCATCACTCCTTCCGCTGCCGAGTCTTTTCGAGAATCGTATTTTTTATCTTAAAGCGTTTGTTGTCGTACTGAACTGACACAGGATCGGCTTTGGGTAAATTTCGTAACACTGCCCCCCCCCCTTTAATTCTGATCGTCCCGATCAGAAACATCCTCTCCATGGTAGGGAGCGAGTCGATCTAAATGAACCACCTTCAATTTAGCCCTGGGGTTTCGACGGATCCGGTAGACGACGTCATTAAGCCTCTTGACCCGCTCGTATGGACCATCCCAGGCGGGTGTAAGCTTTGGGGATTTACCCTTGCTCCGTTGGGGGTTGTACAACCAGATTTTGTCCCTCTCCTAGAACCCGACTGAATTGGCCTTGAGGTCGTATCGCGTCTTCATCCGGTCACTGGTGGCCAACATCTGCGTTCGGGCTAATTCGTGTATTGCCAGCATGTTATGTCGGAGCTGATTGAAGGCGTACTGCTGATCGAAAGTGTCATTAAATTGGGCCAGTAAAACTGCAAATCTTTCTCAATTTAACCATTGCTCTATCTCCGCTAGTTTCCGAGATCCCCATACTGATCTACAAAAAAAACTCACCCTGTATATATAGTGGTGGGAATATAAAAGTAGTGGAAATAAATTATAGTAAGAGTAAATAAAAAACTACAATGGAAATGTTTTAAAACAAGACAACACCAAGTACAAACCGAACTGCGGAATGAGAAGAAAACATTTGGAGGTGTACTTTCCCGTTTAACTGTCGAAACGTAGCCGCCAAATAAACATTTGGGCAATTCCATAGAGTAACACGTATGGCTCTAACGCTCATGTCGGGATAATTACTTTTTAGCGAGCGGAAATTGTTTTCGAATTCTTTTCATGTAACCGTTTTGAAAAGGCAGTATTTTCAACGAGCTGTGTGGGTTAAAAACAATGGCGCTTGTTACGATAATTAGGTTATAGCAGCTACAGTCCTACTGGTAATTTCAATGCAAATTCTCGGTGTTAATCTAGTCTTTTATTGGTAGCTTATATTGCGTTGTTGTACTAAAATCCACTTTAAATGTTTGACAAAGATTTGTAACTGTAATTTGTTGGAAAAATTATGACTAAAGTTGGTAATAGAATTGTTCCAAGGGTGGCCGGAAATCAATTTGAATTTTGTACCGACTTCAGGAAGAAGGAGGTTCTGGATTCCTCGGTATCTAGGTTTTTTATGATTTTTTAGAAAATCTGCAGACTTTTTTACATACCTTATAAGATAAGCTTTGGTGGGTGCTAGTATTATACCAATATTGAAAGGTTTCTGTTCGGGAGTTAAGGTTTAATAAAATGAAAAGAAATTGGATTTATCAAAATAAATGTCAGTACATAAGGGCACTTTGGGCACTGGCTCAGGGTCCCCACCAATTTGGGACCCACACCAACTGTGGACCGAAATTTAAAAAAAATACATTTGGAGAAAAAAATATATATTTGGAGAAAAAAATCGTAGTACGTTTTTATATATGTGGCAACCCTATAATTTTGAAATCAAATTTAAGATTTTTGTTAATATGTGAGCAACCTTCTGTCTAATATAAACATGAGATGTAATTAAATTTAGGTAACTGTAGATAAGACCAAGTAAAATACCTATTTTAAGCAAAGGGGAAGATCTACTCAAGCAAAACTAAGCAATTTTCAAAATCATTTTTCTCGGAGAGTTTACAACCCATTTATTTGAAAATTTGTATAGGTAATTTTTAATATTTTGTTTTTTTTTCACTTCAAATTGTTTGAACAATATATATATTTCTCTTAACTTTATTTATTTTTACGTATTTCATATAAGTATGTAAAAATCTTTTTGAATTACATGTTTTATTAAAAATAAAAAATACAAATTTGAGTCCCAATTTTGAATTACGAGGGTGAATCAAATATGAACCGGACTTTTCTGTTTCTCGCCCTGTAGGTAATTCGAGTGGCCTGACGTCTCGATATATGTTAGGTAGGGATGTTAAGAAGAGGGGAGTTCGTCGGTTTGGCGAGGCGTAGTCGATGCGCTGTTAGTAGCATCATGTCAGAGCAAGAAGTGCATACGTCTGTTGCGCAACGTGTTGTTATCAAATTTTTGGCGCGGGAGGGCGTTAGACCGTCTGAAATTTTGAGTCGACTATCTGCACAGTTCGGCAATGAAACACTTTCAAGGACCCAAGTGTACGACTGGCACAAAAAGTTTTCAGATGGCCGAGAGACAGTGGAAATTGAGCCTCATGCACGTCGTCCCACGACAAGCATCAGTGAGGCGAATATCTACGCAATTCGTGAGCTGATTGAAGGCGTACTGCTGATCGATTTTCTGCACGAACGCCGTACAACTAATGCTGAGTATTACTGCGAACTACTCCAACAAGTGAAACTTGCCTATCGGCAAAAGAGGCGGGATATGTCTATCCGAAGTGTGATTCTGTTGCATGACAACGCTCGGCCACATACAGCTGCATTGACTCAAGGAAAATTGAACAAAATGCATTGGGAAACCCTTGAACACCCGCCTTACAGTCCTGGTTTGTCGCCATGTGACTACCACATGTTTGGGCAAACTTAAAGAAGAACTGGGAGGCCACCACTTTGAGGACAACGAAGGTGTAGAAACGTTGGTGCGCAATTGGTTATCGACACGACCAGTTTCATTCTTTGAGAAAGGTATTAAAAAACTTCCGATTCGGTGGGAAAAATGTATACATAAGAGAGGAGACTATGTAGAAAAATAATATGTATTAAAATTTGTATTGATCGTACCAATAAAATTTTTAAAACAAAAGTCCGGTTCATATTTGATTCACCCTCGTACTTAAGTAGGCCCCCACTAGTTTTATGCCCAGGGGCCCCCACCAGTTTTGTGCCCAAGGGCCTCAACCAACTTAAATCTAGCCTTGTATGTTCAATATGTTTTCCTAAATCAAACGATAATATGAGAAAAAGTTATTCTTCATAAACAAATTTGCATGATCTAAAACGTATGCGGTAATCATTACATGCACCTTTTAATTGTAGGGTTGTCAGCAAATAGGTATTTTGTTTAAAAACTGTTTTACCGACTTCCTTATACAGTGTGGAACAATCAACTGGAATGATTTCGATAACGCATAAAGGAGGGCTTGTAGAGAAAAAGCGCTTAGACACGTTGATTTGTATTTTTAAATGGGCATTTTTTTACAAAAGAAATATATAGTGTGTGTCATGTGACAGTGTCCAATACTAACTTTCTTATTTTCAAAGCAAGCCTCTGTATGTTATTTATTTTTTGGATTCTTCAGAAAATTCTAGACATAATTCATATATAATGTTCTACACCTATCTTCAACTGTTTCGGAAATATTAAGTATTTTCAGATATATTTCAAAAACTAACATTAAAAAATATTTTATTTCATAAATTCGCTCCATTACACTCAATACTTAATTCCCATTTAGCTTTTGATATTGAGGCAGTAAGCAAAAACCATTCCTGCGTTCCTTTTTACTGATATGAAAGAAAAACAGTTTTGTTTATTTTCGTCAAAACTCAGCATTTTGTTGTCTGTCTGCATGAGAGTGGTGATCAGTGTCAGTGCTATTGTCATTTGGATTTCGTTTACTGTACGTTATAATATCAGAAAAACGGTTCATTTAACAGAAACGCACAAAATAACCATTCTACAAATGAATGGAGATAACACACGGACACAAATGGAAGTTTCTCCCTTATTTCACGAAAATTTTCCAAATTTTGCCGCCTGTATCCCAAGGAATGATCAGCAAAATAGAAAAGCAGTTGGTCATTCAAAACAGATAGAAAAAGTAGCTGCCAAGGCTCTAAGTGATAAATTGGATATTATGCTTGAGTTTCAAGAAAACCCACATAATTCTGATAAGAGCACAGTTACACTTCACGGTCATGTTAATTGTCAAAATTGCCGCTATTGGTCTAATGACAATCCTCACTGGATGTCACAGAAATATACTGAATATTCTGAACAAGTTAATATTTGGGCAAGAATTGTTGGAAATCATATAGTAGGTCACTTTTTCATTGATGTCAACTTGAGTGGAGATAAATATTTAGTGTGCTCCAAAATAATGTCGTGCCAACTTTGACAAACTTATATACTGAACTATTAAACCTACAAGTTCCTTCCAATACGATATGGTTTCAGCAAGATGGAGCCCCACCCCATTACGAACTCAATATCCGGCAGTACCTGAACCAATTTTTCTATCGGTGGATTGGGAGGCGCTGATCGATAGAATGACCAGCACGATCTCCTGATTTGACTCTACTGGACTACTTTTTGTGGGAATATGTCAAAAGTACTGTATACAAAACTATACTCCTCAACTTTGATAACCTAAAAAGACGAATCACGCTTGAGATTAGGTCAGTCAGGCCTGAGATGTTGAGTAACGTTAGAAGACATTTCTATACCAGATTACCATGTTGCCGAGACGTTCGCGGCGAGCATTTTGAACATTTCCTATTTTAGCCAATAGAATGATTCCATTCGCTTCGAGCATCCAACGAGGTATCAACTACGCCCGCGCCGCTGAAGATGTATGCCGCTGTTGCAGAAGAAACGTTCGGAAGACATTCCAATAGACCACGGCACAATAGCCCTGAAACATATAGTGTATCCATTGACACGGGTCGTGAAAGCCTACATACTTTGAGAATACATTTAATTTTACATTGTAGAATTGTGCCTCTTTTTTCGATATTTTCTGGGCTAGACCCAGAAACGTTTGGAAATATATAATATTTTCGTGAATTGTGTTGTTAATCCCAAAAAAAGTATTTAATCATTGACGAAAGTGTTTTTCGTATGTGAGAATTGTTGTTTTTAACACATTACTCATATGACTCTAAGTTTAACACTTTACTCATATTAGTCTAAGATCCGGTATTAAGAAAATATACCATGATCTGTTAATTAGATAAAATAATGTTTTATACGCTTATTATAAAAATAACCTCTGCCACCATAGATCTGCTACAATTAATATTAATTAATTAATTTATTTATAATTTTTACCTATTCATGTAAATTGCAGGAAGCGACCATAAACTTTTAATATTTTCTAATGTAAGCTTTGCTGTGATAGGCACCCCTCTCTATGACTGCTACAGGTATCTGCAGCCAGATAAGGGCAGGTATAAAAATGTAAATTATTTCCCTCACCTGTTAATTAAACATTTCCAGTGCTGACTTAAATCGCCTCAAATTCTAAACACATTAATGCTTGGCAGTTGTATAAAAATCTGATGCAACCAGAGACAAAGAATTAAAAAGAAAATTTACGGTAACAATGGGTGCTCGATCCGAAGAGAGAGGCAGAACAGTATTAATTCCTTCTAAGAACAAGGATAGTGTAAAATTAATGCATCATAGTTGTTAAAATGTACTTTAATTTTTTTTATTCAATTAAAGGTCCACTACAGCCCAGATCAAATGATTTTTTGGCGCATATGAAAAATTTCCACTTCAAAAATGCTATCGTCAAGTTCCTGTCAGATTATTGGGAGAATGATTATTTGATCACAGCTTTGGGAAACAAAAAAGTTTTTATAACAGTTGATGAAAAATGTTTCTCCTATTAGAAGAAGTTGATTTACTTTGTCACCATGAAGAAGCCTATTCCCTGCATAATATTTCACATTTATAAAGCACCACTAAATTCTAAAGTACTAGTCAAAGCCACTGATACAGATGTATTGATTGTTATTCTAGGAAATATACATAAAGTCTGGACAAAACAATTTGGCTAGCTGGGTCATCGTCTAAAATATCAACTGTTCCGAGTTAGCGTCAACATTGGGTCCTCAGTTATGTCTCTCACTGCCTGCATTTCATGCCTACACAGGCTGCGATTATACTGCAGCTTTTACAATAAAGGAAAAGCTCGACCATTCAAGATTTTGGCAAAAACTAAGAATTATCATGAAGTATTCGAGTTGTTGACGGATGAAACAGACATTTTCTCGGAAAAAAATACAAGCTGTTCAAGAATTTACATGTTTAATGTATGGAGTAAAGTACTGTATTTGCGTTAATGACGCTAGACACAGAATTTTTTAAAATGCGAATGCGCCTGTGAATAACATAAAAAAAGTTAAAATTTTTGATTCGATGCTGATTCCACCTTGCTGGAAATTTGTGAGAACTACATTTGTTAACTCCATGTGGTTGAACGCTACTAATGCGGACTGTATTAAACTAAATCCGGAGGAGTGTGGTTGGTTTAAATAACGTAATTTGAAGCTTGGATGGTTTATTAGAGATGCAACACCGCTTCAAATTGAAAATATTTTACAACAGACAAACAATTCTGATGATGATAATAATGAAAACGGAGTAAACGACTCAGATGACGATGGAGAACCAAGACTTAGATGACAATGTTGCAACTTCTGAAGAAGAATAGGAATTTATTTTCTTGTTTAAAATATTTTAAACATAATATAATTGTACTAGTTTTGTATTTGATATGTTTTGTATAACAACACTCTAAAAATAAATACAACGAATATTTTAAAACAATCATTTATACTAAGATCTTTTTAAATAATTTAGTTCAGCTTATAAGGATTATAATTAAAACATTTTATAAACAAAAATTTAATTACTTAAGCACAACGAAAACTTCCCGGTAAGAGTAAATAATTGCTGTTTATTTTAATCTCTCAATCAAAAACCAATCATTTTTAAATTATTCTTCCAGGAACTTAATATTGCACAGTATTCTATAAATTAAAAAAAGTACATTTAAACAGATCTATAATGCGCGCGCATTAATTTTACACTATCCTTGTTTATAGAAGGAATTAATACTTGTCTCTCTCTTTGAATCGAGTTACCATAAATTTTCGTTTTAATTCTTTGTCTCTGGTTGCATCAGATTTTTATACAACTGCCAAGCATTATTGTGTTTAGAATTTGAGGCGATTTAAGTCAGCACTGGAAATTTTTAATTAACAGGTGAGGGAAATAATTTACATTTTTATACCTGCTCTTATCTGGCTGCAAAGCTTACATTAGAAAATATTAAAAGTTTATGGTCGCTTCCTGCAATTTACATGAATAGGTAAAAATTATAAATAAATTAATTAATTAATATTAATTGTAGCAGATCTATGGTGGCAGAGGTTATTTTTGTAGATTCATAACATTGACATAAGCGTATAAAACATTATTTTACCTAATTAACAGATGAGGGTATATTTTCTTAATACCGGATCCTAGACCATATGACTCTAAGTTTGAGACAGCTCGTTTTTTTAAATTTAATAATTCTATTCAAATTTCGAACAAATTGCTTCAAATTATTAGTTTGCCAGTTGAAATATTGCTTGTTTGTTTCAGCCGAGTTCATATCACAAGAGCCACCCTTCACCAATTGGGCGACAAGTTTGAAGTCGAACCTGGCGACGGTTCTAGCAGAGAAGGCTATTTGTCTGACCACAAAATAGAAACTTTCCTCATAATTCCCCCCAAGGTATGTACGAAATGTTTCACTGAACTGTTTGTTGATTGTGTTGTTGCGAACAAACGTAATTTCTAAGTTGTAGCTTAAAGCCATGACAATTCTATCCTATATTCAGAAACAGATGTTACAAAGAATACTTTACGACGTTTCTGTCTTATTGATTCTGCCACTGTTTTTATTATATTTCTTTAAGAGTTGGCAGATGTTGCAGCTTGCTTTGAGACTTACGGTTTTTGATTGTAACAGTTAAAAGTGGATTAATTAGCAGTTTAACGGAATAATTATTTAATACATAAATATAATTAGTTGTGTTTTTCAATTTCAACTAAAATAATTCAGCTTGTAAATATTAAATAATTTATATTAAAAAAATTAAAATAGTTAATTTGTATTCGTTATAATGGGCCCTTTGATTTGATATATTACTTGATCGGTTAGAAAAAAATTATAATTTTTTATTTTCCATTTAACTCTATAATTTGCCCCCCCAAAATTAATATTAGGGGTTTCTCCTTATTTTTCCAGTAAAGTTCAGGTGAGGCACTACACCTGTATTTTTTTCCCAAAATGTTACAAGTTATGGGTTCGGATATAAGGGAGGGGGATGAGTAATATCTTTTATATTTTTGTTAACATCTTTTAATTAATTATTTTAAAAATATGAAAAAAATATATTTGTTTTCGTCATAATGAGCCCTTTCATTTGATATATGTATAACATGATACGTTAGAAACAATTTTAATTTTATATTTTCCATTTAATTCTGTAATTTGTCCCCCAAAATTATAAGCAGAGGTTTCTCCTTATTTTTCCCATAAACTTCAGGTCAGACCCTATACCTCTATTTTTTTCAAAACTTTAGGTTTTATGGTTTCGGAGATAAGGGGTGGGGAATGGATAAATTTTGGTATATTTTCGTTAATATCTTTTTAACTATTTTTTAAATATGAAAAAAATATATTTGTGTTCCTCAGAATGGGACCTTTCATTTGATGTATTACATGATGAAATTTTTTTATTTTTAAATTTTCATTTAATTCTATAATTTGTCCCCAAAATTAATATTATTGGTTTCTCCTTCTTTTTCTTGTAAAGTTCGGGCAACGTTCTATATTTCCTAATTTTTTCAAAATTTTAGGCTCAGTTGTTTCGGTCGATTTTTTTAGTTTCCCCCCTCAGAAGTACCCCAAAATTTCTTCTTTTACGATATGTACTCCTAAGCGGGTCACCAAACTATACATTGATACCAAATTTCAGCCTCTTCCGTCCAGTAGTTTAGGAGAAAATTGCTGTGATGTGAGAGGCAGAAATCCGGAGTTATATTATAAGGGTATCCTTATATTGTATATACGGAACCCTAATAACAACTCATCACAAATTTCTGAAAATGTATACCAAGAGGACATATATTCTGTATCTATACTTCAATGTAGTAAATCATGTTCTGTTTTAAAGTTAAGTCAGCAACTCATGAAAGTTTTCACCAAGAAGTAATATACTCTCTTGTGTTTAATGGATTTTAAAATCTGGTAAAATAAGTCAAACAAACAAATTTATAAAAACGCAAAACTTAATACCTTGCAACATAGAATAAGTACTCAGTCATGAAATACCGACACATACAAAAACTTCAATCTAAGAACAAATAACGTAAAGAACTCATGTTCCTCTGATCTTGTATAGTGCAGAACCCTTAAACTCATTTACACAATTAGTAATATGGAATCTAGAGCAACAATAGTGTCAAAAATGTCAAAAGGGCAAATATGACAAAAATAACAATACTGACAAAAACAACGAAAATGACAATAATGACAAAAATTAGGAAAATAACAATAATGACAAAAATGACAAAAACGACAAAAATGACAAAAATGTCAAAAATGAGAAAATAACAAAAATCACAAAAATGATAAAAATGACAAAAGTGGGAAAAATGACAAAAATAACAAAAATGACAAAAAATGACAAAAACGACAAAAGCGACAAAAACGACAAAAACGACAAAAACGACAAAAATGACAAAAATCACAAAAACGACAAAAATGACAAAAATGACAAAAATGACAAAAATGATAAAAATGACAAAAATGACAAAAATGACAAAAATGACAAAAATGACAAAATCGACCAAAATGACAAAAATGACCAAAATGACAAAAACGACAAAATGACAAAAATGGCAAAATGACAAAAACGACAAAAAAAACAAAATAAATTGGAAGGATATCCCTATAATGGATAAACGCTGCAGGACGAAAAAACGATTGTTACTGCCAATCAAAAATTTCAGATACGTCAGAAACATCAAGAAAGTAAAAAAACGTCAAAAATCTCATAAATGTCTAGAATGTCTAAAATGTCCACCATAACGAAAATGTCGAAAACCCCTAAAACGTCAAAAATGTCAAAAACGTCAAAATGTAAAAAAAAATCAAATACGTCAAAATGTCTAAAAATGCAAAATGAGATGATAGAATGTTGCTAGACAGAGATCTTTCATAAAGGTGTTGTTGCGTTCCCGCAATTTATTTAGTGTATTGTTTAAATTTGATTGAATTACTTCATTGATTTTTAAACTTCTGCACCTTTTCCAAAACCTTCTGTCGCGCTAATGCTAATTTTAAGCGTTTTTTGCGTGTAAAATAAAGACAGTATTCGTGATTCGTGTATTGACTTCCAAGCTATTTGGAAGCTTTTTTGATTCCGTCTTAAGACGGCCGCTTTTTGTTGTTATTGTGTTACGATTTCGCGAGTTATAGTTCCGATCGTAACAACCGCTAAACCGCTTTCATTTTGTTTCTTTTGTATTTACAATAGCGCATCATTTGTTGTTAAACCCGCATTTTTTGTTTACTCAATCAGTGATCATCACGTCGTTATTTTTTGTGTAACGTGTTGTCCAGGCAAAGCTCTAAAAACACTTCCTGCCACTGCGGGGCTAGCCGCTGAAGAAAGAAGAACCAAGAAAACACCACCTACAGAGCTTCGACGTAAATGGTCAGTGATTAACATTTATTTGGTGATTTAATTTACGCGACGATACAATGTTTTATTCATTGTTCCGCTAAAGGTCCTTCGTCATTTACATACTTGCATTGAACCAGCATTGAACTAAAACCGCAACATCACGAAATGTAGAACACCAACATATGCGAAAAGATGACCTGTGAAGAACAAGAGGCAAGGATACTAACTTCATCTCCCGATTTGGAGCCTTTGTGAGCTAGATATTCCTGAAACTCCTGGATATCGAAATTCATTTCCCGATAAAAAAACAGCCAAGTATTTTTATAAAAGGAATATAATTAAAAAAATAATTTAGACGGATATCCCTATAATGGATAAACGATGCAGAAAGAAAAAACGATTGTTACTGTATAAATTGAATATAAAAAGCAATGGAAAAAAGATTATGGATGTCATTGTTCTTTAAATTTGTCAGAATCAACCCCCTTTTTAATTTTCCACCGATTACTTCGTCTGGATGGCAGAGAGACAATTTCCCAATTTCGTCGCCGAACTTCTTTCTTTATAAACTCACAAACACGACATTCTGCGTTCTTTTCCTATGAATGATGGCATTGTAGCGGAAGAATAAATTACCCACCGGGGTATGAAATCGAATCGAACCGTCGAAGCATCATGGGCTATCGAACCCCGAAGGGCTTACGAATGTATGTATCAAATCATTTCAAAACGAATTTAGGGTTAGTGCTCGGCTTACGCGACTGACAGAATCACAAACTTAATGCGGTGTTGATGTTCCGTCGGGTCGGTATTTTCTCATTAGGAGGCCATCCCACAATCCGGGAGTTATAGAGATATTGGGTAGTATCGTGGCATAAAAACGATAAAAGACGACATCATCAAAAGATAAGATTCACTCGTATGATCGCATAGGAAATGCTCGATGACTATGGTTAAAGGGAAGCTCAAAAAGTTGTCTACAATATAACAACATTAAAAATGTTTACATTGAACACTGATATTCTTATTAGTTGTTTTTATAGAGCTATTCCATTCAAAATATACCAAAATTTACCCATTTCCCCCCTTATCTCCGAAACTATAAAACGTAAAGTTTTGAAAAAAATAGAGCTATAGGGAAAAATAAGGAATTTTGGGGACAAATTACAGAATTAATGGAAAATATAAAATTAAAATTGTTTCTAACCCATCATGTTATATATCAAATAAAAGGGCTCATTATGACGAAAACAAATATATAATTTTTTCCATATTTGTAAAATAAATAAATTAAAAGATATTAACAAAAATATAAAAAAATTTACCCATTCCCCCTTATCTCCAAAACCATAAACTGGAAAATTTTGAAAAAAAGTGGAGATATAGCCCCTCACCTGAACTTTACTGGAAATATAAGGAGAAACCCCTAATATTCATTTTGGGACGCAAATTATAGAATTAAATGGAAAATAAAAAATATAATTGTTTCTAACGGATCATGTAATATATCAAATCACAGGGCTCATTAAGAAAAATACAAATATATATTTGAAATTTTTTTAAAATGAATATTTTAAAATATAATAAAAAAATATTTAAAAAATTACTCATTCCCCCTGTTATTCCCCAAACTATAAGACCTAAATTTTTTTGTTTACAGGAAAAATATGAAGAAATCCCTAATATTAATATTGGGGGCCAAATTATAGAATTAAACGGAAAAAAAATTTATAACGCATCGTGCAATACATCAAATGAAAGAGCTCATTATGAGGAATACAAATATATATTTTTCATATTTTTAAAATTAATTGTTTACAAGATATTAAAGTAAAGATTTAAAAATTTCATATCTCGCTTTACTTCCGAAACCATACTACCTAAAATTTTGAAAATAATTGGGGGTACTGGGGCTTACTTGAAATTTATAAGAAAAAATATTAAAAAACCCCCATAGTAATTTTAGGGACAAATTATACAATTAAATGGAAAATAAAAATTCAATTTTCAAACGCATCATGTAATATATCAGATAAAATGCCCATTATGTGAATTACAAATATATCATATTTTTAAATCATTTGTTTAAAAGATATTAATTAACATCGACTTAATTCCCACTTTAGAAATTACACTATTTAAATTTTGAAAAATATATTATATTTGTATTTTTAAATAATTTGAATAACAGATTTAATAATTTATAATTTAAAACTTGACCTATTTTGCCCTTTATCAGCCAATCTACAGAGCCTCAAAACTTAGACAGTAGATTATAAAAGGCTTCTCTGAAAGTTTATTAGTAAAATAAAACTCTAACATTAATTTTTTGGGGCCAAAGGATAAAATTAAATATATATGTATTCTGATAAAAATCAAGCAGATAAAATAAAAAGTTTATGTGTGGAAAATCAAAGTGTATATTTTTATAAATTTAAAACGCTTCCTTTAAAAGATATTAGGGTAAATATAAGAAAATGCACGCATTCCCTGCTTGTCTGAAACTGGAATATTAGAATCTTGAAGGTGGTAGGGAACCCTTAGTGTGCAAGTACAACTCGCACTTGACCAAGTTATTAGTAATACAAGTCTTATCTGGATCAAAATTGGATTTGGAGTGTAAACAGATCATATTGTTTGTTCATAAGATGATTCATAAGACAGATCACTTTTAGTTTTGTGTAAATTAGAACCGCTATTAATTTTCCTTTTAATACTTGGTAGTTATGAAGCTGCATTTGAAAAACAGATATATTTTCATTTTAGATTTTCCACATAACATTTCGTCAAAAAATTTCCGACAATATATCCTGATTTTAGGACGTTATTAACTGTGATTAATGGATGCCCATGCATGATGTCACGCCTGACATGATATTTCGTTTTCATTGTGTTGAAGCTTTTTGAAATGTTGTAACTTTCCGAATGATATAAAACGGCGACTGCTACCAACACCGGTCGGGGGACTAAAATTCATTTTAATAATTTAAATGAATTAACGCGAGGCTGTCGAGGATTATGAGATTTATGAAATGTTTAAGCGGATTATACGAGATTTAGTTTCGAACACATCTCTGTTAGACGAAAAGTTTAGTTCAGTTGTTAAAGTAGTTTACCTAAGTACTTGAATTCTGTAAATGGATTTGTCCAGGAATGGTTTAAATGCAATTTTTGAGATAAATAAGAATAATCAGAACATATAGAGTACAAAAGACAAAGAAAACTTAATAGTGAAATCACATTTTTCTCAAAAAAATGCCGTTCAATGTGAATACAGAGTGCCCACAAGGCAAGATAGAGCTTAAATCTTTTGTTTGTGATTTGTTTGGATTGAGTTAATCAGAGGGCTACCTAGGCTATAGTATTATATCGTTGAAAAGCTCTAAAAATGTCCGATTTTTTGAGGTCATAGCCAAAGATGGTTTCCATTCAAAAAATGATAAGTTTGTGTCATATCTCGAAAACGAGAGCTGTCAGGCAAAAGAGGACATGACAATCATATTCGGGATACAATTTCCTTCAATTTTGATATTTACACTTTTTTTTATAAAATTAAAAACAAAGGAGCTAGAGGGATTTGACTAAATCGACAGAATTTCGTCATTAAATTGGGCCAGTAAAACTTCAAATCTTTCCCAATTTAACCAATGCTCTATCTCCGCTAGTTTCCGAAATCCCCATACTGATCATTAAAAAAACTCACCCTCTATGCGGTACGATTCTGTTAACTACAAATTTTTGTGCTGGCCGTTCTATCAGTTCCGCCAATAAATCTATTTTCAATAAAAAATTTTAGCTACAAAAACATTTGTTTTAATTTTAAAAAAGTTAAATCTCCTTGGCTGGGCTCAACTGTCAATAAATTTCAATTTCCGGGCATTTTGATAACCAATTTGCAATAGTGTCATGTCAAATTTAATCATATACTTAATGACGTATGTTGGAAACTCTGGGTTCAATAACATGGAGAAAAGCAGAACTGTTGTGGAAAAATCGAAACTGCTTCTAAAGGGTACAAGTCACTGTTATGCCTGACCAACCTGCCACATTTCAAATTTAATTTGGCGTAAAATTTTCAATGTTCATCCTATTCATATTTCCAGCGATACACCTAACTCATTTAAAGCCATTAAAACAACTACACATATTCCCGGTGGATCATGTGGGTAATTGTGATAATATAACATTGGAACGAGTTTTCACATTTCAAGCACATCTCAAAAAGAACAAACGCACTCTGAACATGTTAATATAATTCGTACATGTGAATATTCATTAATCAAATTTAATAACATACTAAAACAGGAACCCTTTCCTCGGGATATATTTGATGGAATGTCGTTTACAGTGGAAGGGAATTTAATGAAACTGCTTTCCAAGTGAGAGCTACATCAGTTCAACAGATAATTCACAAATTTGGCTGCCTTTGAAGTTGCCTTTATATTCGCAGCTTAATTGTTCGTACCTCAAGGGGAGGTTATTGTTGGGCAGTAATTCAGTGGAAATTAGTTTAACGTTCATTACCTACTGTTGGAATAAATATTAAAAGCTTGTACGGCTCTTTTTTTAATGGAAAAACACTTTGATAATATGAATGTTATATCAAAAACATGATTTAATGTCTAAGTACTTCTTGGAAAATAACACCACAGTTAAGAAAATTGCTGTATATTCCAAACGTTTCGGGGTCTAGGTCAAATTGTCGTTTCTTTATATAATTCTTGTGTTCATTTATTCGTACGTGTAATGGTCTCGATGTTTCTCCAATATAAAATTTATTGCATTCGCAAGGAATCTTATATATGCATTTTTTTGAGTTTTTGGTTTTGTTTGTTGGTTTTGTTTTCGATATTAAAGATTTCAGTGTATTTCTTGTTTGGAATGCTGTTTTAACATTAAATTTTTTGCCCACTCTTTTCAATCTTTCTGACAGACCCTGTATATATGGTATAGTTGTAACTGTAATGTTGTTGTCTTGAGTAGTAGTAGTGTTACTAAACCACCACATTTCTATGGGTTACCAAAAATTCATAAACCTAATATTCCTTTAAGACCAATTGCCAGTTCTATAAATTCTCCGTGTAGTGAACTTTCAAAACTTCTTTTAAACATCATTCGTCCTATTACAGGAAGTTCTCTTTCTCATCTAAAAAACAGTGCACATTTCTTGGAAAAACTCTCTCATATAGAATACAAAAATACTTTTACAATAGCAAGTTTTGATATAGTAAATCTTTATAACAATGTTCCTGTTTCCAAAACACTTCCAATAGTAAAACAACTACTAGAACGGGACTTTTCATTAAATCAACGAACTCAGTTATCAATTGATACAATAATGGAACTACTAACATATTGTACCTAAACTACATACTTTCAATTAAACGATGACTTTTACCAACAGGATTTTGGCATGGCCATGGGTTCTTGTCTCTCACCAGCATTAAGTAACATATTTATGGAAAACTTTGAACAAGAAGTAATTTTATCAAAAGAAAATAAACCTTTAATTTGGTGGCGTTACGTTGACGACATTTTCGTAATTTGGGAACACAATTTTGAAGAACTAGATAAATTATTAAATGACATAAATAACAAAGAGCCAACTATCAAATTTACCCTAGAAATTGAAGAAAATAACAAACTATCTTTCCTAGACATATTAATAACAAAAACAGAATCTTCATTCGAAACAGAAGTTTATAGAAAACCAACTCATACAAACAGACACCTAAATTTCAATTCAAATCATCCGAATACAGTAAAGAAAGGTGTCATTAAGTCATTATATGATAGAGCAAAGAGCAACTGTTCTGATGATAATAAATTCAACAAAGAAAAAATAATTATAAAGAATGTTCTCACTGGAAACAATTACCCCACAAAATTTATCAACAAAGAGTTAAACAGACTTGAACAGAAAACAAACCTTCCGACTCAACCCAGAACTTCTCTAAACACTACTACTACTCAAGACAACAACATTACAGTTACAACTATACCAGATATACAGGGTCTGTCAGAAAGATTGAAAAGAGTGGGCAAAAAATTTAATGTTAAAACAGCATTCCAAACAAGAAATACACTGAAATCTTTAATATCGAAAACAAAACCAACAAACAAAACCCAAAACTCAAAAAAAATGCATATATAAGATTCCTTGCGAATGCAATAAATTTTATATTGGAGAAACATCGAGACCATTAAACGTACGAATAAATGAACACAAGAATTACATTAAGAAACGACAATTTGAAAAATCAAAAATTTGTGAACATGCTTGGGACCTAGGCCATAAAATACAATTTGACAATTCAACTATACTTCACAAAGAACAACATAACACAAAACGAAAAATAAAAGAGTCTGCCTTAATTCTTTTGAATGAAGACGATTGTATCGCTTCTACTTTTGTAGAATTTGATCGTATCTGGTTACCGACAATTAAGGAAGAAATTATTAATGGTAACCTCCTTTGGAACAACCCAATATCGGGATAGTTCATAAGGTTTTTCCTAGGTTTTCCCTTATGACGTTAATGGGATCACTGAAACAATAGAATTCTTTGATCGCATTTTTGGCGAATGCGCTATCTTATAACAAAGTCGTACCTAGGAACGCCACTTATAAATTCTAAAGACAACTCTTTCAAATTCTTCTAATTTGAAAGCTGGTTAACTATAATTCATGATCTTTAGAATTTTTTGTGCTACCTGTATATCTAAAAACAACAAATTTTCTAATGTCAATTTTAAATGTCATAAATCAAATTTTCATTTTACAATCTACATCAATAAATATAAAGCCATTGACAACGAAGTCAGAATATATTTCTGCAATATACGTCGTTTTATTTCTGTTGTGGTGTTATTGCCCAAAAAAACTTAAAAGTTGATGTTTGGTCCTTCTATCCGGATTTTAGATCAATCTTTTGCTTTTAGTTCCTTCAAAAATGCTAAAAATTGCTGCCCATATATATATTTCGCCTCTTTAGGACTTTTCAAGGCAACTTGATAATGAAATTGTAAATAAATAATCTGTGTCGACAACTCAAAAGTTTATTTATTATAGATATGTCTCAAAATGAGGTCAGTCATTGGTTGTGAGGGGTGCATTTGATTTTATTATGTATATATATATATATATATATATATATATATATATATATATATATTTATTTCTAGTGGTTCGAGTTGTATTTCCATGATAAATAACTTCTTAATCGATCATATCAAAATAATGACTCTTTTCTATGTATTGTGAGTTATATTCGTTTGCGTAAGAATGTGAATCAGATTATGTTGGACAAATTGATAAGGGTATCAAATATCGGTTAAAAAAACATCAAAATGCTGTTTTGAATACAATTTCAATTAAATCCACTGGAAGCTATAGGGAACTCAACAGATTTAAGAGGCAGCTGTTGTGGGTGCACTATAAATTACTTACTTATCTGGAGTGTAGACGTTTCTAGTGCAAGTCTAGATGGGTTTTTAATCTGTATATTAATAAAGCGATATATCTTGAATTTTTGCTTTTGCGAACTGTTATTTGCGTCTGAGATAGATTTGTCAGTGCCCAACGTTATTATTTTAATGTTCATCTAGCTTTATTAATCCAGAGTAAGTAGTAAAAAGAGGAAAAAAGTAATTTGGTAATTACTATCAAATACGTAGGTCGAATGTTTGCATATGCTTCAACTTGTTTTTATGAATATTAGTTACAGCACACTAGATTTCATAAAAGCAATATGAAGCGCCCAATTAAATATTCGTTTACTGAATAATTTCAGGCAATATATCGGAAAATTTTGAACAGCTAATTTGTTTGATATTGTAAATAGCACATAACAATTTTGACAGACTGATTTAGCAGAGCAATTTGAAATATCACAGATTAAAACTCTCAAATACGTTTTTGGATTAACAAAATATTTAAATTCTAAAATTAATCAATTTTACTAATAACTGTAAATATGAATTTTAATAGCGAAAGCAGTTCCAATCAAAAAATGTGTTTGTCCATATTAACAGAGATTAAATATCAAGATTTTACATTTAGTTAAGCTGGCTACCTAATACGGTGTTTTTATTATAACTGTTATTTTATTCTTCAGTAGCATCTTCCACAGATTTACTTCGTTAGTTATTAGTCCAATTGTTTGAAATTTCATGGCTTTGCATGTAATCGAACTGTGATGATTTCGTATGTGAGCAATTCCATTGCATGAGTTAAAATCTGTTTTTGGCCAGTATTTTCATGAGTTTTTGGTTGAGCGCTAGTACAGCTGATTTGTTTCATATGAAATGGTATAATAGACGTCATAAAAATTCTTCCAGGAAATCAATTATTTGAACCATTTCTTTTACAATTTTGATTTAAATGCCTCACAACATCATGAGTTTTTACAAGAGCAAACGATGCCATCTGCCAGAGCAAGTTAGAAAGTCTTAGATCATCATACAATCCGTGTATGATACGTCATAATGCAGCTTTCGCAAAGTATTATTTAAAAAAACTCTCCTAATAGAATATTTTACGAAGAATGAAGGTATGTTATGGCTTGCTTGATGTTTTTTACGGGGACACATTATGAAAAAAAGACTCATCTAAAGTTGATAAAGATTTTGCAAGTTTAGGAGTAAGATGTCCTGAAGAGGACACATGCGAATATGTCAAAACGTCGTTATTTGCACAACAATTTTCTAAAAAGTCATGACACATTTTTTACTATATATATTATTATAATTATAATACATTATTGTTTAGAAAACCGGAGGAGAATCTCAGAATGGCAATATCCAGAGGCATCGGTCCAGTACTGACGACAGAAGTAACAGCATCTGCGACACTGGATTGGGTATGGCCACCCCGGGTGGTTTACCGACCAGATCACGCCCTTCAAGTAAAATGACGAAGTACGTGGAATGCTGGGGGGCAGATAAACCTTTTGCGAATATCGCTGAGTCAACATTAGCGAAAAACATCGAATTGACGGTGAGTTAATTAAATTTTTACCGTTCTCTTGATTCCAAATTAATAACAAGACTTGTCTTGCAGGTTTTTTAATTACGTTATATACAGGGTTTCCCAGAATGTGTGAAAAATCTTGCGTTTTTGGTTAGAAAACAAAAAAACAGCATGACGACCTAGTTATAGCTTTGCTATTCGTAACGCTATCCATATATTTAATATGATGGCCATTAGATAACTTCACAAAAACCCACATTTAAACATTTGGATTGTTTGGTTTGTCAGGGATAATCTAGTTTCAAAACAATAGTGACAGTTTTACACACTGTTCGATAAATGCACAAAAATTATAATTTTAGACAGTCTGATACTTTTTTATTGATACCGAACAAAATAAACAGTTTCCTAGAATTATTATAGGAATTTGTCATACTTATTATTTTTTTGGATTAACCTTCACTGGGAGACACATATTCTGGGAAATTACCCATATTCTGACACACACATTCACACATATACAGGGTGTCCAACAAAGGTGGGCGGTTACCTGTAACTAAAAAAAATATCAATATTAAAATTCTGAAAATTTGGCAAGCCATTAGGTTCTATGTTACTAAAATATTTTCAGAACTGTGGACAATAACTTTCTTATGCCAAATGGAACACCGTGTATCTTATTGCATATTTGGATGCTAGTTAAATTCTAGATAAATTTTATTAATATGTTATCTCTAAATTTAACCAAAAATGACAGATGAAGTCCTGTGGGTTTTTTGGCATGTCGTATTGGAAGACTTAAGCCAACAAACAGCGCTGAAAAAAATCACCTCTTTTTCTACAGGGTGTTCTTAAAAGAAAGTGAAAATAACATTCACAATATGCTTAAAATACAAAATTTTCAAATGCAGAGTTTTTGTATCGATATTTTTTGAGTTACAGATAACCGCCCATCTTCGTGGGACAATTTTATATATATATATATATATATATATATATATATATATATATATATACAGGGTGAGTTTTTTTTGATGATCAGTATGGGGATCTCGGAAACTAGCGGAGATAGAGCAATGGTTGCATTGGGAAAGAATTGCAGTTTTACTGGTTCAATTTAAGGACACTTTCGGATTTTTGTAAAAAGTCATGGCTTACTAGATATTTTGAAAAAACGAAAATCTGTCGATTTAGTCAAATCTCTCAAGCTCCTTTGTTTTTGATTTTATAAAAAAAGTGTAAATATCAAAATTGAAGGGAATTGTATCCCGAATATAATTCTCATGTCCTCAAATTTATCTTTTTTTGAATGGATACCATAGTTGGCTATGACCTCAAAAAATCGGATATTTTTAGAGCTTTTCAACGATATAATACTCGATATAGTTATTCATAAAAATAACGAAGTTATGGATGCTTTTCTCTCTTATTTTCACTTTTAACGTAGGTAGCCATGAAACAGATTGATTTATTAATAACTATTCCAAAAAACATTGAAAGATTTTTTATATCAGATATAACGAAAAAACTAAAAAAGTAGGTACTTACTAAAAACTTAAGAAATTAAAGTACATAATAATGGTTACAATTTATGTTCGAAAAGTCCAACATTGTTATTTAGACAAAAATTGCATCTTTTTAAGATTGACATTACCGCTTTCCTCACAGACCGCCTATCAATTTCTTCAATTGCTTCAAATACCGTCTCCCTTAGGTCACCAACTGTCTCATACTTTCTTTTGTATACTTTGTTTTTTAGCGCACCCCATAAATAGAAGTCTATAACCGCCAAACCGGGGTGGCCATTCGCGTGGGCCACTTAGATAATATCTATCCAAGAGTTTGGATAGATATTATCTAAGTGTTGTCTTACTAATAACGAGTTAGGAGCAGGTGCTCCATCATGTTGAAACCACTCAATTTCTAAACAAGTTCTCAAATTCAAATTATGCAACATGTCCTGAAAAGTGTAATGCAAGAAATGCAACTGGCGCTCCCCAGTAAGTGATTCGTCATAGATAAAAGGCCCCAGAATAGTAGACCCTATGATATCACACCAAACATTAAAACCAAATTTTATATGGGGTCGTCTTTGTTCTACATGGAAAGGGTTTTCATTAGCTTAGATATGCTCATTGTGTCTATTGAACATACCGCAGTTAGTAAATATAGTTTCATCTGACCATAACACTTTTAATGGAAATTGTGGATTGTCAAGGCACATGTCTCTAAACGATGTGCAGAACAAAATACGTCGATGTTCGTCACCAGCATGCGAAGTGCGAGTAACTGAAAGTTTGTACGGGTGGACCTTGTGTGCATTCAGTGTCTTAACTACAGTTCGTTGAGGTGTGCCAGCTTCTGCCGCAATCTCACGAGTTGATGTAGATGGATTTTGACTTACCATTGCCAAAACATTTATTTGTGCTGCCTCGTTCATTTGATTACGTTTCTTTGGTGGTTTAGTAAAAGATCCATATATGCGTAAACTATCGTAAAGCCTGTTAAATGTACATAGAGCAGGTTGACAACGATTAAAATATTTATGAAAGTATTCCTCAGCTGTACGAACTGAATTTTTATGGCATATGATGTAACATTCCACCATATTCAGTTTTTCTTCGTTAGAATATTCCATTTTATGAGGAAAACTTGTCAATATCGACTGTCAGTTCATTACTACTAATGGAATTACTCTCAAATGAGGAAACGTCAAAGTGAAAACAATCTTTTTCATGGCTACCTATATTAATAGTGAAAATAAGAGAGATAATCACCTATAACTCCGTTATTTATATGAATAACTATATCGAGTATTATATCGTTGAAAAGCTCTAAAAATGTCCGATTTTTTGAGGTCATAGCCAACTATGACTTCCATTCAAAAAAAGATAAGTTTGCGTCATATCTCGAAAACGAGAGCTGTCACGCAAACGAGGACATGACAATCATATTCGGGATACAATTCCCTTCAATTTTGATATTTACACTTTTTTGTAAAATCAAAAACAAAGGAGCTAGAGAGATTTGACTAAATCGACAGAATTTCGTTTTTTTCTAGTTAAATTGGGCCAGTAAAACTGCAAATCTTTACCAATTTAACCATTGCTCTATCTCCGCTAGTTTCCGAGATCCCTATACTGATCATAAAAAAACTAACTCATATATATATATATATATATATATATATATATATATATATATATGCAATATGTTGAAACAAATTACACATTATGTTTATAACTATTCTTAAACTTTCTAAATTTTAAAATTTTTGCAAACTTCTTTCAATATATTTGTTCATTATTTTGTTTTATTTCTCTTACAGTCGAATTCGTATCTACAGGTTGGTCAGTAGTACAAAAAATTTTCACGTGTGTTCTAATATTAATAGATAAGAATCCAACTAATATTTCTGTTCCGTGTGTAACAGTTTTAAACATGAGTTGATTGTGATAACAACTTACATAATTAACTTTTTCAATATTAACCAAGGTGCATATAGAAACAGGGTTTTAGGGTACATAAATACCGACAAGGTGAGTGCCATAATGAGAATGAGAAATGCTATTGGTGTCATAACAACAGTAATAAAACTTCTTCTTCTTCCAATGGTACGACAGCCCTATTGGGCTTTGACCTTCCTTAGTTCTAGTTTTTTTACACCAAGCATCTCATTGGCATCTTTCTATTTAAACTTTTTTGCAAGGATTATTCCAATATCTAAACACTGCAAGCTTTTAACTAAGGAAAAGAGCCCTCAACCAGAAAAACAGAATATATTCGTCAGGGGTTTAAGAAGATTAATAGTAATCAATTTTCGTAAAAGTATAAGATAGCTGCAGTACCTAAACAATTTCAGGAGTGGTAAGGATAACAAAATGACCGCCATTCCAGGGTACTATGATGGTAGTAACCTGAAATGGCCATAAAATAAAGCAAGGAAAAAGAAAATATCTAAAGAGACGCAACATATTGATAAATACATAATGCTATATAATGGAGTAGATTAAAATACAAGAACAGTGACATTATATATCCACGAAAATGGAAAGAAACTGTAAAAGAAAATGACTTACATTTCAGAATCGCAAAAATAAATGAAGGAACTGTAACAATCATAGCAGTGTAGCAGTGTAGCCTTTGCGATAAATTACAAAAGTTTCTTAATAAATATAGTCGAACCAACCAAATAATCTAACGCCAGTTTTAATGCAAGAATCAGCATGAAGAATATGGCAGGTTCCTTAGGGAGGGAGGTTATGTAATGAAGATCGAAAACACCTTAGGCAATTTACTACCTATAGCCTTAAAGTGGTTAGAAAGTAGAGATATGTGCATGTACAGCATATTCACCTGATCTGAGTACCAGTGAAATGTCGTTTGTCTGAATCAAGTCTTCAGCTTATAGATACCCGTTTTTGCCTAAAAAATATACTCAATATTTGTTGAACACTGTTTTTAATTCAACTAACAGGACTTTTTGCTGCAACGCTTTAACTGAAAATCCAAGGATTTAATTCAGTAAATGCTGCAGCCGTTAATCGTATTTGTCGATTTTGGGAAGCGATATCACTTCAATTGGTATTTTATTTTCAGACTCTTTCAATGATCGAGTCTAACTTACTGCCAGATAGGAGTACGTGCTTGGAATGGAAGTAAGTACATTAACTTGATTATGATTTATTTGCGGAGTTACTCTAAAATATCTCTTATGCAGACAAATTTGACCAAGAGACTTTTATAAACTTACAATCAATACAATTACAGAGCGGTTACGTCATATACAAGGTTGCGGTTAGACATTTTTGCAGATAATTATTTAAAACATTGTGTGGAGGTAATGATACTGATGCACTTCACCTGTCAGAGATATTGAATACTCTCTTCGAGGTGTCATTCCTTTGTACGCAAGACAATATATATTATATATTACATATATTGTTTCTGGTCAGGGAACCTTCAACAGTTGCGCTTCCCGCAATTGAATGTCCTCTCGAACACTTCTTTATGTATTTGATACATTTCGTTAAATTTGAAGACGCGATATGTAAGACCGACATCTAGGATTTTCGAGAGAATTAGCACACCGAGGTTCCGAAAATTTAATTTGACATTCTGTCCTAGGAGTTAAGGGAGAACAGCAATTACACGGAACGGCTCCAGATTCGGAACCTCTGTGTGCTAATTCTCTCGAAAATCCTAGATGTCGGTCTTATATCTCGCGTCTTCAAATTTAACGAAATGTATCAAATACATAAAGAAGTGTTCGAGAGGACATTCAGTTGTGGGAAGCGCAACTGATAAAGGTTCCCTGACCAGAAACAATAGAATATATGTTGTATATAATATATAATATATATTGTCTTGCGTACAAAGAAATGACACCTCGAAGAGAGTATTCAATATCTCTGACAGGTGAAGTAACCTGAAAATTTTATCGTGACATTCTGTCCTAGGAGTTAAGGAAGAACAGCAATTACACGGAACGGCTCCAGATTCGGAACCTCTGTGTGCTAATTCTTGCGAAAATCCTAGATGTCGGTCTTATATCTCGCGTCTTCATTACTTTCTTGTTCTTTTTGCATTTACTTACCTAGTAATTTTGTTAATTGCTCTTGTTCTTATTCTTTATTTGTTCATTTTGCTTGTCTTCATTATTTATTATCTGGTGCCTATATGGATTCGTATACAAAGTCTTTATACAAATGACAAAAATTACAGTTATATTATCTATATGAATTCGGTTGTCATTCTTGAATCATCGACAGAAATTATGTTCCTTGCGTGAATTATTTAAGAAACTTTCTCGATAAATCTCGAATGCTAGTCAGGATCTTTTTAGTGAATGTAAGGTAATTTGGTTTGCATAGCCTTGAAAGCACTTAGAGGGCAATTATAACAGTTTGGAGTAAAATTGAAATGTCAATTACGTTACAACTTCATTAATTTCGGTTTTAGTTATTAACACTTTGTTACTACATATTTTCCTTTAAATAATTCAAAACTTTTATATAATTATTACAGAAGCTTCCGTTTTTTTTTCTACGAGTTTAGATAACTCTTTCAGAAAGATCGTCTGAAGGACGTATTGAAAATCCTCTTAACGTAACATAATATGCTTCAATCAAATCTTTCGCACTTGGGATCGGGCTTTCAGCTGGTTAGCCTCCTATTTTTACTCGTAATAAAATTCAAGCGTTGTTGGAAAAATTCTCAGCTTCGTAATTTTTCACTGTCACAACTCTTCTTCTACTACATCGCACTTGAACAAAACCATTTGTCACTATCACTCATCAGAAATTCCATTTAATTCTAGTTTTTTTGGATTACATGGTGTGTTCATATGATCAATGAAGTAATTTTAGTATTTAATGTATTTAGACTTAGAGTGCAAATATTGTTTTATAAATTTCTCACAAGCAAATAAACATAACGTATTTATTTTTACACAATTATAAAAATTACAAAATGTGTTTTTTCTCGGTAACATTTTAATATTGTAATAGATTTAGGCTCAATTAAATAACTCTTTAAAACTCAAATCTCACTTTATTTACTTTCTACAATCTTCAACTTTACAATAAACATTCTAGTTCTCAAAATAATATTACTTTACTGCAACCGAAAATAGTCCTTAATGTGGTTACAAAGAGACATTAGAAACGTCCATTATATTCGACTGATCTCTTGACGGGTCTCTATAGCTCTGTGGTGAAAGTGCTTTCACGTGGTACTCTGGTACTACATTGACCCATGATCACTGCATAAATCTTCACCGAAATACGTAACAATATATTAATATAACTGAATACGAAGACAATGGGGGTGTGGTATTAGTTATCGAGCCACCCAACGATGTTTTTAACGACTATGCATTTTTTAAACGGATTGCTGTTATTTCACTTTGTATTTGCGGGTACATTCAATAACCAAGTTTCAATACTAACAAAGTTTATTCAATTTCAATAATCACAATTTCCTCTATACAACATTGTTTTTGAGTCTTACGAAGTTCTGCAACAGTACTTGATGCACTACTGTTCAAAAACTATAATGACCGACTGACGCCATTTGAAATTTTGTATTTCAAGAAAATTCTACTTACACAAGCTTTATGAATTTTCATCACATTTCTTCCTACATTCACGATGCTTTATGAACAATGCTGTGTGCACTAATCGAACATTTATCTAATTCAACTAGCAAAGTTTTATAAACGTCGTTCTCAAAATATTTTACAATTCATTAAACTAATAAAATGACTGACTACTTCGAAGTAAAAACTAATACCGTTTATTTCAACGGTCTACATTCTCAAAATACTTTACGACGTTAGTTAAATTCTGTCGATTTAGTCAAATCCCTCTAGCTCCTTTGTTTTTGATTTTATAAAAAAGTGTAAATATCAAAATTGAAGGGAATTGTATCCCGAATATGATTGTCATGTCCTCGTTTGCGTGACAGCTCTCGTTTTCGAGATATGATACAAACTTATCTTTTTTTGAATAGATACCATAGTTAGCTATAACCTCAAAAAATCGGACATTTTTAGAGCTGTTCAACGATATAATACTCGATATAGTTATTCATAAAAATAACGGAGTTATGGATGCTTTTCTTTCTTATTTTCACTTTTAACGTAGGTAGCCATGAAATAGATTGATTTATTAATAACTATTCCAAAAAACATTGAACGATTTTTTTATTAGGTATATCAGATATAACGAAAAAACTAAATAAGTAGGTACTTACTAAAAACTTAAGAAATTAAAGTACATAATAATGGTTACAATTTATTTGAAGACACGAGATGTAAGACCGACATCTAGGATTTTCAAGAGAATCAGTACACAGAGGTTCCGAATCTGGAGCCGTTCCGTGCAATTGATGTTCTCCCTTAACTCCTAGGACAGAATCTCACGATAAAATTTTCAGGTTAATTCACCTGTCAGAGATATTGAATACTCTCTTCGAGGTGTCATTCCTTTGTACGCAAGAGAGTATTCAATATCTCTGACAGGTGGCATCCATAATTCCGTATTTTTATGAATAACTATATCGAGTATTATATCGAATACTCTTTTCGAGGTGTCATTCCTAGATGTCGGTCTTAAATCTCGCGTCTTCAGAGTACTATATCGTTGAAAATCTCTAAAAATGTCCGATATTTTGAGGTCACAACCAACCATGGTTTCCATTCAAAAAAAGATAAGTTTGTGTCATATCTCGAAAACGAGAGCTGTCACGCAAACGAGGACATGACAATTATATTCGGGATAAAATTCCCTTCAATTTTGATATTTACACTTTTTTTATAAAATCAAAAACAAAGGAGCTAGAGGGATTTGACTAAATCGACAGAATTTCGTTTTTTCAAAATATCTAGTAAGCCATGACTTTTTACAAAAATCCGAAATTGTCATTAAATTGGGCCAGTAAAACTGCAAATGTTTCCCAATTTAACCATTGCTCTATCTCCGCTAGTTTCCGAGATCCCCATACTGATCATCAAAAAACTCACCCTATATAATACTATCCTACAAATAAAGATATAATAGTGACAACCCCATAGCCAATGTCGACACATCCAGAGAGATCGTTTTCATGTGGCCTAATTTTATTAGAATAGCAACTATTTTTCGTGTTGTACCCCATAGAACTTTTCATTGGTTTTTATCTATCCATCAGCAGACTGGGTATTCTGGTTTACTTTCCGAACCAGTTTTGTCATTTTTTTAACTCTATCCCTCTCCACTTCTAGTTGGTCCTATTTTGCTATATTGTTATATCTACCAATTACTTCATCATTATAGATTGCTCTTTAGGTGTTGAAATGATGACACGGTTTCAATAGTTGCTCATTGACATTTAATTTATTTATTCCTATTTTCTTCTTTAGGCGTCACATTTAATATCATTATCTAGTTTTACTCATAACTAGTTTGCCGTTCTATTTCAAATACCCATACATTTAGCAACCTTTGCAGTTTACGTTTTCTATGTAACATTTCTACCAAGTCATCCACATATAGTTACTTAATTTGATTGTTTTTATGTTTCTGTGGCCAATTCTTTCATGTCATTCTTCTTCTTTCTACTTAACAGTCTATACTTTATTAATTACATCCATGAAAATTTCTATTGTTTGAATACTTAAATCATAAATCTAAAGTTCCCCAGTTACTCTTGCTAACAGAACAAAAAATGAATAACATGTGCAGGTATGAGGAAATTTTTTTTTACACCCGGTACACATGCTTATTTACACATTCCAAATTTAATTCGTTTTTGTCGACAATTCCAACCCCTTAAATGGTTTAAAAGGGAAACTAAAGAATTTCAATTTAAGAAATTGTGTTCTTGGGGACGTCTGTAGTCATTCTGGAAAACAAATATTTTATTTACACCCTCATTTGAATTTAATCGATCTTAAGGTTCCTGAACATTACCATTTCACTGTTCGGGTATCAACCGTAACGATCGTTTGGGTTTTACCCAAATGACACAGTTTAAATGTTTCCAAATGAGTTATTTGTTCGTCAATTTATCACTAATGGAGACAATAAAAGTTGTCTTGACTTATCCTTCTCTGTAGGAATATCGTCAATTAGAGTGAAAAGGATCCTGAATTGCAATGAAATAAAATGTGGAAAAAAAGTGGAGTAAAAAAATAATTAAGATCCCTTAAAATCACCAAACGGTTAAATTTTCACTATTTATTTATTTTTATTTGACATATGTTTCGCCAAGTCTGGCTTCTTCAGAAATTTTCAAGTTCATTAACAGAATTAATATGACAGCCAACTACAAGAAAAATAAATAAAAGAAGGATTGTTTGTTTCAACGGTCATTTTTGCACAAAAACAGTAACAGTTACGAAAAAAACTCAAGAAATTCAAATGTAAAAACACAGTTTTTCACCCTAACACCAAACCTTTATTTTAAACACTCAACGACGTTTCAACAACTTTAAGTTGTCATCTTCAAGGAGTAAACCAAACTAAATCCAAATTACGATTTTCTCTAATTTATACCTACCACTAAAGTATTACTTAAGTAATTAGTTCAAAGGGTAAATCCTAAGTACCTGAATTCTAAATAACAGATTTCAAATATAAGGCAGATTTTATATTTATTTATTTATTTATTATAAGTTAGCGAAGTGGTTAACAGAACGATTCGAAAATTTACCTTGTCCACAGCAAAACGTTTCGCTGCAAACTGGATAAATTTTGGTATCGTTTGATGTTAGTTCTTTATTTCCTCGTGTACCCATTCCACAAACTCTGAAGTACCTGGAGGACTTACTGCGTGAAAACTCTTTTTGTGAGGCAGAAATTAATGACTTAATTTCCCTCACAAAATTATGTATGACCCAAAATTATTTTCAGTTTGGATGTTGCTTTTATGAGCAGAAGAAAGGAACTGCAATGGGAAACCCCTTGTCACCGTTCCTTGCCAACTTTTTTATGGGCAGGTTCGAAGTTGAAGCAAAAAATGACTCCCAGTATTTTCCTAGGGTATGGATACGGTACGTGGATGACATATTTGCTATATTTAATACTAATGTATTCAAGGTTAATGATTTTGTTATGTATCTTAACAATAGGTTTGCTTCTATTAAATTTACATATGAACAGGAACAAAAGGGTACCCTACCATTTTTAGATGTATTAGTTTTAAGAAATAATAGTGATAAGTTAGAGTTTGAAGTATATAGGAAGGATACTATATATATGTCTAGTCGTAGGCTTTCACGGATGGAACAATGTGAAGAAATATTTATCCGGGAATACATCCGTTCGTTACATTGATTCATCTTTGAATCCTGCAGACGTTTCGCCAAGGACTCATTTGGCATTCTCAATGCGTAGTTACGGTGAACTGAGAGGTGATCTGTCTGCCTGAGCTGTTTATTTTATATGTCTCCGTCGGAGGTCGTATCGCGTCTGATTGGTCGGTATTGACTCCACCCCCTTCGCTGCCGTGTCGGGTGTTTTGCTTGTTGACGGGTTTGTATTTTTCGTAGCTAATTGTGTTTTATTTTGATGTTTTGATATAATTGTCTTCCATGTGTTAGAGAGGTGCAGGGCGTCGTCTCTTTTATTTAGTTGTCCAGTTTTCTCAATTTCAATAGCTTCTCGTATTAGTCTGGTTTTGTAGTGAGGAGTTTGTGAAATCTGTTTACAACTATTGAAATTGATTTTATGGCCCGTTGGTTGCTGGTGTTGGAACAGGGCCGATGTCGTTTGTTTATTTTTGATAGCTAATTTGTGTTCCTCTAAACGGGCTGAAATTCTCCTGTTCGTTTGTCCGACGTATACCTTATCGCACGTTCCGCAAGTTATACTATATACCCCTTGGTTTTCAAGTTGTACTTTTGGTTTGGGATTTCCTAAACTGGTGCCTATAGTCTGGTGCGGTTTGTATGCTGTCGCTATGTCATGCCTTCGAAGAATTCGGCCAATTCTGTCCGTTGTCCCTTTGATGTATGGTAAGACTACTTTTGGTTTTTCGGTGAGGTCATCTTTTGGTTTTGGCTCATGGTCTTGTTGTGCTATTGCTTTTTTGATAGTATGGTTTGTGTATCCGTTTTGTCGTAGAGCTGTAGTTATCTGTTTTAATTCGTGTGTTTTGTTATTGTCGTCTGTCAGTCGTATGGATCTGGAAATTAGCGTGTTGGCAACTCCCTGTATTTGAGATGGGTGGTGATGAGATTTGTAGTTTAAATATCTGTTCGTGTGTGTCGGTGAGAGGTTTGAAAATGAATAGAAAACTATTAGAGAAATAGCTGCATGTAATGGTTATCCAACAGATATTATAAATAAATTAATTAGGAAGAAACGGCTTCGGTTACGAATGAAAGAAGTGTCAACTTTTCGAAATGAGTCACAAGAACAAAAGTTTGTCTCGGTTCCGTACAGTCGTTATACTAGGAGCTTTAAGAAAGTTTTTAAAGAACTTCGTATGAAGGCGGTGTATAGAACAACTACAACACTATAGCAATTGTTGGGCAATCCTAAAGATAAACTTGCTGATTTTGAGAAGTCCGGTATTTATGAAATCGAATGTAATGATTGTGATTTAAAGTATTATGGAAAGACACACAGATCTATCAGTAGCCGTTTCAAAGAGCATATTGCCCATTTGAAATACGGAAGAGCGGATAAATCTAGTGTTGCACATCATGTTTTAGAACACAACCACTCTGTAGATTTATCTTCTTTAAAATTAGTTAAACAAGTAAATGATTATAGGGAACTGGACTCTCACGAAAGCATTATGATTTATAAAAATAATAAACTAATGAATTCAGATAAGTGTCCTATTCCATACAGTTCATTGTATAGTTTACTTTCTAAGAATCCATAAAATAAGTATTAAAAATGTCATTACTTAATAATGTAGCGTAAAAGTAGGTAGGTAATTAAGGATTATCCTAATTTACATATTTGCATTATATAAAATCTGCTTTATCTTTGAAATCTGTTATTTAGAATTCAGGTACTTAGGATTTACCCCTTGTACTAATTATTTAAGTAATAGTTTAGTGGTAGGTATAAATTAGAGAAAATTGTAATTTCGATTTAGTTTGGTTTACTCCTTGAAGATGACAACTTAGAGTTGTTGAAACGGCGTTGAGTGTTTAAAATAAAGGTTTGGTGTTAGGGTGGATTACTGTGTTTTTACATTTGTGACACACTAAAGGTTCCACAGCTTTTCCGTTCAACAAATTCAAGTTGTAGAGGCAGGAAGAACACGTGACCCCAGAAAAGTACCACTCTGTAGATTTTCATAACTGTTTCTGTAATCTCATTATGAAGACTTCATAAAGGCATTAAAGCCCCAAAATTGAACCAAATATCTCGAAAACTGTAGTAGTCAGAAGAAAAAAAAATTGAAAAAATCTGAAGATTTCAACATATGTTCATAGGAAGTTTTCAAAAAATGACTCGAAAAACCACATATTGAAATTTTTCGCATTTGTTCATTTACACCCCGTATAAAGCTTGACGCCTATATATTTAATAATATAAAAAACGCGATGATAAATCCTTTTGAGCAGATCTCTATATCAGACAAACATCCTTCGTACTAATTTAAAACTTTTTCTCATTACTTAAACTCTGCGTTCAGATTGAGTTTCCCATTTGTAATGTAAACTCTGGTAAACTAGTTTAATGCACTTTGAAATTATGTACGTAAGCTTTCCAATCTATATCTGGAAGTTTGTCTATAATAATAAAGTGAAACATTTAATCAAAGAGGCAATTACTGATGCTGTAAGAAAAGTTTGATAAATTCAAAGTAGGTTACGCACAGAAAGTCGTTGAAAAGAAATCTGCATTGCAAAAACAAATGAAAATTCATATTTCTAGCAATTGGGTTCTATTTGGTAAAATTTATCAAGCTGTATAAAGTTTGTTGTTATCTAGAATGTCTCTGAAAAAGCCTTTAAATAATGCACATGTTTAATCTCAAGTTATGACTGTTTTATTATTACTTTTTATAGAATTCATTTTGTCATCTACATTTTAACATCATATTTTAAATAAATGTTCAGATTTTAGCCAATACTGCTTTATCCTAAGAGATTTGACTAACCTCAGGTCAACTTTCTATCCAAGATTTATTCCAAAATACACCAAAAAATGTATGTACACCGAAAACAATAGAAGGAATCCACATTTTTCTATTGGGGAAAGATCATGACAAATTAATAAATAACTGTAAAGGCCTTCTAGGGGAAGACATTCATAGCTGGAGATAAATGTCCAAAATCCTAGTAATGGATACTTATTTCTCTTGCCAACGCCGTTCTGAGGCATACCTTACATGCCTCATGATCCTTACAAACAATTTCTACGTTTTCCTTGTTTTCTCAGTCCTTTGTTCCCAATTCATCCCACAAGAAGACCTTGGACTGTTGTTTGGTTCATGCAAGACCTTAGGTTCCGCAGATGGGTTCTTCAGATCTGTTCTTCAATAGTCCATTTCTGCACCCGCTTAGATATTGAAGGTCAATTCCTCTTTAGCCCTAAGTTCTAGTACAAACTGCACCCAATGTGTCTTCCCTTTAATTCGTCGAGCGAGTTTTTCAATTATTTAGCCCATCAATTTATCTTGTTCTTCTTCTTCATTTCAAATTTTCAAAGACTGATCAGTTCCAGATATTTAGTTCTCTTCAAAAAATTTTTTAGTGCTTCTCAAAGACCTTAAACTTTTTTTCATGGGTTATTTTGAAGATCTTCTTCAGGGCCACCTATCTGAGGAGGGCAGATGTGACTCTACCGAAACGTCGTCATTTTACCGTCAGTCCCAGGAAAGATCTGTTATTAACAACGCGGATGAATTCCCGGATACTATCTGACGTATACATAGTTAAATAGTTATGCAGGATCTTCTTGGTGTGGACGTTGCTTAATATTCTCGTGTATTCGCCCCATTACGCGATTATTGATGTCTCCGTAGTTTTTTATTTCTTCCTATTTTTAAAGCTTGTTAATATTCCTCTGGAGGTTTGCTACATAAGTATGCTTGTGTCTCACACGTCAGTCGTTAGCAAAAGATGTATATATGCATTCTATCCCTTCATCTACCGAAACAGTTTGCCAGGATGAAAGATATCGAGCGATTCGTACCTTTTTTGCTTTCGCTGGGTATTAATATTATTCATTCAGATGTTTTTAGATCTGTCCGTTCTGTCGGTTTGAATTAACTACACAACAAATCACGTTCTATAAAATAAAGCCTTTCGGTTAGATTAATTGTCTGTCGGCGATTTGTTCAACATGCTCAATGTATACTTACATGTATTCCTGGAACAAAATTTATAATTGAAACGCGTAATTTAACTCCTAGCCTACACGATAAGCGATGATTCTCTAACGCGTTTTCGTGTTCTAGAAAATGGTGGAACAGTGAAGAACTTCATCCAGCATTATTATGGTTTCAGAACAGAAAACACGAGAGGGAATACCGAAGTCAACCCGATCCAGAGTTTCGATATTATATTGCGTGTACTTCGTTTCTGTTTCTAGTCATGTGTGTGATGCAAGTTGCTACAATTCCAAGGTAGGAGAAATTTAACAGGTCTCTACTAACGTAGTAGAATAAAAAATGATATTTTGGTTTGGCAAATTATTTAAGTTTTAACATATATTATATATTTTGAATGACTGCTTTTGGTGATACATATTGAAATTTTTGGCGATGTTTTTAAAATTATACGAGGGCTGCCTTTTATATTTCTGGATTGGACAACCCTAGTGTTGCAATCTGACAACTGACAGCTCTATCGTAAAGTTTAACATTTTTGAGGTTATACGTACTCAGAACGTTTTGATATACGAGCGCTATGTGTTGTTTACAGTAACTTAAAGAATTCATTTCGGCCAAAAAATGGAATTAAACATTTTCGTGCGATTATTTTTTACAACTTTTGACGTGAATTAAGTCAGCAAGAGTGTATGGATGAACTTAATTTAATTTTTGGCGATGAAACTCCATGAAGGAGCACTGTTTATCGATGGTATGGTGAATTCAATCGAGGTCGTAGTTCACTCCAAGACGAATTTCGTGAAGGTCGTCCAAAAACAGTAGTTGTTCCGGAAACCATTGATGCTGTGCGCGAACTGATATTGCAAGATCGTCATGTGACCTATCGTGAGACTGAGTCAACCTTACATAATAGTGGGACCAGCATAAATTCAATATTGCATAAACATTTCAATGTCAAAAAAATTTGTTGGCGTTGAATCCCACGCAATTTGTCAATCGTTCAAAAAAGGCTCGTGTCGATTGGTCGAAAGAAAAGCTCAAAAAATACGATCGCGGTGCTTCAAAACACGTTTATGACATA
The DNA here is from genome assembly GCA_034190945.1 of Octodonta nipae. Lineage (NCBI taxonomy): Eukaryota > Metazoa > Arthropoda > Insecta > Coleoptera > Chrysomelidae > Octodonta > Octodonta nipae. The sequence goes on along the minus strand of CM067224.1, from coordinate 7,399,750 downwards.
GTGGCAGGTGATGAATCGTGGATTTACGCGTATGAGCCCGAAGGTAAACAGCAGTCGACTGTTTGGGTGTTTCAAGATGAGCCGAACCCAACAAAAGTTGTTCCCGCACGAAGCACTTCCAAGCAAATGATCGCCTGTTTTTTCGGAAAAACTGGACATGTCGCAACCGTACCACTAGAACAACAGAACAGTCAATTCTGAGTGGTACACAACCATTTGTTTGCCAGTTGTCTTCCAAGAAATGAGGAAAAACAACCGCCGAAGACGGATCACTCTTCACTACGACAATGCAAGCTCTCACACATCGGCTCAAACAACTGCATTTTTGACCACTCAAAACATCGATTTGTTGAGTGATCCGCCGTATAGTCCGGACTTGTCACCAAATGACTTCTTTTTATTCCCGTACGTAAAAAACAAACTGAGAGGTCAACATTTTTCGACACCTGAAGAAGCGGTTGCTGCGTTCAGAATGCATGTTTTGGAGATACCTAAATCAGAGTAGAAAAAATGCTTCGACAATTGGTTCAAACGCATGCAAAAGTGTATAGATCTTCATGGGGAATATTTTGAAAAACAATAAAGCGATTTTCGATGATTAATATTTGTTTTTGTTCTCTAATCCCGAAATATAAAAGGCAGCTCTCGTATTATATAAAACTAGGGAATTTTTCCTTGATGTAGCTTCAAATTCCAGTTCTGAATGCTTGGGTGAACTTAGGACTTAAGAAAATCCTATAAGAAATAGTCAATATGTATTAAATTGTAAGATTTTAAAGGCCAAGAAAAAAAAAGGTCAGCTGATTCCTCCAGGCAATAAGCACTTTGACACTTTGGTAAAGCTTTTATTCCTCATAAATTAATCAACACTGGACCCTAGATGAGGAAATTTTACCCATTATTGAAAGCATCGAGGTGACAAGACTCAACATTCCCTATTTGGAAGTACCCCAACTTTGGCATGGAGCCTATAAATATCATGTAAAATTCATTAATAGAATATCACGGAATGATTCGCATAAGAGATAGAGAACCAGAGTCTAGAGCCAGCACAGTAGGTGCAGCTGAGGTGGAAAGGTGAAGAAACAGCTGCCACTCTCTACGTCTACAGGTTGTTTATTCTGATGATGTGTAGAGCAAGTCGGATTTTAGTAAGCAAGACACAATATGTGGAGCCTCTGAGGGGGCATATTAAATATTTAAAATATTTTGTGAATATTCAGCATTTTAAATTGATATCTATTTTTCTGGAATGTAGATTTTTTATAAAAGAATCTTGCAATTTACTCTTTAATTATTATTTGATAATACGATATACTGGATAGCGTCCACATCTGGTTTCTATTCCATATTTTGCAGAAGTTTCATCTTGTACGGCACCCTTTCACCAACATTTGTGGTGCTTCTGATATTCGTGTATTTGTGTTGGCTAGACGGGTGTTGCGGTACAAGGCCACCTTCGGACACTCCACTGGACGAACCAGGTGCCTGTTCCCCTCCTGGGCAAATTGTTGCAGAGAGCAGATGCTTGAGATTAGCTATTTTCCTGGTATCTGTTACGTTAATATCAGCCTGTGCAGTAATTACTTTGGTAAGTTTCTTACTGATTGGTGGACTTGTTTGAATTTAATTATATTTGGATAAGAAGTTTGGTCAATTATCAACGTTTAATTGACAGAATTAAAATTTTAGGGAAGTACCGGCATTTTATAAAATTCTGCTACACACACTGATAGTTTTTCATGTTAAAGTTGCTGAAACACTAGGCTGAAAAAATTGATGTTGTTAGAAGTTTTATTGTAAAAGATAACATTTAACAACAAAACATGATTTTTGATGTATGGTCAGTGATTATTCAAAAACGGCTTGTACATTTTGATGACTTCATTGCATTAAGGAATATTACATGAAGGTAATTTAACACAACGTAAGAATTACGGTTTTCCAGAAAATCAGAAAAAACAGTATTTCAGGGCCTATATTTCAATGAATTTTAATAAATCTTCACTGTATCAAATACATAAAGAAGAGTTCGAGATGACATTCAATTATGGGAAGCGCAACTGATGAAGGTTCCCTAACTAGAAACAATATATATGTATGCTCATAATTTGTAATACTGAACTGTACATAGAACTTTATATTTTCTGCTGTGTGAATGGCCCCATCTTGAATTGTATATATAATTTTGTATTTACTACTGTTGGCAATGATATACACGTTTTGATGTTTTTGTTAAATACTCTTGGTTGATTACCATTAAGGGTACAAGCAGGGATTCCGTCACTTAAGGCTGCGAAAATTTTAAAGATCGTGGGAAAAAGCGGCATCCTTTGATGAAACTACCCACGCTCATCGGCACATGCCATGTTACGTAATCGCCTGGTGTCAATGAACTCCGGGCATAGGTTCCATAGCATGGAACGACGGCACGGAACGTTGACCGGTACGTCATAGAACGATTGACACGGGGCGTTGACGTATGTCATAGAACGGTCGGTACGGAGCGTTGACAGTTGACGTACGCCGTAGACTCGGGTCAGTGGTACAGGACGTGGAATTATAAACAAATTATTCAATTTATTACATTAGTGAAATAACTTCTCATTTACTTATATTATTTTCAATTCCTTTATTAGGACAAATAAATAATAAATATTTCACGTATCTTCTAAAGTAACCCCGGTGAATTTAGTGCCAGACTGACTTTTACGGCACAATTCACGGCTTGGTAACTATTCTATATTGTATAGAAAATCAGATTTAAGTTACTGAACATAAACTATCTCAAACGCTGGAAATTCAAGATTCAATTGCATACCTACAGCATTATCATCGGTTTTCTAACACAATTCATAGAGGAAACCGCATTGCGGCGTATAACAGGAAAATATACGAATGGGGTTGTATTTGTTGTTTGCAATAGAGGCAGCTTTGTGAGATCATTTTTATTCTAGCGTTATCTTTAGGGGGCAATCTCTGTAAAACGGCAATATAAATGCATTTCTTTTAAACAATTTCTCGTTATATGTTACATTTTATCTCAAGTGTGTTTCGATATTATTATTTCTATTTCATTTAACTAGTTTGAATTATTAACTTTATTTGGGTCTGTTATAAGTATTACAAGAATTATATGTAAATAATAACAAATATATTGTTTCGTGAAACCTTTTCTTTAATATTTTATGTCAGATTAAATGTATCTTCAAGGAGAACAGTATTTTTATTATAATGCAAATAGTTTTGTATATTTAATATACGTAGTAGCTGGATAAATACAATAAAATAGGTAAATTATTCCTATTCTTAATTTTTTTGCCATAATTAACTACAGATTTGGCAGCAATAGTGGCATTTTTTGCTAGATTAAACTCAATTAAATTGCCAGACTAGGTATTAGCACAAGCATATTGAGTACATTGCAAAAGATATAACACATATTGACTCGCTATTTAAGAGAGTGAAGATAATGTCAGTGAAATTGTTTACTATATTTTTTCTTTTTAGGAGAAGTTGTTTTTCGTCTTAGAGCATGCCGCTGATTTCGGTTTAGGAGCTTTCGGTTGTTTAGTAGAAGAGCCCTTACTGTTTTCTAGCTTTAAATACTAGCGAAACAGATGATGATGAGAATGATGTTGTCAACTATGTGGGTTTCGGAGTTCAAGTCTGCTTTCCAGTTGCGGCAACTTTCTTGTTTTTTTTTCTGCTCTCATATTCGACGGTTTCTTTGTCGTCTTCGGTTTATTGCTGGAAGCTACTCGACTTCTTTGTTACATCTCTAGTCCCACATTTTTTTGCGCTGTCCTTTTTCGTCGTTGAAACTTGTGAAGAGGATGCAACTACCAGTTTGAAAGAACCAACTTCGAGGATTTTTTGATGAAAGCCGCTACATTGTCGCCATTGACCTCGTAGTTGGCAGCAATATATTTCTAGTTAACTTGCAGAAACGTTTTTTTCTTCTTCGTCACCGTCTGGGTCTGAATTGATTAATTTGACACGGAAATTGCAGAAGTAGTTAAACTGTCAGTTTCCGTATCAGCCGTGATGATAGAAATAATTTTTATTAACTCTTGCGATAGTTGCTGATATTAACCCAGATATTTTTTGATGCAAAAAAATTACCGCAAACTGCTTGTACCCTGAATTAAAAGCCAGTCTGTAGTTAACTAACACTAACTGCAAAATCAAGAATAGCAGTTTTTGTTTTTTTGTATATATCATGTCATTGACCGCTTCACTTTCCATGATCGTTTGAAGCGAATTAAAAATATACAAAAGCGTTATTAAAAATGGTTATTTTTAATCTATACCTTTAATAGTTATTAAGATGAAGTAAAAATGTTTCAAAAAATTATTGCCTATTGTGTGTACTTTATACAGGACGATAATGAATTTTGTCGGATTTGTAACATAATGACAGGCTAAAAAAATTCCAGTATTATATGGTTAATATCGACCTATTAACCTAACTTCAAGATTTGAAGCAAGCAGATCTTGAAAACAGAAATTGTGAACTACAGTTTGCTTATATATGTCAGATTTTTTTATAAATTTGTTGATATATGCTATAAAAATTTTAAAATGGGTAATCAAAAACAAATTTAATATAATTGTTGTAAAAATAGGAATAGATTTTCAGTACAAACCATAACCATACATAATACACATGGAAATATTTCTATTTTTTAATTTGTTTCCGAACATTTTTTCAATCTAATTGTTATCCGTTATTATTTAAAAAAATATCAACATCTTGATACCTTCATAGTGTTAGCAATAGTCTGACTTCATCTTTTTATTAAAATTAATGAAATATTATTTTCAGGTTGACTACAATCCTACATCTTCAACACCAATGCCGAGTCTTCTGTCAGAACTGAAAGCATCAACTCCTCTAAAGCCAGAAAACTCCTCCGAATTCAATGTGACTGCAAACAGTGTAGATGAAATTGGAATGAATATCGCACCGATAGAAGAATATGTTCCTGTGAGTATAAAAGCATTCCTAGAAATCATCTTTGAATGATCCAAACACAAAAGACAAAGTACAGTATAACACAAAACTCGGTTTATTTTTATGAACTGAACGTTTTGGTGGATGCTTTAGAGCCTTTCTCAAGAAACAAAAAGAAGTACTATTTCGCAGGTCTCATCATAAGAGTTATTTCAAAAGATTTGAATTCGACCTCAGTCTGCCTACTCTCTACAGGACTAACAAAAGAGAAGCAGGGTCTAGACAGATCTTGAGGTGCCAATCTGCCTAGCCGTCGAGTCTTACTAGATGACTCAATTGCTTTATTATAGTTGAGGATGAATCTCAAATAATGATCGGCCTGTGTTGTGATTGGTTTGTTGGTTGGTGGTTAGATTGCTTTAGTGTGACTACTGATCTCCATGATGTTCGAAGGCAAGTGCTATCGCCCCGACGGATCATTTCACTGTTTCCATGGCTTCATGAATTGTAGAAGCCCTAAGAGAATTGACAGATATGATTGTCATGTCCTACTCCCTTCTCAAAATTAATAGACTGTCCGTTTGCATACGATGAGGGACGTGAGCTTCAATTGGAACTTTTTAGCGAAGTGAGAGCCTGTTAATAGTGTTCTAGTAGACGCGTGTAGATATTTACTGAAATGAATCATTGTTCCATATCACGAAACTCTTCCAAATGATTCGAATCACGAACGTCGATATAAATGTATCATTCGGAATTCGTATATCTCACATCTAAGTTGTCCATTCGATCATTTCTGTACACGAATCAGTGACAGTACGAGAGAAAATGACCGAAGCGATAATATGTATGATCCTACAAACGAAAGTGGCTAGAGTCAACTACGGAGCTTTCCGAACAATCATGACAGGTCACTCGACAATAGCACTCGCTTTCTCACCCCATGGATATCAACAGAGCCAAAATCACCAATAGAGTAGTCACAAAACACTTCCATCATCACATAGTATCCATACTGAACTGGCCAGCAACTATAACAACACGAAGCAGTCATCTAGTGACAGTTGAGGAGTAGGCAGACTGAAATGGCGGCTTTTTATTTTAGTCTCTGTCTTTTGAGAATAACTCCTGAGCAGAAGCTGAAACGTCGAACTTCTTGATGTTCTTGTTGTTATTGACTTGGATTGGTTCCAATGATAAACTAGTATTAACATAATGTTTTTACAGACATACCTGTATAGTTCAGCGTTAGTTTTGGCAGCGATATCTGTTTTTCTCAGGATGGGATTCATTCTAAAACTATCGCTTATGGTGCTGTCAGTTATTACGCACATAATCATTTATAGTTATTTGGAATTTTTTCAAGACTACCATAGAGAACACGACGATAAGTAAGTAAAATTATTATGTCATTATTATTCAGTTAGTATTTGATATAAATACCAAAATTATTTCTCCTAGTACGAATTTATAGCCATGGATCTTGAACAAAGAGATGAGCAACTTTTATTGTGCGTAATCTGGAAATTTTATATTCTTTTCCGTCTGCTTGACAAAGCTCGATGATGAGGAATTCAATTTAAGCTTTCAGCTATTTGAAAAGCACAAGATTAACGAGTTTTATTACTTTCGTCTGTTAAATGTCATGTCAACACTGGCAGCACTTCATTTATTTTTTGCAGATTTCCGCTGATTCCCTTCGAAATAAAAACGGCATTAGCTTTGTCTTTGGTCGTGATATTCTTTCACATTCTGGACAGGCAAATAGAATTCACCTCGAGGACGGATTATCTTTGGAAGGCCAAACTGAAAGTCGAGCAGGAAGAAGTAGAAACTATGAGGGGAATCAACAAGGTCAGTAAATTTATTATTAATCTATTTGTTACAGTTTTCAATATAGAAAATCTACCTATGTGGTTAATAAACATCAAACTGCGATCATTTTCACTTTGCATTCTCGACATATGAATTGTTGAATTTTGTTATTTATCAAGAATAAGCATTTTAGAGTTTCTGACTTAAGAATAAAAATTTTTAAAATAAACTGTAATTATGAAAATACAAGCAGGTAAGTATATACCATACGAAAAGCTTAAACAATTGCTTACAGTAAGTATTCAAAATTAGTTTCTCAACATAGGCATAGTGTCCTTTTAAATCATCCTTAAATATTTAGTACAGTATGGGGATCTCGGAAACTAGCGGAGATAGAGCAATGGTTAAATTGGGAAAGATTTGCAGTTTTACTGACCCAATTTAATGACACCTTCGGATTTTTGTAAAAAGTCATGGCTTCCTAGATATTTTGAAAAAACGAAATTCTGTCGATTTAGTCAAATCCCTCTAGCTCCTTTGTTTTTGATTTTATAAAAAAGTGTAAATATCAAAATTGAAGGGATTTGAATATGATTGCCATGTGCTCGTTTGCGTAACAGCTCTCGTTTTCGAGATATGACACAAACTTATCTTTTTTTGAATGGAAACCATAGTTGGCTATGACCTCAAAAAATCGGACAGTTTTTAGAGCTTTTCAACGATATAATTATAAGTTATGGATGTTTCTCTCTCTTATTTTCACTTTTAACGTAGGTAGCCATGAAAAAGATTGTTTTCACTTTGACGCTTCCTCTTTTGAGAGTAATTCCATTAGTAGTGCTGAACTGACAGTCGATATTGACAAGTTTTCGTGATAAAATGGAATAATCTAACGAAGAAAAACTGAATATGGTGGAATGTTATATCATATGCCATAAAAATTCAGTTCGTGCAGCTGAGGAATACTTTCATAGATATTTTAATCGTCATCAACCTGTCTATTTACATTTAAGAGGCTTTACAATGGTTTACGCAGATATGGATGTTTTACTAAACCACCAAAGGAACGTAATCAAATTAACGAAGCAGCACAAATAAATGTTTTGGCAATGGTAAATTAAAATCCATTTACATCAACTCGTGAGATTGCGGCAGAAGTTGGCACATCTCAACGAACTGTAGTTAAGGTACTGAAAGCGCACAAGTTTCACCCATACAAACTTTCAGTTTCTCATACTTTGCATACTGGTGACGAACATCGACGTATTTTGTTTTGTACACGGTTTGGAGACATGTGCCTTGATAATCCACAGTTTCTATTAAAGGTGTTATGGTCAGATGAAACTAGATTTACTAACTGCGGTATGTTCAATAGACACAATGAGCATATCTGGGCTAAAGAAAAACCCTTTTCATGTAGAACAAAGACGACCCCAGATAAAATTTGGTTTTAATGTTTGGTGTGGTATCATAGAGACATGTTGCATAATTTGAATTTAAGAACTCGTTTAGAAATTGAGTGGTTCCAATATGATGGAGCACCTGCTCATAACTCGTTATTAATAAGACAATACTTAGATAATATCTATGCAAACTCTTGGATAGGAAGAAATGGCCCACGCGAATGGCCACCCCCGTCTCCCGATTTGGCAGTTATAGACTTCTATTTATGAGGTACACTAAAAAACAAAGTATACAAAAGAAAGTATGAGACAGGTGGTGACCTAAGGGAGGCGGTATTACAAGCAATTGAAGAAATTGATAGGCGGTCTGTGAGGAAAGCGGTAATGTCAATTTTTGTCTAAATAACAATGGTGGACTATTCGAACATAAATTGTAATCATTATTATGTACTTTAATTTCTTAAGTTTTTAGTAAGTATCGACTTATTTAGTTTTTTCGTTATATCTGATACAACTAATAAAAAAATTGTTCAATGTTTTTTGGAATAGTTATTAATAAATCAATCTATTTCATGGCTAACTACGTTAAAAGTGAAAATAAGAGGGAAAAGCATCCATAACTTCGTTACTGTTATCAATAACTATATCGAGTATTATCCTGTACCGTTGTGTTCGATAAACAACTTCTTTTGCATATTCCCATAAAAAATCTAATGGGTTCAAATCAGGTGATCGTGGAGGCCAATGTCAAAATCCCTTTCTTCCACATAAGAAGACCAGTTTCATGACGTTGAGGTAGTACCATTCCTACCAATGACTAATAATGGCGCCTAGAGGTCTTTCTACAGTCCTTAATGTCCGAATAAGTATTAATTTCAGTAGGAATACCTTAACGATAGTTGGAGTTAGAGCCAGAATGGCTATGACACCACCGTTGACAACCAATGTAGCACTATTAAGGTTCGCAAGGTGTCATAATTACTGGAATGTTAACGATTAGGCTAATGTCCTTGTTGCAGATGATTTTGGATTCCGGTTTAGAGAAATTTTGGCGGTAACTATATTATGGCAAGGAGGGGTATTTCTGTAAAATTTCTCAGGAAGTGAATTTTATTTTTATGTGTTATAATGTTCGCCTAGGTGATGTTAGAATAACAACTGAACATCATCATGGAGTTTATATTGAAGACTTTGAATGGTCTGCAAAAAGTCCTGACTTAAACCTTATGGAACATGTTTAAGACTACTTTAACGGTGGTCAAGATCGCACTATATCGTACTGGTTAACATAGATTTAGAGTAATTTAAATCTAGAATGTAACAATAATTTCATGATAATCCTTTTATATCGAATTAAAAGTGTTATGTGAGCCAGATAACAGATACAAAAATGTTTTTTTTGGTTGAAGGGAATATACATTTTACGTTTTTAGTAAATAACGGTTATGTTGGCAACAACTTCATGCCTTTATAAGTTTCCTTTAACCAAACCTCATACAGAATATTAATAATTTTGAATCAGAATCAATTTTGCAATCATATTCCTTAACATTAGACAGAACGTATAAAATTTTCGCCAATTTGCTTTTGGAGGTGACATATATCAATTTCATTTTATTTATCATCTTCAAAAACTTTTATTAACCTACCAAACCATAAAAAACATATAATATGTTATAAATTTGCGCATTAAAATTGCAAATTTTCATAAAACAATACATTCTTCAATAATGAAAAGTAATTACCTACTTATGCAACCAATATTACGTAGTATGTTTGGTTGCATACCTAAGCTGACGATCAAATAAACGAGAAGTGTTATTGAGATATGTCACGCAATTAACAACTAATTAAAATTCACAAATAGGCGTATTTTTCCAGTTGAGGCCCATACAAATCAAATTCTAGATATCGAAACTGCTAAATACGGAAGTATCATATCAAAAGCGTTATAACCGTATTTGTGAAAAGCTGGACATACACACATACAGTGTGGAACAGCCAAATCGAATAAATTCGATAACCAATAGAGGAGGGAGTGTCGATTTGTATCTTTAAATGCGCATTTTTTTCAACAAAAAAATATATATAGGGTGTGTCATGTCAGTGGCCAATACCAACGTTCTTATTCTGTATGTTATTTATTTTTTGGTTCTCCAGAAAAGTTTACACATAAGTCATGTAGAATGTCCTACACCGATCTTCAACTGTTTCGGAAATATTAAGTGTTTTCAGATTTATTACAAAAATTAACATTAAAAAAATATATTTTATTTCACAAATTCGCCACATTACGCTAAAAACCTAAGATGTAATACTGATTATTTCTTAATAATACAAAAAAATAAAAAAACATTAATGCCAATGTTCAAAAAGTCTTGGCAACATGCTAAACTGGTACAGAAATGTCTTCCAAGGCTACTCAACATCTCAGGCGTGACTGATCTAATCGCAAGCCTGATTCGTCTTTGTAGGTCATCTAAGTTGAGGGGTGTAGTTTTGTATGCAGTACTTTTGAGATATTCCCACAAAAAGTATTCCAATGGTCTCAAATCAGGAGATCGTGCTGGCCATCGTGCAGGCCATTATTCGATACGGGCCTCCTAATCCACACATTTGGGAAAATTTGGTCCAGTTACTGCCCCACATTGATTTTTGCGCTGCTCCATCTTGCTGAAACCATATTGTATTGGCAGGAACTTTTGGATTTACTGGATTAGGATATAAATTTGTCAAAGTTGGCACGATATTAGTTTGGAGCAGTTCTAAATATTTATCTCTATTCAAGTTGCCATCAATGAAAAAGGGACCTACCCAATGATTTCCAACAATTCTTGCCCAAACATTAACTTTTTCAGAATATATGTGCTCTCATTAGAAAACAAAACATCTTCTAATTGGATCACATTGTAATCCAACCTTACCATCATTTGTTCACAGAAATATGTTCTCGTATCGAAATTGTCTTTACTTTAATACTCGAAAAATTTATGTGTGGCTAACTTTGAACAGTGGGATTGCTTTTCTACCAGAATTATGTGGGTTATCTGGAAACTCAAGCATAATATCCAATTTCGTATTATCACTTAGAGCATTGACAGCTACTTTTTTATCTTACATGCCCAAGCACGCGAAACTGCTTTTCCATTTTCGTGAAATAAGCCAGAACCAGTTAACGAAAACTGTTAATACTTCCGAAACAGTTGAAGATAGGTGTAGGACATTGTACATGAATTATGTCTAGAATTTCCTGGAGAATCCAAAAAATAAATAATATACAGGGTCTTGCATTTAAAATAACTAAGTTGGTACAAAGGCTGCCTTTTATATTTCGGTTTGGACAACCCTAGTGTTGCAATCTGACAACTTTCAGCTCTGTCGTAAAGTTTGACATTTTTGAGGTTCTACGTACTCAGAACGTTTTGACAGACGAGCGCTATGTGTTGTTTACAGTAACTTAAAGGATTCATCTCGGTCAAAAAATGGAATTAAATCGTGAACATTTTTGTGCGATTATTTTTTACAACTTTCGACGTGGATTAAGTTAGCAACAGTGCATGGATGAACTTAATTTAATTTTTGGCGATAAAACTCCACCAAGGACCACTGTTTATCGATGGTATGGTGAATTCAATCGAGGTCGTAGTTCACTCCAAGACGAATTTCGTGAAGGTCGTCCAAAAACAGTTGTGGTTCCGGAAACCATTGATGCTGTGCGCGAACTGATATTGCAAGATCGTCATGTGGCCTATCGTGACATTGAGAAAAACCTTACACATTAGTGGGACCAGCATACATTCAATAATGCATAAACATGTCAAAAAATTTTGTTCGCGTTGGATCCCACATAATTTGTCAGTCGTTCAAAAAAGGCTCGTGTCGATTGGTCGAAAGGAAAGCTCAAAAAATACGATCGCGGTGTTTCAAAACACATTTATGACATAGTTACAGGTGATGAATCGTGGATTTACGCGTATGAGCCCGAAAGTAAACAGCAGTCGATTGTATGGGTATTTCAAGATGAGCCGAATCCAACAAAAGTTGTTCGCGCACGAAGCACTTCCAAGCAAATGATCGCCTGTTTTTTCGGAAAAACTAGATATGTCGCAACTTTACCACTAGAACAACGCAGAACAGTCAATTCTGAGTGGTACACAACCATTTGTTTGCCAGTTGTCTTCCAAGAAATGAGGAAAACCAACCGCCGAAGACGGATCACTCTTCACCACGACAATGCGAGCTCTCACACATCGGCTCAAACAACTGCATTTTTGACCACTCCAAACATCGATTTGATGAGTCATCCGCCGTATAGTCCTGACTTGTCACCAAATGACTTCTTTTTATTCCCATAAAGTAAAAAACAAACTGAGAGGTCAACGTTTTTCGACACCTGAAGAAGCGGTTGCTGCGTTCAGAATGCATGTTTTGGAGATACCTCAATCAGAGTAAAAAAAGTGCTTCGACAATTGGTTCAAACGCATGCAAAAGTGTATAGATCTTCATGGGGAATATTTTGAAAAACAATAAAGCGATTTTCGATGATTAATATTTGTTTTTGATCATTAATCCCGAAATATAAAATGCAGCCCTCTTATTCGCCACTGTCACATGACGCACATTTGTCTGTTCCACACTGTATCTACAAATATTGCTGGTTTAAAACAAATAATCTAATTTTCATTCATCTGTTATTTATCAGAAATGTTTTGTATACTTCATACGAACTCCCACATGTCCCCTCAAAAAAACAGCCATTTATCTCGCTACACTCACGCACGCTAAAATATCAAATTTCTCATCTTCCTCAGATCCTGCTGGAGAACATCCTTCCAGCTCATGTCGCCGAGCATTTTCTCAGCACGAGGAACACACAGGACCTCTATCATGAGCGCTATTCATGCGTAGCCGTCATGTTTGCCTCCATACCCAATTATAAGGAGTTTTACGACGAGAGTGATGTCAACAAACAAGGTCTAGAGTGTCTTAGATTGCTAAACGAAATCATCTGTGAGTTTGATAAGGTACGTACTAGGCTTCTGATATATTTAAGGTCATTTTTCATCAAGATAGCTGAGGATAACAATCGATTGATGGTGTTAGTGCGCTCCGTCAACTTGCGTTCGACTTTCAGTTAGTTGGCGTTGGGAATTAAAGTTTTTGTGAAACGGGGAAATTTATTTCATTATTTAATAAACGTCACGTTTTACTTTTTTATTGATGAAATAAATTGGATTTTCGATTATTGAAATGTTGAAATGTCGAAGGTAATTGATTTATGTTCATAATTTATTAACCTAAGAGTTTTTGTACATTTTGATTGATTTGACTGAGCTTATGTTTAAAAGTTTACTTAGTATGTTGGAAGTATCAGAAAACTTAAAGGACCAGGTACCTTTCTTATGGAAAAATAGACTTCTGTCAAATTGTTTGAAATTTTGATATGTTGTAGGAGTTGACGTTCTGACAAAAAGAGTCCATGTGCTCAAATAGATTCTATGACTAGTTTTCGAGATACAGGATGTTAAAAATCGAAAATGCCGCATTTTAAATATCAGATTTCGCATGATATATGTGTTTTATTTCCGGTTATTGGAGAAATTGTGATTTGTACATTATTGGACATAAATATTTCACAAAACAATTGCGATAAGTTTTGGTGGATTACAGGGTATTAAAAAAAATATGTAACATGTGATTTTCGAAAAAAAAACTTTTTTTTATTACAACGTTGAAAACATCAGAAGATGTTATTGCACAATTAATATCTCATTAAAGTACTAATTCTTGGATGTGCTTCATATAATAAACAGTGTGAGCCATAAATATAGCTAGAGAATGCATATATTATTATTTCCTATTAATGAATCACCCTGTACGAACCATTCGTGCTGCAACTTAATAAGACATTAAACATATATATTATCCGTCTCTTTATACTCAACGGGATTGCAAAAACTATACATAATGAAAAAATGTATTTTTTAATACTACCCCTTAGGTTTAAATTCTCTCCTTCAACTTATGTTATTACATTTTTACGTTAACAAATTTTCAATGTTTTACTGAGGAGAATATTATTAAAATTGTATGACTAGTTTTCGAGATATAGAGTGTTAAACTTCGGAAATGTCACCTTTATCGTATTAGATTTCTCATTACAGATGTGTTTTTTTTTCGTTTATTCCAGAAAACGTGGTTTGCACATTGTTTGACAAAAATATTGCATAAAAAATTACTATTAATTATTTTTTATTACAGGGTGTTTCCAATATATAAAAAAAGAAATCCAAGAAATTCAAATAAGATATATAAATCATTAAATTCAATAAATTTAAATACAAAATTCTGAAAGTATCTGTTTTTTAGCTGCTGCTAAAACCAAAATTCAGCTGCATTGAGAAAATTAAAACAATAGGAAGCACATACATGTTAGCGTCTGGACTAAGACCTGGAAAGGAAGAAGACAGTAAGGTATAGTATTTACGCTATTTTCATTATTCTCTACGTGGTATCCCTACTGTAATAATATTTCATTCGTTTTTTGCCCTTTTCCTCACATGCATGATCTCCTAGGATATGCTCAAGGTAATGTTACTTCTTGCAAGCACTTTCGTAGATTGTATAATTCTCCCAAGAATTACGAACCACTAACAATTCAAATTCCATTAAATGCGTTTTTACAGGAAGCCAGTAGAAAGGAAGAACACATCATCATAGCATTGGTCGATTATGCGGTTCTGCTAATGACGAGCTTAGAGCAAATCAACAGGGACGCCTTCCAAAGATTTAAGCTTCGAGTTGGTAAGATATTGTACTTAGTAATTAAAATGTCTGAAATTGTTCAAGATTTTTGAGGTCTGTTCTAAATATCAACTACAATAATATTACCAGCAGGCAGCAACTTTGTTACATATACAGGGTGAGTTTTTTTTGATGATCAGTATGGGGATCTCGGAAACTAGCGGAGATAGAGCAATGATTAAATTGGAAAAGATTTGCAGTTTTACTGGTCCAATTTAATGACACTTTCGGATCTTTGTAAAAAGTTATGGCTTACTAGATATTTAAAAAAAAAACGAAATTTTGTCGATTTAGTCGAATCCCTCTAGCTCCTTTGTTTTTGCTTTTATAAAAAAAGTGTAAATATCAAAATTGAAGGGAATTGTATCCCGAATATGATTGTCATGTCCTCGTTTGCGTGACAGCTCTCGTTTTTGAGATACGACACAAACTTATCTTTTTTGAATGGAAACCATAGTTGGCTATGACCTCAAAAAATCGGACATTTTTAGAGCTTTTCAACGATATAATACTCGATATAGTTATTCATAAAAATAACGGATTGTGTTTTCACTTTGACGTTTCCTCATTTGAGAGTAATTCCATTAGTAGTGCTGAACTGACAGTCGATATTGGCAAGTTTTGGTGATAAAATGGAATATTCTAACGAAGAAAAACTGAATATGGTGGAATGTTATATCAGATGCCATAAAAATTCAGTTCGTGCAACTGAGGAATACTTTCATAGATATTTTAATCGTCGTCAACCTGCTCTATGTACATTTAAGAGGCTTTACGATAGTTTACGCAGATATGGATCTTTTACTAAACCAACAAAGGAACGTAATCAAATTAACGAAGCAGCACAAATAAATATTTTGGCAATGCTAAATCAAAATCCATCTAAATCGACAGAATTTCGTTTTTTCAAAATATCTAGTAAGCCATGACTTTTTACAAAAATCCGAAAGTGTCATTAGTGGCGTTAAATTGGACCAGTAAAACTGCAAATCTCTCCCAATTTAACCATTGCTTTCCGCTAGTTTCCGAGATCCCCATACTGATCATAAAAAAAACTCAACCCTGTATATTATTATGTATTTGTGCATATTTTGGAAAATTGAAACAGAATATATCATTTTTTGACTAGAATAAATTTAAGACCTACTAACGTATTAATTTCATTACAAGAATCAGAATGATAGTTAAGATCACCTAAAATAAATTGACCTTTTTGTCGATCTGGTACATTATTTGCTGTCCACATAAGTTTGTTTCTATTTTAGTGTCTCCATTGTTAAGTGTTAAGTAGTAGTAGAAACCGGACAGTCTCAGCTTAAAGTGTCCACTTCTTATTATAAGATTGTTTGATTCATAGGTTATGTTGCTGCAAGGAAGCATTTTTCTTCTCTACCTTTTCTTCTCCTGTACCATAATGAATGTTTCGTTTTAGGCTTAAATCACGGACCCGTTATAGCCGGAGTGGTAGGTGCTCAAAAGCCCCAATACGACATATGGGGCAACACAGTAAACGTGGCATCAAGGATGGATTCCTGTGGTATACTCGGCCGCATTCAAACAACAGATGTCACTGCAAAGGTCCTCATGAAATCAGGCTATCAGTGTGAGTGTCGTGGTCCCACGTACGTGAAAGGAAAAGGGACGTTAACAACCTACTTCGTAAAGACACCTTTTGACGAGAAAATCTAAAATTTGTGATATTTTGAAGTTTTTTCGAAAACGTATTTTGAATCTCATAGAGTTGTACATCAGATTACAATTAATTGACATACATTGTGAATACTGTAATGGTTTTTAAATGTGTGTATTTTCGTATTTGTTATTTATACTAAAAATATTTATAAAATTAGGAAATTTATTTTATTTGTAATATAGTTTATTTATTTAAAGTTATTTGTAAGAAGTATTGTTGATATAATTTTAAAATATACTCAGTTACTCAGAACACACCTTACAAAAGTTGTTCAAAATCATTGCCATTTACTTTACATATTTTGACAGTCAATAATAGTCCATTGAAATGATACATGTTTTGGGCTTAGAGGGCATTTAATATTTCACTACGCCTCGCCAAACCGACGAACTCCCCTCTTCTTAACATCCCTACCTAACATATATCAAACGTCACGCCACTCGAATTACCTACAGGGCGAGAAACAGAAAAGTCCGGTTCATATTTGATTCGCCCTCGTAATGTATAGTTATGAATACTGAAGAATAGTATTCGTTTCGCGTAAAACCTTAACTAATGAATAGATTTAAAACGTTTATAATGAAAATTATTCCTTAAAACACGATCTATAAAAATGATTTTCTGTGTTTTTTTTTTTGTAAAATCATTAGATAGAAAAGTTATATCGACAAATAGATTTTTTTCTCAAGTTTTCATTGTTTTTCACTTATAAATTTTGCATTTCTATGACTAAAAGTTACTTCACAAAAGTTGTAGATAATTTTATTTGCAACAAAAAACATAAAATAATTTTTTTTGTGAAACCTATAGTTTGTCAGATTAACCATAAAAACCATTCGGAGCCCTTTTTCCAAGATGGCAGACATAGGACAAGTGTTGCAGTCCTACAAACTTGGATTTAACTTTACACTAACCTCCCTTGATATCTAAAAAATAAAATGCGTCCTCTGACAAATGCAACCCCATATGTAACTTTTCAATGGACTATGAATAAACCATTAAAGTTTTAACAGAAAATTTACCTATAGGGCTTAACAATGTTCAGGTTTATAAAGAATTGGATTATAACATCGATGTTGCTATATACTCAATTAAAATTCGAATTCATAGGTTAAATACCTAATTCGAATTCAAATATCGACTCCGTTATACAAATTCACTTCAAAGTTCGAATCGTGCATTAGAATATTTAGTTCTACTCTTAAATATTATATGAAGTACATATTTTGAATTTGGAATTTGATTACCAATTTTGAGCTCTAATTATGCACTCGAATTTATGTGAGGCAAAAGGAGGTTCTAGCACTTTTTGAACATAAAAGTAAGCTTTATGTTGCTTCAAAATAAAAGCTAGGTGTGATCTACTTTTAGTTACAATGGTTATCTAGATCAGAAGCCTGTAAATTCAACTCAAAAGCCTTTTAACAACGTTCTTAGACCAGGTCTTTATCCACTCCGATTTCTGGTCTGTCTCATCTACTAAATATAAGAACATTTCAGTCCAAATACATGATCTAGACATCACCTCTTTCCTTCTTTCCTGAAATTTTTGAAAATACATCTTATGTTTCTTTCTGTTCTACTAACTATTTACACGAGGAGAATTCCCGCATCAAATGTCGTGTTTATTTGCTACCTATCAGATTTAGCAGGTTTACAAAACATAGATTGTGAGTTATTCCAGACATATTTCCAGCAAACACTGTGAAACTACTGGAATATAAGAAGTAACCAAAAGCATCACCAAATTTGGATAAAACTCAGCTTCCTTATATTGAATACTGAGTCAACCTTTTGAGTCCAGTTCTATTTAAAAATAATTTGGTCAAGTGCGAGTTGGACTCACATTCTAAGGGTTCCGTACCACCTTCAAGATTCTAATATTCCAGTTCCAGTTTCAGACGAGCAGGGAATGGGTGCATTTTCTTATATTTTCCCTAATAACTTTTAAAGGAGCGTTTTAAATTTATAAAAAATAAACACTTTCATTTTCCACACATAGACTTTTTATTTTATTTACCCCATGATTCGCTTGATTTTTGTAAGAATACATATGTATTTAATATTCTAATTTGGCCCCCAAAAATTAACAGTAGAGTTTTATGTTACTAATAAATTGTGAGGGAAGACTTTTATAATCTACTGTCTGAATTTTGAGGCTCTGTAGATTGGAAGATATAGGGCAAAATAGGTCAAGTTTTAAATTATAAATTATTTAATCTATTATTCAAATTATTTAAAAATAGAAATAAAATATATATTTCAAAATTTAAATAGTGTAGTTTCTAAAGTGGGAATTAAGTCGATGTTTAATATTTTTGTTAATATCTTCAAAAAATGATTCAGAAATATGATATATTTGTAATTCACATAATGAGCCTTTTATCTGATATGATACGTTTGAAAATTGAATTTTTATTTTCCACTTAATTTTATAATTTGTCCCTAAAATTACTATGGGGGTTTTCTAATAATTTTTCTTATAAAATTCAAGTGAGCACCAGTACCCCGAATTATTTTTAAAATTTTAGGTAGTATGGTTTCGGAAATAAAGCGAGAAATGAGAATTTTTTATATCTTTATGTTAATATCTTGTAAATAATTAATTTAACAAATATGAAAAATATGTATTTGTATTCCTCATAATAAACCCTTTCATTTGATGCATGCATGTATGATGACTTAAAAAATATTTTTTTATTTTCCGTTTAATTGTATAATTTGGCCCCCAATATTAAAATTACGGATTTCTTCGTATTTTTCCTTTAAACAAAAAAAAATAGGTCTTATACTTTGGGCAATAAAGGGGGGAAAGGATAATTTTTTAAAATATATTTTTTAATATATTTTAAAATATTTATTAAAAAAATATAAAAAATATATAAGTATTCGTCATAATGAGCCCTTTTTATTTGATACATTACTTGATACGTTAGATACAATTATAATTTCTTATTTTCCATTTAATTCTATAGTTTGCCCCCCAAAATGAATATTAGGGGTTTCTCCTTATTTTTCCAGTAAAGTTCAGGTGAGGCGCTATACCTGTATTTTTTTAAAATTTTACAGCTTATGGTTCGGTGATAAGGGGGGGGATGAGTAATTTTTTTATATTTTTGTTAATATCTTTTAATTAATTTATTTTAAAAATATGGAAAAAATATATTTGTTTTCGTCATAATGAGCCCTTTCATTTGATATATAACATGATGGGTTAGAAACAATTTTAATTTTATATTTTACATTTAATTCTGTAATTTGCCCCACAAAATTAAAAGAGAAGTTTCTCTTTATTTTTTCAGTAAACTTCAGGTCAGACTTTACGTTTTATAGTTTCGGAGATAAGGGGGGGGATTGGTAAATTTTGGTATATTTTCGTTAATATCTTTTTAATTAATTTTTTTTAATTTGAGAAAAATATATTTGTATTCCTCAGAATGGGACCTTTCATTTGATATACTACATGAGGCCTTTGAAAAATATATATATTTTTAAATTTTCATTTAATTCTATAATTTGCCCCCCAAAATTAATAACAATGGTTTCTCCTTATTTTTACTGTAAAGTTCGAGCAACGATCTATATTTCCCTTTTTTTTCAAAATTTTAGGCTTAGTAGTTTCGGAGATTTTTTTAGTTTTTCCCCCCAAAAGTACCCCTAAAATCAAAATTTCTTTATTTTCGATATGTACTCCTGATCGGGTCACCAAACTATACATTGATGCCAAATTTCAACTTTTTTCATATAGTAGTTTAGGAGAAAATTGCTGTGATGTGACAGAGGTAGAAATCCGGAGTGATGATTTGTTTTTCAAAAAACTTTTTTCAAAATGATTTTAGACAATAATTTGTTGTGACATAAGATTATAGGTGATATTATAATTTTCATAATAGAATATAATTCACAATTTTAAATTGCTTGTGTACAATATGCATAATAAAATTAATAATTGAGGACGGAAAAATATTTGTTGAAGAAGAAAGTTGAAAGTCAACATATCATCGTTCTTATATTCTTAATATTGATTAATATTAAGTACCAGAGGACTGAATAGTTAATTGTTACCAGTTATAAGTCGGAATAACTTAAAAGTAATTTCAAAACCATTAGCCTAGTCGTGCAAAGTAAAAATTGGGCTTTAGCAAAAAAATGAGGCTATTTACCCACATGTAAAGTTATAAAGAAATTATAATGTAATCAAAAGGTTTTTGCCAATGGTACATGTACGTGTTTGATGTTGATTAGACAGTTTTCAGCATGTGTTTGACCAAAATGTTGCTTTTAAGTTATTCTTTTAATTAATAGATAGTTTATATTAATGCTTTTAGAAATCACTGTCACGATTTTTGACAACATAGTGTAAATTTATCCAAATGTAAATTGAGATTTTATTATAAAATATATTTATCAATACTAGATCAATAAGTTTTAAAAAAGGATAGCCTAAATGTTACCAGGTGCAAAATATTTGAAATAAATAAATGGACTTTTTTGAAAAATGTGTCATATTTTAATTATTTAGTACTATTTACGGCACTGGTTTTGGCCCATTTGATCGGTCGAAGTCTATGACTACTAACTACTCCTCTCTAGTAAAAAAAATCTGTGAAAATGATGCACAAACAGTACTAGCTGTCGCCCAGTGGTCGAGATTCGACCAATTGTGTCAATATCTCTGGCAGGTTAAGTAACCTGAAAATTTTATCGTGACATTCTATCCTGGGACTTTAGAGAGAACAGCAATTACACGGAACGAATCCAGATTCGGAACCTCTGTGTGATAGTTTCCTCGAAAATCCTAGATGTCGATCTTACATCTCGCTTCTACAAATAAGTAATGAAATTCAAGTATTTTTTCAGATATAATTCATAGGACTTTATTTGAGTTCAAATTCGTAATTCTAAATTTAATATGACAACAATTCAACCACTAATGGGCTACCCTACATATTTATTTTTTCTAACCTCCCTGTATAGCTATAATTGCATTCAATTCATTAACATTTATTAAAATCCTCATTGTAATAATTCCATCTCATTATATATTTCCACTACCCTGTATATGCAACTGCTGATGGATTACGCATATTTTTTAACATTTTTGAACCACCCGGTAAACCATTATGTATAGGCCACTGCCTATAAGCCACCATATTTACTCTTTTTGTTTATGAAATTTTTAACTATTTTCTGTAACTATAATTCTACTCCTACATATATTTCAATCATGATACATATGGAACTCTTCGTGGGCTACTCTATAAATCATTTCCTTTCCTAACATTTTTTATCATCATCCTGTATATCTGTAATTCCTCTCACATTATATTTCATCTTACCTATATATACAACTGCTTATGGGTTACGAAATGTTGTATTTTTCATTTCCGCAATTTTGTATATGCATCTCTGTATAATATTTTTGCACCACCCTGTATAACTGTAATTCTACTGCACCTTCTATATTATGTGTGGTCCATAAGCCGTTGCATATACAGGGTGGTGGAAATATATAATGAGATGGAATTATTATAATGAGGATTTTAATAAATGTTAAAGAATTGAGTGCAATTATAGCTATACAGGGAGGTTAGAAAAAACAAATATGTAGGGTAGCCCATTAGCAGTTGAATTGTTGTCATATTAAATTTAGAATTACGAATTTGAACTCAAATAAAGTCCTATGAATTATATCTGAAAAAAACTTGAATTTAGTTACTTATTTGTAGAAGCGAGATGTAAGACTGACATCTAGGATATTCGAGGAAACTATCACACAGAGGTTTCGAATCTGGATCTGTCCGAGTAATTGCTGTTCTCCCTAAAGTCCTAGGATAGAATGTCACGATAAAATTTTCAGATTACTTAACCTGCCAGAGATATTAACACAATTGGTCGAATTTCACCACTGGGCGATAGCTAGTTTTCGTAAATGGTCTATTCTATAAAGACAAATAATGATCCCGGCAATTTCTACAAAATCCCCTTATCACACGTCGATTTCTAACCATATACATTATCTGTTTTTGAGAAAACGTTATGAAGAGCAAGAACTCACCTGAATGATTAATATAGACATTTATTTAACTCTTCAATAATTCAAAAATTATTTTTTGTTTATGTTCTTTGAACTTGACATAAAATCAAGATATTGAAATTTCAATTCAATATTAGCCCCTCAACTACCATACAGCTCTCAGAGATTTTTATCTTAAAGCTGTACGTTTTCCATTGTTTTCAAGACTAAATTAATATTTTTTTTTTAATTTATCAATGATGATTTCATCTCATCAAGTGTATTACTTTAAACAATGACATGTTTAAAAACAGATTTCGATTGATTCACATACAAAAAATTTAACATATTCGATTCAACCTAAATTGAAACAAAATTATGGCAAAATGGCAACTTCTGCTAAAAAAATTTGGAGGCGCCGGGCATCGATCCCGGTACCTCTCGCATGCTAAGCGAGCGCTCTACCATCTGAGCTACGCCCCCGTTGTCAAACTTTATCTACTAGTGCTATTTACACAACGTTTTGATACAATTAATCAAATCTTTAAAATTTATTGTCTTTATTATATTCTAAGAGAAAAATTATGCAAACCTCTTGGAACATTTTTAAATATCGTAATATGCAGGACTCGAATATAAATTCAGTATAATACAAAAAGAATATTTGGAATAAATTTCCATGGCAACCACTACAAACAATTATATTTTATTCAAAGGTGCTTATAGGTGGTTAGTTATCTCCAAGAAGCTAAAGGAAAAAATGACAGAAGCCCTGGGAAAGTCTAGTATTTTTTTGAATGAAGTGGATAAAATTAGTATTTTGAAACCCGAAGTATCCAAAGTGACAAACAGTTTGAAGGATGAATGTCAGATATATGTTGAAAGTGAGTATTAGAAATATTCTTGAGATGCATTTTAATTTGACATTTTAACGCAAAATGATTTTTTTGGTATAGGAGTTTAGGGAAAATTAGCCCACACAAATAGCCCAAATTGGTCATGCTGTGTGTAAAGTAAAGCCTTGTGAACCCTAGTTCAGAAATCATACGAAAAACAATTGTAGGTTAACTAAAACCTTTCAAAGCAGTTATATGCTAGTGATGTGGCGTTATTAACATAGCTGCTATTAAACAACTATTATTTACTCAATAACAATAGCAACTGTTATTGCCGACTAAAAATAACAGATAACAGATATAAGTTTATTACAACTTAGCGCTAATCAAACAATAACGTAAACAGTTCTAACCTCAACTGCCTTTTCTTTCGAATAGCAATAACAGATCGACCGAAAACTAAACGACTGAAAAAACAGTTGTTCTGTTTCGACCGATAACGCACACAGCAGTTTTCATACACAACGTTTCTGTTCGCAGTTGAAAATAAAATGTCGGCTGAATACCAAAAGCTGTTAACTGATTCGTACTGAACGCGCTGAACGGCCAAGCAGAAAAACACTATTGAAAAATTTAACAGGAGTTTGTCTTATCTTGCAAATGTAATAATAGCGTTCAGATATACTTTCGTTCATCGTTGTCATTGCTGAAATCTTGACAATGTAATTATAAATGAGCGAATTTTAAATATATTATATGTATTAGAAATTATATTGAGGGTTTATATTTTATTATTATTATAATGGTTTATATTCTTGAAAACAATATATTTAAATTGTTTCTAGAATATTAACATATATAACATAAGCCACAAATAAGACTATTATTTATATTGACCACGGTATGAAAATGATGTACCAATCTTTAATTAAAAAATAGTGCTAAGTAAGAAGTAAGTAGGTAATTACAAATGTTTCAAAATCATCATTTCTTTGTTGATTGTTTCAGTCTCCACTTGATGAAATTTCATTGTTAAAATTACTTAAAAACAACAAACACCTGGTTAATTTTCACTTTTTTATTTATTTTTAATTTGATATGTTTTGCAAAGTCTGGCTTCATTAGAAATTGGAAATACAAGGAATGCCAAATTTATATTTCTTAGAAAGAAAGTACAGATAGGGTAATAAAATAATTAAAGGTGTCGTCTTAATTCTGGGGATTTCTGAGGAAGTGGGTGTGGTGTAGCTCAGGTAAATTATACATTTAAAAAAAACATTGTTGACAACAGATGTGGATAATATATTATTTAAAACTGGTTGTTCAGATATATGATCTGTGGTTCAGATTAAGTAAGGGAGATGAATTGGTATCAGTTTGAACATTCAAGGAGTCGGAGAATTTTGTTTTTTATTCGTTTCCAGGGATTCATGAAGGTATAACTTTTTACTTTTGTTTTGTAAATCTAAATTTTGGAATATATTTTGAGGTATATGGTTTTCTGAGTGTTCGGAAAATGTAATTTATTGAGCTCTCATTTTCAAAAGCATTAGAGTGTTCACGCCATCTTGAATTGAACGATCTTCCAGTGTGACCAATATAGAAGTTGAGGCAACTCCCACAGTTCAACCTGGTTACACACGAGTTAGAATTTATGTCACTCTTATCTTTTTTGTTTTTTATATGCCTAGGTAAATTGTATATATATATATATATAATATATATATATATATATATATATATATATATATATATATATATATATATATATTCCTGTTCTGTAAAACAGGTTCCATAGAATGTGAGAGTGTGTTATAATTTAGGTATGGGATTGGGGTCAGTGGGATATATTTCTTTGTACTTTATCAGTAGATAACCACCTTCTATGACGTGAGTTTTCCAGTTTTTGAGAAAAGCCTATTGCAAGACAATGACTTTAGCAACAGTGCCAAACAATCTCTTCCAATAATCCCTTCAATTTGGGTAGTTAGATATATTCATTAATATAATTGAGAATTACGCCAGGATTAAATATATAATATGTCCATAACAGCACTACCAAGCATAAAAAATAAAACGTCAGAAGATTGTTTGGTGTATTTTAATTTTTGGTTCTGAATTTGCAGTTTAATATTATTCTTAAACATACAAAATTGCAGGAATAATGTCTTACAAATATATTCTATATCGTACTAAATGCGAAGATCTCTATCATATTAGTAGGCAACCGAGATGAATTTTGCATACCTTAGTTTCTTACCAAGAGATGCCGACAGCAATTTTCAGCGTAAACAATATAACTGTTATCTGTTATTTTCAGTTGTTATTTGCAAATAACAATAACAATAGCGACTGTTATTTAAATTTAGCAGTTTTGCCCATCCCTAAATGCATAGATAAGAGATTTATATATGTATATGACTGTATTATAGAAACTTTCCAATACCCTGAACGTGAGACAGTATTGTTGAGAACCTTCATCAGTTGGGTTTCCCTCAATTGTTGAAATTTCGATTATGTGTCTGTCCTTGATGAAAAAAATCATTTCGCGATAAACTAAAAATAAAGTAACTTCTTCTGCAGTTACAGCACTTAACTGTTTCTTCTGTCACTTCTGCCTCTACATTTATAGTTCAATACATTCACTTGGAGATTCTATCATCTTGCTGACTATTTACATGCTCTTTTCATTTTCTCCTATTTTCTGAAACTCGTTGATTTATGCTGAAAATATTCAGTTCACTTCATGTACTAGAGTCATTTCTTATTCTGCTCATATGTGTGCAACCTTTAACTATTCTTAAGAATTTCATTTGTTGATTTTGTAACTTGTTTATTTAAAATGTGACACCAATTCTAATGTTTTATTATTAACCACTATCTTAGATATGACATAGTATTTACCTGAAAAGACCTTTACTATGGTCTTTGTGTATGCCCTTGTGCAGGTCATCTTCTGATTAAGTCATTAATTTTAGGTCATCTGCATAAATAATCGAACTTAAAACACTATTTTAGTCTAAGTTTATATTACAGATTTCAATCAGTTGAGGTAACCGAAACTCATGAAATTCTCCACTAGAAACAATATATTTTATATCGTTCAATGGATTGAAAAACTATATATATCTATGAAAGTATTCCCTTAGCTGAACGAACTGATTTTTTATGGCATATGATATAACATTTCACCATATTTAGTTTTTCTTCCTTAGAATCTTCCATTTTATCACGAAAACTTGTCAATATCGACTGTCAGTTCAGCACTACTAATGGAATTACTCTCAAATGAGGAAACGTCAAAGTGAAAACAATCTTTTTCATGGCTAACTACGCTAAAAGTGAAAATAAGAGAGAAAAGCATCCATAACTCCGTTATTTTTATGAATAACTATATTGAGTATTATATCATTGAAAAGCTCTAAAAATGTCCGATTTTTTGAATTAAAGTTATACAGGGTGGTTCAGAAATTGTTGTATTGGGTGGTACATAAGTAGTTGCGTATACAATGTGGTTGAAATAAGAGTGAAGTAATACTATAGTTAAACAGTGGATCAAAAACATTTAAAATAAGTTGGTCAAGATTGAAATATAAGGTGGAGTGGAATTATAGTTATATAGGGAAGATAATTAAATATTATACCCTGTGGAACATAAGTAGTTACGTATAATTGATATTTGGGGCGAAGTAAAATCATAGGTATACAAGGTGATTTAAACAATAGAAAAACAGAAACAGTCAATAGAGTGGACAAGCCCGTAGCCAGCGATTGATTGACATAAGAATACATTTTATGTTTATAGAATTTTATGTCTAGAAAATACAGGTTATGCAGTCCTAATCAGCCCATCACCAGATAAAAAAAACATCCTGGTTAGATCCTTTCAGGATTATAAAATGTCTACATTTTGTTTTAGAAATTGATGAATTTCAAAAAATTTCCGAGAAATTCATCGAAATCGTAGAAAGATTCAGCAAAGAAGTTGAAAAACAACGAATGAAAGCTATTGGCGCTAGAAATTATTTGCAGTGTATGGAGAAACAAAAAGAAAACAATTATCAACAATTACAGGTAAAAATTTATGTAGTATTCGATAATAAATTTATAAGTTACAATCTAATTTGATTCAATGGCACTTGGGGGGAGATAATACACCTTCTGTGTGAAGTTCAGAGAAATGTTTAGAGATAAATTTCTCCTAATAAATAAATTAGATAATACTGGATCTCAAGGTCAGAGTCAAAGTTGCCGTTAGTGGCCACTTTGTGTGTCCCCCCATTGATACTTCAATTTTATTTCTAGGATGAAAACTTTCTAGAATACTGGCAAGTGTGTCAAATTTGCAAGACTCTGTAACAAATGATACTCATTATATTAACACTTAGTGTTATTGTTTTATAAAATTTGGTTTTTATTTCAGGCAATAATTACAGAAAAAACCATGGAGCTTGAAAAATTGATGATACAGCTGAATTACCTTCAGAAAACTGAAATGGAACAAAATGAAATCATCAACCAACTGACAAACTATTAGAATAATCTCTTATAATGAGTAATAGACTGACATTCTTGAATAATGAGTAGTTAGCATTAAGCAAATACAAAAAAGTGTGAGGTGCTTTGTTATACGTCTGAGAAAAAAAAATTTAGTACACTACTTTGTAAAAAAATAACTTTATTTACAATAATATGACTCTACAATCCTTAACAAAAATATTATTATAACAAATTTTTCCTAGTTACTCGTATTTACGTGAGATTTCAAATATAGGACTGTAAGTGCCAATGATAAAAGCATTTACCCCGAACACAATTACAAGCAAATCCTTCCAAAGGATCCATTTTTTCCAACCCAATTGGTTTGGCCATAAGACGCAAATTTGCATCAAATGTGGAAAAACAAATAACAACAAACTTATGTTGAAACATCCCAAAAATGATATGAGAAGACCAAGAAACGGTACTGCTATGGCAAGTAGAAAAGTTAGGGTAACCCAGGCTAATCTGTGTAGATAATCAACTATATTTTTTCTCAAGTTAGTAGATTTTTCCAAACGTTTCTCGAAGTATTTCTTCCAGAATATATCGTACACAACGAAT
The DNA here is from genome assembly GCA_034190945.1 of Octodonta nipae. Lineage (NCBI taxonomy): Eukaryota > Metazoa > Arthropoda > Insecta > Coleoptera > Chrysomelidae > Octodonta > Octodonta nipae. Next base: position 7,371,123 of record CM067224.1, on the reverse strand, counting down.
ATGTTAAGGCTATAGGAAACATAAATAGCCAACGAATATAACACACGAATTATCTGTCCAGATGGTTGATCTGTTGGGAAATTCAAAGTAATGCTAGATTTAATTCCATCTCCAAAACATAAGTAACCAATTCCTCCGATTGCTAAATATATGACGATTATTATACACATACCAACATTTAAAACACCAAATGGTTTCCTAAAAGTCTTCGGGTTCGCCATATTATTTTCTGCAGTAATCATAACACCCAGAGCTTGAAGGGAAAACATTGCTGTTCCAAAAAACAGAGGATAGTCCTTCAATTTCCCCACCATTTTTATATCGTCAAAGCTTTTTAAATCTTCTGACGCATAGTAACCGATAGCGGCGTAAGTCCCAAGACAAATAACGTTTCCCAGCAAAGAAACTGAAGCCAATATTTTGAGATTCTTTACACAAGCTATAAGACAGAAAGGTAGGTAACACAATAACATATAACTGGTGAGGGATATTTCTTGTGTCAAGTACGTATCCACCACGCATTTCATGTTTTCACCAACAAAAACAATGTACACAGAACAAGCACCTATCTGGTAACATATAATCAGAGCATTTGTTATGGTACTAGCATATGGTGCCAACCTCTTGCAAAAATTTGGTCCATTTTCCATAGCGTACTTCATAGATTCTGGATAAGCTAGGACGCCAACTCGTCTTCTTTTGCAGGTGATATACTGAGAACCAATAAGAACATGGAAGCAGTAGGCGTTGAAGGATCCAATCAAAACAGTACCTATTATGGCGGCTAAAAATCCAGCGTATTTGAAAGCCTCTGGCATGGCCAGTATTCCAGTTCCAAGGCACCCTTTTAGGATATGTAAAAGGGTTTCTAAGCTTGTGTTCGGATGGTCAAGTTCGTTGTTTCTGTTCTCATGTGGATCATAGTCTTTGTCTTCAATTTCTTCGGTTTTAAATGTTCCATCATTGTTTGCTTGCAAAGCCATTTGAGCATTGATACCAAAATTGCCAAGGTTAATTTCGGAGCATTGAAATTTTATAATCAATTTTGTGAAAATATTTCTATGGTACTGAGAAAAATCTTGAGCATTTTAATTTCATTATCAATTGTTTGAAATTATTTCTATGATACTGAGATAAATCTTGTGCTATCGAAAGAGGAGTACTTCTCTGTAGTACTTAAGATATCGATTGATAATTTTTTTTATCTACATTAGAAAGTCTACTATCATTTTTATATATTTTGATTTGTCTCACTTTCCTACAACCCACTTTGTAATATTGCGTTAGTTTCTACAATTTATTAAACTGTCACGTTTAAAATTCTTTCTTATGATGGAATTCAGTCCGTCTTGATTTAAGTAATTATTGGTTGTCTGTACTTTTGGACCTTCAAGATTGGAGACCGGGTTTAAATTTTCACACCCTAGTTCAGCCTGGGTTTTTTTCTTACTCTTGATTTTCTGAGTTTCTTTTTCTTTCTCTTCCTTCCTAAGCCTTTTGATTGGAGAGGAGGGCGGGTGTCAAGAACAGTGGAATAGCATTTAAATTTTAGGGGCTTACTGTCCCTTCCCTTGGCCTCCGTACGAAAAAACAATTGTCAACTATTAGAAAAGGGAGACAGTAGGAGAAATAGGCAATTTTAAAGATCTCTCCAAGCTTATAAGACAATCAACTTGTGATTTCTTAGAAAATAACACCACATTGAGGGAAAAAGGCTGTATATTGAACAAATTCAATCATTGTCAGAATAAAAAACTGAAACTACTAAAAGAAAGACAGCTTTTTATATGTTCATTTAAAACCTGTTGATCGTTGTAAATTGTACAGTGATGGGCAAATGTGTGGAACCAAGTAAATATCTCTGGAATTATTAGAGATATCAAAATGAAATTTGGAAGGTGGATACTGCAGTAGATTGCCTATTTTTTCCAATTTTTTTACAATTTTGAACTTCCTGTTTTACCGGAAGTAATGTCGATTTTAAAATTTGCAATGAAACACTCTGTATAGTATTTTAGTTACTGATGAAACATTTTATTGTGAATACAAAAATATCGGGTTTGATATTGTTTACTTCAATACCTACCGAGATATTAACAGAAAAGTAATTAATGAAAGGAAAAATCTAATATCCATTAAAGAAATACATAAGCATTATTATTAACTAAATTTAAGTGATTTTGAAAACATTGACACTTGACTAAACTTAATGTATTAGATGTTCAAACTGAGCACCGTTTACTTCTTGACAATTAGCAAGTCGGTTTTTAAATTCTCTAGTAACATTAGCTAATACTTCTGGTGTAATTCTCTGGATGTCTTGAATTATTCTTGCAGCTAATTCTTGCAAATTATTTGGTCTATCAACATAAACCTTAGACTTTAAGTAATCCCACAGAAAATAGTCTAGTGGATTAAGGACGGGATTTCGTGCAGGCCATTCATAAGTACCCCTTCTTCCAATCCATCTGTGATGTCTAAATGATCTCGAACAATGCGAGCATAATAGGGTGGTGCTCCATCCTGCTGAAACCAGATATTATTTGGTAATTGTCCATTTACCTCCAATGTCGGAATAACTTCTGTTGTTATAAATGCCGGCCCAAAACGTTAAATTTTTGGGAATGTTGTACCCAATTAGGATTACTTTGCGACCAGTAGCGGCAGTTATGTCGATTAACCGAACCATTTAAACAAAATGTAGCCTCATCTGAAAACACCACATTTCTTATGAAATTATTATCGCGGTTACAAATATCCATCATCGTTTCACAAAATTGAAAACGTCTGTCGCAATCGTCTTCGGAGAGTTCTTGAACGAGGCGAATTTTGTATGGATAATTTTGTCTCGCTTTAATATCCTTCCAACTGAACGACGGCTAATTCCATGCACATAATTAGTGGATAAGTGAGGATTTTCTTTCAAAGATATAGCAACATTTTGAGCTACACCTTCATTACTTGCACTTTTTAACCGTCCACTTTTTGGTAAATTGCTAACTGTTCCACTTGTGTCGTATCTTCGCAAAGTTTTTGTCACTACTGAACGGGATATTTGTGTATTCGGATGAACAATGTTAAAAAGGCCACAAACTTCTTGATGCGTCCTTTTCCTCTCCCCATACCCATTCATCATTAATATTTCTGTTCTTTCTCTTTCACTTAATTCGGTTATTTTACGATCATATTAAAACAATACAACCTTTTTACGTTCAAATAAAAAAAAACTAATAACTTATTTTGGCAACTACTGTCACTTCTGCAATGAATTTCATGGACTACTAAACTTGATTCAGATTTAATTAGCGCCTGATTTAAACAAACGCACGTGTATTCGACTATGGAACAAGCAATGCTGTTGGCTGTGACGGTAAAATGCCACCGATTGTCCCATAGAAATACAAATCCTTACCGAGCGGTTTGTTTATATCGGGCGTAAATGAAATCTGAACCGAGTTTAGCTACCATCGAATTTTTCCTTTCCTTAGTTACTTTTCTGTTAATATCTCGGTAGGTATTGAAGTAAACAATATCAAACCCGATATTTTTGTATTCGCAATAAAATGTTTCATCAGAAACTAAAATACTATACAGGGTGTTTCATTACAAATTTTAAAATCGACATTACATCCGGTAAAACAGGAAGTTCAAAACTATAAAAAAAATTGGAAACAAATAGGCAATATACTGCAGTATCCACCTTCCAAATTTTATTTTGATATCTCTAATAATTCCAGAGATATTTACTTGGTTCCACACATTTGCCCATCACTGTATATTGTTTTCGGTATAATAAAAGTAATACGAAATGATGGAATTTTTTTTTTGGATTGGTGATTTGTTGATTAGGATTGCCAAATGTGTATTTTTGTTCATGCATTTCCAGGATATACATAAAATTATATAAATATAAAATTTATTCTTATGAAGAACATGATTAAATTATTAAAATTCCAAAATTTTGGGGGTTGAACTCCTAGACACATATTTTCCAATTGTACTTAATAATATTAAATTGTACATTTGGAGAAATATGCCACCCTAATTGACATGACGGTGTGATGTTGGTTGCAGACGCCTACTTTAACAGAATTTGCACTTAATTTACACTATTAATCTGTATTATAGGCAACTATAAATACAAGAACTAATTTAACTCATACTGTTTCCGCTAGATGTACTACCGCTTCATTAAATTTAGAGAATAAATATTCTAATTTTTTTTACATGCAAAATTGAAAATTCTACAGAAAGTGACAAATAAGTTTTGACCTTCTGAATTTCGAAGTATAAATTAGTTTTGAGGGATAGTTGGTGACATAGGGGATATATTGACGAAATTACAAATTTCTATCTCAAAGGAGATTTTATATTCGAATATCAATTTAGTTGCTAAAAAGTGTTGTCTAAGTGAGGAAAATTTAAACTTATTTCAAATATTGGGCTACCTAACAGAATTAAAAATGTCATATAGTGAGCAGTTTAAAAATGGTTTAGACTTCAGAAAAATGTCTATTTGTTTTCTAATAAAGTAATAACAACTTGTTAAAACTGAAAACAACATATCATATTCTTTATGTAGACATTTATTTCACATTGTACGGCTGCATTGTATAGGCAACCAGTAATGCTGAGATTTATATGAAAATGTAAATTGACTCTGTTGAATATACAGTTGAAGAGTGAGTATTTTTCTAATATTTTTGCTGATAAACTTGTAAATAATTTTGAGATACTAAATGAAAAATAAATTAAGAAAATGTTACTTTTATTTCCTTAACTATATTGTATAGTGTATTAAATGCTACAAGTATAAAGTTTACCACAGGGGGCGTAGCTCAGATGGTAGAGCGCTCGCTTAGCATGCGAGAGGTACCGGGATCGATGCCCGGCGCCTCCAACTTTTTGTTTTTATTATTGATATATTTATTAAATTTTTGTAATTGTTCATTTATTTAAGGGAACAGTAAAGTAAAACCGAAATTCTCATTTTATTGTAGGAAATAATACATTTTAAGATTACGCTCATTTGATTGAAGATAAAATTAGAACAAATGGTATTGGAAAACTCAGGCAAGTAATAACTTGTGATGGAAAACATATTTTTGTTTACTTAATGAACGAAATTATGATTTGACATCGAATTAATAAAAAAATAAATATATCTGATATTATATTAACGACTGATGTATTTTGGGTTTCCCCGACAAATGAGTATAGTCACGTATATTAGGAATGTTATCTTTTCTAAAATCACTTGAACCGGCCCAAAATATAGTTCAAACTAAGATTATATATGTGGAAAATTACAAAATAAACACTTGTCATACAATTGCAAGTTCATTTTTAGAAAAATTAAATTTATCAAGTTCAAGTGAGAAAGATCACACATTTCCCACGTGGTGAATCTTTAAGTATAAACTATGATATTTCTAAATTCATGTTTCAAATTTGTATTATGCTTTGTTTCAGAAAAAAAAAGGTGTTCCAGGCTAGGTTAGGTTAGTTTGGTGTTCTGAGTCCAGTGAAACCTAAATCTACTTCTGTTTCTAGTACCAAATTTGTCACAATCCCTTGTAACAGGAAATAATGATCTCGTATGCAAAATGATGGGTCCACAATATTTTTAGTACTCTATGAAAATTAAAATGCCTCCAATTTGTTAAGGTGGTTGACTTGTGGGTCCATGATTATGTTTCATACTTATACTTCTAGAGGTAGCGTGCATCAATATCTTGCTCAGACTAAAAAGAGGTGGCAATAGAGAGAGCAAGTCCAGCATGTAGTTCCTTGGCTGCTTTTACCCACCAAGTGAAATGGCTTGTTATACTCTCTATGGCTCTGTCTTTCTAGTCTTGACAACACCTCCAGAAGTATATGCTCTATGGCTTCATATAAGAGAACTGAATACACCTGAATACAGGTGATTTTTGGTCTTTATTTGCGCCGAAATTTCGACATATTGGTTCTTAACTTATCTAATCCCACTACAAAAATATTCCAAACGGTCAATGTCTTCTCTTTTTTTGTTATACCGACAACAATTTGTGAAACTTGTTAACTGTCACTATTTTAGTTTTGGCAGCATTGATTTTCATGTACTTCTGTCTTCGATTTTTGTTACTTTGTTACTTAACCTTTGCAAGGCTTCTGAACTATCTACAATAATAACTGTGTTGTCAGTATATCGCCAATTATTCATCTTCCTACCATTAATTGTACCCACAACATTTTCCTCTTCTAGCGCTACACTAAATAACTTCAGAGTGCATACGTTGAACAATGTTGGTGACAAAATTCAGCTTTAGCGTGTGTCACTTCCAATAGCATTGGGTCTGCAGCTGATTGCCCTATCTTTACAGGAGCTTTTGATGCCAATATAGCTTTTTAATTGGTTCAATGTCTTTACCACCTAATCTCGATTTCTGTAACAGTCTCAAAAGATCATTATAGTTCTTTGAAGCATGTCATGCCTCTATTGTTCATGTTTCATCACGAAATCCAAACTATTGACCTACCGCATGGCACATTTTTTTTGTGAAATCGGACCTGCACCAATTTCAGTAGTATATTCATCATTTGACTTATCAATCTTGGCGTATTTTTTAGCAGTGGATTTTCTAGGGAGGAGAAGAAAAGAAACTGCCATTTCATAGAGATAACAAAGCCATTTTTTTCAAATACAAAAACCTTATTGGACTTCATTTCATTCTATCCCCTTCCTTTATGACTAATTGAATAAGAAAAAGATTAAAATATTGGAACAAACTTGTAGAAAGAATAGTAAAAAAGATAATTCTTCACAAATTAAACTTGTACTCATATTAAAACATAAATATGAGAGGTGAAAATGCAGATGAAGAAGAAGTATATGTTGTCTACAAAAATTTTTTTAAGACATTTGCGTTCATGATATTCTAGTTTCAATAATGAAATAAATAAAGACGAAATATTAGGAAAAAAATACCTACAGCAGACTGTAACCCTAAAGATCAGCATATTGTTGGTAGAAATTCTTTGTCATTATCCAGTTAAATAGCTGTCCAAGATAGTACCAGTACAGTGCCAGTTTTGCCCAATATGATGGCAGAGGTTATTAACTTCTCAAAAATTAGAATTATTATAGATGTGTTATCTCAAAATAAACACTTCATCTTCATTATAATAAATTGTAATGCTTAAAGGACATTGCTTTTCTCTATAATATTTTAATCTATATTAAATCTTATCGTAGGCAATCATTCTGAAAATTCCGTAGTTCAGTACATCCCACACAGTTTGCCTATATATACATATTTGAGAATCTCGACTTGATACATCTACTGAATTATTAGCGAGCTTGTCTAGTTTCTACCTAACTTTTCTTATATGAAAATAATGCAGAGTTTACGATATTTTTGCTGCCTGTCTTGGGTACTCCTTGCTACAGCTTTGGAGGAACCAGTTGAGTAAGTACAACTAGAAACTGTTTTATTTTTTCTATTGTTACCGTTTCATTGTTGAAGATGTGATGTGTTCAATGTTTTTGTTGTTGACAATATTACTGAATAGGAAAACAATAACTTTAGAATGTTTTATTTTACTCAAAATACTGAATAACAACAACCTAGACAATTTCGGGGATTAAGTAAATGAGTCTGTTATAGTCTGTAATTTGTTTTTAGATGCTGCATAATGTCAAAAAAAAAAGTTTTTTTTTTGTAATAACTGATAAAAAAAACATACTTCCCAGAAGTAGATGTTGAAATTTAATATTAATTTGCTAAAACATAGACTCTGCAAAAAGGAGTAAATGATTAAAATTTGGTAGAGTTTGGGAATGTGTTTTTTGTTGCAATCTGACAACTGACAGCTCTATCGTAAAGTTTGACATTTTTGAGGTTATACGTACTCAGAACGTTTGGACATGAAATTAAATCGTGAACATTTTCGTGCGATTATTTTTTACAACTTTCGACGTGGATTAAGTCAGCAAGAGTGCATGGATGAACTTAATTTAATTTTTGGCGATGAAACTCCATCAAGAACCACTGTTTATCGATGGTATGGTGAATTCATTCGAGGTCGTAGTTCACTCCAAGACGAATTTCGTGAAGGTTGTCCAAAAACAGTTGTTGTTCCGGAAACCATTGATGCTGTGCGCGAACTGATATTGCAAGATCGTCATGTGACCTATCGTGAGATTGAGTCAACCTTACACATTAGTGGGACTAGCATACATTCAATATTGCATAAACATTTGAATGTCAAAAACATTTGTTCGTGTTGGATCGCACACAATTTGTAAATCGTTCAAAAAACGGCTCGTGTCGATTGGTCGAAAGAAAAGCTCAAAAAATACGATCGCAGTGCTGCAAAACACGTTTATGACATAGTGACAGGTGATGAATCGTGGATTTACGAGTATGAGCCAGAAAGTAAACAGCAGTCGACTGTATGGGTGTTTCAAGATGAGCCGAATCCAACAAAAGTTGTTCGCGCACGAAGCACTTCCAAGCAAATGATCGCCTGTTTTTTGGGAAAAACTGGACATGTCACAACCGTACCACTAGAACAACGCAGAACAGTCAATTCTGAGTGGTACACAACCATTTGTTTGCCAGTTGTCTTCCAAAAAATGAGGAAAACCAACCGCCGAAGACGGATCACTCTTCATCACGGCAATGCGAGCTCTCACACATCGGCTCAAACAACTGCATTTTTGATCACTCAAAACATCGATTTGATGAGTCATCCGCCGTATAGTCCTGACTTGTCACCAAATGACTTCTTTTTATTCCCGTACGTAAAAAACAAACTGAGAGGTCAACGTTTTTCAACACCTGAAGAAGCGGTTGCTGCGTTCAGAATGTTTGTTTTGGAGATACCTCAATGAGAGTGGAAAAAGTGCTTCGACAATTGGTTCAAACGCATGCAAAAGTATACAGATCTTTATGGGGAATATTTTGAAAAACAATAAAGCGATTTTTGATGATTAATATTTGTTTTTGTTTGTTCTCTAATCCCGAAATATAAAAGGCAGCCCTCGTACCAAACTTGTTTGACGGGATCCAAGATTGATGTTTAGTAAGGTTAAAATGCCTAGAGTCCGGGTATGCCGAATGTATCGTTAGCTAAGTGAATTATTAATTCACCGGGGGCGCGTTTTTTATTTCGAGAAATCACTAACCGCACGAACAGAAATCCAACTACTGTTATGAGATGTTGTCAAGCGTGGTTTAATTATACCCACACCTACATCTACAAGCAAGGTGTTAGAATGTGGAATCAGGTTGTCTTCTCAGATGAATCTCGATTTTGCTTGGGGGGACATATTGGCCGAAGAAGGGTTAGATGACGTCGAGGAGAAAGATGTCAACCTCAATAGTGTAGTGGGCTTTATGGTATGGGGTGCTATTGGACATGGCAAGAATTAATGAAGCCTTTATCGGCTCACGAATCCCATATTTCAACAAGATAATTTTCGGGCTCAAGTTTTATATAGATGTCTAGAATAGTATCTTATGTATTATAAGTTTTGTTTTCTGAAAACTTTACCACCCTGTCTCTCAAAAGTTAGTTTTAGAACATAGGCTTATATAAAGTTTGTGGTCTATAAATGGGTCTCCTTAAATTTTAGTATATCATTAAGAAATCTCTGTATATTCTAACAAAAAAAGGGGGATAATTCGAGAAATTTGATGCAGTGCTATACAGTGATGGGCAAATGTGTGGAACCAAGCAAATATCTGTGGAATTATTAGAGATATCAAAATGAAATGTGGAAGGTGGATACTGCAGTAGATTGCCTATTTGTTTCCTAATTTTTTTACAATTTTGAACTTCCTGTTTTACCGGAAGTAATGTCGATTTTAAAATTTGCAATGAAACACCCTGTATAGAATTTTAGTTTCTGATGAAACATTTTATTGCGAATACATAAATATCGAGTTTGATATTGTTTACTTCAATACCTACCGAGATATTAACAGAAAAGTAATTAAGGAAAGGAAAAATCTAATATCCATAATAAAGAAATACATAATCATAATTATTAACTAAATCTAAGTGATTTTCAAAACATTGAAACTTAACTAAACTTAATGTATTAGATGTTCAAACTGAGCACCGTTTACTTCTTGACAACAAGCAAATCGGTTTTTAAATTCTCTAGTAATATTAGCTATTACTTCTGATGTAATTCTCTGGATGACTTGAGTTATTCTTGCAGCTAATTCTTGCAAATTATTTGATCTATCAACATAAACCTTAGACTTTAAGTCACCCCACAAAAATAGTCTAGTGGATTAAGGTCGGGACTTCGTGCAGGCCATTCATAAGTACCCCTTCTTTCAATCCATCTGTGATGAAATCTCCTATCTAAATGATCTCGAACAATGCGAGCGTAATGGGGTGGTGCTCCATCCTGCTGAAACCAGATATTATTTGGTAATTGTCCATTTACCTCCAATGCCGGATTAACTTGTGTCTCCAAGAGCTGTAAATACCTATCTCCGTATAAAGTTTCTTGTAGGAAGAAGGGTCCCACGATTCTGTTGTTATAAATGTCGGCCCAAACGTTCAATTTTTGGGGATGTTGTGTATGAGCCTCTTGTACCCAATTGGGATTACTTTGCGACCAGTAGCGGCAGTTATGTCGATTAATCGTACCAATTAAACAAAATGTAGCCTCGTCTGAAAACACCACATTTCTTATAAAATTTTTATCACGGTTACAAATATCCATCATCGTTTCACAAAATTGCAAAGGTCTGTCGAAATCGTCTTCGGAGAGTTCTTGAACGAGGCGAATTTTGGATGGATGATATTTTTCTCGCCTTAATATCCTTCCTACTGAACGACGGCTAATTCCATGCATATTGGCGAGGTCGGTAGTGAATAAGTGAGGATTTTCTTCCAAAGATATACCTACATTTTGAGCTACACCTTCATTACTTGCACTTTTTAACCGTTCACTTTTTAATAAATTGCTAACTGTTCCACTTGTTGTCCACAAACTTTTTGATGCGTCCTTTTCCTCTCCCCATACCGAATCATCATTAATATTTCTTTTCTTTCTCTGTCACTTAATTCGGCCATTTTACGATCAAATTAAAACAATACAATCTTTTACGTTCAAATAAAAAAAACTAATAACTTATTTTGACAACTACTGTCACTTCTGCAATGAATTTCATGGACTACTAAACTTGATTCAGATTTAATTTGCGCCTGATTTAAACAAATGCACGTGTATTTGACTATGGAACAAGCAGTGCTGTTGGCTGTGACGGTATCATGACACCGATTGGCCAATAGAAATACAAATCCTTACCGAGCGGTTTGTTTATGTCGGGCGTAAATGAAATCTGAACCGAGTTTAGCTACCATCGAATTTTTCCTTTCTTTAGTTACTTTTCTGTTAATATCTCGGTAGGTATTGAAGTAAACTGCAGTATCCACTGTATATGGTTTTCATGGGCAAAATACTTTAAAATCAAACTTCTTGGTCAACAAATACTTTATGTCTTTTACATTTTTAGCTATATGTATGAAGATGAATATGAAGACTATTTCGAAGATTTTCCAGGAAATGTTTGGGCAAATCACACAAAAGATAATGACACAATTCCCCTTTTTAGAAATATGGATGTAAGTATCATAAGTATCAAATTGATTAAATTTCTTGAACTTGCAGGCTTACCAACGAGGAAAGAAATGTTGCACTCTCTGTTAAAACCAAACTTTTAAGTTAAATCCCTAAAACCATGGAAGAGATGTCGTTAAGAAAATCTAGTAATATTGTAGAATGTAGTTGAGTATTAAAGGACAGACTGATTGCGCTATTAGCAGACATAGCAGCCGATAAGATCACTTTGAGGGGAAGGGTCTTGGCGGCAGTTAGTGCCAGAGCAACAGCTATAGTTTTTTTGTCGTTAAGATGGCCAAAATAAAAATTTTAAAGAATTAAAATTTCGAACAAAAATGCAAACTAGTAAATCTCAGAGAGAGACCAGTAGTGACACCTTAGTGTCATTGGACTTTTTATAGCCCCCCAAAGACCACAACTGGCGAATGCCATTCCTAGGGAAAATCTGGAAAGATTAGTGAATTAATAATTCAATATAATAATCCACTAAAGATTAAGTATGTCATGGTTTATATGTTTTTTTTTTCAGAGTGAATTCTATACCCAAATTGGTGTCGGCCGACCTGGACAACTGGTTCATGTTTCTTTTGATACAATGTTAACGTATTCTTGGGTAGTTTCTGCCCAATGTGATTTGTTGCGAGTGCCTGGTTGTCGTAAGTATAAGACATTAGTTAAGAAATTAACAGAGATGAGACATATGTCTGATGAAAGTTAGTCATATATGTTTCGTAACAATTATATAGTGATGGGCAAATGTGTGGAACCAAGTAAATATATCTAGAATTATTGGAGATATCAAAATGAAATTTGGAAGGTGGATACTGCAGTAGATTGCCTATTTGTTTCCATTTTTTTAAAAAATTTTGAACTTCCTGTTTTACCGGAAGTAATGTCGATTTTAAAATTTGCAATGAAACACCCTGTTTAGTATTTTAGTTTCTGATGAAACATTTTATTGCAAATATGGGGTTTGATATTGTTTACTTCAATACCTACCGAGATATTAACAGAAAAGTAACTAAGAAAAGGAAAAATTCGATGGTAGCTAAACTCGGTTCAGATTTCATTTACGCCCGATATAAACAAACCGCTCGGTAAGGATCTGTATTTCTATTGGCCAATCGGTGGCATTATACTGTCACAACCAATAGCACTGCTTGTTCCGTAGTAGAATACACGTGCGTTTGTTTAAATCAGGCGCAAATTAAATCTGAACCAAGTTTAGTAGTCCATGAAATTCATTGCAGAAGTGACAGTAGTTGTCAAAATAAGTTATTAGTTTTATTTATTTGAACGTAAAAAGATTGTATTGTTTTAATTTGATCGTAAAATGGCCGAATTAAGTGAAAGAGAAAAAATAGAAATATTAATGATAATTGGGTATGGGAAGAGGAAAAGGACGCATCAAGAAGTTTGTGACCTTTTTAACATTGTTCATCCGAATACACAAATATCCCGTTCAGTAGTGACGAAAACTTTGCGAAGGTACGACACAATTGGAACAGTTAGCAATTTACCAAAAAGTGGACGGTTAAAAAGTGCAAGTAATGAAGGTGTAGCTCAAAATGTTGTTATATCTTTGGAAGAAAATCCTCATTTATCCACTACCGACCGCGCCAATATGCGTGGAATTAGCCATCGTTCAGTAGGAAGGATATTAAGGCTAGAAAAATATCATCCATAAAAAATTCGCCTCGTTCAAGAACTCTCCGAAGACGAGTTCGACAGACGTTTGCAATTTTGTGAAACGATTATGGATATTTGTAACCGTGATAATAATTTTATAAGAAATGTGTTTTCAGACGAGGCTACATTTTGTTTAAATGGTACGGTTGATCGACATAACTGCCCTACTGGTCGCAAAGTAATCCTAATTGGGTACAAGAGGCTCATACACAACATCCCCAAAAATTCAACGCTTGGGCCGGCATTTATAACAACAGAATCGTGGGACCCTTCTTCCTACAAGAAACTTTAAACGGAGATAGGTATTTACAGCTCTTGGAGACACAAGTTATTCCGGCATTGGAGGTAACTGGACAATTACCAAATAATATCTGGTTTCAGAAGGATGGAGCACCAACCCATTACGCTCGCATTGTTTGAGATCATTTAGATAGGAAATTTCATCACAGGTGGATTGGAAGAAGGGGTATTTATGAATGGCCTGCACGAAGTCCCAACCTTAATCCACTAGACTATTTTCTGTGGGGTTAGTTAAAGTCTAAGGTTTATATTAATAGACCAAATAATTTGCAAGAATTAGCTGCAAGAATAACTCAAGACATCCAGAGAATTACACCAGAAGTAATAGCTAATGTTACTAGAGAATTTAAAACCGACTTGCTTATTGTCAAGAAGTAAACGGTGCTCAGGTTGAACATCTAATACATTAAGTTTAGTTAAGTTTCAATGTTTTGAAAATCACTTAGATTAGTCAATAATTATGATTTATGTATTTCTTTAATGGATATTAGATATTTACTTTCCTTAATTACTTTTCTGTTAATATCTCGGTAGGTATTGAAGTAAACAATATCAAACCCGATATTTTTGTATTCGCAATAAAATGATTCATCAGAAACTAAAATACTATACAGGGTGTTTCATTGCAAATTTTAAAATCGACATTACTTCCGGTAAAACAGGAAGTTACAAATTGTAAAAAAAATTGGAAACAAATAGGCAATCTACTGCAGTATCCACCTTCCAAATTTCATTTTGATATTTCTAATAATTCCAGAGATATTTGCTTGGCTCCACACATTTGCCCATCACTGTATATTCATGTAAATATTATCGTTATTGAAAGAATAAATGTTTTTAGTATTTTTAATTATTTGAAACTGATTAAAACTAACAAGTATTGAGGAGGTCTAGAAATAAATGCTTTTTGCATTATATGGGGTTCCGTTAATGAACATTTGCTTCAAAAATTTATTAGTGCATCTAGAAACAAACTTTTTCATCTAATATGTCACATAACTTTTTGAAGGTAAACAACTTGTTTCACATCGTTTAAATTTTTTCCTTTTGACTTGACGCAATAACATGGGCGCACCATGTCGGTAACGGAGTAGGCTGTTTCTTACTTACAATAAAGTCATTTACTTGTACTGGGGGATACGATGCAATATGTTAATTAAGTCAAAGTGTTCATATATCTTAAATTAAATAATTTTCCGAAAATTTTCAGTTAAATGACTACAGTCGAAAAAAAACTTTCGGTTGCCTCGTGGTTTAATAAAACCTCACAATTTTTTATTTTTAATTTTCATTAAATTTTCTAATTTGGTCCCAAAACTAACATCCGGACTTTAGAATAGTTGTTCCTGCAAACATTAAGTGACGCATTATGTCCGTTTTTTTTTTCAGAATAAAGAAATCATTGTAATATTACAATATACATTAAATGATGTACCTACATTTTCTTGTGTAGACACTTTGAGCTTCAACCCAACTAGACCAGGGTCAATCATTTTTGTAACCAAAAAAAATTATATTAGGATGAAACCTATTGGAAACGGAAGAGAATACAACAGCCATAAAACAACTACTGCGAAATACCAGGTAGTAAGGCCCAGACCCCCTAGCCCCTTCCCCAATTCTCTATGAAATACCTTTTGACGGACTAAAATTTTCCCTAGGTCACTTAGGTTTATAAGTATAATTTGAGAATGTCAATAAACAGGCATCTACGCAGATAATTTAAAGAAGAGTCTATGACTCTCTCAAAATATTGTAGAAGTCTTATTAAATATTAACCTTATTTACTTCTTTGGTTGTTAATGATAGTAGTATATTTCGACTGCAATTTTTTTGTTTATCAATGTAACATAGAATCTTAAGTCTTTCGAGTAATTAAACCAAACATTTTAATAAAGTGCTAAAAATTTTACATAATGAATAAAAAAGTTTTGTTCGTTTTTTTGCATTTTCTGAGAACATTTACCTTTGTAATGTATATATTTTTAACACCATCCGAAAGTAGAGATTTCAAGGAACAAAAAGCCCACACACTTTAAAAAAAGCAGATATTATGAGGTGAGTATTTTCGATTGAAACTTAGGGTGCTTTTTCGATATTAAGTCAAATAAAGGTGAAAAAATAAATATTTTTAATCAAAAAAATTACAATGTATTTGGGGCATAAAATACGCAATTTCGTGAATATTTTTTATGAAAGATAAACATAAAAAACAAGCCACCATTTAAAGGTTATGTTTCATTTTTGTTGTATTCTCTTCCATTTCCAATGGGTTTCATCCTACTATTATTTTTTTCACTTTTTACCACTTTCAAAGGTTTCAACCCTGGTCCAAATGCTATATATGAGGCATTTTTTCTACAATAAAACAAATATTTCAACAGGTCCTCACACTAGATATGACCACAAAAAATCCTCGCATTATAAAAGGGACGGCAAGGATTTTAAAGAAGAAAAATCTGAGCTTGTTGGGTTTTACTCGTTAGACAACGTCACTGTAAGTATAAAATACGAGGGCTACCTTTTATGTTTCGGGATTGGACAACCCTAGTTTTGCAATCTGACAACTGACAGGTCTATCGTAAAGTTTGACATTTTTGAGGTTATACGTACTCAGAACGTTTTGACATAAGAGCGCTATGTATTGTTTACAGTAACTTCATTCGGCCAAAAATGGAATTAAATCGTGAACATTTTCGTGCGATTATTTTTTACAACTTTCGACGTGGATTAAGTCAGGAAGTGTGCATGGATGAACTTAATTTAATTTTTGGGGATGAAACTCCATCAAGGACCACTGTTTATCGATGGTATGGTGAATTCTATCGAGGTCGTAGTTCACTTCAAGACGAATTTCGTGAAGGTCGTCCAAAAACAGATGTTGTTCCGGAAACCATTGATTCTGTGCGCCAACTGATATTGCAAGATCGTCATGTGACCTATCGTGAGATTGAGTCAACCTTACACATTAGTGCGACCAGCACACATTCAATATTGCATAAACATTTGAATGTCAAAAAAATTTGTTCCCGTTGGATCCCACACAATTTGTCAATCGTTCAGAAAAAGGCTCGTGTCGATTTGTCGAAAGAAAAGCTCAAAATATACGATCGCGATGCTTCAAAACACGTTTATGACATAGTGACAGGTGATGAATCGTGGATTTACGCGTATGAGCCCGAAAGTAAACAGCAGTCGACTGAATAGGTGTTTCAAGATGAGCCGAATCCAACAAAAGTTGTTCGCGCACGAGGCACTTCCAAGCAACTGATCGCCTGTTTTTTCGGAAAAACTGGACATGTCGCAAACGTACCATTAGAACAACGCGGAACAGTCAATTGTGAGTGGTACACAACCATTTGTTTGCCAGTTGTCTTCCAAGAAATGAGGAAAACCAACCGTCTAAGACGGATCACTCTTCACCACGACAAGGCGAGCTTTCACACAAAGGCTCAAACAACTGCATTTTTGTCCACTCAAAACATCGATTTGATGAGTCATCCGCCGTATAGTTCTGACTTGTCACCAAATGACTTCTTCTTCTTCTTCTTCTTCTTCAAGGGTGCCTGTTGTACAGGCGAATATGGTCTTGAACCTAAGGGTCCTTATTGACCAGCTACCAGTTTTACTTGTTGTAGAAAATTTATCCCTTAACCATTTTACACCCTTTTCTATATTTATATGCGTAAAACTGAAACATGAATTCTGTAGGGTTAATACAGGTTAATACGTCAACTGTACAAAGCTATATACTAGATTGGCGGCCACAGGAGTTCCGGCCTCACCAAAAAAAAAAAAAAAATACTAAACATGTATCGCTAGAGACTTCACACAAATATCGATCACTTATGAATCGTCCTTCACTACTTGAGCGTCTTTGGGAGACTAAACTATCAACTATTAGGCACAAAACTTTCTTGTAACAGGGAGTTAGGGGTATTCTATGCTATTAAATGGTTAACAAATTGGAACATCCACATCTTCACTAATACAACACTTATTTTAAACATCCTTTCCCGAAACTAAAGCTTTTAATACTTAAACACTTTCCAAACTAATCCTTTCTACTATTTTGTAAATATTTAAATTATATATTTTTTAAATAAACTATGAATTCTTATAATGTACTGTACAAGTGTGTGGCCACCACGCCATCTTGACCGGAACTGACTCAAATGACTTCTTTTTATTCCCGTACGTAAAAAACAAACTTAGAGGTCAACGTTTTTCGACACCTGAAGAAGCGGTTGCTGCGTTCAGAATGCATGTTTTGGAGATACCTCAATCAGAGTGGAAAAAGTGCTTGGACAATTGGTTCAAACGCATGCAAAAGTGTATAGATCTTCATGGGGAATATTTTGAAAAACAACAAAGCGATTTTCGATGATTAATATTTGTTTTTGTTCTTTAATCCCGAAATATAAAAGGCAGCTCTCGTATCACAAGAATTGAAAAACTAAATTAAAAATTACATTGCAGATAGGCCAGTCAAGAGTACTAGGATTTTCATTTGTCGAAATGACAAACGTACCAGCATCTTTTGCTCTTAATAAAGCAGACGGGGTGTTCGCACTTGGTCCCAAGTTTTCATTTTTTCACAACCTATATCAATCAGGACAAATAAGCAAACCATTCTACTCTATATTTCTAAACAGGTACATTTTGTGTTGCCATTTAAAAAAATATTTAGTCCAAATAACATCTAGTTTTTGGCAACACCTTTTATCCTGCAAATTATTTTTTCTAGAGATAAACAGTCCAACCGTGGTGGTTATTTAATGCTTGGATATTACAGTGAACGCTATATTCGTAAAATACAGGTGGATAACAAAACAGTGCCCGAAGAAATTCATTATCTCAAAATTGATGAGGGTGATTACTGGAAATTTTCAATGAACAGGTAACAGAATAATTTTATATACTGTCAAAATCTATGCTAGTGGTAAACAATGAAAGAAGCTTTGTAACTTTGACATATTACTGTAAATTATTGAAAAGCTATTTGACAATGAAATTGCAGCTAGTATACCGGGTGTTTCATAATCAGCTTTCATTGTCTGTATGTTGGAAACTACTCAAACAATTTTTATAAAAGTGGGTATATGTGGATTACAATTTTTGGAGAATTTAAAGATAATATTTTGACAGATTTTGACATGCCGGAAAAGAAAAGCATCTTTTTTAATTTAAATAAAACACCATATATATTATTCACTTTTAAGATTCTAGTTAGTGTGTAGAATACCCTATACTTAAAAAGTATAGTTTTTGAGATAGGTATTATTTTTTTAAAAGAAACAGAGAAATTCAGATCTTTATACTAAAAGTGAACATAAACTTCCCTTATTTTTTACCATAGGTTTCATTAGAATATGAAATAATTTGGTCAAGTGCGAGTTGGACTCGCATACTAAGGGTTCCGTACCACCTTCAAGATTCTAATATTCCAGTTTCAGACAAGCAGGGAATGAGTGCATTTTCTTATATTTGCCCTAATATCTTTTAAAGGAAGCGTTTTAAATTTATTAAAAATATACACTTTTATTTTCCACGCATACACTTTTTATTTTATCTGCTTCAGGATTCGCTTGATTTTTATAAGGATACGTATGTATTTAATTTTCTAATTTGACCCCCAAAAATTAACATTAGGGTTTTATTTCAGGGAAGTCTTTTATAATCTACTGTGAATTTTGAGGCTCTGTAGATTGGAAGATATAGGGCAAAATAGGTCAACTTTTAAATTATAAATTATTAAATATATTATTCAAATTATTTAAAAATACAAATAAAATATATATTTCAAAATTTAAATAGTGTAGTTTCTAAAGTGGAAATTAATTCGATGTTTAATATGTTTCTTAATACCTTTTAAACAAATGATTTAAAAATATGATATATTTGTAATTCACATAATGATCCTTTTAAAATTGAATTTTTTCCACTTAAATGTATCCCTAAAATTACTATGGGGTTTTCTAATATTTTTTCTTATAAATTTTAAGTGAGCACCAGTACCCCTATTTATTTTCAAAATTTTAGGTAGCATGGTTTCGGAAATAAAGTGAGAAATGAGAATTTTAATATCTTTATGTAAATATCTTGTAAACAATTAATTTAAAAAATATGAAAAATGTGCATTTGTATTCCTCATAATAAACCCTTAATTTGATGTATTGCATGATGCGTTAAAAAATATTTTTTTTATTTTCCGTTTAATTCTATAATTTGGTCCCTAATATTAATATTAGGGGTTTCTTCGTATTTTTCCTGTAAACAAAAAAATTTAGGTCTTATAGTTTGGGGAATAAAGGGGGAATTGGTAATTTTTTAAATATTATTTTTAATATATTTTAAAATATTTATTAAAAAAAATTAAAACATATATTACTATTCGTCCTAATTAGCCCTTTGATATGATATATTCCTTGATCCGTTAGAAACAATTATATTTTTTTATTTTCCATTTAATTCTATAATTTGCCCCCCAAAATGAATATTAGGGGTTTCTCCTTATTTTTCCAGTAAAGTTCAAGTGAGGCCTGTATTTTTTTCAAAATTTTACAGCATGTGGTTTCGGAGATAAGGGAGGGGGATGGGTAAATTTTTTATATTTTTATTAATATCTTTTAATTAATCTATTTAAAAAAATGACAAAAAATATATTTGTTTTCGTCATAAAGAGGCCTTTCATTTGATATATAACATGAACTTCAGGTCAGACCCTATACCTCTAATTTTTTTCAAAACTTTACGTTTTATAGTTTCGGCGATTAGGGGGGGGGGGGGTGGAATGGGTAAATTTTGGTATATTTTCGTTAATATCTTTTTAATTAATTTTTTTAAAAATATGAATAAAAATATATTTGTGTTCCTCAGAATTGGACCTTTCATTTGATATATTACATGATGCGTTTGAATTTTTTTTTATTTTTAAAATTTCATTTAATTCTATAATTTGCCCCCCAAAATTAATATTAATGGTTTCTCCTTATTTTTCCTGTAAAGTTCGCGCAACGATCTATCTATACTTCCTATTTTTTTGTTTTTTAAATTTAGGCTAAGAGTTTCGGAGATCAGTGGAAGGAACGGTCGATTTTTTTAGTTTTTCCCCCAGAAGTACCCCTAAAATCAAAATTTCTTCATTTACGATATATACTCCTGATCGGGTCACCAAACTATACATTGATACCAAATTTCAACTTTTTCCGTCCAGTAGTTTAGGAGAAAATTGCTGTGATGTGACAGAGGCAGAACTTGACATTTTGAATTTCCAAATCTGTAGCACTTTTTTGCGAATCACTGTCAAAATAATATAGTTAAATTCACCAAAAAAAAAAAACACATCTAAAATCTATTATAAAAATTGTTCAATTGTTACGACGAGGTAATTACTTCACCTTTGATGATTCAAATCCGGTCGAATACTGACCATGGAAATGAAGAGTCAGTTTTTCCAGCTCTTGAGGATCATAAATACAAAGAGCCAGATGTGTCTTCAGTTAGGCTCAGATTTGACCATGAATACACAGGGGAACTACTGTTTTACTCCCTTGATATTAATTGAAATCCAAACTTTAACAAAACTAGCATTCAAACACTACTTGCATCGTTTTAGATACGCATTCTACAAATTATGATTCAAGACGATATATTGGCCCTGAGTTCTGTTGGTTCATAGACTAATAGTTCTAATGCTAATGCCAGGTTATGCTGTTGACTAAACCAACCGTTAGAGTGCGCCCCTACGCATCTCGGGGTTATTTAAGTCTTTCAAAACAAAACTCTGTTTTGGAACAAGTAGTTTCTAGTAAACAGACATTGTAATCTCGTCATGAAACAGCCTGTATTTCCGCAGAACTGTACCTTGATTTGTGTGAATTTGTTTACCTCAGGCGTAAACGAAAGCTGCGCAAAGCTTATGCTCAGAAGACTTGATCATTATTGGTAAAAATATTTTTGTTTTTAAGAGTCATGGTAGTGTCCAATCCAACCACCAACGTTACTTTGTGCCAAAATGGGTGTAAAGCCATTGCAAATGTAAATTCTGGACAAATTGTGGGCCCTCCTGCTGACATAAAAGAAATAAACTATCAAATAGACGCGAAACTGCTTGTTAATAACACCTGGGTGGTAAGAAGTACATATGTTTTGTTTGTAGATGTTCCATTGGTTTTTTCTAGGTCAATTGCGACACCATCAATAAATTACCTAGGATAGATTTTGTTATAGAAGGAAGAACTTACTCACTGGTAGGGAGGAATTACATACTAAAGGTAAAATTGGAAGTACAATTATACTAAACAGTAATCATAATTAAAGCACCCTGTATTTATAAAAAGAGCAGCAGTTATTTGAGACTAAATCATGGAAGCGAGAGCTATTACGAAAGATATTTCCGCTTTCTTGATATTTCTTTTAGTGCTAGACAATATCAGAAATTTGACTAGAGAGTATTATATAACATATTAACAGTCCAGCTATTCGTTTAAAATTCCTTTTTTGCGTTTAACACTAATGGTATTTATTAACATGATATATAATATATAAAAGTGTATAAAAAGAAATTTCATAATTCTAATTCACAATCACACAATTAAGTTAGATACATAGTCAATTGAAGTGTCGGTTGTCATTAGGAAGCCGTCAAAGTTTCCCTCATATGTGGTATTTGGGCACTCCATCACCATATGTTGTACGGTTTGCTTTTCCGCCCCGCAGTCACACTTCCCAGATTGCGGTCACCCAATATGTGTAGTAAGTCCGCGCATGTGCCATGGTTGGTAAGTATTGTGTTTAGTAATGTCCCTATTTTACGGGGCTGATCAAAGGCGGGAGGTTTTAATCTTATACACAGGAGGTTTCTCCCAAGAGTCTATGTGCAGGTCTCTAGCAGTCCTTATTGTTGGTCTTCTGGGACGTAGTCTGTTTCTCGCTGATTTACCCGTATCCTGATGTATAAGAAATTGAGAGTTGAGTTGTATATATACGTTTTCATTCTCGAAGTAAAGCTGCTTTGCGCCGGAGAAGGTATGTGGCTGAATATTGGTTGCCATTCAGTAGGAGTCGATTTTAGCGTTACGTTGATTATCCTCATGGACTCATTTATTTGTCTGTCTACTCTTTGGGTACGTGCGCTGTTGAGGCAAATCGGAGCGCTGTTTTCTGCCGTTGAGCCAGCCCAAGTGCTGTAGTTCTTAGTGTTTCAGCAGAGCTCAATGTAGTATCGCATAGTTTATGGAGGATGTTGTTCCGAGTTCACAGCTTCGCAGCCGTGTTCTCCAGGTGCTTCCTGTAGGACAGTGTCCTATCTAGGGTGACACCAAGAAATTTCGAGTGCGCATATTGTGGCGCAGTAAGGTATCCTTAAAGTAGACCTGGAGCCGTCTACTCGTTGCTGTGTTAGAGAGATGGAAGCACACCACTGATGGTAGTCATATTCAAATACATGATTTGAAAATGACTAAAATTCAATAAAAAAATATAGAATAATAGTTTTATACTTTTCGTTAATAAAAGTTGTCCATAATACGATCTTCAAAACGAAGTTTGGACGAATCAGGCTCCGAAATCTGATCTTATTCTCGATAGTAACTCAAAAAATATTGTTACGAATCTCCAGCCAAGAAGTGTGAGAGACCCACATAGCAACCGATCGAGAAAAGTCTAGAGCGTTGTGAGATCCTAGATAGTCAGAGATGGCATCCCTAACATGTAGGAATTTGTCTCTGTTTAGGTCAGATATATAAAGTTCAGTTTAGATTGTAAGGTAATTCAGTATGAGCGTAAAGAGGCTATAATAAATAAAGAAAGCAAGAGTGCAGATTTCGTTGGTTTATTCAGAATTAGTTTCCAAATCTAATGCATATAAGTGAACTATATTTTCAGTATAAGGGTCGTAAAGAACAGTTGGAGTGCAGAATGTAAATACGTATGCGAGTAATCATGAAAAATACATATGGATGGTAGCAGCATATGTTGGTCAGACCAGCCGTTGAAACAGATTTCGGTTACCGGTACATAAAAATCCTATAAACCTCTTAGGACAAAGCGCTTATCTATCTACATGGACTACAACTTTTGACGATAAATAACACATTGCCTGGGTAGAGCATTTATAGAGATGTGTCATTATTTTACTTTCGTCATAGGTTATGTATGTACGTAATTTCTAACAACTGTTATTTTATTTCAGAAAACTACTGACTACGGTTCAGTATGTTGCATCTGCGTTTACACCAAGTTCAGATGCGAATTCGAGTGGTACATGGATTTTGGGTGCAGCATTTTTGTCTCAGTATTACAGCATTTACGACATTGAGAAGCAAACAATTGGGTTGGTCAGAACACCAACGTAATATGTACTCCTATAGAATTTCAGTCGTAGGTTAAATTACTGTCAAATATAATTTTATTATAAACCACGAATTTTTGTAATAAGTGAAAATTTATTTACTACTAATCTTTTTAATTTCTTAATATCACAAGACTCTAGACTAACCTATACCTGTGGAATATAGAAAGGTCATCGGGTAGATATCTCACAGATTATATGCTTTTACATTGTATGAGCAAATTTAGTTTTTGCGTCTTTGGCCCAATAGGTGGTGCTGGAGGTATTTTACTATAACGTATAACAAGTTTTGAATGGTTTGACCAACTGAATCAGATATTTACACAATAGATTCGTTTTGAACAAATAATGCTTCATAGCTATGCTAAAATCCTTGTAATCAAGTTATTTCCCGTGCAAAGGATGCAACATCTTTTGCAGGGCTAAGGCAGAAAAACGTCTGCTAAAATAATAGCTTTAGTGTAGTTTAAATGCTAAATTGGAGATAAATATATTTTCGACTAAACAGGCAACAGTTCACGCCTATTTTTCTAAGGCCGCTGGTACACACGTCCGTCGTCCGCAGAAGATGACCTCCCACGTTGGGTTCGTACCCTTCTTTAAAATGCGTTTTTTTATGAATGGATATATTCATTCTATTCCCTCAGCTACCCAAACATTTTGCGAGGATGAAAGATTTTTTCCACCAATTTGTACCCTTTTTTGCTTGTCTTCGGTGTTAATTTTGTTTCATGCAGGTGTTGTTCGATCCGTCAGTCCTATCCGCTAAAGGTCGGTAACTACAAAAGCACTACTCGATGCAAGGGATCGATGGTTTTGGGGTCGTTTCGTAGTAGGAAATTTCAATAACTGCCAGGCCAAAATATTTAGAGTGCAATAAAAATAATAAGATATAAATCTACAAATGCCAAAAGAAGGAAAGCTTACCACATAGTTCAGTTACTGGAGGTTTTTAAGTGATATAACACTTAACAACCGTTAAAATTTCTATATTGAAATGCCTTTAAACTGGTTGTTTTCACTGGTAGATTGAATCTTAATAATTTTCAACGTTGGTGGTCGTCTTCTCGGACGACGGACGTATAGGAATATATTTGTGTGTGTTAAAAAATGATGCTCCAAATACATTTTTTATGTAAGTGGAAGGTTGTAAAGTGTCCCCCATTTATACCTGGCATCTTGCGGACGAGATATGTGTGTACCAGCAGCATAATAGTACCTCATTGATTACCTGTGTCTGTACCATTACCAAGTAGTGGATAATAGTGCAGGCTCCGATAAATTGTTTTGTTTAAGTGAAATATTCGCAAACTTTTATCTTAGAATACAGCTTCTTAATCGTAAAAAGAACAACGTAGGTTTTTATATAAATATATATTATAACAAATATATTAATTTGGTATATGGTTAAATCAGAGATCTACATGTTTGCGTTTGGCGTGACGTGTAACTGTTTCCTTTCTCGTAGCTTTGTAGGGGCAAAACGAACATGAAAACTGGGGTCCCTTCCCGCATTCGAAGGTTATGTGCCTTGTTAGGTGTCTCTTGTGCATGTAGCTTTTCAAACAAATGCCACACTGGAATTCCCGCACTGAAAAAAAAACAAACATGCAATTTAAAGTTTGCGTGAGAAGTTCTTGCTTAAACACGCTATTTAAATGTTAAATTTGTTTCTAGAAATAAACATGTAATACCGAATAGAATTATGTGTAAGTATTCACACACATATTCTTTGTTCTACGTTCATTTTTGTTTATTGGATGACGTATTCCAAAAGATATGCTTTTGTAAAATAAATGAAAATTCAGCACACATGGATTTATAACAATGTTATCTTAGATTGCATGTGAATTATTCAGAGGGTTATGATCTGTCATTTGAAAAAGAAAATAAAACATGCCAAAGTTATACAGAAAAAACAATGTTAATATGGTGTATTGCCTCTAGAGAAAATTACTTTTGATGTTCAATTATTGCTATTGACTTCTGCGAGTTCAGTCAGTACCCTGTATATTAATTGGAGATGCATTTTATTTCTATCAAAATAGATTGGTAATAAATTTCTTCGTCTAAACAACAAACTGGCAGGAATTTTGATTGTCGCATTATCTCAATGCAGCTAATAGATATTTAAGCATTTTTTGGAAAATTACACCACAAAGACCTTTCTTATGGAAAAATGGACCTGTGTCAAATTGTTTGAAATTTTGGTATGGCGTTGGGGCTAATGTTCTGACAAAAAGAGTTCCGGGGCTCAAATAGATTCTATGACTAGTTTTCGCGATACAGAGTGTTAAATATCGATAATGCCGCATTTTTGATATCAGATTTCCAATGATAGAGGTGCTTCATTTCAGGATATTGGACAAATTGTGATTTGTACATTATTGGACATAAATATTTCACAAAACAATTGCCATAAGTTTTGGTGGATTACAGGGTATTTAAGAAATATGTAACATGTGATTTTGGAAAAAATCTTTTTTTTATTACAACGTCGAAAACATAAAAAGATGTTATTGCACAATTAATATCTCGTTAAAGTAATAATTGCTTTGGTGTGCTTCATATAATATACGGTGTGAGCCATAAATATAGCTAAAGAAGGCATATATTATTTTTTCACCCTCTACGAACCATTCGTGCTGCAATTTTAATAAGACATTAAACAGATATATTATCTGTCTCTTTATACTCAACGGGATGTTAAACTAATTCCAAGGAACTATACATATTGAAAAAATGTCTTTTTATACTATCCCGTAGTTTTAAATTCTCTCCGTCAACTTTGTATTTTTTTACATTTTTACGTTAACAAATGTTCAGTGTTTTACTGAGCAGAATATTATTAAAATTGTATTAATAGTTTTCGAGATATAGGGTGTTAAACATCGAAAATGTCACCTTCATCGGATCAGATTTCTCATAATAGATGTGTTTTATTTCTGTTTATTGCAGAAAACGTGGTTTGCGCATTGTTTAATTATTTTATATTACAGGGTGTTTCCTATATACGTAACATGTTTCTTTAGAAAACTCATTTCTATTATAACGTTGAATACATAAGAAGATCTAATTGCTCAGTTAATATAATGTTAAAGAAATTAATTTTTGGACGTGTTCATACATTATACAGTGTGAGTTGTAAAATTGCTAAAGTGAGCATCTATTATTTTTTCCATCAATAAGTAACCCTGTATAAACCATGCGTCCTAGAATTTTTATATTAAATTATACAAATCTACGACTCATCACACTAAATTCTACAAGTTTGCAAAAATTGTACAAATTAACGTATTGTAGTTTATACAGGGTTACTCATTAATGGTAGAAAATGGTATATGCCCACTATAGCTATATTTACGACTTACACTGTATAATATATGAATACGTCCAAGAACTCATTTCTTAATAATTACCTTAGATATTCATCGTTGTAATAAAAAAATAGTTTTCTGACAAAAAACACGTTACATATATTGGAAACACACTGTAATAAAATATAATTTATAGTAACTGTTTTATCCCATATTTTTGTCAAATAATACGAAAATTACCTTTCCTGCAATATACGGAAATAATACACGTCTGTTATGAGAAATCTGATAAGAAAAAGGAGAAATTTCAGATGTTTAACACCCTGTATCTCGAAAACTAGTCATACAATTTTAATAATATTCTGCTCAGTAACACACTGAACATTTGTTAACGTAAAAATGTATTAAAATACAAAGTTGACGGAGAGAATTTAAAACTACGGGGTAGGATATCAATTTAACATCCCGTTGAGTATAAAGAGACGGATAATATATCTGTTTAATGTCTTATTAAAATTGCAGCATGAATGGTTCGTACAGGGTGACTCATAAATAGGAAAAAATAATATATGCCTTCTTTAGCTATATTAATGGCTCACACTGTATATTATATGAAGCACACCAAAGAAATTATTACTTTATCGAGATATTAATTGTGCAATAACATCTTGTTATGTTTTCGACGTTGTTATAAAAAAAGATTTTTTCCAAAATCACAAGTTTTTTTTGTGAAATATATATGTCCAGTAATGTACAAATCACAATTTCTCCAATAACCGGAAATAAAACACGTCTATCATTGGAAATCTGATATCAAAAATGCGGCATTTTCGATATTTAACACTCTGTATCTCGAAAACTAGTCATAGAATCTATTTGAGCCTATGGACTCTTTTTGTCAGAACACTAACCCCTACAACATACCAATTTGACAGAGGTCCATTTTTCCATAAGAAAGGTGCCTGGTCCTTTGTGAACATACTTGGGACCTTGGATATAGAATACAATTTTAAAATTCAGTTATATTACCCAGAGAAACACACAACACGAAACGAAAATATAAAGAGTCTGCTTTAATTTTGTTAAATGAAAACGATCCTTCAGGAAACAGCAGCTAATAGATGTCATACATCAAAACGATGCTCAATAAACAAATATTCAAATTTCTAAATATTTATTTCCAAATTACTGGATACTTCTACCCCCGAAATCCAGCCCTCCAGCATCTTTATGAGCAGCATCACAATATACAGAAAGTTTTTCAGTTAATATCACATACCATGAATCAGTCCACGAACGCTAGCAGTTGGAGTGAGGCACTATAATTCGGTAGAATCAGGTTCAAACCAGGGGAACGAAAGTTTTTTTTTAGCAAATTATGATGACAGCTAGCTGAAGGCGCTACAGTATTCCAACTATTAGCTAGGCCGTAATCTTCAATAAACAATTCAAATTTAAAAACACCACCTTTATTTGTCTTCTAAACGTTGTTTGTGGCATATTCTTGATAACTTATATGTTTCTTTGGGGAATAACACCACAATAGAAATAAAACTACGTATATTGCAGGAATACCAAACGTTTCAAAGTCTATTCTGACTATATAAAGCCATTGACAACGAAGTCAGAATAGACTTTGAAACGTTTGGTATTCCTGCAATATACGTAGTTTTATTTCTATTCTGGTGTTATTCCCCAAAGAAACATATAAGTTACCACCTTTATTTGTTTACTTTTAATTTTGCCTATTGGTTCTGATCCAGAAGGATCCTAGTGCATTTACGTAGTCACTTAATGTCACAGTCTGTGTGTCAGAATTATCCACCAAGTTTATTACATCATTTTCTTAAAATATAATTTTAGGCAAGAGCCTATCTTTGCAACAAATCCACAGGTGTTTGATTGTTATTCTTTGAAGAAGGTACATAACAACCTAAAAAAAGTGTTGCCAACAAATTTATATCTCCTCTGGGGTATTTCCAAATAATTCTAGAACAAAAGAAGGAAATCCAACCCTACACACTGAAGATGTGCCAGACTGTAAATATAAATAACATTTTTCGAATTAGAGTATTTTGAATAAATATTTAATTAGTTATTGGACCCCTTTTATTAAATAAGTGTACAAAAATGTGATTTCTTATTAGTATTGTCAACAAAATTAAAAGGAAATATATCTGCTAGCTGTTTTCTATCACTATGTCTGGATGTCGAGCCTTCATGTGACTGGCCAGAACGTATTTATGTTTAGTCGCGTAGTTACACAGAATGCACTGAAATTGTGGGGGCATACCGCAAACATATTTTAAATGTCGCTTCAGGTTGTCCATTCTTGTAAACATATTGCCGCACCTTAAGCATACATGTCCTTGCTTTGAATATGATGTACCGTTGAATCCAGGCGATCCTACTGTAACAAAACAATAAAGATTATGTGTAAAACAGGATATATATGTACCTAATACCGGCACCTGTACCCATATAGATCTAAAAAGCACAAATTAATGTCTCCCACTAACGGCACAAAGCAACATTTGAAACAACTAGTCCTTTAGTTTATTACAGTAACGTATTGAGTACGTTCGAGGCACTTGTGTTAACAGTTTGAGAAAAATGTTTCACCGACTTCCAAAAAGGAGGTATTTTACCTGAATTCCTTCTCTTGTGGTGAACCGTTTTGAATGAATATGATCTTGTTTAATATGTCATATATCCGGATTGGTGAAACTTCAAATTTGGAAAAAGAATTCTATTGGTAAAGTGATGAAATTTGTGAATGAACACATGCCTGCATGGAAATCGACCATTATTCCTAACATATTGGTAGATTTTTCGAAAACTCCTTATGGATGTGTATAGTTTTTTAACGATTAATCTATTAATGAAGATCCCTATACGATCTCATATACTTTTCTGCGAAGTGCAACAATTTTGCAAAAAATTGCCGAAAATTCCAAAATTTTTATCAAAAATTTATCGAAATGACATACGGGACATTTCCTCATAAATATTTTAATTCTAATTTAATAGTGCGGGAATTTTAGGCACTGGAAGTTTTTATTGCGCATTTGAAAATTTTCTATGTACATCTCAAGCATATAGGTAGTAAAGCATAACATTTTCGGCTCTTTAAATCAATGAATACCAAGCTCATTTTGTTTGTATACCAGGCAAATACCTATTTAAATGAAAATTTTTCCATTTTGCGAAAACGGTGCTTTTGGTTGTCACAATCTCCCGACTTAATAGGTAATTTAGTGACAACATAAACTGCTATTTGGTGCGTTTATACACAGGGTGTTTAGTTACAGCAAACAAAATCACAAAGTAAAGTGATAGAAGGAGTTGCATTTATGTGATGATTGAAATATAAGACGGAGTAGAATGTAAGTGGTCCATAGGCAGCCGTATATACACGATGGTTGAAGTGGACGTTTGGTGGTACAAAAATGTTGGAAAAAATGTGAAATTAAAATTATATAGGGTGATTAAAAAACTGTTCTATGATGTGGACGTAAACAAATCATATAAAGGGATGGTTGAAATATATGCTGGAGTTGAATTATATTTATACAGTGTGATTAAAAAATTATTTATTTTATAGCCCATAAGAAATTGCATAAAGTGTGGAGGGGAATTAATGTTACACAGGGCGATAATTGACAATTGGGTTGAAATATAGAACGGATTTGACTCCGTAAATATGGGATGGATTCTACTCCGTTCTATAGTTTACAGAAGACAGCTAACAAATTTAGGCTTGTCCATGGGCAGTCGTAAGTACAGGCTGGTTGGTACATAGGTTGGAGTGGAATTATGTATAGTTATACAGGGTTCTCAAAAAAGTTGAAAAAAGGTTACATGGCGTAGTCCATAAGGCATAAATATATTTTGGGCTTATTAAGTCAACGCCTACTAGTACATTTTGTTGGTAAAGATTTACCTGTCAATTTAAATAAGAAAGTATCATTGTGTAATGTTGAGTCTTTCGATGTTACCTGGTTCTGTCTATTAAGGTTATACATACAAAATAAAAAATAAAGAATGAAAACTACCTGAGTTCAAAAAAAACTAAAAAGTTGAAAATAAAACATTTTTCAAAAAATATAACCGACTTCTACCTATAACTAAAAAGCTAAAAATAATTATAACAAAATACAACTCTAGCAAATAAATAACACATTCAATGTAGTTAGGTACCTACCCAGGAAATAAAAAATGTAAACATTAAAACGTGCTCATTCTGTACAAATTAATTACCTACCAATCTAGTATATTTTTGAAGTCGGTGCCAAGCAACAATCAAGTTTGATGAATTAGTAGATAAGTACGCGATGAAGGATTTTTTAGATTGTCCTAGGAGTTACTGCAAAACAATCTGGAGTTAAGACTATTTTTGTGTATGCATTCCCCCACTAATTGCCACTGTTCAAAAAACTATTATAGCGGTAAAATTTCTTTATGAATTTCGAGTTTCTCACTAATGAAAACTTCAGCAATATATTTTCGGACAATGGTAAAATTATATAATAATTTAATTTATTTAAACATTGAGGGATCTACATTGTGTATGGTAAGCATATGTTTTTTTAAATTGATTTTTAACGTAAGCATTTTTCCACAAATGCTGCATCGGAATTGTGGAGACATGTTACATTTGAATTTCCTGTGCCTGAACATAGATGCGTAGTGCGAGTACCTTTTACCACAATTTTTGCAGTAGAAATATCGTACTTCATTAGCCCAACCTGAAAAAGAAACCTGAAATGATTCATGATATTTTATAATCAGATGTTATTATGACAAATTACGCACATTTGTTATGTGTTTTGCAGATATGTTCTAAATTTTTTTAAATTTATTTAAGTATAATAACTTAAGATCGGCTAAGGACTAAAATATACTTTAGTTGAAATTTTATGTGATCACTTTTATTAGACGAGCCAGGCGCAAATTGGCACTACTATCTTTTCTCGAAGCACTTCATCGTTTTTTTGAACCCTCATAACTTGGGTTTGGATTGTATGAGAAAATTCTGGAAATATGATGTCATTGGTAGACTCATTAAAAGTGCAAAGTTTCAATTGCATAGCTCTTGTACTTTAGATTTTACTGATTCACTGATGATCAACAAAATTCAGAGGGTACTTCCTGAAGTGTTAGAAAGCTGAAATTTGGTATGTAAGCTAGTATTAGTACACAAACAATAAAAAAATTCTTAAACTTGGAACTTTTAGCCCCGACCCCTTAAAATAGGGGATGGAAATTTATATGAGACTTCCGCAAATTTTGATGCTAGAGGTCTGAAAATTGATATAGGGATTTAATGTTATAAATCATAACAAAATACACATTTCAGAGGTTTTAATAAATCACCCCACCCTTTAAATTAGGGAATGGAATTAAGTGCCCAAAACTCGTAATGCGTAGCCGCTGTGATTGTTGATCTAGGTTGTCTATTGTATTATCTGAGGATGTAGCTATCGAGCACATGTGAGTGTATACGTCGTTCGAGTGGATCTCGGGATTCGATTTGAATGCGTGTGAAGTGTTCCATCACATTACTAGATGTTAATATGTACTTACGTTATGAGAACCTACATTTGTATAGAATATTTAACCGACTTCCAAAAAGGAGGAGGTTATTAATTCCCCGCGTTTTTTTTTGTAAAAATATTTTTACTCCTGTTGTAAACCGTTTTGAACGAATATGGTCTTGTTTAATAGAGTATATATATCTGCGTGCATGAAAATCGACCAATATCCCTAATATATTGGTCGATTTTTCAAAAACCTATTATGGATATGTATAGTGTTTGAAGGTGTAATATATTGAGGAAGATCCCTAGGTGGTCTCATATACTTTTCTGCGACGTGCAACTTGCAGTTTTGCAGAAAATTGCAGAAAATTTTAATATTCTTATCAAAAATTTCATCAAATTGACGTAACGGACATTTCCTCATAAATATTTTAATTCCAACGTAATAGTGCGGTAAATGTAGGCATTGGAAGTTTTGATTGCGAATTTTTAAAATTTTCAATGTACATCTCAAGCATATAGGTAGTAAAGCACAGTATTTTCGGCTCCTTAAATCAACGAGTACCAAGTTCGTTTTGTTTGTATACCAGGCAAATACCTATTTAAATTTAAAAAATTCTATATTGCGAAGACGGTTCTTTTGGTGTCACATTCTTCCGGCCTACTAGAAAATTCAGTGACAACACATGTCAAGCTCTAAACTGCTATTTGGTGTGATTATACACAGAGTGTTTAGTTATAGCAAACAAAATAACAAAGAAAGCAGTTAAAAATATTATGGTTTATGGTGGTCTATAGACAGCATATATACGGCTGCCTATGACGATTGGAATATAGGGTGGAGTAGACATTTGGTGCTCTAAGAAAGTTGGAAAAAATGTGGAGTTAAAATTGTATAGGGTGATTAAAAAACTGTTATATGATGTGGCCAAAACAAATCATACGCAGGATGGTTGAAATATATGCTGGAGTTGAATTATACTTTTATATATTTCATAGCCCATAAGAAGTTGCATATAGTGTGGAGAGAAATTAATGTTATACAAGGTGATAATACCAAATGTTAAAAACTAAATAATTTATAGGGTATCCCACAACGACTTATATACGATGGTTGAAATATGATTTGACACCGTAAATATTGGATGGATTTTACTCCGTCCTATAATTTACAGAAGGCAGCTAACAAATTTATGCTTGTCCGTAGGCAGTCGTATGTACAGGATGGTTGGTACATAGGTTGGACTGGCATTATCTATAGTTATACAGGGTTGTCAAAAAATGTTGAAAAAGGTTACATGGCATAAATATATTTTGGTTAACGCGTACTAATTTTGGTCGTAAACTTGTACCTGTCAATTTAAATGCAAATGTATCATTGTGTAATGTTGGGGCTTTCGATGTTACCTCGTCCTGTCAATTAAGCTAATACATATAAAATAAATAATAAAGAATCAAAACTACCCGAGCTCTCAAAAACTAAAAAGTTGAAAATAAAACATTAAAAAAATATAACATAATACAACTCTAGCAGGTACTTACCCAGGAAGTAAAAATGTAAACATTAAAAAGTGCTCATTCTGTACAAATTAATTACCTACCAAGCTTGTATATTTTTGAAGTCGGTGCCAAGCAACAATCAATTTTGATGAAGTAGTAGATAAGTACGCAATGCAGGATTTTAGATGTGTAGAGTTTGTGAAGTTAGGGCTTATAGTGTTAAATCGTGAAGAGTTACAAGCTTGGCTCCACATGAGATCTGATAGCTTTTTGACCGTGCGGTCTCGTCTTGGCAACATTTTACCTGAAAATGTTTTTGGTGAGATGTTTATGATGTTACCAGAACCAATACACTGTCTTGGTTCAATGGATTATAAAATCCTCATGAGAGTTTCATTTTAGTTTGTGTTACCTAAATAGCGCACAGATACTATCTTATCTCTAGTTGGATGTAGTTATATGCTAAATTGTTATAAAGTTTGGCCCCCTTCAAATAAATAAAAATAATACAGGCACAAATACTGATCATAAGGGAAGAGTCTTTTATATTTTAAACGTATATTCTTAACTTAGACACTAAATACTCAAAAACACCGAAAAAGAAACAAGCAAAGTTTAACCGCAACATAATATAAAATTTTAAAGTTTAACAGTATTGTTTCTTTATTACTGACTGTTCGTTTTCTGTGGGCTTCACAAACAATTTTTCTATCAGAAGTTCTCGGATATCAGTAACACGTTTTCTTGTAGGGAAAATTAAGTTTTTGATAATACAGTCTGCAAGAATTAATGCCACATGAGATTTTTGTGTTTAGGAGTTTCTTGATTTCAGCGTTGAATATTTCACTATTTGCTTCGATTGCTGCTTGAAATTTGGTGGACGGGATGATTACAAAAGTTTAACTTGTAAGATATCCAAGTTTATGTCTTTTGATGTAAGTTTTTTGAACTGAACTGTTCAGTTATCTAGTGACACTTGGGGACTAAGCAGATTGAGACTCCGAGTTCGATCTAAATTCTGAAGCTCTTTTTCATTTCTGTCCCTTGGTGATGGCTCCAAGGCAGGGATCGAAACGTCGAGAATTTCGACGGGTTTCTCATTTCTGATTGGAATTAAATATAACATGGTCGTCGATTAGAATGTTCATCAAACATCTCCTTGTGAACTGAATACAAATGACACTTTAAATTTGATTTTTGTTTAAATGCTCTGTTACAAACTGGACATTTGAATTGTGGCAACTTGTTACACTCGTATTTTATATGTTTTCCAACTCCGCTACGTGTTTGATACCGTTTGTCACATGTGAAGCAATAGTAATGAATGTCCGAGTCCTTTTTGTAAAAACCTAAAACAAAGTAGAAAAATGTACGTAAAATCTATGTCAATCATTTAAATTCAAAAATACTTTTAGGACTTTCATCAACCCGATGAAAATGCTAAAAATTCTTCATGCATTTTGGTTAACTATATTAAGTTTGAAACAAACCTTGCATAGTTACAGGTCCCAAAACCTCCCAAATCTTGAAACTTTATCTCTAAAAGTGTGTGTAGTTCTGTGATCATGTATGTGCCTCCACTGAAATGATAAATAACACAGGCAGACAAAATAAAAAAAAACTGTGCATCGGATTGGACCACTATAGCACTATGCTTTCGAGGGAGCTCAATCCGAATTTGAGGTCTGTTTGAGGTCTCGTTCATTGAGGTCAATACTTAAAAACTGAGTACTCTTACTTTCTGAAGATATCAAGTCAGAGAAATTTCAAATACGTTAGTTTGTCATTTACTGAAAATTAGGATCAAATATAAAAAAAACCGTCACTTGATATTTTAGGGTATAAATTTATTTGGAATCTATTTTACAAAATTTCATTCAATTTATTGAATTCGCCTCACCCTTAATTAAAAAAAACGATTTGTGTTAATAAATTAAAAAATCCCGTGTTTGGTTCTCATGTGAATTTTCAAAGATTCTTTTCTTTTCGCTTTATAGTGACAATAAGGCATTTGACAAGGAAACTGGGGTTCCATTCCGCACTCATAACGTTGGTGCTGGATGAGTCCTTTTCTAAAACTGTAGGCCCTTCCGCAATTGATACAAATGTGTTTCTCTGTGTACCCTAAAAATCGAATATACATTTTTAATTATTACCAAAAATTCAGCATATATTCATTTATACAATCTAATATGTACATTATTGATTAATGATAACTTCAATTTTTTACAAAACAGTAGTGTATGACCAATGTATGAAATTTTTATACTATTACGTTTCTAGTTAACTCTTACAAACTCTCCATTGTTATTCAATTTATTATTGTGACATCACACTTTGGTGTTGCAATTCTTTTGTCTTTAGCGAGTTTCAACAGTTTGGGAGCCTTTTCCAATCCCCTACGGGCAAACCGGATAAAGACCACAAACCGAGTTAAATCAAGCGAGTGGTTTGGTCTATTGGGTTGTATAATGAATTTATGTCCTACCAGCCTCCTGGCCAATGGACTTCCAGTGGCATGTATTTAAACTTCATACCAGATATGTTTCACGTCATCGAATCAGCTACCTGGACACAAATTTCGTGACAAACGAGACGTATAAGTGCTCAAAATGTTCGTCTAGTAAGAGGCTTCTAAACACATAGTGGAACTTTTAAAAAATCCAAAACGAGGGGCCAAATATGGCGGCCGGAAGTTGAGTAAACCTGACAATATGGCAACTAGGGTTGTGGAAATAAAAATTCGCAATTAAGGGTGTCATATTTTAGCTCAAATTGATAAAATTTATAAATAAAATCCAAGCTGGTGTGGTTGAATGCAAAATCCAAAATGGCGCGGATCCAAAATGGCGGATCTAAAAACCGATTTACTGACGATTTTTTAAAAAATTAACCAATTTACACCAAACTTGTTATAAGGGGTTAGGTGATTTTTAAAGCAGGTTTGCAAAAATCAAAATGGCTAATCCTTACTGGCGGACGAATTTTCGGAAAATCAACCGGTTCCCGCTGGTATACAAATTCAGTATGACGGATAAAATCTTTCACCATATTGAATCCGCCATTTTAAATTGTGCAAAACAAATTTTGGCGTGGAACCTGAATAGCATTTTTCGCTAGAGAGCACGGAAAGGGCAGCTGTGATCTAGTCTGAGGAATCGTGAAAAGAGAAGATCCACGATTAGTTTATAAGTTCCAGCGAACGAATCTATTCTTAATACTGAATTTTGACGTAATTTGTTTTTGTACAGAAATGATGATCACGGTGGAGCCTATAAATATCTGGCAGGATTTAATAATTGTCCATGTGTAACGAAAATTTAAATAGGATGTAAATTTTTTCCACAGTCTAATGGTATACCGGGTTTATAACGCTTCGGAATCATTGAGTGAATTGTACTATGAACTCGATGCCAAAAATTCATCTCATCTGGGATTTATTTTTAATACTACTAATACTACATTTCTTACAGCAAAAGAGGACTAGTAGCTAAACATATCCACCATATTGGATACCCAAATACTCCTATATACCAGATTTGGCAGAAATCAGTTGATTTGCCGAAATTCTTCTTGAACTGACGACTCTGCGACTTCAAAAAATCCCCTGTATCAATTATGGTAGGTTGATTTGTAAAAATCCAGTCATCAAATCAGTTTTAGACCGCCATATTGGACCTGCCATTTTCGATTTTTCAACAAACCGCACCAGCTTTTAAGAGGCTTTCCTTAGCTCCAATTTGAGCTAATAAATGACCCGAATTTTTCTTCTTTTTTTGCTAGACACTCTGACTTTTGACCGCCATATTGGGCCCGCCATTTTGGATTTTTGAGAAGTACATTTGAAAGCCAGTATATACAGGGTGTTCCTAAATTGGAGATACAAACGAAAAGGCGAGATTTCTTGAGTAGTTTTAGGAAGAAAAAGTCCCATAAACATGGGTCCGCAAACGTTTCGTTTTCAAGATACAGAGTGTTAAAGTTTGAATTTTTTTCAAGTTTTTTTCTCATAGTATCTGCACTTCACAAGATATTCAAATGAAATTTGGAATAGATATTACAATTAAGAGTTTACACCTTGTGACATGCCAATTTCGATTGCAAATCCACAGGGTGATATTTTTTCGGGAACACTGTCCACTGTTGTCCTTCAGAACTTTTTTTTGGTGAGCCATTGGTACTTTCAAAAATTGTAAAGAAAAGCTTTGTTGTTATACCAAACTTTATGTTTTCTTGTAGTTTTGTCGTATCTACTACCGGTTTCGAGAAAAAAATTTTGAATGATTCTCTCGAAATCCTCAGAAAATTACGAAATGTCATAGAAATCTAGTTACCTACCTAGTAGGCTGTGGTGAATGAATAAATTTATTGTTAGTTTTGACACATCAAATTAAACTCCTGTGTTTTGAAAATTAAAGATGGTTGCATTTTAATGTCAAAACATGCCGAATTTTACGAATTCCGAAATGGCTGACATGCATTTCATGTATGGTCTTGCAAATGGTAATTCAAGAGAAGCTAAGCGTCTTTACATGGAACGCTATCCCAATAGAGTGATGCAATAGAGTGGTCATCGGATGTTCTCTAATATTCACAGGCGTCTTTCAGAAACTGGATCTTTTTCTGCGAAAAATATTAATGCAGGTAGACCACGAAGTGTGAGAACACCACGACTGAACGAAATAAAAGAACATCCAGGAACCAGTACAAGAAAAATTAGTGTTACCTTAAATACAAGTCATCAAGTTGTTTGGAGGATCTTGCGGGATTCTTTGCTCTATCCTTATCACATTCAGAGGGTGCAGGCGCTCTTGCCTCGAGGTTGTCATCTAAGAATTATTTTTTGTCAGTGGTACCTCAACAGACTATTGAACAATCCTCATTTTGATTGCTAAATCCTATTCACTGATGAAGCCTGTTTCTCAAGGACTTCAATAATTTTCATAATGAACACATATGGGCTGAGGAGAATCCATATGAAATTGCAGAAGCTTATTTTCAAGAGGAATTTTCATTAAATGTGTGGGGTGGTAATATTGGCGATTATTTGATTGGTCCTTTCTTCTTGCCAGGGCGACTTACTGGTCAATCATACAGACATTTTTTAGAGAACGATTTGCCCTTGTTATTGGATGATATACTTATGATGCGACGTGAAATGTGGTTCATGC
Source organism: Octodonta nipae (assembly GCA_034190945.1). Lineage (NCBI taxonomy): Eukaryota > Metazoa > Arthropoda > Insecta > Coleoptera > Chrysomelidae > Octodonta > Octodonta nipae. The sequence goes on along the minus strand of CM067224.1, from coordinate 7,331,623 downwards.
ACAACGGTGCTCCTGCTCATTTTTCACTTTTGGCTAGGGAGTATTTGAACGAAAATTATGTAAACAGGTGGATTGGACAAGGTGGACATCAGCCATGGCCCGCCAGATCCCCAGATTTAAATAGTTTAGATTTCTTTCTATGGGGCCATCTGAAATCTCTAGTGTACATAACGCCAGTGAATACCGTAGACGAACTGAGAAATCGTATAATAGGCGCGTTTGATACAATTAGGAATACTCCAGGAGTGTTTGAAAGAGTTCGATCGTCTATGAGAAGAAGAACAGAAGCTTGTATAAGGGTTGGGGGAGGACATTTTCAACAATTGCTGTAGTTTAGTTCCTTTGTTGTTATTTAGTTTTTTTATTATGATTAATTTTTGAGTTGTACGTTTCTTGCAGTAATACATTTTTTTTGATGATTATACCAGTTTATCGAATCTTTAAGAATCATTGCTAGTTTAATAATTAAATTTTTTTCTCGAAACCGGTAGTAGATACGACAAAACTACAAGAGAACATAAAGTTTGGTATAACAACAAAGCTTTTCTTTACAATTTTTGAAAGTACCAGTGGCTCACCAAAAAAAAAGTTCTGAAGGACAACAGTGGACAGTGTTCCCGAAAAAATATCACCCTGTAGATTTGCAATCGAAATTGGCATGTAACAAGGTGTAAACTCTTAATTGTAATATCTATGCCAAATTTCATTTGAATATCTTGTGAAGTGCAGATACTATGAGAAAAAAACTTGAAAAAAATTCAAATTTTAACACTCTGTATCTTGAAAACGAAACGTTTGCGGACCTAAAACTACACAAGGAATCTCCCCTTTTTGTTTGTACCTCCAATTTAGGAACACCCTGTATACTGTAAATTGTGATATAATAAATGGATTAAATAAATTGGTTTATCGAAGTGAAATTTGAAGTTGGAATATTATGATCGAGCAAATTTCATATTTTAATTAAAAAATTAAAATACGGAGTATTTACTCCCTACGCAGTGTATAAAATTTTGAAAATTACTAAAGAACCCTTATTTTAATTTTTAATTAAATTATGGAATTTGCTCGACTCTAAAATTCCAAACTTGCTTCGTAGATAAGCAGTATATATAATAATACCACGAGGATGAAGTTGGGGTAAAATCTAGGAAATAAATAAAAATATTGTAGTTAAAGGTGAGACAAATTTATTATAAAATTTTAATGTAAAAAATCATATGTACACAAGTATTTGTTATTACATAACACTGAGCTAATTTCCAAAAAGAAAATCTGTGTCTGAAAAAAGGCTCAGTTTTAGAAATTCTCAGAATGTTGTAAAATAATTTTGTGGACTGTAATAATGTGTTTTTTCAAATTGTATTTCAGTTTTGACTTGTGTTCACAATAAGGGCACTTGAACCTGGGTTCCTTTTGACATTCGAATTTTATGTGTTTCATCAAGGACTGCTTCAGTTTGTAAATCTTTCCACATGTCCGACACCCGTAACCTGAAACATTCCCTTAGTTTTTATTTTCTATTCAAAATCATCAAATTTTGAAGACATAAATTTCATTACCATCACCAAAGGCTAATTTAGCTTATTTACCTTATATGATTTCGTCATGATTGATTTGACATGTTGTAACTATGATTATGAATCTATTTTGTTTTATATCAAGCAGCTTATTGAGCATTCAGTTAAAAAACGTTTGGATGGTTAATAAACATGCAGCCTCGTTAGAGCACTTGGTAAGAATGTCGCTCCTTAATCGAAGGTCTAGGGTTCAATACCCGGTAACTGCACGTACTTTTTTTAAACTAAACGTCACCTAAACACCGGCACATCATGTGTTTATGCATAAATGGTAATATTTGCCTTCCTGTTGTTGAACCAGCCTTGCTACTCTTCTAATTACCAGCAAATTCAGAATTGAATAGAAGTTAAGTTCGTAAGGAATCTTCGCATAATAAAAACGGCTTGGCTTGTAATAAGTCTAGTTTGGAATTATTAGCTCTATGTGAATGATAAAAACAAAAATCAAAATTGTAAGAAACAATTTTTATTAAATTAAAATGAAATTATTTGATTTAAGACTAAACTCCTAGTCATGTTCTTGGTGAAAAAAATCATTAGCAGTCGTTGTTTGACAGTCTGGATGCTTAATTGCAACGTGTCTCCTCAAATTGTACAGTCTTTTGGTAGAGAAAGTGCAAAATTTGCATTTAAACATTTTGGAAGTTCCGCAATCGCTTCTTAGATGAATATAAAGAGTCTTGGAGTTCTTCAAGTACTTGTCACATTGTTGACATTTTACTCGTTCATCTGTAATGCATGTTTTCTAATATATTAAATTATATACATTAATTGACTAGTAGTCCCTAACCAGCTTCGTAAAGGAAGACATACCCATATCTTAAGTTGCGTTCAAAGTTGAACTATTGAACGCTAAAGCTACTGATGACTAATATTTATGTCGTACATTCTTTTCACATGTAACCAACTATTTGGTTAACGCAAGTCGATAAAGCAACCAAACAGTGCTGTCTCTTCTAATGTTATCAGTCCTGGAGGTTAACCCTCACATATAAACAGATGAGCAAATTCCAAATTTTGATATTGGTGTAGATAATCGTGGAGATGTATATGTAAAAAAACCGGTGGTGAATTTTTACCAATAAGGGAGGTTTTAGAGAATTTTGTATGCCTTCTAAAGATTTAGAGTTAGAAGAAAGAGTGTCTTCTAAACGTTGTTTGTGGCATATTCTTGATTATTTTTATGTTTCTTTGGGGAATAGACTTTGAAACGTTTGGTATTCCTGCAATATACGTAGTTTTATTTCTATTGTGGTGTTATTCCCCAAAGAAACATAAAAATAATAAAGAAAGAGTGTATTGCTGCCTTCTCGCTGCAGATTGATGAAGTCGATGTCCGCTAATATACTAAAATATCCAAATAATTTGTTTCTAAATATCCAAAAGCCGAAGACCCAAATACCCCATGCCTAAATCTATATACTCCTGAAGAAAACTTTACTGCATAGTCTCATTGGGGGTATATAGTTGGAAGAACACCTCTCAGGCGAGAGCCCCGGGTTCGAGACCCGGCCAAGTATTTGTTTTTCTCTAGTTAATTGCTGCGGCCACCGCACGATGGCGCCAACATTTATTTATTTCAATAGCTTCTTCACATATTTGTAGACATTTCTGAAGAGATTTACACTATAAACCAAATATGATTAGCTACAGTCCTAGTAACGATCTTAATGACTTGATGTTTAAAATTATTCAAATAAAGCATAGATATCTTCTTTAGAGTTACAGAAAGAAGGTTGAAAAGCGTTGTGAACCATTGATATTTGTTTCAATGTTTTATTCAGTCTCTGAATTAGATTTCAGATATTATAACTAATGAGGTAAAGGCACACCCCAGCAGCATGGATGTACTTTCGAATTAAAAAGATTTGAATCGTGTCTAAGACTTAAAATCTCCTTACTGGGTGTTTAATTAAAATAATAAACTATTGACACACGTCTAAGTACAGTAAGTCTCTATTAAACAGCAAAATTTGCTCCTTATCAACCCCCATTGAGACATCATTATAATCCAAAATATGTCGAATAACAAAATGTATGGAACTCAGCTCCTCATCTGGAACCCTATCTGCCTCACTGATTATAGTGGAGACATAATTTTGACTACTTTAGAATATGCCTTCTATCAAATTAGAATTATGCAGTTTAAGATTTCACCTAGGGATTTTCGACTAATATGGTTAGAATAAGATGCAGCAAAAATCAGATGGCCAAAATTCAATGCAGAGATAAGGGAAGTTAATTGGAAAATACGAAGATCTAAAAAATGTTCTGAAACCGTTCAACTAACTTCACTGCTTATGGCAACACTTAAAGGCCAAGAAAATGCCTAATATAAGATGGTAACAAAAGGAACGCATTGATTGAACTGAAAAACAGGGTGGATGATGTATAAAGATAATTTTTAAAGATGATTTATTACAAAAAAATAACAAGTTGTTTCTATAAAATTTTAAACATAAATTATACTCGATCAAAATACGAGGGCTGCCTTTTATATTTCGGGATTGGACAACCCTAGTGTTGCAATCTGACAACTGACAGCTCTATCGTAAAGTTTGACATTTTTGAGGTTATATGTACTGAGAACGTTTTGACATACGAGCGCTATGTATTGTTTACAGTAACTTAAAGGATTCATCTCGGCCAAAAAATGGAATTAAATCGTGAACATTTTCGTGCGATTATTTTTTACAACTTTCGACGTGTATTAAGTCAGCAAGAGTGCATGGATGAACTTAATTTAATTTTTGATGAAAACTATGAAACTCCATCAAGGACCACTGTTTCTCGATGGTATGGAGAATTCAATCGAGGTCGTAGTTGTTGTTCCAGAAACCATTGATGCTGTGCGCGAACTGATATTGCAAGATCGTCATGTGACCTATCGTCAGATTGAGTCAACCTTACACAATAGTGGGACCAGCATACATTCAATATTGCATAAAAATTTAAATGTCAAAAAAATTTGTTCGCGTTGGATCCCCCACAATTTGTCAATCGTCCAATAAAGGCTCGTGTCGATTGGTCGAAAGAAAAGCTCAAAAATACGATCGCGGTGCTTCAAAACACGTTTATGACATAGTGACAGGTGATGAATCGTGGATTTAAGCGTATGAGCCCGAAAGTAAACAGCAGTCGACTGTATGGGTGTTTCAAGATGAGCAGAATCCAACAAAAGTTGTTCAGGCACGAAGCACTTCCAAGCAAATGATTGCCTGTTTTTTTCGGAAAAACTGGACATGTCGCAAGCGTACCACTTGAACAACGCAGAACAGTCAATTCTGAGTGGTACACAACCATTTGTTTGCCAGTTGTCTTTCAAGGAATGGGGAAAACCAACCGCCGAAGACGGATCTCTCTTCACCACGACAATGCGAGCTCTCACACATCGGCTCAAACAACTGCATCATTGACCACTCAAAACATCGATTTGATGAGTCATCCGCCGTATAGTCCTGACTTGTCACGAAATGACTTCTTTTTATTCCCGTACGTAAAAAACAAACTGAGAGGTCAACATTTTTCGACAGCTGAAGAAGCGGTTGCTGCGTTCAGAATGCATGTTTCGGACATACCTCAATCAGAGTGGAAAAAGTGCTTCGACAATTGGTTCAAACGCATGCAAAGTGTATAGATCTTCATGGTAAATATTTTGAAAAACAATAAAGCGATTTTCGACGATTAATATTTGTTTTTGTTCTCTAATCCCGAAATATAAAAGGCAGCGTATAACACAAAATTGTACAAAACATATAAGAAATACTTCCTTAGAACAATCATATCTGAAGACACACATTTTTGGTAATGTGGGTTTGAAGGTGTGCCTTTTGTTTGAATTTCCTAAGGCATTTTGGACATTGAAAGATCCCTTCTTTCCTGCATTCGTATTTTTGATGCTTCCCTAAATTGAATTTGTATTTATAGCTTTTGCCACAAATACACCGGTGCCTGAAAACTAAGATAGACAACCGAGATTGTATATTATTTCAGAAAATACAAACTTATATCTATTGTATTAGTTATACCCCGTCATTTAAGATACTATAAAGCGCCCTTAAAAAAAAACAGATAGTCTATGAGCCAGTGAAAAGCTACCGGTATGTATTTGACCAGACCTAGGGTTTTGTACAGTGAGGTCCCTATACTTATTGTACATGGCATGGGAACTCACTAAGCCCAACGTGGCCGACACGGCGCACGCACAGGTGAGACAGGTATCGATTTTTGGTCAATTTTAAACGTATTTGACCACGTCTTCCGTTTTGCAATTTTACAATACATTATTATTATTATCGAAAAACAACAATGGCAGACCATTATCGCGCGTTTAAAATTGTTGCAGAAAGTTTTGAACGTGCTGAAAAAATGAAATTTTGAAAGTAATTGACCAGATCTGCCATTGATATATTTTATTTATTAGGGTCTTATAAACCCATTTTAATAACGGCAGACGTATTTATTGAGTACACACTTGAGCAGACAGCAAAATCTTATCTACTATCCGGTCAGATGTATGCATAGACTGTCTATAGCGATCCTTTATTTTTCCCCTAAAAAATACTATTGTACTCGCTCTAGGCTATAGTATTCTCTTGTAAACTTACTAATAGGGATATTGACAAAAACTCAAGGCATCGAATCCATTCGATGTTTACACCATACGATACATCAAATTGATTCGATGTTCTGACAAAGATCTTTTCCATTGGATCCATCGATGTTTTTATAAAATACAGCTATTGGTCCTAAGGAACTAAAGTGTATTTATTCTCGTCAGCCATTTTGGGTCCAGCTGCCACTGCTCCTCCATGTTCATAATGTACTAGGCTTCAGTTTCAAATCAATAAAGGTAAATTATTTGTGTTTTTTTAGCGATGTATTGAAAAACATCAATTCAGGGTTCCGATGTTTTACATCGAATAAAAACATTGATGCTTTTTCTTGACGGACACTTACTATTGTTCGAATCGTTCAAATTTTTTACCTGAGAGGGCCAAGTTGTATTTGCATCCCAACGGTTTTTCCCAGATGTTTTCAGTATAGTGTGAACCTAAATAGAGATACCTTGTCTTTCGTGAATTTCTTAAAGTTAAAGTTGTTTATCAAATGTATTAAACTATATTATTTATTTAATTTGTGTGACATGTCGAGTGAAAAAGAACTAAAGTGTGTTTTTTGTCACACTGTAAAAACTGAAAAATTACAGCTTTTTTCACAAGAGACTGTATCAAAATGTAAAAAGATTTGGAGGTTAAGAAAACTTCATAAATTAAAATATCAAGATACTATGTTACCTGACGAACTTTATGATTCGGCTTACCATAGTAGTTGTTATAAAACATTCACAGCATTAAAAAGAAAGTTTTTCTTGACAGAGGCTAAAAAAAGTTTCCACTACAGCCTAGTGCGATTTTATCTGCAGTTGAGCAACCATCCACGTCAGCTGATAGTTCATTAATTGAGGATATAATTGCACATAATTCCCCAAGAAAAGATGTGAACTTTCCTCAGGCAGAAGAAATTGACGCTGAAGCTGAACAACCGTTGAATAAAGGGCTATCTGCACTTTTATTACAAAAAACACAAATGTAAGTTTGCTAAAGCAACATTGTTGGAAGTTTGAACGATTGATGTTTTTGCTGGAAGTGCAGATAGCCAACGGTTGTTCAGCTTCAGCGTCAATTTCTTCTTTACAGCCTATTATTTATCCCATAATGAACTTTCTTGTTGGATAGACAGTTTCTGACATATTTTCAAAATTCCTATATTTTCCTAAATAATCCCCAGACTATTATCTTTAGAGAATAATATTAAATAGAGTATCGCTAGAGCTTCAACAGACCTTCAATCCTCCTGTGAGAATCTTTCTTATCGCAGGAATAGTTGCCGAGAAATTTTCGAAAATCTTCTTCTTTTGTGAATAACTCCCGGACTATAAGTTCTAGAAAAAAACATTAAATCAAACTTCAACAGACCATCATTTCTCATGTGATCAACGTTCTGGTGGGAATAACAATTTCCAAGATATTTTGGAAAATCTTTTATTTTCCCGAATAACTATAAGCTGTAGAGAAAAATATTAAATGAAGTATCTCGAGAGCTTCAACAGACCTTCAACACTCCTGTGAGCAGCTTTCTTGTCGGTGGAACAGTCTCCGAGATATATTCCAAAATCTTTTATCTTCATGAATAATTCTCGTACTATAACCTCTAAAGAAAAATTGCAATTCAAATAAAACATAAAATGATCTTGAATTATACAGTGACCAACTTTCTTGACTGATGAACAGTTTCCGGGTTCAACTAACTTATTTTCATCTGAATAATTCACGACCGATAAGCTCTAGATAAAATTATTATCTGTTAAGCTGGGACATCCGAACATTGTTATTTCTCAAAATCAGTGAGGGCGCTAGTTGCATGATTAATAAAGAATATTTGTAATTGTAGCTTTTTTAAAGGTTATGGTTTTAGTTCGAAATTGAACATGACTCTTTAGAAGTTGTAACTCAGAACTGAGATTCACTTTAATAATTTAACATTATTGCATTAAAGTTGTTGACTCACATTATAGAGTGCCCCATTAATTTTAAATCGAAGTATTTGAAAATGAATAACAATATACATATTTCTAAGGAGTAATTTTTGGTGTAAAAATTAACTGAGTTAACCCCACTTATTTTCGGCGGCTGTTCTATATGTCCTTGCAAGCCCGACAAGCTTTTTGAAACACCCTGTATAATTAAAAATTAAAATAATTTGCTTTTTTACTTCTGTATCTTTTGAGATATTTTATTAGTTATTTGTGATAATTACATCTACTAAATATAAATTGTAATAATTGTAAAAATTGTTGTAGTCAGTGATATTTAAACATATACTTATAAAAGTGAAGTATTAGACTGATAACTTGGAGCACACGCCTCTATTGACGTGCAACTGAAGACTAATTTTCTGTCTAAACTTCTTTAAACAATTTGAGCATGTAAAGTTTCCTTCTTTCCCGCATTCATATTTTTGATGTTTGACTAAATTATGTTTGTATTTGTATATTTTTCCACAGATGCAATTGAACTCGAAACCTGAAATAAACGGGAAAGTATTACATTATCAATACAAATCTCAAACAACTGAAATGACGTTAAAATTTTTATAGTTCATAGATGCACATAGATTCCTCAAAATTATATTACCCCGCTTACATATACAAATACGCTAGCAAATTTGACTTCTTTATAATATTTTTCAAATTAGAGTAGTAGTTCCTAAATTTAGCGCGATAGTATAAAGGAACTCACGTGGTAAGGACACCACAGAAGATGCCATGAAACATAGAAAGGTAGAAGGAGGCAAAATTAGACAAGAAGATTTTATTTTCTTTCAATGAATTCTACAAATTGTTGCAGTCAAATAATATTTTTACTGTAACATTTTTGAAAATAAATGGAAGTGTCTAAATTATTTAAATTGAAGGTCACACTGAGGAGCTGTTTTAGAACAAACACTTTTGATTGTGTGAATTTGGAGACCGTATTTTTGCTTGAAGATCTTGAGACACTTCGTACATTTAAAGAGGCCTTCCTTACCGCATTCGTATTTTTGATGTTTTACCAAATTAAATTTGTATTTGTACCTCTTGCCACAGTCACATTGAAACTTGAGATCTAAAACAAACATAAGAAGCCAGCCATTATTAAAAAATAGCAGAATAACTACATTATTTAAAAAAAAATAATGGGTAGTCAAAAAGTTTATAGCATATTTGTTCCATCCATCATCGTTTCACAAAATTGCAAACGTCTGTCGAAATCGTCTTGGGAGACTTCTTGAACGAGGCGAATTTTGTATGGATGATATTTTTCTCGCCTTAATATCTTTCCTACTGAAAGACGGCTAATTCCATGCATATTGGCGAGGTCGGTAGTGGATAAGTGAGGATTTTCTTCCAAAGATGTAGCTACACCTTCATTACTTCTACTTTTTAACCGTCCACTTTTTGGTAAATTGCTAACTGTTCCACTTGTGTCGTACCTTCGCAAAGTTTTCGTCACTAGTGAACGGGATATTTGTGTATTCGGATGAACAATGTTAAAAAGGTCACAACACTTCTTGATGCGTCCTTTTCCTCTCCCCATACCCAATCATCATTAATATTTCTATTCTTTCTCTTTCACTTAATTCGGCCATTTTACGATCAAATTAAAACAATATAATCTTTTTACGTTCAAATAAAAAAAAACTAATAACTTGTTTTGACAGCTACTGTCACTTCTGCAATGAATTTCATGGACTATTAAACTTGATTCAGATTTAATTTGCCTGATTTAAACAAACGCACGAGTATTTGACTATGGAACAAGCAGTGCTGTTGGCTGTGACGGTATAATGCCACCGATTGGCTACTAGAAATACAAATCCTTACCGAGTGGTTTGTTTATATCGGCCGTAAATGAAATCTGAACCGAGTTTAGCTACCATCGAATTTGTCCTTTCCTTAGTTACTTTTCTGTTAATATCTCGGTAGGTATTGAAGTAAACAATATCAAACCCGATATTGTTGTATTCACAATAAAATGTTTCATCAGAAACTAAAATCCTATACAGGGTGTTTCATTGCAAATTTTAAAATCGACATTACTTCCGGTAAAACAGGAAGTTCAAAATTGTAAAAAATTTTGGAAACAAATAGGCAATCTACTGCAGTATCCACCTTCCCAATTTCATTTTGATATCTCTAATAATTCCAGAGATATTTGCTTGGTTGCACACATTTGCCCATCACTGTATAAACTTTCAATTTTAATTGAAAGCTTTAACATAACACCTTAATTAATTGTGTTTAGTAAACTAAGAACGTCCTCAAAAATGGTAGGGTATGACTTTGAAATTTTCTGTTAATATTGATCGAAATATGTCTCCTTCACAGCCCCTGCCTGACTTCAACATTATGTACGAATATTTTCGTTGCGATAATATAAAAACATTTATAATTAAGAACTGTGTTGAACTGGAAATTTATGTCGTACACAATATAATTGAAAGTACTGAAATTATGAAATTATGAGAACTTAATAGTTAAATTCTTCATTCAGCAGTTTTGAGAACAAGTATTTCAATCTTATCTAGATTTACCTAAGTCTTCATTCGTTGTAAGATATAAAGAATATTTAAATAGGTTTTTGTACCGAAAATTCTTCACTTCCAATATTCACCCACATAATATGCCCGAACCCATTTCAACTCCATCATAGCCAGTGATAATGACAACCCCCCACCCTAAATCATAAATGTCAAATTGACAAATTTCTGAAAATACTAAATTACGAAAACAAATTCAAAAATAACAAGTTGATAAATTTCTGAATACAATATCCTAATATTACTCTACAAATTAAAAAATAACTATATTTATAACATGTTTAGTTCGTTGAGAGTATTGTAAACCAGTAACCTATAAAACAAACTAACTCAAATTCTAGTCTAATCTTATGTATCATTATCAACAAATTTTTACATCTTAATATTATATATATTATAATAATCAGTGTATTGAACCTAATAGATCCTGAAGTATTGTACATACTAGCTATAAATACTGCGGGGCCAAATATAATCAATGCGAAAAAATTATCTTTGAAGTTCTAGCTATTGCATCTGGAGATGTTCAGTAGTAAGTCGAGATAAAATTTATCTTATCTCAAGAATAAGTAAGAATTTATTATTTCCCGATTTAAAATCTCGCATTTCCAAAGTATTTACTTAATAAATTCAAATTTCTAAATTCTCAATTAAAATCTGCGAACCAACATTTCTTCAGTCTCGTTGCCTTAAATTGGGGAAGTGTAAGATTACATTTATCTTCTATTGACAAATTTACCAGCTTTCCCTTGCCTTGAAACACAAGTATCCGTTTATTCATTTACCTTTTTAGAAAGATATGTCTTCTCGCATTTCCTTTATTTTTATTTCGTCATTTAAATTCCAATTTACGATGTTGCTTAAACTATTTTCATCATTTCTACCAAACACCTCACAAAACCTAGTAACTTGAATATACTTATGTCTCTATTCTAGAAATTCAACAAACGTCTAGTACTTCTTTATGCTTTTTATCATTTACCTCAACACACATTTTTTTTGCCCATCTATCATCAGTGAATCACGTGACATCAGTAATATTCGAACCTAATAGATCTACCGTCTATCTTTTTGAGTAATTTAAGTATATGAAGGTATACTATGCTATAACATATACCATACTCTTGACAGATGGTTCGAGTGTTTTATATAAAAACACATAAGTAAATATATATACAGATATATATCCACATATTTAGAACTATATCATTAAACGTATGACAGCCGTTTCGAACCAGAAGTTCTCGTCAGATACGCTTCCTCGAATGACAAGTTCCAAAGTGAAATACTTGGATGTTATACACATCAGTAAGACAACTTTAGAACTTGTCATTCGAGGAAGCGTATCTGACGAGAACTCCTGGTTCGAAACGGCTGTCATACGTTGAATGATATACTTTTATGTTATTCTGGGCAGTAACACCACAATAGAAATAAAACGACTTCATTGTCAATGGCTTTATATTTATTGACAAGTCAGAATAGACTTTGAAACGTTTGGTATTCCTGCAATTCGTCTGTTACTTCATTATGGTGTTATTTCCCAAAAAACATAAATGTAATCAAGAATATGCCAAACAACGTTTAGAAGACAATTTGAATGATATAGTTCTAAATATGTGGATATATATCTGTATATATATTAAAATACATGATTTCTTACTCAAAATGCAAAAACAAAATTAATTATTTGAATGTTATTATGTTCGCAATAACTTCAAATTTTTTTAAGTCGGTACTTCTGATACATGACTCAGGATCTCAGGGAAGAGTATAAGCAAGAGAAGAAAGGTTACAAATTTGCTGAAGCGGTGTTATTTAGAACGAAAAAAAACATTTAAATGATGGATATTTTTGCAGCATTGATGTTTGCTTATATAACTGCATTGTCTATCCTAACCCTGTGTCAGCCGATCCTAACCTAATGTTCGAATTTGATAGCGATATTACTACAAAAATAGACTTTTACTTACAAAGATGTATGTTCTAAAAACCTTCTTTTCTATTCATTTATGACGCCACTTTTTTACAAAAACGATGACGCCAGCAACTATTAAAGTGACCAAATTGATTTTGTTTATAAGAAGTTCGCGCATTTATAGAATAATCCAAATGAAACATTTTACGTTAGTACACTATTTACAAAATGCTAAAACAAACCTCATTAAGTTAGTACATTTCAGTCATGTTGTTATGCAATGTACTTCACGAGATGTCATATGCAATTTTATTATTTGTGCCATGTGTAAATGAGACTTGAATAAGTATTTGTACTAATCTAACGATAGTCAAAAAATGTTTAATGTTCTAACTAGGTGTGATAGCTGATAACTTAATCATCGCAAACGGATTTAGTCGGAATTCCAGTCTACAAATAGGGATAATGGCAATACCACGAGATTCTGATGATAGAAAGGTCAATACAGGGTGATTTGGTGACCTACTTGAATTGAAACTGCTATTGAAGCTCTTCTAAGGTGAATTATATTTTTACATTTGAACTTTTCAAGATTTTAAAGTAACCGATTTTTTGATGTGTAAAAAGTTATGTTTTCGCATGTTAATTTGAGGCACACAATGAAATTGCCTTGAGCAGTTACTATGTATTTAAATTGCAGGCGCATACAGGGTGAATATTTGTTGTTTTAATGGGTGCTCATAAGCAGCTGCATAACAGAGTGCAGGGTTCCCAAAAGTCCCGGAACGGCATTTTATCTCGGCGGGAACCCATTTTAGAGAAAAATGTTTCAAACAAAACTTATAGGATTCGTCCCTGGCTTTCGAATTGTGACCTTGAATTTGACCTTGACCTTGACCTTTAAGGTCAAGTAAATTTTTTCAAATGGGACAACACATTTCTGACCTCGGAAATGGAAAGATCGGAAAATTTTACGTTCAAATATTTCCTTGACCATTTTTAAAACTTGACCTCTGGTGGTCAGTAAGGTCAATGAACGTCAAGTACAACTTCGTTGCTAGCTCGTCAAAATGGGTTAAAAAAACCTTTCAAGACAAAGGTTTAGGATTATTCTCCGGCTTCCGATGGTCAGTATGTATTTGACCTTACTTTGATCTTCGAGGTCAGTCAAGGTCAAATGTATTTTTTAACTGGCAACCCCCACTTGTATGCGGGATATTAAAAGTATGGAAATTTTTACGTCTTTTTAAAACATACCTCTGGTTTCATAAAGGTCAAGTCAACGTCAAGAACAACTTCGTTGGTAGCTCGTCAAATATGGGTTTAAAATTTTTTATTCAAGAACTAAGATTTAGGATTTTTCCACAGCAATGCAATGCTATTGGATTTGACCTTGAGTGACCTTCGAGATCAGTCAAGGTCAAATGCATTTTTAAACAGGCAGTCCTATTTTTTATGCCGAAGTTAATCCAGTCTTTATCGTCAAGGTCAAATGAAAAAAATGGTCACGGCCATATTGGCATCTGAAAATTTCCTCTCTTTTCATGTTCGGCATAAAAAATAGGACTTGCCTGTTTAAAAATGCTTTTGACATTGAACTGATCTCGAAGGTCAACGTCAAGGTCAAATACATACTGACCATCGGATAGCCGGAGAATAATCCTAAACCCTTGTTCTTGAAAGGTTTTTTTTAACCCATATTTGACGAGCTACGCAACGAAGTTGTTCTTGACGTTCTCTTGATCTTTACTGACCACCAGAGGTCAAGTTTTAAAAATGGTCAAGGACATATTTGAACGTAAAATTTTCCGATCTTTCCATTTCCGAGGTCGGAAATATGTTGTCCCATTTGATAGCCATGGACGAATCCTATAAGTTTTGTTTGAAACATTTTTCTCTAAAATGCGTTCCCGCCGAGATAAAATGCCGTTCTGGGACTTTTGGGACACCCTGTATAGTCTATAGGCAGTTACATATATAGGGTGGTGAAAATATATTATAAAGTGGAATTCGTATAATGAATATTTTAATTGAAATTAAACTGGATCATTTCATCTTGAGAAAAATTTGATTAAATGTCTCATTATATCAACATTTTTGATGAACCCTTCAAATTACAAATAAAGCTAGGTCACCCGTATACTATTAATTAAATGTACAAATGGAATTTGAATAAGTATTAATAGTAAAATAAAACAGATTATACTGCAATTTCTATTCAAATGGAATTGTCATTCATGTTTATTTGTTACGTTATTCATTTCTAGGAGGTAGTAAAAAGTTATAACAATAATTAATGCAGCAAAAAGATAAAGGCAATTGTAATGAAGGGTTTGGTTAATAAAAATGACAGATTACTATAGATCGTAATATAATTGGAGTATACTTTATACTAAAACATAGTTGGTATGGTACATTATTCGAATAATAAAAATAAAATAACGGGTGTTTTTTTTAGAGGTATAGAACTTTGAAATGGAAGAAAACAAGGATATTTTTTTAAATTGACATGAAATTTACTTTATTTGAAAGATAATCTTCTGGCATTATAATTTGAATATGACTTCTGGCATATGACCGCCACGGCTGGCTCGGACGTAGTCTAATCTGGAGGTCCAATTTTCCATGACTTTTTCCAACAGTTGTGGCCGTATATAGGCAATAACGCGGCGAATGTTGTCCTCCAAGTGGTCAATCGTTTCGGGCTTATCGGCGTAGACTAGCGACTTCACGTATCCCCACAGAAAATAGTCAAGCGGCGTTAAATCGGACGATCTTGGAGGCCAATTGACGGGTTCGAAATGTGAAACTATGCGGTTACCAAACGTTTCTTTCAATAAATCAATTGTGGCACGAGGTGTGTGACGTGTTGCCCCTACTTGTTGAAACCAAAGCTCGTGTGCATCATGATTGTTCAACTGATGAATGAAAAAGTGAGTAATCATTGTTCTATAGCGATCACATGGACTGTAACGTTCTGGGAAGCATCGTTTTTAAAGAAGTACGGACTAATTATTCCACCAGCCCATAAAGCACACTAAACAGTCAGTTTTTCTGGATGTAACGGTGTCTCAACATGAACTTGAGGATTATCATCACTCCAAATAGGGCAGTTTTGTTTATTGACGTATCCTTTCAACCAAAATGTACGCCTTGCTAGGTGATCGTGTGGCTTCAATTCTTGCACGAGTTGAATTTTGTAAGCACGCAAACCAAGATCTTTCCGCAAAATCTTCCATAAAGTGGATGGTTACATATCCAATTCCTGTGCACGATGGCGGATAGGCTGATTCGGGTTTTCCTCTACGCTACCCTCTACAGCAGCAACGGATTCTTCTGTACACACTGTACGACATCTCTGTGGATACCTATTATCATTTAGAGTAAACGTGATGCAAAAACGTTGCATAGTTAATCGAATTAATTGCTCTGATGATGGATTATGTTGACCGTAAAATGGACGTAGACGCGATACGTATTTCAAACAGAACCATGATTTTCAAAATAAATTTGCACAATTTGGAAGGGTTGTTCAGGCGTCAGTCTATTCATGATGAAATGCCAAACCAAACTAAACATAAATCACTTGACAGTTGATAAGATTGCCGCCGATTAAAAGAGGGTTGCAAACTTAAAGTTCTATACTTCTAAAAAAAACAACCTTTACAATATATAGGACTAATAACAAAACATTGCAAAACTTCATAGCTTTGTTGATCTTTATAATAAATTGGTCCTCTTGGAGGTATCACGTTTCAACGTGGACTCTTCTTCTTCGTAGATCTTGTGCATTCTGGCTTTATGGCTTTTCAGATTTCCCTTTTGACGAAACAATTTGTTGCAGACTTCACATGAAAATTGCGGAATTTTCTGGCATTCAAATTTACTGTGTTTGTAAACCGATGTATAGAGTTTGTATCTTCTGTCACAAGAGTTGCAACAGAACCAAGTCATTCCATCTATGATTTCTTTTCGATACCTCTTGACTAAAATGTAACAATTATTATTTATACTTGATTATTTAAAGTACTTGTTAAAAATATTTCGGGTTTGTAAACATTTCAAAAAGTGTAGTGTCGTTGAGGGGAAATATTCGTTGATAGTGTCTAGCTTGGTATTGAAGAATGATATAAAAGAAAAAGAAAAGGCACTTTGGGGGAGGGGGGGACGGAGTATCAGAGGGAGGTGTTTTCAAAAAATGTTATACCAAAGATCTTCTTTAATTTATATCACGGAAACACTCCCATTTTTTTCGGTTTTATTTAGATATACTGACGTATTTCTATGAACAAATGATGGTAAGGTTAGATAACAATGTTAACCAATTAGAAGATGTTTTGTTTTCTGACCTGCACGGTCATATTAATCGTCAAAATTGCCGATAATAGTCTAATGAGAATCCTCACTGGATGATAGAGAAACATACGCAATATCCTGAAAAAATTAATGATTGGGCAGGAATTGTTGGAAATCATTTCGTAGGTCCCTTTTTCATTGATGGAGATAAATATTTAGAACTGCTCCAAAATAATGTCGTGCCAACTTTGACAAATTTATATCCTGATCCAGTAAACCCACAAGTTCGTGCCAATACAATATGGTTTCAGCAAGATGGAGTACCGCCCCATTACGAAATCAATGTCCGGCAGTACCTGAACCAAATTTTTCCAAATCGGTGGATTGGGAGGCGCGGATCGATAGAATGGCCAGCACGATCTCCCGATTTGACGCCATTGGACTCCTTTGTGTGGGGATATGTCAAAAGTACTGTACACGAAATTAAACCTCTCAACTTAGATGACCAAAAAAAAAACGAATCACGCTTGCCATTAGATCAGTCACGCCTGAGATGTTGAGTAACGTTAGAAGATATTTCTATATCAGATTAGCATGTTGCCAAGACGTAAAAAGGAACGCAGGAATGGTTTTTGCTTATTATCTCAAAATCAAGAGATAAATGAGAATTAAGTATTGAGTTTAATGTAGCAAATTTGCGAAATAAAATAATTTTCTTTTTAATGTTAATTTTTATAATAAATCTGAAAACACTTAATATTTTCGAAACAGTTGAAGATAGGTGTAGTACATTTCTGGAAAATCCAAAAAATAAATACTATGCTGGGGCTTGCATTTAAAATATATACACCCCCTCCTTTATTCGTTATCGAATTTATTCCATTTGGCTGTTCCACACTGTAGGTATGAAAAAACTTTATGAGAACCTACGTTGTAATGGATTCTTACTACTTCTCGTTAGTTTGAAGTTGGGAGACAATGTAACTCGTTCCTCGAAGTTTCCTTGGACTTCCATCGTCTTGAAGTGGTTGATTTCACAACGTTTCAATAGCTGTGTATCTGCTATCGTCATCAGGTGAATGATAGGAAATTCAGAGTATCCGTCATATTTATATTATACCTTTAACCGGTCATGCGTCGCTACATTGGGGAGACAAAGCGACCGCTGGAGACCAGGATTAAGGAACACCGCACAGCTACTCAAAGGGCAGAGGTAACGAAGTCTGGGCTAGCTAATCACGCATGGACCGAACAGCATAATATCAACTGGGACCAGGCTAAAGCAATTCACAAGGAGGAGCACTGGTACAAAAGAAAATTCATAGAGACAGCCTATATAATCTCGAACGAAAATATAATTAGCGAGCCCAGCGTCCAAATTAAAAATATTTGGAGAGCTCTTCTTCGGCCTCTGCCGCTACGCATCACCGGCAACCAACCTCCAGGGACGACGACGGTGATTGGATCAGATAAGACCCAATGACCATGACCTGCGACGCATGACCGGTTAAGGGTGTAATATAAATATGACGGATACTCTGAATTTCCTATCATTCACCTGATGACGATAGCAGATACACAGGTATTGAAACGTTGTGAGATCAACCACTTGAAGACGATGGAAGTCCAAGGAAACTTCGAGGAACTGCTCGTTAGCTTTATTTACTGTTTCCAATCTTAATATTTCCGCCTCCTGCTTTGGGTTTTTTCTGAACAAAAGCCTGCTTCCATTTGTCTCTGATAATCATTATGTAAGCAGGAGTTCATTTATACAGGGTGTTTTTTTTGATGATCAGTATAGGGATCTCGGAAACTAGCGGAGATAGAGCAATGACTAAATTGGGAAAGATTTACAGTTTTACTGGCCCAATTTAATGACAATTTCGGATTTTCAAAAAAGTCATGGCTTACTAGATATTTTGAAAAAACGAAATTCTGTCGATTTAGTCAAATCCCTCTAGCTCCTTTGTTTTTGATTTTATAAAAAAGTGTCAATATCAAAATTGAAGGGAATTGTATCCCGAATATGACTGTCATGTCCTCGTTTGCGTCACAGCTCTCGTTTTCGAGATATGACACAAACTTATCTTTTTTTGAATGGAAACTATGACTTCAAAAAATCGGACATTTTTAGAGCTTTTCAACGATATAATACTCGATATAGTTATTCATAAAAATAACGAAGTTATGGATGCTTTTCTCTCTTATTTTCACTTTTAACGTAGTTAGCCATGAAATAGATTGATTTATTAATAACTATTCCAAAAAACATTGAACGATTTTTTTATTAGCTATATCAGATATAACGAAAAAACTAAATAAGTAGGTACTTACTAAAAACTTAAGAAATTAAAGTACATCATATTGGTTACAATTTATTTTCGAAAAGTCCACCATTGTTATTTAGACAAAAATTCTTTTTAAGATTGACATTACCGTTTTCCTCACAGACCGCCTATCAATTTCATCAATTGCTTGTAATACCGTCTCATTTAGGTCACCAACTGTCTCATACTTTCTTTAGTATACTTTGTTTTTTTTAGTGCACCCCATAAATAGAAGTCTATAACTGCCAAATCGGGAGACCGGGGTGACCATTCGCGTAGGCCATTTCTTCCTATCCAAGAGTTTGGATAGATATTATCTAAGTGTTGTCTTACTAATAACGAGTTATGAGCAGGTGCTCCATCATGTTGGAACCACTCAATTTCTAAACGAGTTCTCAAATTCAAATTATGCAACATGTCTTGAAATGTGTATTGCAAGAAATGCAAGTAGCGCTCCCCTGTATAGTAGACCCTATGATACCACACCAAACATTAAAACCAAATTTTATCTGGGGTCGTCTTTGTTCTACATGAAAATCTAGTTTCATCTGACCATAACAATTAATGGAAACTGTGGATTGTTAAAGCACATGTCTCTAAACCATATAAAAAACAACATAGGTCAATGTTCGTCACCAACATGCAAAGTTTGAGAAACTGAAAGGTTGTACAGTTGGAACTTGTGCGCTTTCAGTACCTTAACTACAGTTCGTTGAGATATGCCAGCTTCTGCCGCAATCTCACGAGTTGATTTAGATGAATTTTGATTTACCATTGCCAAAACATTTATTTGTGCTGGTTCCTTAATTTGATTACGTTCCTTTGGTGGTTTAGTAAAAGATCCATATCTGCGTAAACTATCGTAAAGCCTTTTAAATGTACATAGAACAGGTTGACGACGATTAAAATATCTATGAAAGTATTTTCTTCGTTAGAATATTCAATTTTATCACGAACACTTGTCAATATCGATTGTCAGTTCAGCACTACTAATGGAATTACTCTCAAATGAGGAAATGTCAAAGTGAAAACATTTTTTTTCATGGCTACCTACGTTAAAAGTGAAAATAAAAGAGAAAAATATCCATAACTCCGTTATTTTTATGAATAACTATATCGAGTTTATATCGTTAAAAAGCGCTAAAAAGTCCGATTTTTTGAGGTCATAGTCAACTATGGTTTCCATTAAAAAAAATTGTGTCATATCTCGAAAACGAGAGCTGTCACGCAAACGAGGACATCACAATCACATTCGGGATACAATTCCTTTCAATTTCAATATTTACACTTTCTTTATAAAATCAAAAACAAAGGAGTTAGAGGGGTTTGACTAAATCGACAGAATCCTGTTTTTTCAAAATATCTAGCAAGCCATGACTTTTTACAAAAATCCGCAAGTGTCATTATATTGGGCCAGTAAATCTGCATATCTTTCCCAATTTAAATATTGCCCTATCTCAGCTAGTTTCCGAGATCCCCATACAGATCATCAACAAAAACTCATCCTGTATAGGTGAATAAAAATAAACGGATATAATTGGTAAAAATACAAAATATTATTTTAAAAAACAAAAAGTAGTAATGTCCTTGACTCTTTGATTTTTGATAGTTAAGAAAATGTGTTTTTCAAATTAAGAAATCATGAAAATTATTAAAATAATTTATTACTATCTGTATTATAATTAAACTGCTAGAATTGAAAGGTTCAATACAAATAGACATATATAAATAAGCATCACGACTACTTGTACATATTTAAAAAAAATCTGTCAAAATCAATTTACCAACTACAAACTCATTTTGTACTTTGTGTTTCGAACATAGTACGTCTTTTGGAATTCTTCGTACATCTCCAGATGTTTAGACAGTACGTGACGCATCAATGAAGTTTTTTGTTTAGCTGCATATCTACAGTAAGAGCATATGAACGAAGCTTCTTTCAAGCATTCATATTTAATGTGTCTTATTAAACTTGATTCGGCCTTATATGATTTTGCACATTTAGGGCATTTAAAGTCTGAAACAAAAAAATTAAATAAAATTTAATTCTTCAAAAACAGAAAGTTGCTATCCCGAGTAGCGTTTAGAATTCATGGAATGCGTCAAAACAAATGTTAGTGTTGCAGGGAAATTTAAAATCTGTCTCAATGGAAAGATAGTTGAAGCGGAGTTAGTCTTTTGTCTACACTATTTATTATCAGCTCTAATTCAAGTGGAGTATAAAAGGTTGGCTCTATGCAAAAGGTAAACACATCTACATACCGGGTGTTACGAGGGGATTGGACAACCCTAGTGTTGAAATCTGACAACTGACAGCTCTATCGTAAAATTTGACATTTTTGAGGTTATACGTACTCAGAACGTTTTAACATACGAGTGCTATGTGTTGCTTACAGTAAATTAAAGGATTCATCTAGGCCAAAAAATAGAATTAAATCGGGAACATTTGCGTGGGATTATTTTTTACAAATTTCGACGTGGATTAAGTCAGCAACAGTGTATGGATGAACTTAATTTATTTTTTGGCGATGAAACTGCATCAAGGACCACTGATTATCGATGGTATGGTGAATTCAATCGAGGTCGTAGTGCACTCGAAGACAAATTTCGTGAAGGTCGTCCAAAACCAGTTGTTGTTCCGGATATTGCAAGATCGTCATGTGACGTATCGTGCGATTGATTCAACCTTACACATTAGTGGGACCAGCATACATTCAATATTGCATAAACATTTGAATGTCAAAAAAATTTGTTCGCGTTGGATCCCACACAATTTGTCAATCGTTCAAAAAAGGCTCGTGTCAATTGGTCGAAAGAAAAGCTCAAAAATACGATCGCGGTGCTTCAAAACACGTTTATGACATAGTGACAGGTGATGAATCGTGGATTTACGCGTATGAGCCCGAAAGTAAACAGCAGTCGATTGTATGGGTGTTTCAAGATGAGCCGAATCCAACAAAAGTTGTTCGCGCACGAAGCATTTCCAAGCAAATGATCGCCTGTTTTTTGGACATGTCGCAACCGTACCACTAGAACAACGCAGAACAGTCAATTCTGAGTGGTGCACAACCATTTGTTTCCCAGTTTTCTTCCAAGAAATGAGGATAGCCAACCGCCGAAGACGGATCACTCTTCACCACGACAATGCGAGCTCTCACACGTCGGCTCAAACAACTGCATCTTTGACCACTCAAAACATCGATTTGATGAGTCATGCGCCGTATAGTCCTGACTTGTCACCAAATGACTTCTTTTTATTCCCGTACGTAAAAAACAAACTGAGAGGTCAACATTTTTCGACACCTGAAGAAGCTGTTGCTGCGTTCAGAATGCATGTTTTGGAGATACCTCAATCAGAGTGGAAAAAGTGCTTCGACAATTGGTTCAAACGCATGCAAAAGCGTATAGATCTTCAAGGGGAATATTTTGAAAAACAATAAAGCGATTTTCGATGATTAATATTTGTTTTTGTTCTCTAATCCCGAAATATAAAAGGCAGCCCTCGTAATTAAGTCCCAATCAAGGTCATTCTTTTAGGAATTTTGACCAAGGAATCTGACGGTGACCTTGGATTTGAACTTGCACCTCATTTTTGAAGCTATTTTGAGGTCAACCTAATTTTTTTAAAAGAGAACCCCTAGTTTTTATTGCGGAATCGGTCAGAGCGGGGAATTTCACGTCCGGACATACATTGAGGTAACCACTAGAGGTCAAAAAATGACTTCTTAAAAATCTCTCTAGTTCAGTGGTGAAACAAACAAAGGTCATGAAGTTTAAGGTCAAATCCAAGGTCACCGTTGAGTTCATCATTAAGACTTACCTAGGGTATGATCTTTGTTTTTGTTTTACCACCGAATTCGCGAGATTTTTAAGAAGCCATTATTTGACCCCTATTTGACCCATAGGGGTTAGCTCAACCTCATACCTCAATACATACCGGAGGTGAAATTTCCCGCTCTTTCTGATTCCGCAATAAAAAATAGGGATTCGCATTTAAAAAATGAAGTTGACTTCAAAATAACCTCAAAAATGAGCCTCAAGGTCAAATCCAAGGTTACCATCGGATTCCTTAGTCAAAGTTACTAGAGGAATGACCTTGACTTTTACCAGAAATGAAGTACTTTATCAAATATTCAGTCATCCCGGGACTTAACACCCGGTATATCTGAACATGCACATTTAAATTAGTATTAACTGGGATTGTTGGTACAATGAGGTCTTTTCCAGCCCAGGACAATCTGTCCTCAAAAGATGTATTCAAAGTTCATTTCCTTCATATCATTTTGTTTAGCGGTATTGTCAATGATAAAGTCGAGAATAATGAAGAATATACAAACGAAAAATTGTCAATAATTCCCATATATCTATGTATCCATAATTGTTCCATTCCTTTTAAGACAACATTGAGACCAGGGATTAATTTTACATAAGGCGTTATGATAAATAAAAACCTGCTTAAACATATCATCACTAACATCTCATGTTCACTGTTAGATTATATCTTCCGTTGTATTTCCAACTTGTCCTATCTTGGACAGATAGCATGCAATTTCCAGAGTAACCCTGTTAATCCATCTGGATAATGTTCTTGTTCTCTATTGGATAATTACCTTTGGCCGTAAGTTATCTGACATTATACCAATATTATTGTTTTACTTATATTTTTCTTGTGAATCATTTAATGAGTGTCAATAACTGTGCCAATAGTTCCTATTAATAACAACAAAAGTTGAACAGAAACACCTGTTTCTTTTCGATTCATATTTCCTTCGAAAACCTGTCTGCAATATAGAGAATAGTTAGGAGAAACTTATTTGTTAGTGGTATTGTTATAGTCTTTACTCATACGAACTGATATCTAAGAACTAAATAAGCTTCTTGCAAGGCCATTACGCTGAAAATAGACACATTTAAACTAACAATGACGAAGTTTAGACTAACAGTGATGTTATAGTTTTAATATTTTTTGTGATCTTATGTTACTTGCTTCTGATTATTTATCTGGAATTTTCCTTATTGATAGGTTCGGATTCTATTGTTGCTTTGCCTGTCATTTGTCTTCACTGTTTAATAACTTATTTGTAACAGTTAGTTTTTGTGTCTTTTACTATTTGATTGCTTTACTCAGTTTATATTCGATTTTCTCATATATTATGTCAACTGTTCTACCATTAGGGAATTTTATTGAGAATGATTTTGGAAGGTACTCCAATTTTTGCAGTTTGTGGTTAGGATTGCACTGTTTGTGGATGTCTTTGTGATTCATGTGTCTTTGACTATCGCTACCAGTTGAACTCTGTTAAGAATATCTACGTCTATTTTGATGCTATTACAAAATACAATTTGGACTTGCTTACAAATCTCCGTTTTTTGTAATTATATTACATCGTTTATAGATTATTATGGTAAAGACATTCGATTAAACCAAATGACCTTTAATTTCTCCAATGTTGGCATTGAAGGTATCCGTTCAATCGGAAATAGCCACCATAAAGTGGAATATGGCTAGCCTTGTCGGCAGGGTCCATGATGGAAGGTGAATAACACGGTTTCTAGAATGAAAGCCTAAGCAATAGCAGGAAACTAGAATAGGCATGACTGGATTAAATTAAGGGACCCAGCAGTGAACACGAGTGTTGGCTCTACGCTGAAGATGATGACGATTAATGTATATCTTTCCTCCTTTAAATGCACTGGATATGTTGTCATAAAAACATTCGGCCTTATTCTTAAATAGTCGCTTGTGAAGTTTAAGTCTGAACTGAATATATGAAGAAGTAATTAAAGTACAAATCCAAAACAATGTTTATACCAATGGAGAGAGGAAGTTTCAAAATTTCGGCAGACATTAATGGTTCCAGAAGCTTTTTGAATGCATCTCTTCCTTGGCGCTGGATAGGTCGCAAGCGAAATGAAGACCTGGCTCCAAACTTATGGCCATCGAGATCTCCTGATTTCACCCCATGTGACTATCTGCGGAACCGTATTACAGCCGGACACATTGAACATTTATAATGTATTGCAAAGAAACTCTAAACTTTGGTATAAAGATAGTTCATTTTGGATTGGTACTTTAATAAATACTCATATTTAAAAATGGGTCAGTTATAATAACCCGTTATGTAAAAATGCTAAAAGTGGTAGCTAAGCTCAAAACTCGCGAACGCCGGTCCAATTCTGTGAATTTCCGAGGATGGTTCTTATGAAGTCAAAATTAGAAAATTGCGCGAATAGCTTTAAATCCCCACGAATTATTAATATTAAAAAAAGGTTTATTTGAAAGAAGGACGACAAAAGTTATACATATAATAAAAATGAGTGCTAAGCTCATAACTGCTTCTTAAGAAAATAAAAATTAGAATGTTTCCTGGAAAAATGAAAAATTTGGCAAAACTTGTAAGTGATATTTACTGGTAGACCGAATAACTGATTTGGATACATCTTGTTATTTGTAATAATCTGGATAAGGGTTTTAGACAAAGAAAAATTGGGAAACTGCAAAAAAATTGGAAAATGGGAATTTAATGTTATATGAACGACCTGTGAAACTTGAGCAAGCTTATATATGACATATATAGTACTCCATCGTGAAGCTACAGCTTGAAAAACATACTGAAAATAGCTAGAAATGTTGGGCATCCGTATAATAAATCTGATACTTGATTAAATCCATAATGAAAATTATATTTCGAGTATAAACAATGTTTGCCCTATTCTACACCTACATAACTTAACTCTAAGCCCATAGTCTACCTGATGAAACTAATGATTAATTTTACTTTGCAAGTTGTGCTTGATGCATTGCAATAATGACAAATATAGTAGCAACTAGACAATTAGTCTAGAAATACATCGTGAAGCTACGTCAGCTTAACGGCAAAAATGGAGAGAAGCTAACCTAGAAAATAAGCTAGAATATAGTGTAGGACATCCGTAGATATTTGGTGCTACCTGACCCAACACGCGGAGGGGCTAAATCATAATCAGTTTTGATTCTGATTTGGTTTTGAGGGATTGCCAACCCTACTTTTGCGTTTTAGAATCTTGTTTTTTGACAACGAAAACAATACTTTCAAACAACTGCGGTGGCACAATTTCAAACAAACAGTGTGAAAATCTTTTTTAATATATTACAATGTAAATCTTTATTTAAGAAAGATAGTAATATTGACAAAAGATCCATTAAAACACTAAATATTAAATATATTTTCAAGACAAGATGATGTAATCTTCTCCATGTGCCGTCCTCATGTGCTTCTGCAAATTGTATTTTCTTTTTGACTTGTGAGGGCAGCGGGGACATGCAAAAGCTGGATCTTTATTACATTCGAAGTTTTTGTGCGTCCACAATGATTTTCGATGGCGGTACTTTTTACCACAATCGATGCAAGAAAATACACCTGGAAAATCAAATTTTTGTACTTTGTCAATGGTTGGTTATATCTTTTAGAATAAAACTATGCTAAACAATAATGTACGTATAAAAAAATTCGAAATATACTTACAACTTACATTTGAAATGCTTTATTTTTATGTACAGTACGTAGTGAAAGAAGTAGTAGTAGAAGTGTTATATCAGGTTTACTACTTTGAAATTCGTAGGCAACATTTTTGTTGTTGCAAAAATTGATCAGTAGTTGAGGTTATACTCACAGATTGTTATATGTGTATCTGACAAACCAGTTTATATCAAGAATTCTATAAAAAATAGTTTTGATATTATCTTTTAGAGGTTTTTCAATCAATTGATCGTAAGACGATATATTGTTTCTAGTCGATAATCTTCATCAGTTGGGCTAGTCTATAATTATTACTTTGTGTGTAGCTACCTAATATTGGTAACTGTGAAGATGTTTTTACAGGTAGTTAATGTGTGGCTTTAGATATTTTTAAAGTTGTTTCCTGAATTATAGTTGTGGGGTCTTTACTTAACGTTTATGCACTTATTGAGAATAAACACCACATTACTTGAATATGCTCTAAATTTCAATATAATTCTCGGGGTCTAGTTCAGACCCCGTTTCATTTGTGTTCTTATTTATGGAATATAGTTGAATTTTGAAATAGTATTTTATGACCAAGGTCGAATGTTCACAAAGATTGAATTTTCAAATTGTCATTTTTTAATATCATGAAAATGAAAATTTGTTTTTATTTTGCAATTTACATCTATAAATATAAAGCCATTGACAACGAAGTCAGAATAGACTTTGGAACGTTTGGTTTTCCTTCAATATACGTCGATTTATTTCGATTGTGGTGTTATTGCTCAAAAAACATAAAAATAATCAAGAATATGCCACAAACAACGTTTAGAAGACAAATAATTTTTGTGTTTATTTATTCGAACATTTAAATGCCATGAAGTTTTTCCAATATAAAATTTATTATTTTCACACGACTTTCATAAATGCATTGCATTTTGAGCTGTGATTTTTGGTTTTGCTTCATATTGTTGTTTTATTATTTTCAAGTTTTGAGTTTTATTTTGACCTCGGGCGTTTTTTGTTTTGTTTGTACAACCTTAAGCTTGCAATTTTCAAATTCACGATTAAGAAACAGATTTATGAAGACATGTAAGTTGGACGCATTGATGATGTTTTGAGTATTTTTTTGTCGATTTTCTGAAAAACTACACGTTATAAATTATACAAACTTATATGGTACCACCTCACAAACTTTCTCGTGGTTAAAAAAATAGTCCAAACTGATAACATCCGTCATTTTGTAAGTCATCATTTATTTTTGATAATAAATATAAAACAATGGAGTTTCAATATATAACTGTTGAATTTAAGTTGCTGCATTCTTTGTGTCTACTACGATAGTGTGCTTTCAAATTATGCGGCCATTTTGATTTGTAGGGACATAGTTGACAGCAGAAGTTCGGTTCTTTACCGCATTCCAACTGCTTGTGTTTTCGAAGACTAGCTGGATGTTTATAGTGTTTTCCACAACTGCCGCATATAAATTTTCCTAAAAAATGAAATTTTACATAATAATTTGGTATGAGTAATTATTTGTATGTTACATTTATAATTTATATGTTACAGAATGGATTCACAGATGGAAAAAAATGAGCTTTAATTAAATTTCAATGATCTTGGTAAAACTAAGCAAATATAGGATGATTACAAACATTATTAACTATTATTCCAACACTTAAATAGTACTCTCTTCGAGGTGTCATTCCTTTGTACGCAAGACAATATACATTATATATTATATATAATATATATTGTTTCTGGTCAGGGAACCTTCATCAGTTGCGCTTCCCACAATTGAATGTCCTCTTGAACACTTCTTTATGTATTTGATACATTTCGTTAAATTTGAAAACGCGAGATGTAAGACCGACATCTAAGATTTTCAAGAGAACTAGCACACAGAGGTTCCGAATCTGGAGCCGTTCCGCGTAATTGCTGTTCTCCTACTAGGACAGAATGTCACGATAAAATTTTCAGGTTACTTCACCTGTCAGATACTCTCTTCGAGGTGTCATTCCTTTGTACGCTAATTCTCTCGAAAATCCTAGATGTCGGTCTTACATCTCGCGTTTTCAAATTTAACGAAATGTATCAAATACATAAAGAAGTGTTCGATAGGACATTTAATTGTGGAAGTGCAACTGATGAAGGTTCCCTGACCAGTAAAATAATATATATATTATATAATATATAATGTATATTGTCTTGCGAATATAAAGGATCTCTGACAGGTGAAGTAACACGTTCTGAAGTTAAGGGAGAACAGAGAACCGCTTCAGATTCGGAAGCTCTGTGTGCTATTCCAGTACATCGTCTTCAAATTTAACGAAATGTATCAAATCTGACATTCAATTGCGGGAAGCGCAACAGGTGATATTGTCTTGCGTACAAAGGAATGACACCTCGAAGAGAGTATTCAATATCTCTGATAGATGAAGTAACCTAAAAATTTTATAGTGACATTCTGTCCTAAGAGTTAAGGGAGAACAGCAATTACACGGAACGGCTCCAGATTCGGAATCTATGTTGTGCTAATTCTCTCGAAAATCCTAGATGTCGGTCTTACATCTCGCGTCTTCAAATTAAAATGGTATGCAGACTACAATTGTGTTTTACTTATCTGCGAAGCCTTCTTGGTTAATGCAATAATTTTGTTCTAGGTTTTCTTATCACTGTTCGATTGTTATAAGCTAAATAATCACCTTTGTCTACTAAATCCAGTACTGAGTAAATTTACTAACAATGTTTCAAAATTAATACTATCTTAAGTGTTTTCAGAATTATAGTGAAGACTCTCCTCTGTAATATAAAAACTTAAATTTCAGATAAACCATTCATTTGGTCAAGTCAAAGGCAGGGTATAGTCTTTCAGGAAACAGTCCTTAAAATAATTTATATTTAAAACAGAAATGACTTTAACTGGCTTTAAAACCGCTTAGAAACATTTTTGAACCCTCTTCCCTATAACTCAGACATCCTTACTGCATATGCTTATTTAACAAATGCTTTTAACGTTTTTTGATCTACTCTGTATAACTATAGTTTTACTTCACTCTTATTTCAACCACCTTGTATACGCAACTACTTATTTGCCACCCAATACAGCATTTTTCGGACCAACCTGTATAACTTTAATTCTATTACACCATATATGTTCAACTATCCTATATACATGCTTATGTACCATTCAATATCACATTTATTTGTAAGATTTTTTGAACTCACGTTTGTTGTTTAGTGTAGGGTGGATTTTCATCAAGTATATCAACGATTCAATACATGTTCAATGTCGAGTTAAGTAGAGATGAGCTTTTCGTCGATTCTTAGGTCTTGCAAGTCACAAATTCTTTACACAGTGTCTCAGGTAGCTGTTCAATTTCTGTGTTGTTGTGATGTTTTCAATTAATCAAAATCAAATAGGATGATTTTTTAATATCACTTTTTGACATTGAACCGTGGCTCATATTGCACTGGTGTTGACTGCTAATAATAAATAATTATAGAAACGGTAGGATGATTAGTTATGAAAAACTAGACACACACGTCACACACCGACGACGAGCGTAAAAAAGAAAACGATACGGCTATACAAGGATTACGACAAATAGAAGCTGCCGTTGTCCTGCACTGTTACCCAGTTTGCTGCCTTGTGTAGAGTTAGTTCGCCGTAGCCGATAAAACAAACGCCATCTGAAGACGATACGACTACAAGAGGTACCATGAGGCGTACACACAGTTACCCAATTCACTGTTTTGCGTAGAATTAGGTCGCCCGCTACAGTCACCGGCTGTGGTCGCCGGTAGAAGAATCACGATCCCAGGACCATACTATTATACAAGGATTACAAGGTACCGTGCGGTGTCCAAGCAGAGACTCAATTCACTGCTTTGCGGAGACCATCTCAATCAGCGGTCAAAACCACCGGTAGAGAAATATCGCCCATAATTAGATCTTAGACCAGTGACTAAATTCATCCACTGCCTTAGACACTAGGCTGTAAATGATGACCCAACTTTTGAGGTATTGTCATCTGCTCAACTAATACAAAATTTTATACAGTGTACGAGGGCTGCCTTTTATATTTAGGGATTAGAGAACAAAAACAAATATTAATCATCTAAAATCGCTTTATTGTTTTTCAAAATATTCCCCATGAAGATCTATACACTTTTGCATGCGTTTGAACCAATTTTCGAAGCACTTTTTCTACTCTGATTGAGGTATCTCCAAAACATGCATTCTGAACGCAGCAACCGCTTCTTCAGGTGTCGAAAAACGTTGACCTCTCAGTTTGTTTTTTACGTAACGGGAATAAAAAGAAGTCATTTGGTGACAAGTCAGGGCTATAAGGCGGATGACTCATCAAATCGATGTTTTGAGTGGTCAAAAATGCAGTTGTTTGAGCCGATGTGTGAGAGCTCGCATTGTCGTGTGAAGAGTGATCCGTCTTCGGCGATTGGTTTTCCTCATTTCTTGGAAGACAACTGGCAAACAAATGGTTGTGTACCACTCAGAATTGACTGTTCTGCGTTGTTCTAGTGGTACGGTTGCGACATGTCCAGCTTTTCCGAAAAAACAGGCGATCATTTGCTTGGAAGTGCTTCGTGCGCGAACAAGTTTTGTTGGATTCGGCTCATCTTGAAACACCCATACAGTCGACTGCTGTTTACTTTCGGGCTCATACGCGTAAATCCACCATTCATCACCTGTCACTATATCATAAACGTGTTTTGAAGTACCGCGATCGTATTTTTTGAGCTTTTCTTTCGACCAATCGACACGAGCCTTTTTTTGAACGATTGACAAATCGTGTGGGATCCAACGCGAACAATTTTTTTTGACATTCAAATGTTTATGCAATATTGAATGTATGCTAGTCCCAATAAGGTGTAAGGTGTGTATCTCCCGATAGGTCACATGACGATCTTGCAATATCAGTTCGCGCACAGCATCAATGGTTTCCAGAACAACAACTGTTTTTGGACGACCTTCACGTCTTGGAGTGCACTACGACCTCGATTGAATTCGCCATACCATCGATAAACAGTGGTCCTTGACGGAATTTCTTTGCAAAAAATTAAATTAAGTTCATCCATGCATTCTTGCTGACTTAATCCACGTCGAAAGTTGTAAAAAATATTCGCACGAAAATGTTCTCGATTTAATTCTATTTTTTGGCCGAGATGAATCCCTTAAGTTACTGTAAACAACACATAGCGCTCGTATGTCAAAACGTTCTGAGTACGTATAACCTCAAAAATGTCAAACTTTATGATAGAGCTGTCAGTTGTCAGATTGCAACACTAGGGTTGTCTAATCCCGAAATATAAAAGGCAGCTCTCGTATTATGGAATTTTAACACTTCAGAAGGCCTGATTGGTTCATTCCTCCAATTTATATAAGCTGACTCCCAAGGAGACATCTGAGTATTATGTGGAGACTTCGTTAAGCAGTTTTGGAAATATTTATACCTCTTTAGGAGTTATTTTCTGGAATAGCTTCCATTTGTGAGGTTATTTGGACACATTAAGTGGTATTTAATACCAAATAAAATAAACTACATTTTATAAGAAAGTTTATTTCCGTTTGATAAAAAAATAAAATCGCTGAGGAAGTTTACTGTTTAACTGTGGACTCATTTGTAGTTCTACCTCCATGTTTACGGCAATAATGAGCATTTAAATTTCCTCGCCAATTCGACTTGTAAGGGCAAAGTTTGCAAAAGAAACTTGGCTCTATTCCACATTCATGGCGTTTGTGATTAAGCAAAGTCGTTTTGTATTTATACTGTCTACTGCAGGTGTCGCATACAAATTTATCTAAAAGTTAAATTTGCTCTAAAAAGTATACATATTATAAACATGCGTGAGAAGTGTTTAATATTAGTATTCTGTATGGAAACGTTATTTAGTATAGCCTATTTGATAGTATTTTCAGTTTAAATAGTTTGTAAATATGAGGCCAGTTCAATAAGTCAGTTTTTTAGGAAAATAAACATAGTTTCCTTTTTGATTGATACATTTAGTTTAGCG
Source organism: Octodonta nipae (assembly GCA_034190945.1). NCBI lineage: Eukaryota > Metazoa > Arthropoda > Insecta > Coleoptera > Chrysomelidae > Octodonta > Octodonta nipae. The sequence goes on along the minus strand of CM067224.1, from coordinate 7,298,841 downwards.
TTTTCGAGTTTTGTATTGCTTCTAAATAATACGAGTCCTGAAGGACCTTGATATACGCGTTAGTATCGGTCATGATGGCGTCTTCAGTCCACCCAAATCTCTTATAACTCAGCAGGTACAAGATTTGGAAACAAGAAATAGTCTCTGGGGGTTACATCTGCTGGATGGAAAAGCAGTTCACAACACAATTAATGGAATCCTACCTAAGGAACTCTGTTAACCAGTTCTTTAGCATAGAATAAAGCCTGTCAAGGAAGGAGTCTAACTGAGAGATTTTGTTTACCGGCTTATTGAGACGGTGCTGCAGGGGCGTAAGTGATTGCTGCGCACGCTGGTTCCTGATTACGTTCACCGCATTGATACTACGGATATGGGCTAAATAGTGCGTTCTGATTGGCTGATGACTCTTCGCTCTTTGCATTGTGTGTTTTTGAGCGCAATCGACCAGATTCCATGGAGATTCACTGTTTATTCTTTTCTGTTGAAACTATTCGGATGTTTGTATATCTTAATGGTTAATTGATGGTAAAATTTCTGATCTTTGCGCTCTCTTGATTTCCTCGTTACCAATGAAATTAACGGTGAAATGTCCCCATAGATTTCTTGTAGTCATTCCTGCATAAAAACTATTACAATCTGGACAGATTAGCTTATAAGCTCCAGATATACTATACTTGTATAAGTAATATAAGTAAGTCTTTGGAGTTAAAAATAATGTTTGAGAGTTTATTCTGAGATTTGAAAGTGACTTTAATGTTATGAAATTTCAACAATTTCGCGGTTTTGTCACTAACCGTTCCAAAGTATGTTAGTAAGATATATCGGAATTGCCCTGTAGACTTTAAAAATGGATACATGCTTTTGTGTTTGATCATCATGATTGACTATAACAAAGTAACGTCTACCACCATCGAATTTTTTAATAGCATCTTGTTTGATTTCCCATAAAAATTGCCAAATAGGTAACTACGTGCGAAAATAAGGAAATAATTCTGAAATTATATATCTAGTGTGTTAGTAGTAGCTAATATTGACCCACCTAAAAAATATTACCACGTACATGCAAACAAGTTTACTTCTTTATAACATTTGTACAGATAATTGCTGGACAACTACAATTGCGTGATTTTATGAGCATGTGTCAGCTTCTTGTTGAAACCATTACAGTCTTTTTGCAGGCTTCAGCTTCCACAAACACGTTTACTTGCTGTTTTCTGAATGTTATGTGTGGTATAGTTTAGTTTCCTTTAAAGATATTCTTGTGCAGTAAGACCATATAAAGGCTGTATATTCAAATGTATGTTATACAGGATGAGTTTTCTTTTTTGATGATCAGTATGGGGATCTCGGAAACTAGCGGAGATAGAGCAATGGTTAAATTGGGAAAGATTTGCAGTTTTACTGGCCCAATTTAATGACACTTTCGGATTTTTGTAAAAAGTCATGGCTTACTAGATATTTTGAAAAAACGAATAAATTCTGTCGATTTAGTCAAATACCTCTAGCTCCTTTGTTTTTGATTTTATAAAAAAGTGTAAATTTCAAAATTGAAGGGAATTGTATCCCGAATATGATTGTAATGACCTCGTTTGCGTGACAGCTCTCGTTTTCGAGATATGACACAAACTTATCTTTTTTTGAATGGAAACCATAGTTGGCTATGACATCAAAAAATCGGACATTTTTAGAGCTTTTCAACGATATAATACTCGATAGAGTTATTCATAAAAATAACGGAGTTATGGATTCTTTTCTCTTTTATTTTCACTTCTAACATAGTTAGCCATAAAATAGATTGATTTATTAATAACTATTCCAAAAAACACTGAACGATTTTTTTATTAGGTATATCAGATATAACGAAAAAACTAAATAAGTAGGTAGGTACTTACTAAAAACTTAAGAAATTAAAGTACATAATAATAGTTACAATTTATGTTCAAAAGTCCACCATTATTATTTAGACAAAAATTGCATATTTTTAAGATTTGACTTTACCGCTTTCCTCACAAACCGCCTATCAATTTCTTCAATTGCTTGTAATACCGCCTCCCTTAGGTCACCAACTGTCTCATACCTTTCTTTTGTATATTTTGTTTTTTAGCGCACCCCATAAATATAAGTCTATAACTGCCAAATCGAGAGACCGGAGTGGTCATTCGCGTGGGCGATTTCTTCCTATCCAATAGTTTGGATAGATATTATCCAAGTGTTGTCTTACTAATAACGAGTTATGAGCAGGTGCTCCATCATGTTGGAACCACTCAATTTCTAAACGAGTTCTCAAATTCAAATTATGCAACATGTTTTGAAAAGTGTATTGCAAGAAAAGCAAGTAGCGCTCCCCAGTAAGTGATTCGTCATATATAAAAGGCCCCAGAACAGTAGACCCTATGATACCACACCAAATTTTATCTGGGGGTCGTCTTTGTTCTACATAGAAAGGGTTTTCTTTAGCCCAGATATGCTCATTGTGTCTGTTGAACAAACCGCAGTTAGTAAATCTAGTTTCATCTGACCATAATACTTTGTCAAGGCACATGTCTCTAAACCATGTACAAAACAAAATACGTCGATGTTCGTCACCAGCATGCAAAGTTTGAGAAACTGAAAGTTTGTACGGGTGGAACTTGTGCGGTTTCAGTACCTTAACTACAGTTCGTTGAGATGTGCCAGCTTCTGCCGCAACCTCACGAGCTGATGTAGATGGATTTTGATTTACCATTGCCAAAACATTTATTTGTGCTGCTTCGTTAATTTAATTTCGTTTCTTTGGTGGTTTAGTAAAAGATCCATATCTGCGTAAATTATCGTAAAGCCTCTTAAATGTACATAGAGCAGGTTGACGACAATTAAAATATCTATGAAAGTATTCCTCAGCTGCACGTACTGAATTTTATGGCATATGATATAACATTCCACCGTATTCAGTTTTTCTTCGTTAGAAAATTCCATTTTATCACGAAAACTTGTCAATATCGACTGTCAGTTCAGCACTATACTCTCAAATGAGGAAACGTCAAAGTGAAAACAATATTTTTCGTGGCTACCTACGTTACAAGTGAAAATAAGAGAGAAAAGCATTCATAACTCCGTTATTTTTATGAATAACTATATCGAGTATTATATCGTTGAAAAGCTCTAAAAATGTCCGATTTTTTGAGGTCATAGCCATTCAAAAAAGTTAAGTTTGTGTCATATATCGAAAAGGAGAGCTGTCACGCAAACGAGGACATGACAATCATATTCGGGATACAATTCCCGTCAATTTTGGTATTTACACTTTTTTTATAAAATCAAAAACAAAGGAGCTAGAGGGATTTGACTAAATCGACAGACTTTCGTTTTTTTTCAAAATATCTAGTAAGCCTTGACTTTTTACAAAAATCCGAAAGTGTCATTAAATTGGGCCAGTAAAACTGCAAATCTTTCCCAGTTTGACCATTGCTCTATCTCCGCTAGTTTCCGAGATCCCCATACTGATCATAAAAAAACTCACCCTGTATATATTTTAATATCATTGAAAACGAACTCAGAATAAGTCTGAAACTTTTGGAATTTTTGAACTTACCGCCTTATTCCTTATGTACACTATCAAATTCTAAAGAAGATAATTTATTCGTATGAGTTTGTAATGTTTATAAACAATCTAGTAATTTCTGGTTTCAAATTTTCACCATACAAGCAATCATAAGTCTTTTATAAGACCTATCTACTGCCATATTGCAGACAACGTAGTGCTGCCATATCTGCTATCAATACCGAAGAATTTTTTATTTTCATTGCCCAATACTCGTAATGTTTCTTCTTTACATCCATTTACAACTTTTTTTCATGAAGATATATACATCTGACTGTGGATGGGTGTTCATATATTCCATTGATGCATATTCCAGCATCTGCATCCCAAACCTTTATTAACGTTCTACAAAATCTGGAAAAATCAATCCCCACCTATATATATTTAACCATTATCTGATCCACTATGGTTCATTCCTTCCGTTCATCTCAGCTGTAAAACCTTCGTTATATGCTTTTTGGAAATATTTATGCACATTTTGAGGTTTGGTCTGGAAGTTTGTGTGGTCAAATGGTGCACACTAAGTAATATTTAACACTAAATAAAATAAACGACATTTTATAATAAAAATTATTTATTTTTGATAAAAATATATATGAAATTTATTGTTCAGGTCTAGAACAATTTCTGTTGCTTGCTGATATGTTTACGCCGATAATGAGATTTTAGATTCTGCCGCCTTTTGGACTTATAGGGACAGAGTTCGCAGCAGAAACTTGGTTCTATTCCACACTCTTGGCGCTTGTGATTTCCCAAAGTCGTTCTGTGTTTATACTGTTTCCCACAAGTGTTGCATGTAAATTTCTCTAAAAGTTAAGTTGTACTAAAGTAAATAAAAAAATACATGGTGTAATAGTTTGACTGCATATATTTTACGTGCAGTTAGTACACACCAAATAAAACAAAAAACTCTTATAACACTATGGTCTATAGGCCTTCATAAGCAAGAAAATTCGAAATACATGTTAAGTAAATTATTGTCAATGTGGCAACGTCGCGCTAAAATCAGATTCACTTTAGCGTGAATAATAAAGGAATGATTCACACAAAAAAATGAACAATTTTTTTTGTATTAAATAATTACATAGTTTCGAGTGCAGTTAGATTTGATCAAGTTGAAGAAGGGAGGATACAAAGTGGTTTACATTATGATACAAAAATAATTCGATACAAAGTATATTAAACAAAACATTTCTTATATGTAGTGTTAAATTATTCGAAAAATAATTGTTACTCATAAAATTAATATTACTTATGTTAGACAAATAAATACCCATATACTTATAGGATGCCATTATGATAGAGCTCTGGAGAAAAAACGGATTCTTTATATATATTCAAAATTCAACATTCTTGCTATTACATCTGCTTTCCCCACAAATTAATAACATGTCAGGTCTTTACCTAATTGTATAATTGTCACTACTTGTCACAAACTAATACACTTGAACTCACAATTCACAACCTCTTGTATTTATTTTTCCAATGTATTTTTTAAAATGAAAATCAAATCACGAACGCTACCTCGAATATCACGCAAAAATCACTTTCACTCTCTTACACGAACATGTGCGGCAAAAAAGCAATCGTGGCAGCGGTCAGCTGTAGTCCTGAGTAAGGCATGCGATATGCTATGTTGCCACATCTGTTTGGACAAACGTAGGACAAATTATAACAGAATATTTAGAGTTTAAATATTAATTTTCTTTGTTAATACAGTTATTAAAGGTGTATAAGCCATTGAGTATTTACATATTTAGCTTTACAAGTATTTTGAAGCCGGAAATAGTCTATTATTCACTGTAATAAAGGCTACGTAATTTCTAACTTTTTTATTTGTTTTTGGCAATACCATAGTTTATTTCTGAAAATGTTATTAATTTGTTTTGACGTGAAGTATTGATCCTCAAAACCTTTGCACTTAAACCGTTTACACCCTGTATAGTAGTGATTCTACCTGGAAACGTTATTTAGTCTGTGATAATGAGGGCTGTTTGATAAGTCAGTCACTTTTTGCAAAAAATACATTTTTTTCAGCAAATAAGCCTAGTCTTCTTTTTGCTCGATAGATTTAGTTAAGCGCCTTTTCATCTTTTTATTCCTTTTAAATAATTAGCGTCCTCAATTCCCTCAAAATACGCACTAGTATCTGTGGTGACATTCTCTTTAGTAGCTGGGAGCTAAATCTGTGGAATATACTGGATGTAATAGCAGTTCGTGGCTTGTAGAATCACAACGGAACTCAGTAAACCACTTGATCACTATTTAAAGATATGGTGCAGTGTCTCTATGGTATTTATTACTCTTTCTTTGGTTTTGGTGAGGGTTTTTTTCCAAAATAGTGCTTTATCATTCAAAGATATCGTTAATCATTTTCTGTTAAAATTTACGAAGTGGTCTGCCTTCACTGACTGTCAAACTATATTAGATGTCACAGCTTGCTTAAACTTTGATAGTAGTCTACTGATAATATGGACGACCTCGGTATTGAATTTAAACTTAATTCCCAAGAAATTCAAAAAGTAACTTACTAAATGTCCCACAAAGAAATTGGCAAAGAAATAAGAAAAACATTCTAAAATAAACATTCTAATGTGTTGGGTAGTTGCTCAAATTAACCCACCTGTATGATGTTGACTTTAAAACCAAAATAAATCTATTTACAAGAGATTAAACCCAACATACAAACGAACAAAATACCTGATGATATATTTTTCAAAATTTTACAATTTTTCTGTAAATTAAATTCATTAAGATATTTCCGTAAAACCTGATCATGTAGTAATAAATAGCACTTCCTATATTGAAGTGGTTTGTGGTTTGGAAATAGTAGTGCTTTGTCTGGGCTTGGAAAGAAAAGAAATTTATATAACAAAGTTGGTTTATTATCGAAAATATATAATAATTTCAAAAACCAAACAGGAATTTTACACTGTATCTGCAAAATTATTTATATTCCTCATTCTATGTTTAAACTTGTAATGAGATTTGAGATGTTGTCGCCTTCTTGACTTATATGGGCATAATCCGCAGCAATAACGTGGTTCTTTTCCGCAATCTTCGCGTTTGTGATTGTACAAAGTAGTCAGATGTTTGTACTGTTTCCCGCAGATGTCACATCCATATCTCCCTAAAAATAAAAACCTTCAAGTTCATCTTTGAAATTGGGAAGTTGTTCTCGACTGTAGCCAATAGGGGCACAGTCTATTATAAAACATTCATGTTAACTGTAATACCCTATATATCTAATAATAATTAATACAAATGAGAAAACAGTCTTTATTTATTCCCAAAAAATATGAAGTATAAAATCAAACATTCATTTTTATTGTGAAGCCGCAGAATCATAAGTATTCTGTGTTGTTTGTTTTATGTTTATTCCGATAATGATATTTCAGATTTTGCCGCCATTTTGATTTATAGGGGCATAATGGGCACCCGAAACTTGGTTCTTTGCCGCATTCATGGCGTTTGTGGTTACACAAAGTGGTGCGGTGTTTATACTGTTTCCCGCAGTTGCTGCAAACAAATTTCCCTGAAAAGATAAAATGGTAATTTAAAGTAAAATTTCATTTTTATGGTAAAAATAAATACGTTTGTAACTAAAAACTGTATATTTAAAAATACCAAACATTTCAAGTTCCAAGAGTCTGACGAAAGAATCCAGTTCATCATAAGTGGTTTCAGCCAATTTGGACCAATTTAGGGGTTAGGAACTGTTGTTCAGAATGTTGAAAACTATACAGGGTGAGTTTTTTTTTGATGATCAGTATGGGGATCTCGGAAACTAGCGGAGATAGGGCAATGGTTAAATTGGGAAAGATTTGCAGGTTTACTGGCCCAATTTCATGAGACGGATTTTTTTCGCTTACTAGATTTTGAAAAAACGAAATTTGTCGAATGAAATTCTAGCTATTTGTTTTTGATTTTATAAAAAAGCGTAAATATCAAAATTAATTTGTATCCCCAATAAGATTGTTATGTCCTCGTTTACGTGACAGCTCCTGTTATCGAGATATGACACAAACTTATCTTTTTTTGAATGGAAACCATAGTTGGCTATGACCTCAAAAAATTGGACATTTTTAGAGCTTTTCAGCGATATAATTCTCGATATAGTTATTCATAAAAATAACGGAGTTATGGATGCTTTTCTCTCTTATTTTCAGTTTTAACGTCGGTAGCCATGATTGTTTTCACTTTGACGTTTCCTCATTTGAGAGTAATTCCATTAGTAGTGCTGAACTGACAGTCGATATTGACAAGTTTTCGTGATAAAATGGAATATTCTAACGAATAAAAAGTTCGTCCACGGAATACTTTCAAATATGTTAATCGTCGTCAACCTGCTCTATGTACATTTAAGAGGCTTTAGATATGGATAGTTTACGCAGCACATATGCAATGGATCTTTACATACTAAACCACATCTCAACGAAAGAAACATGGGTAATCAGATAAGTATTTAAAAAATTGTATATGTAGAACAAAGTGTAGTAAGGCAATTTCGTAACTGTACAGAGATTAACGAAGAGATGTCATGATCAACCAGTATTCCAGAAATAGTAATACTTATCTGTGTGGAAACGTTTCAACTCCGAGTTTGGCAATGGTAATTCAAAATCTAAACGATTGACAACGACTCCAGACATGAAACGTCTTCATACACAGATAAGTATTACACAATATACAATACATTACTTATATACAGGAATACGTGAGACTGTGAGGAAGAATCTCTGTTGCGGCAGAAGCTGAAAACCCATGAATAGCACAAGACCTCCTCAACAATCTTTTCGAAACTGTAGTTAAGGTACTGAAAGCGCACAAGTTCCACCCGTACAAACTTTCAGTTTGCATGCTGGTGACGAACATCGACGTATTTTGTACATGGTTTAGAGACATGTGCCTTGACAATTCACAGTTTCCATTAAAGGTGTTATGGTCAGATGAAACTAGATTTACTAACTGCGGTATGTTCAATAGATACAATGAACATATCTGTGCTAAAGAAAACCCTTTCCATGTAGAACAAAGACGACCCCAGATAAAATTTGGTTTTAATGTTTGGTGTGGTATCATAGGGTCTACTATTCTGGGGCCTTTTATCTATGATGAATCACTTACTTGGGGAGCGCTACTTGCATTTCTTGCAATACACTTTTCAAGAGATGTTGCATAATTTGAATTTGAGAACTCGTTTAGAAATTGAGTGGTTGCAACATGATGGAGCACCTGCTCATAACTCGTTATTAGTAAGACAACACTTAGGTAATATCTATCCAAACTCTTGGATAGGAGGAAATGGGTAAGGAAGATCTCTTCTTTATAAATATTTTTTAGTTTAGAACGGTTTTTTTGTATGTTTTAAGTTATTTTAATTTCTTATTTTAAATAAGACATTGTATATAATCTTTATAACTAAATTAAAACTACAAAGTTATAAAATAAATGTAATTTATTTTTAATAAAAATTAAAATCGTTTGAGAAAATTTACAGATAAGCTGCATAATCATTTGATACGCTTGTCTTATGCTTACGCAGATAGTGAGCTTTTATACTTTGCCGTCTTTTTGCCTTGTAAGGGCATAGTTCGCAAAATAGATTTGGTTCTTTTCCGCATTCTTCGCGTTTGTGATTGTACAAAGTCGTCCGATGTTTATACTGTTTACCGCAAGTGCCGCATACAAATTTACCTACAAGTTAAAATGGTACCAAAATAAATGGAGAAAAAAAGTAGTTAAATTTATTAAGCTTGTTAAACCAATAAGTAGTGCCCGAGGAATCAGGAATCAGTACAATGAATAGAATAGGAAAAAAAGTATTTTCGGACTTTTTTTCATATTCTGTATTATTTACTCATACTTGATTCAATTTTATGAAATTGTTGTCCTTCAATAAAAGACTAAATTTGGCAAAATACTTGTCAGAATGATTAAAGTCAAAGCGTTATAGTTTAGACATTAAAACAATGATAAAGGATTTGTTACCAATATCACTCAAAGATAAATGTGCTGATACCAATACAGCCAATTTTTTTTCACTGTCCTGGCAGTACTTTTTATTATCTTGCCAGCTTTTTTCGTAGTAGTAGATTAGAATGGGCAAAGTAACCACATTGTAAGAAAAGCAACAGATAAAAAAGCAAGACAAAAATGAAAAAAACTGATGATATCAGAGGCATAACCCACAAATTAGGGTGAATACTGCAAAAACAACATTCAAACTACATACAAGCGACACACAACAGTAGAGAACTTATTAGTAATCAACCAAACAGACGAATTAAAAAAAAAACAGAAATTTGTAAAAGAAGGGAATTGATCTGGGTTGCGTTTTGGAAGTTATCTAGGATATTAATAACTGAATACATACGTATCACCAAAGGATGGGGACAATATTTATAGATTGCACAACAAACCTATGGCTATGAAACACGATAAAATAAACTTCCCCTTCTAGTAAGAGATAAGTGTGGTAAGCAAACCAACAAGGGGTTGTAACCAATACACTCAAAGATAAATGTGCTGATACCAATACACCCAATTTTTTTCAACAGACCTGTTCCTATTATATAGCAAAACATGTTTAACATTACAGAGATAGCATTTTGATTCTTCAGTAGTGAAACCGTAAATTGATGATTGTTTCGGTCATTCCTTGGTGAAAATTCATATTTTAATTATATTAAAACACTAACCACTGTGGTAATTTTCACACATTTATTATTTTCTTGACAAATGTTTCGCTCTGAGGACAGGTTTCGTCAGAATGAAACATTAAACTAAATGCTAAACATCTGAATATATTATATAGTGTTGTAAGATATTAGTGAGTATATAGGTAGAAATCACAATATGTTTACTGTATAATATTAGTGAAGGTAAATATTATTAATATAATCTGGAATTTTATATTATGTAAGCATATTAAGATTAAGTAAAGGAGACATATTTGTATCAGTTTGGTCATTTAAAAAATGTGCTGAATTTTTTATTTTTATTGATCTCAAGTGATTCTAAAACAGGTACTTTTTTACTTTTTTGTTCTAGGTGTAAGGTACCGAAAGTAGTTTGTGGAATATGATTTTAATTTAATAGATGGTCGGCAAACGTAGATATGTTGTATTTCTGATTTTCATAGGCTTTTAAATGTTCAGCCCATCTTGTTTTAAATGACCTTCCTGTGTGACTGATGTAAAATTTTAGGCAACTACCACATGTTAACTTATAGACCCCAGAGTTTTCGTACTTATTAATTTTATCTTTATTATTTTTTATGTGTTTGGCTAAATTATTGTTGGTTTTACAGGTTGTTTAAATATTTCTGTTTAGTAGAAATAGAGAAATTTTTTCAGATGGACAACTTATAAATGTAATGGATTGGTGAAATTTTGAGTTAGAGTTGGGAGAGGAAGGGAATACTTGTCCTATAGCTTTTTTCTTTAATTTTCTGGATAATATGTTATCAATGATTTGGGGGTTGTAACCATTATTTAGTAATATTTATTATTGTGTTTTATGTTAGGTTTGATAACGGGGCAGCTAACCATGGAGTGATATGCTGCAAGTTTGTGTTGGATTGGATGACATGAAGTTGAATAGATAAAGGACTGATATATCGATAAATTGTGTTTATTAATAGTTAAAACTAGAAAATCTATTGTGTTGTTTCTTTCTGTTTCTAGTGTAAATTGAATATTGGGGTGGAGTTGGTTTTTTACTACATATTACATAAATCAATTCCACCACAATATTCAATTTACATTAGAAACAGAAAGAAACAACACAATAGATTTTCTAGATTTAACTATAAAAGTATCTGATAATAAACACAATTTTTCGATATATCATAAAAAGTCCCATACAGACCTCACTATTCACAATACTTCATGCCATCCAATCCAACACAAACTTGCAGCATATTACTCCATGGTACACAGATAGATTAGTAACTGTCTCGTTATCTAAACCTAACTTTGACAATGAACTCAATGATAAAACTCATTGATGGAACCTGATAACATATTATAAATGTAGCACAAGTATACCCTTTCTCTCTCAACTCTAACTCAAAATTTCACAAATCCATTACATTTATAGAATGTATTGGTAGAAATATTCTGGAGAGTTAGAGCCTAAAATTTTATATTGGGAGTCATTTAAAACAAGATGTACTGAAGCCTATGGAAATACAACATATCTATACTTGTCTTACATAGCTAACTTTTTCTTTAATAAATTTCTGTCTCCTTTACTTAATCTTAATATACTTACATAATACGAAATTCCAAATTATATTAATAATATTTACCTTCACTAATATTATACAGTAAAATATTGTACTTTCTACCTATATACTCATCATTATCTTACAACATTATATAATATACTCTCTTCGAGGTGTCATACGCAAGACAATATATATTATATATCAATATAATACATATTGTTTCTGGTTAGGGAACCTTCATCAGTTGCGCTTCCCACAATTTGTCGAACACTTCGCATTTGATGCATTTCGTTAAATATGAAGACGCGAGATAAGACCGACATCTAGGATTTTTTAGGTTCCGAATCTGGAGCCGTTCCGTGTAATGCTGTTCTCTCTCAACTCCTAGGACAGAATGTCACGATAAAATTTTTTCATTGTCAGAGATATTGAATACTCTCTTAGGTCTCATTCCTTTTACGCAAGACAATATATATTATATATCAATATAATATATTGTTTCAGGGAACCTTCATCAGTTGAATGTCCTCTCGAACACTTCTTTATCATTTGATGTGTTAAATATACCATAAGACCGACATCTAGATTTTCGAGAGAATCAGTACACAGAGGTTCCGAATCTAGCCGTTCCGTGTAAGTTCTCTCTCAACTCCTAGGACAGAATGTCACGATAAAATTTTTTCAGGTTACTTCACCTGTCAGGATGACTCTCTTCGAGGTGTCATGAAGACAATATATATTATATATCAATATAATACATATTGTTTCTGGTTAGGGAACCTTCATCAGTTGCGCTTCAATTGAATGTCCTCTGAACACTTCTTTATGCATTTGTCATTTGTGAAGACGCGAGATGTAAGACCGACACTAGGATTTTTTAGGTTCCGATCTGGAGCCGTTCCGTGTCGTTCTCTCTCAACTCCTAGGAAAATTCACGATAAAATTTTTTCAGGTTACTTCACCTGTCAGAGATATTACTCTCTTCAGTCATTCCTTTGTACGCAAGACAATATATATTATATATTTTATATTGCTGGTTAGGGAACCTTCATCAGTTGCGCTTCAATTGAATGTCCTCTCGAACACTTCTTTATCATTTGATATTTCGTTAAATATGAAGACGCGAGTTAAGACCGACATCAATATCTCTGACAGGTGAAGTAACCTGAAAAAATTTTATCGTGTCTGTCTAGGAGTTAGCAATTACACGGAACGGTATTCGGAACCTCTGTGTACTGATATTAGATGGGTCTTACATCTCGCGATTATTAATATATTCAGATTTAGCATTTAGTTTAATATTTATTCTGACGAAGCCTGTCATCAGAGCGAAACAATTGTCAAGAAAATAATAAATTTGTGAAAATTACCACAGTGGTTAGTATTTTAATATAATTGAAACAGTGTAAATGGCAAACCTGTCCTATATTTCGGTAAGTTTTAAAGAACTTTCCAGTTTTTGCAACAGCAATAACATTCACACAATCAGCTGGTTAATAACTATCAGTTCTAGTTTTCACATGCACTTTAATCAACCGTTACGTGGTAATAAGTATTTTTCATTGTGTTATGAAAAGAAGATCACTAATGGAAGAGACTTCTGGAGTTTGTGGGGTTGAGTTCAAGAATGTGCGATGGAAACAAACCTATCTAACATTCATATAGACGAAAATGAAAAAAATACTGTTGTACATAGTTCTTGTTCAACTGCCTTTTGGTTTCAAAAGTCTAAGCAACAATAAGAATCATCATAGTAATAATCTGGTTTCTTCCAAGTCAAAAGTACACCAAACATTCACTGACCTGATTACTTTTATGTTTTTTTGGGGAATAACACCACAACAGAAATAAAACGACGTATATTGCAGGAATACCAAACGGTTCAAAGTCTATTCTGACTTCGTTGTCAATGGCTTTATATTTATTGATGTGATTGCAAAATGAAAATTTGATTTATGACATTTAAAATTGACATTAGAAAATTTGTTGTTTTTAGAAATACAGGTAGCACAAAAAATTCTAAAGATCATGAATTATAGTTAACCAGCTTTCAAATTAGAAGAATTTGAAAGAGTTGTCTTTAGAATTTATAAGTGGCGTTCCTAGGTACGACTTTGTTATAAGATAGCGCATTAATGCGATCAAAGAATTCTATTGTTTCAGTGATCCCATTAACGTCATAAGGGAAAACCTAGGAAAAACCTTATGAACTATCCCGATATTGGGTTGTTCAAAAGGAGGTTACCATTAATAATTTCATCCTTAATTGTCGGTAACAAACTAACAAAAGATCCAACAAGCTCAATAGAAAACAAAATATACCGTTTACTGTATAACCACAAACATGAATTCACAGAACAAGAACGTAAAACACTCACTCCACACTATACTAAACCACCACATTTCTATGGGTTACCAAAAATTCATAAATCTAATATTCCTTTAAGACCAATTGTCAGTTCTATAAATTCTCCGTGTAGTGAACTTTCAAAATTTCTTTTAAACATTATTCGTCCTCTTACAGGGAGTTCTGTTTCTCATCTAAAAAACAGTGCACATTTCTTGGAAAAACTGTCTCATATAGAATACAAAAATACTTTTACAATATCAAGTTTTGATATAGTAAATCTTTATAACAATGTTCCTGTTTCCAAAAAAAACACTTCCAATAGTAAAACAACTACTAGAACGGGACTTTTCATTAAATCAACGAACTCAGTTATCAATTGCTACAATAATGGAACTACTAACATATTGCACCAAAACTACATACTTACAATTAAACGATGACTTTTACCAACAGGATTTTGGCATGGCCATGGGTTCTTGTCTCTCACCAGCATTAAGTAACATATTTATGGAAAACTTTGAACAACAAGTAATTTTATCAAAAGAAAATAAACCTTTAATTTGGTGGCGTTACGTTGACGACATTTTCGTAATTTGGGAACACAATCTTGAAGAACTAGATCAAATTATTTAAATAGATATAAATAACAATAGAGCCATACTATCAAATATTACCCTAGAAATCTAGAGAGAAAATTAACAAACTATCTTTTTTAGACATATTAATAACAAGAGAACAGAATCTTCATTCGAAACAGAAGGGTTTATAAAACCTAAACTTTACATACGTAACACAAAGAATACCTAAATTTCAATTCCAAAATCATCGCTGAAATACAGTAAAGAAAGGTGCTCATCTCAAGCTCACTTATGATGAATAGAGCAACGACCAACTGTTCTAATGATAATAAATTCAACAAAGAAAAAATAAGTAATTTCGAAAAGAAAAAATAATTATAAAGAATGTTCTCACTGGAAACAATTACCCCACAAAATTTATCAACAAAGAATTAAACAGACTTGAACAGAAAACAAACCTTCCGAATCAACCCAGAACTTCTCTTAACACTACTACTACTCAAGACAACAACATTACAGTTACAACTATGCCATATATACAGGGTCTGTCAGAAAGATTGAAAAGAGTGGGCAACAGATTTAATGTTAAAACAACATTCCAAACAAGAAATACACTTAAATCTTTAATATCGAAAACAAAACCAACAAACAAAACCCAGAACTCAAAAAACTGCATATATAAGATTCCTTGCGAATGCAATAAATTTTATATTGGAGAAACATCGAGACCATTAAACGTACGAATAAATGAACACAAGAATTACATAACGAAACGACAATTTGAAAAATCAAAAATTTGTGAACATGCTTGGGACCTAGGCCATAAAATACAATTTGACAATTCAACTATACTTCACAAAGAACAACATAACACAAAACGAAAAATAAAAGAGTCTGCCTTAATTCTTTTGAATGAAGACGATTGTATCGCTTCTACTTCTGTAGAATTTAATCGTATCTGGATTACCGACAATTAAGGAAGAAATTATTAATGGTAACCTCTTTTGAACAACCCAATATCGGGATAGTTCATAAGGTTTTTCCTAGGTTTTCCCTTATGACGTTAATGGGATCACTGAAACAATAGAATTCTTTGATCGCATTTTTGGCGAATGCGCTATCTTATAACAAAGTCGTACCATAGGAACGCCACTTATAAATTCTAAAGACAACTCTTTCAAATTCTTCTAATTTGAAAGCTGGTTAACTATAATTCATGATCTTTAGAATTTTTTGTGCTACCTGTATTTCTAAAAACAACAAATTTTCTAATGTCAATTTTAAATGTCATAAATCAAATTTTCATTTTGCAATCACATCAATAAATATAAAGCCATTGACAACGAAGTCAGAATAGACTTTGAAACGTTTGGTATTCCTGCAATATACGTAGTTTTATTTCTATTGTGGTGTTATTCCCCAAAAAAACATAAAAGTAATCAAGAATATGCCACAAACAACGTTTAGAAGACAATTCACTGACCTGTTTTAACATTTTTCTTTGACATTCAAATTATATTTAAGTTCTGGTGGCACCAATTTTTTGTTTGTTTTTTGTCCAGAATTGCCAAAAACTACAGTTACAGCGCTGTCTAATTCTAATTAAAAATCTTTTATTAGGTCTAGAAACAGTAATTTGGTAGGTTGCATATTCTTTTATTTGTTTTGATTTGTCATCTTAAATAGCACAGGAATTTGAAGAAAAAAAACAATATTTGCATAATGTGGTTTCTTTATTTTTAATAAAAATATGAGCATTACCAAACCAAACCAGTAATTCTACTGTGTAGTTTGCGAACCTATATAAGAATTTTGTTCTATGCTTATGCAGATAATGTGATTTTAGATTCTGTCGCCTTTTTGACTTGTACGGACATAAACCGCATAACAAGCTTCGTTCCATACCGCATTCTTCACGTTTATGATTATATAAACTCGTCCGGTGTTTATAGTATTTACCGCAGCTGCTGCAAACAAATTTCCCTAAAAATAAAGTTATACTAAAATAAATGAAAATATTTGTTGATTTGAATGTAAATAATATCACACAAAAACACTTGAGGTCGGCGTTGTGTGCTAAAAATGTTTGGTGATGATATTCGTTGGCCGGTTAACCTCTTGATAGTATGATGGCGTTTATCAATTTGATAGATATTAATGCGAAAATAAAAAAAAATGCCAACCCCACATTTTTCAGCCTAAGTTCATTATAAAGGAAAATTTAGTTCAACAAATAGACATGCTGGAATTATCACTGTACAAAATGTAGACCACGATGCAAAAGTATCTGATGTTCTAGCTTTCAATTTATTATAATATTAAACTTAGGCTGGGAAATAAAAATACTTGCAGGACTTTTGTTGACCCAAGAAAAAAATTACACAGGTCTGCAAAAAAAGATGTTTGAATTGTTCCAAAGAAGTGAAGGGTCATTTCCGAAGTAAGTAGAATCCGAATCCAGGATCGAAATTGCTCTATTACGTCAGAATTTTGAGATATCCTAACCTAAAAGCACAAAAACGCGATTATCGGCTATATCTGAGGTTATGTAGCCTCGCAATATTCTTTCTTCTAAAAAAATAACCGATGACACCTCAAAGTGTAAGTGTTGATCTTTCAAATGCCATTGAGTTTGCTCAAATTGCTTAATTCTGCATTGCGATATTTAATTTTGAATTAGTGTTGGGCGATACGTATCGATACTCTTAGGTATCGATATTCTAGGGTTCGATACGCGATATTTTGTATCGATACTCTTCCTTTTGACATATCGTTGGATCGATCCAACAAAGTTAAATATCGGTTGAAGTGTATCGAACATTATCAAGACCACAGATCATACAATCAAGACTAACGGGAAAAGGAAGTTTTAGAATAGTCTCAAAAATGTTGTACACACTGTCATCTATTGATATAAAAAACTATAAAAAGTTTAAATTATAGGAATCTTTTCGATATGATAAGTCCATCACAAACATAGAGGTATTATAGGTAGACTGAATTAGGTATGGGCGTTACTGTAAGTGGCAGTGTAATAACAATAGAAAGAGAAAGACAATATCAGGGTGCGCTTGCTATGTCTCTACCCTACCAATAGTAGGCGTCATCACTGACACTGACCAATCAGGAACGAGCCGCTTATTCTCTCTCTCTTTCTATTGCTATTACATAAATTTCGCTACTTCACGTGCTCTACGTATAATACCTCTAAGATCACAAATCATGAGATAATGTCACTTTAGCCAGCTAAGATTTCAAAAATTTTATCTTAATCTTAAGACCTTAAATACCGGCCTATATACCGATATATTATTTTAAGTAATTCATTTGTACCTTATTCGATCATTAAATATTCATTCTTTATAAACTTATCGTTTTTTATACATAAAAAATGTATATGAAGAAACATAACCTATATTCTGTAGAATTTGTATAGAAAATATCGATGTCATTCAGTATCGATACTTTAGAACCGATACGATATGTGTATCGATACTTTCATCAGCGATACGGATCGATACATGGTATCGATACATTTCAGAGTATCGCCCAACACTATTTTGAATCCAACATAAAAGACGATCTAATACCAGAAATTTAGAACATAAGCAAAAAAGATTTCATAAGGATAAACAGTAAGATATACGGGGACAAACGTTGAAAAGCACCCCGGTTTGTGAGAGGCAAGGGGACTCACGTTAAAAAAGCACCCCGGTTTGTGAGAGGCAAGGGGACTCACGTTAAAAAAGCACCCCGGTTTGTGAGGGGCAAGGGGACTTACTTTAATCAAGCACCCCAAAGGACAGAATCCTTACTACGTCCACGTCGTTGTTTTTGGGTAGCGCTAAAAGTAAGGTTATTACAGTTTGTAAGATGTGATGAGATGTTAATTGAGGGATTAGAGTTGTTGGATTTCACCTTGGAGTTTAAGATACGTGGATTCGGCATACGTAAGTTTAGGGTTTGCCGATTTGGAGTAACAATAGTTCTTTTTTTTGAGAATAGCGAAATTGATGAAACTTGAAAACTTCAAAATGAAATATCTCAACGCAGAATGAAGCTATTTGAGCAAACTCAACGGCATTTGAAAGAACAAGACTTACACTTTGAAGTGTCATCGGTTGTTTTGTAGAAGAAAGAATATCGCGAGGCTACATAACCTCAAATATAGCCGAAAATCGCTTTTTTGCGTTTTTAGGTTAGGATATCTAAAAATTCTGACGTGATAGAACAATTTGGATCCTGGATTCAGATTCTACATGAAAAATTACTTCGGAAATGACTCTTCAATTTCTTAGAACAAAATCATGTTGAGCTGTGTTATTAATTGTTTTAATAAGTACTTTTGATCATGGGGTAAGAGTTTTCACAAAACAGGAGATATATTTTCCATTAAATAAAATGAGCAACTGGTTCCCCACTATGTTTACTTCCATTAGACGGGGTGTTTAAAAAATATGCATCAACGCTAGGTAGCACATATCATTCAAAAATAAGAAGTTCATATAAACGTAGGCAAGAAAGTGTTATTTTTCTGATTTTGGGAAAGGAAGTTATACCAGTTGAAAATTATTTTGATCTTCTGTGTAACCGTATTTTCGTACGAAGTGTATATTGTTGTTGCTTCGGTTTGTCATGTTAAATCCTGTATCATATTTAACAGCAAATAAATACAATATTCGTATATTAAAGTTTATTTTCGAGTTGATGATAGATATATGAGTTATAAAATAATAACATGCATATTACTATGTAACGCTGTGGCGATTCTTATAGTGTAAGCTCAAGTTAAATTTGACGTGTGTCTTGTAGTGGCAGCCCTTATGCGGACATTGATATTTGGCTTCTTTTCCACAATATCGAAGCTGGTGGCAAATCAAGGAGTTGCGTTTGGTATACTTTTTGTTACATGTTTGGCAGGTAAATGCTAAAATAAATATAAGTCTATAAGTTAATCGAATATGTTTTTTTGTTATTCAACACAATGATCTCTGCATTAATTATTACATGTTAATAAATGTTTACAACGTATTGTACAACATGCTCTTCGTGCTACAAAAACGGATAAGTGACATGTAAATCGCCGATATTTTTTACAATCTCAGATTTTTGACATTTTGGCATCTTGACTTTTTTGATATATTTGAGGGACTTCCAGTCAAGATGGTGAGGTGGCCACATGTGTGCGTGTGTTAGGCTTTGTCGTTTGTATTATCCTCGCAAAAGTCTTCAACTGTTAAATCTGGCGATCTTATCGGCCAATGCAAATCACCATAACGAGAGTTTAGAGTTTAGGGAATATGGAAATGAGGCCCGAGAATTTCTATGAGTCTTGCAGTATGAGCCTGTCCTAATTTAGTCAATTGAGGAAGGAGAAAATTGTTGAGCCTCACCGCCACGGCGTTTTCGAAAAATAAGAATCTAGTTGTTTTCCGAATGATATTTGTGGCATATTTTTCAATGTCTAAGTACTTCTTGGAAAATAACACCACAGGTAAGAAAATTGCTGTATATTCCAAACGTTTCGGGGTCTAGGTCAGACCCCGTTGTCAATGGTTAAGAAACTATGGATAAAAAAGGCACAATTCTAAGATGTAAATTAAACAATTTGACAATATGTATTATTTGATTTCTGACGTAACCAAGAGAAATTTATTTGTAATATACAGGGTAGCACAGAAACTTCTAAAAGATCATATAATCATAAAGTTCCTTTCAAATTGGAAGAATTTGAAAGGGACTTTGTTATAAGATAGTGCATTCGCCAAAAATGCGACCAAAGAATTTTGTTGATTCAGTAGTCTCATTAACATCATAAGGGAAAACCTAGGAAAAACCTTATGAACTATCCCGATATTGGGTTGTTTAGCAATTTCTTCCTTAATCATCGGCAACCAGAAACGACTGAATTCTACGGAGGTAGTAGCGATCATTTAACAAAATTAAAGCAGATTATTTTAGTTTTCTTTTGGTGTTGTGTTCTTCTTTGTGTAATGTTCATAAATTTTGGCTTTTTCAAATTGTCATTTTTTTTATATAATTTTTGTGTTCGTTTATTCGAATATTTAGAGGTCTAGAGGTTTCTCCAATATAGAATTTATTACATTCACAAGGGATTTTATAAATGCAATTTTTTGTATTTTGAGTTGTGTTATTTGGTTTGGTTTTGATATAATTGATTTTAATGTATTTCTTGTTTCAAATGATGCTTTGATATTATATCTGTTTCCCACTCTTTTTAGCATTTCTGATAGACGCTGTATATATGGTATAGTTATTGTATTAATGTGATTATCTTGGGAGGCAGTGTTGCTTGGTGAAGTTTGATGTTGGTTGTTAGGGTTGTTTGGTATTCGATTTTGTTAAATTCGTTATTAATAAGTTTATTTGGGTAATGATTGGCAGAAAGTACATTTTTTATAAACGTTTTTTCTTCATTGAATTTACTGATGTTAGAACAATTGGTTTTGATTTGTCATATAGAGATTTTATGATACGTCTTTTTATTGAATTTGGATGATTAGAGTTAAAGTTGAGATACCTGTTAGTATGAGTGGTTTTCTGTAAACTTCTTTTTCAAATGTCGATTGTGTTTTGGTTATTAAAATGTCTAAGAATGGTAATTTGTTATTCTGTTCAAACTCTAGTGTAAACTGAATAGGTTGTTCTGTGTTGTTTATGTCGTTAAATAATGCATGTAAATCCTAAAGATTATGTTCCCAAATAACGAATATGTCATCAACATAACGCCAAATAAAACTCTCTTAGTTACGTCAGAAATGAAATAACACATATTGTCAAATATTTTAATTTACATCTTAGAATTGTGCCTTTTTTATCCATAGTTTCTTAACCATTGGACAACGGGGGTGTGACCGAAACGTTTGGAATATACAGCTATTTTATTCTTAACTGTGGTGTTATTTCCCAAGAAGTACTTAGACATAAGTATCTAGCTTAATCACATATCCACAGATATCGAAATGATCTTGTTGCTAATGATGAATTTTGATAAAAAGTTGTCTTTTAAGTATTTAAGATTCATAATGGCTTGAGCGTAGATTACACGTACTACAGAGTCAACAGCTAACAGCTAAATCGTTTAAAGAAAAACAGATATACCCTTAATTAACCTTCAATTCCTCAACAACGACTAAATCGAATGTAAGGCAATGTTTGCAGGTTGGTACCACCGAAAAACAAAAGCGGTATTCACTGGCGGCGGCCATCTGTTTGCCATTCCCTGAAGTTAATGTCCCGTATAATAGAAGGAGAAATAATGAATGGAGCTTAGTAGGTATGTAGATCCAAAATTCAAAAGAATACAAAGCGTTAAATTGGTTGAAATTTAATTTCATCTGTCAAATATATTAATAGAATTTTGTACTTCAGATTTGGCTTTTTTGTGATGCCTAGTGAGAATATGGCGTTCAACGTGAAATCTATGGAAAGCCCTGTATTCGCACTGATTGCACCCGAATCGGGGGAATTGTCCGCATTCGTATTTTAAGTGTCGCACTAGGATTGATTTCTTTGCATACACTTTATTACAATTAGGGCAGTGGAAATTCTGTTTTTCAGCATTTTGAAAACCTGCAAATAAAAATGCAGGTAAGTTTACAAAAATATATTCGAAAAATCTATTTAACAGTCTTACTCAGCAAAATTTTTCAAATTTACAGGTGAATAAAACATAGTATGCAAGACAATATTGTTATCTTTATTTATATACCTTTTACCAACATAACAAATGTAGATGGGGAAAACAGTGTCTATAGTTCAGGACATTTATCAAAATACTTGACAACATTAATGGTAAAGTAAAACCAACAACATAGTACTCTAGAGTTTTTATCTATTAATTTTTCAACAACAAAAACCTCAAAAAATTTACAACAGTTTTAGTATTCTTGGTTAGGCCAGGACAGTGACCTGTCCTAGTCCTATAAATAATGTTGTAGAGTATAGAAAAATTTACTAAAAGATTGGTTTTATTTATTTGACTTGAAAATGTAGATATTCTCTACAGACGTTTATTCAGCAAAATATAGCTCAATTTCGGTTATAAAATTCAACAGCAATTCGCTTATACCATCACGTCAGTAACAGTTTATAGATAATTATTGTATAGATAACGTAACTTGTTACGCAGATGATACCGATTCCTTAATTGTTAAAAATGAATATCAGTCAGCTCAACATACTGCAGAGCAGATTTATAGAGACGTAATTAAGTGGAAGCATAAGAATGCCTTACTCTTAAACTATCGGTGTAGCTTTTAAGAAAAAGAAAAATGTAATTGATATGGCCGAAGTTAAGCTAAGCCAGAAGTTAAATTACTGGGTGTCGTTATTGATGAAAATCTGACGTGGTCAGCATACATTGACAAACTTTTTGAAAAATTAAGGGCAAACTGTTGCGGCATTAGGCAGTTGAAAAATCACTGCAATAGGGCTGTTCTACTTTCGGTGTATTATGCCAATTTTCATTCCCATTTGCGTTACGGGATTTTGCTATGGGGTCAATGTTCCCAATTAAATAGAGTTTTTTGTTGCAAAAACAAATAATTAGAACTACCTGAGGTCTATCATTTCATGAAACATGTAAAGAAGCTTTTAGACAATTAAAAGTTCTTACTCTTGTGGGTATTTACATTTATGAGGTCGCCTGTTTTGTTTATAAGCACAAACCCATATTTCTTGAAAATCATAGGACTCTTTATTCTACTAGGTTTGGGGATCTTCTTGTGCCTGATCAGCATTCAACATCTTTATACCCAAAAAGTGTTATCTTCAGTGGTTGCAAATTATACAATCTCTTACCAAGTGATATCAAGGAAGCCAAAACTTTTTTCACTTTTAAAGAAACATTGAAAGTATTTCTCTTGGCAAAAAATTATTACAATATTGCTGAATTTTTTTGTTCATAACCTATGTCTTTATATATTTATATCTTTATTATATTTGTTTGTCTTTTGTACTGTACGTGACCTTCTATTTGCAATGCAATAGACATTTAATGTATAATGGACGCACTCATCATACAGCAATGGATATATTTTATAATTTTTAATTTGAATGTATCTTTTGTTTGTTTGTGAATAAAGCTATTGAATTGAATTGAATTGCTTTAAATAATAAAAACCCGCAGAAATACGAATTTCTTTTGTTTTTTGCTTACATAATGAAAAGTAACTGAGGAATCGTAATGCCGTCTGCAGGAAAGTTATACAGAATAAGAAATCCTTGTCAATGAGTGTTTATACATCCTGATTGGATCATTTCTTATTGAGTAAACTCAGAAAAACTGGTCAACAGCCCCACAAAAAAAATAAGTCTTAAATTCGAATCCGGGGTCAGTTTGACCTCATCAAGTCAGGTTCAAGTCAAAGTCAAATCTCCAAAATGTAATTAAAAAATCTGAAAAAATTCATACTTACGTTTTTTGGGTCGCTAAATCCGAATCTGGAATCAGCTAAAGTGTTACTGCAAAGTCATACTGAGATATTTCTGATGTAAATGACATTGAGTTTTTTTTGTTCTAGTCTATTGGTTCAACTACAACGCAAGATGGAATTAACTTGAAATAAATTAACGAAACAAAATTGTAGTAAATTAAGATGTCTTTCAAATCGCTGAAACCGAATCTTGGTTAATTTTTATTTTAAGTCAGTGTACCGAGATCATTAGAACAAATTTAATAGCCATCCCGTGGGACTAGTAAAGCATATAACAACATGATAACTCATAACGATAGAATTCATTCGTATGTTTTTCATATTCTTTTAGAGCCATATTAACTTCTGAGTCCTTATTTATTCAACAAGATCTTTGAAAATTTGGATGCTTCATACGCGGAATGTTATTAGACTTTATTGCAAAAAAGCGTTCAATAAAGTTATCAAAGCATATGAATTAGATGAATTAGAATACTATAAGCAAATGGAAAAATTTCCATTTACTGCTTGAAATTTACGATTAATTTGAAATTAACATTTCTTTATTTTAGTAAGGTTGTTCAATAAATATGCATCAAACTTAATAGTTACCACATATCTCAAAATAGGTACATTATTCTGAAATACCGATTTCAATTCGCACAAAATCCTGCGTCCGTGAAGGTTACTAGGAACGATGACAACTGCTTCGAAAGATGAGTTGAATGATTCGATTTCTAGCCCTTCACGGTCACGAAGCCAGCGATGGCACGCTCCCTTGCAGGTGGGCGTTAAGGTGTGAGGATGAAGCCGTAGTGTGTCTGACGACGAGTTGACATTGTCCTGGTCAAAGTCAGAAAGCTCTCATACTTAGACCTGGGGAGGTATGAGAGTTATCACCCCCAGGACGGTGGACTCACTTGTGATCGGATCAGGACCTTAACGCGCAGGTATTTTAATATCTTTATGGAGACTAGAACAAAAAAAACTCGATGTCATTGACATTAGAAATATCTCAGTATGACTCTGGAGTAATAATTTTGCTGATTCCAGATTCGGATTTAGCGACCCAAAAAAAAAAAATATATATATATGTATATATATATATATATATATATATGACACACATATATATATATATATATATATATATATATATATATATATATATATATATATATATATATATATATATATATATATATATATATATATATATATAATTTTTTTCAGATTTTTTGATTAGATTTTGGAGATTTGACCTTGGATTGGCCTTGAACCTGATCTGATGCGGTCAAACTGACCTCGAATTTGGATTCAGCAACCCCAAAAACACTTGTATGAATTTTTTCAGATTTTTTGATTAGATTATGACAACTTGACCTTGGAATGACCTTGACCCTGATCTGATGCGGTCAAACTGACCTCGAATTTGGATTCAGCGACCCCAAAAACACTTGTATCAATTTTTTGAGATTTTTAGATTAGATTATGACAAGTTGACCTTGGAATGACCTTGACCCTGACCTGATGGGGTCAAACTGATCCCGGATTCGGAGATTGGCAAAAAAGAGGTAGTACATGATACCCCGTTGTATTTAAACTATTATATTGACCCCCGCTTAGGATTTGAAACTGCATCGATACGTGTTTTTCAAGGTACTTTAAAAATTAAGAATTATTGTCAATGAATATGGAAAACTGACGTTTTTGTTGTATAAAAAAAAAACAGATAAAAATTGTTGATTTTTATGATACTTAGTCTCATTTTTCTTCAAAAAACTTTGATGTCCGCTTTGTTCTTCTATGAATTTATCAAGAAAAGGCATTTTTTGAAAATGACTTGAACTATTAGAATATTAGAATCAACAATAAAATAAACCCAAATTTAAAAACAACGATAATAAAATCAAAAACTCTATTTTGCATACAAATTGGAGATGGAAGCCACATCAGCGTGAACTGCATATTGATGGTTCTTCAAATTGTCCCTCCTGTTGAACCGCTTATGACACATGTCGCACTCGAATTGCATGGAATTCGTACATTTGGAGTACTTTACGTGTTGATTGAAACCGCTTTTCCGTTTGAAGGTTTTGTTACATTTTTTACACCATATGACGCTTTTGTCGTCCACGTAGAATTCGTTACCTGAAACAGGTCAGAAGTCAATGCCGAAACGTCGGATAATGTTACGTATATATAATAAAGACATACAGGGCACCCACAATATTGTCTGAAGGCATAAATGTTTGTGTTGTCTTGACCCTCTAAATGAATTAATCAAGGAATATCTTTTACAATTTGAATTTGACACTGACAAAGAAATCGTATGTTTGGTGAATGTTTTTTCATGTAAGCTGTTTTTTATCAATTAATTTTGTAGTCGTTTTTTGCTTTTTTTAAATTTACCAAACAATCAAATGTTTGTTTTCTGAATGATATTTGTGGCATATTTTTCAATGTTTAAGTACTTCCTAGGAAATAAAACCACAGTTAAGAAAATTGCTGTATATTCCAAACGTTTCGGGGTCTAGGTCAGACCCCGTTGTCAATGGTTTTGCAACTATGGATAAAAAAGGCATAATTCTAAGATGTAAATTTAAATATGTATTATTTGATTTATGAAGTAACTAAGAGAATTTTATTTGTAATATACAGGGTAGCACAGAAACTTCTAAAGATCATATAATCATAAAGTTCCTTTAAAATTGGAAGAATTTGAAAGGGAGATCTTAAGAATTTTATGTGGCGCTCCTAGGTGCGACTTTGTTATAAGACAGTGCATTCGCCAAAAATGCGAACAAAGAATTTTGTTGATTCAGTGATCCCATTAAAATCATAAGGGAAAAACCTATGAAAAACCTTATGAACTATCCCAATATTGGGTTGTTCACAAAGACATGACCATTAGCAAGTTCTTCCTTAATCATAGGCAAACAGGAACTACTGAATTCTATGGAAGTAGTAGCGATACAATCGTTTTCATTTAACAAAATTAAAGCAGACTCTTTTAGTTTTCTTTTAGTGTTGTGTTCTTCTTTTTTTAATATAAATAAATTTTGAAACTGTATTTTATGACCAAGGTCCCAAACATGTTTCCAAATTTTGGATCTTTCAAATTGACGTTTATTATGTAATTTTTGTGTTCGTTTATTCGAACATTTAGAGGTCTAAAGGTTTCTCCAAGTCAGAAATTACCGTTTTTGTTGTAGTCCGTGCTGTTTCTTTATACAGGGTATATTTTCACAAAGTGCAAATTCTCTAGAACTAAAATGTACTTGTGAAATATTTATCAAAAGACATATTTACAGAAATATCTACGTCTTAAATGTATGAATGTATACAAATATTTTAAAACTTAGTTCTGTTTTTACACAAAAGTTTCTCGTGAGTTTTCAAAGTGTGTTCAAACCGAAAAGATCTGCCGCAAAAGAAACATACAAAATTTGGTATTGACCGTCTTTCAATTGACTTCGGTATGTTGACCTGACGAACATATTTCGGTTTTGAATTATTTTCGGCAACAGATGCATATTTTCGGAGGATGTCTCGAACTTTCTTGACTACCTTTTCAGTACCATTAGTACCTGGAAACAATTGAAAACATATTATACGTGTTTGTACATTTTAAACTAGAGCTGAACAATCTAACTGTAAACATGTCGCATATTTTTTACGTAAATGACATAAAACTATAGATAAATTTAGTAGTACTGCAGAAAATTAATAAATCAGATAATGTTTTCAAAAAATGCTAAACATGTAAAGACATTAATTATTTTTTTACTAAAACAGTATTAGGTGGTCGGTTTTTCTCTCCAATATGGGGTTTCCACATTCACAGGGTATGCTGTGTATACAGTTGTTTGGTTCTGTAGGAGTATTCGGCTTTGTTTTTGTTATAATGCTACTCAAGGTGTTGCTGCCATTGAATGGTCCGGGTGTTCGTCCGTTGAATCATTTTTCCTCCATATATCTATATATATATATATATATATATATATATATATATATATATGAGTTGCTATAGTAGTTTCCTCCCCCTGCCTAGGTTATTTATACAATTTTCCAGTTTCCAGATCCACTTGTTCTTCGTGAGGGCCTCTGGTGTACTGCAGATATTTTGGCTCTATGGAGTAGTGTTTTGATGATGCCAGTTTTCCTTGCTATTAGGTGGTTAGAATTGTAGTGTAGGTACAACCTTGTATGTGTAGCTTTCCTGGCGTCTGTTGTAGGTTCTCTTCCCTCTCCATGGTGAATCTAATGTATGGTTAGGATTGGTTTAGGTGCTCCAGGAATGCCTATAATTCTCTCCCTCTGTATTGCCAAATAATCAAGGTCTTGTCGATACCTTATCCAGAGCTTAAGTTGGTTCTCCTAACTCTTCAGTGTATGTTCTTCGAACCGTTCCATATAGATGTGGGCTATAACTGGAAGCCCATAGGCAATCCCTCTTCATGCATAAAGTACCGGTTTTTCCTGAAATTAGCAGTTCTTGAGGTAACAAATACATGATGGAATCTATTGGCAGCTCCGTCCTCTCCATAAAGGTTTCGTCCTCAGTTTGTTTCTTTATCACTATGCCGAGAGATTCGTCTAATGGTACTTTCATGAAGGGGTTTTTCAACATTAAAACTTCTTAGGTAATGTCCTGGATAAACTTCAGCTGATTCGATGAGTTTGACAAAATGTTTTTACCCTGGTTTGCAAAACACTAAGTAATATATTTATCGAATTTTTAGAAATACGTCATCAAATGTTACCACAACACAACGTTTTTATCTGCACTCTTGCGGTAGGTAGGTACTGAAAAAGTAAATTAGAAAACTAAATTTTATTAAGTAAAATATATAAAACTGTAATTTATCTATGTTAGTAGTATCAAATTAAGACTCCATGAACATTTCCCATATGTGTCTTGAGATGAGTTTTCCTTTTGGCCCTATAAGGACAATATTGACATCGGAAGTTTGGTTCTTTCCCACATTCATACCGTAAATGGGTGTATAAGGTTTGTCTATGTTTATAGCTTTTGCCGCAAGAGACGCATAGATAGCCACCTGGAAAAAACAGTGTTACTAAGAAAATTGTGAAATATTTTGGGTACTATAGATAGATAAGTAGCTAAATTATTTAATTATCAGCATTTAAAATGATTTTTTGGTTTCTTAAAGTTTTTAGCTGATCTTAAAGTACAAAGTCTGACAAGTGGTCAGAAATTTTGACCAATTAGTCAGACTTCTCCGTAGTTTTTTCCATGGTAATCTAAATAAAAATTACGAATATACAGAGTGAAAAAAAATAAATTCTGTCGATTTAGTCAAATCCCTCAGTTCCTTTGTTTTTGATTTTATAAAAAAAGTGTAAAAATCAAAATTGAAGGGAATTGTATCCCGAATATGATTGTCATGTCCCCGTTTGCGTTAGAGCTCCCGTTTTTGAGATATGACACAAACTTATCTTTTTTTGAATGGAAACCATAGTTGGCCATGAACTCAAAAAATCGGACATTTTTAGAGCTTTTCAACGATATAATACTCGATATAGTTATTCATAAAAATAACGGAGTTATGGATGCTTTTCTCTCTTATTTTCACTTTTAACGTAGGTAGCAATGAAAAAGATTGTTTTCACTTTGACGTTTCCTCATTTGAGAGTAATTCCATTAGTAGTGCTGAACTGACAGTCGATATTGTCAGATTTTCGTGATAAAATGGTGTTATGATCAGATGAAACTACATTTACTAACTGCGGTATGTTCAATAGACACAATGAGCATATCTGGGCTAAAGATAACCCTTTCCATGTAGAACAAAGACGACCCCAGATAAAATTTGTTTTTAATGTTTGGTGTGGTATCATTGGGTCTACTATTCTGGGGCCTTTTATCTATCACGAATCACTTACTGGGGAGTGCTACTTGCATTTCTTGCAATACACTTTTCAACACATGTTGCATAATTTGAATTTGAGAACTTGTTTAGAAATTGAGTGGTTCCAACATGATGGAGCACCTGCTCATAACTCGTTATTAGTAAGACAACATTTAGATAATATCTATCCAAACTCTTGGATAGGAAGAAATGGTCCACGCGAATGGCCACCCCGGTCTCTCGATTTGGCAGTTATAGACTTCTATGTATGGGGTGCGCTACAAAACAAAGAGAAAAAGAAAGTATGAGACAGTTGGTGATCTGAGAGAAGCGGTATTACAAGCAATTGAAGAAATTGATAGGCGGTCTGTGAGGGAAGCGGTAATGTCAATCTTAAAAAGATGCAATTTTTGTCTAAATAACAATGGTGGACTTTTCGAACATAAATTGTAACCATTAATATGTACTTTAATTTCTTAAGTTCTCAGTAAGTACCTACTCATTTAGTTTTTTCGTTATATCGGATATACCTAATAAAAAAATCGTCGAATGTATTTTGGAATAGTTATTAATAAATCAATTTATTTCATGGCTACCTATGTTAAAAGTGAAAGAAAGAAAGAAAACCATCCATTTTTATGAATAACTCGAGTATTATTATATCGTTGAAAAGCTCTAAAAATGTCGGATTTTTTGAAGTCATAGCCAACTATGGTTTCCATTCAAAAAAATATAAGTTTATGTCATATCTCGAAAACGAGAGCTGTCACGCAAACGGGGACATGACAATCATATTCCGGATACAATTCCCTTCAATTTTGATATTTACACTTTTTTTATAAAATCAAAAACAAAGGAGCTAGAGGGATTTGACCAAGTCGACAGAGTTTCGTTTTTTCAAAATATCTAGTAAGCCATGACTTTTTACAAAAATCCGAAAGTGTCATTAAATTGGGCCAGTAAAACTGCAAATCTTTCCCAATTTAACCATTGCTCTATTTCCGCTAGTTTCCGAGATCCCCATACTGATCATCAAAAAAAAAAAACTGATCCTGTATCGGTATATAATTTATTGTTTTGTATAAATGTTGTATTTTTAATGATTTTAGCTAAAAACAAAACGGGATTTTCTTTGACATCATGTCTTCAAATACTTATTCAGATAAACAAAACTATTTACAAACACTTAATATATAAACTTATATTGCCCATGGCGCAAATAAGTTTTGAAAATAATCTTCATAGTTTTATTAACAAAACAAAATTGTTACATTTTAGTGTTATATAATAAATGTTTAAGTAATTTATAAAATGTTATGTTTTATCTTGAGATGACGTCGCAATCCATCCTTTGTGTGATCTTTGTAGCTACAGTGCAAACAGTGAAACGAACAGTCTTTGCCACATTGATACCTCACATGCCTGTTGTAGTAGTACTTGTGTTTGAATGATTTCCAACAATTTTCACAATGGAATCTGCCTGTGGATAACGCTGGAATGATAAAAAAAGATGTAAAACTATAGTCTAACAGGTTTTTTTTACATATGCCCGATACACTTAATATTAAGACTATCGCAGTTCGATATTTGGATAACTTATACCACATCTGTTGTAACTTTAAAATAACATATATTTCTGATTTATCTTAAACGTACAGTATAATGTCGGTATGGATAAAATCCTTATTTATAAAATGATCAACCTCAGTAGGTTAATTTTAATATTGGGTGTTCATCACACGACATTTCGTATAATTTTGACATTTTTGTCAATTTGGAGATAAAGTCTTTTTGATGATTATCTTAATTTTTAAAGTATTGACATTTTTGACATTACAGATTATTTTAGACAATTCGTACATAGAAATATTTAATACTTTATTTCCTCGTTTTTCACTTGTTTTCCAATAATTATCTGTTACAGGCAAAAGTGAGGAATAAAACCCCAATATAGAGCTAAAATAATTATGACAGCTGAACTTACTTCACTCACCTCCCCTTGTACAAGCAACTATTTATGTTGCACACTATATAACTTTTTTCACCACTTTGTATAACTATAAGTCTACTCCACCTTATATTTCAACCTTCCTGTATATTCAACTGCTTCTAACATTTTGAACCCTTCTGCATAACTGTAATTATAGTGCGCGTTATAACACAAATATCCTCAATGCTTATTTAACAATTTATTTAACGTTTTTTGATCCAATCTATATAACTATAGTGTTGCTCCACTCTTATTTCAAGCATCACGTATACGCAAATACTTATGTGCCATCCAATAAAATATTTTTTAGCCACCCTGTATAAGTATAATTTAGTTCCACCTGATATTTCAAACGTCCTATATATGCAACTGTATGTATGTATGTACCACTTAATATCACATGCAAACACGTACGCAGACTCACCTATAACCGTATGCCATATAGAAAAGATCGGGTAACGGAATTTCCCCATGACACACTTATGTATATTAATAAACAATTATAGTATAACATTAAATTAGTAGGAGAGATATAGAAGGATTTTGCTCGTCATCCTAAATGACAGCTAAATGGCATAAATATATTTTTCATGACGTCATTAATGTGATCTGTATGAGGTCATATACAATTTTTTTAAATGGGAAGCACAATTTTTATTAAAGATTCGAAAAGAGCGGAAAATTTCATGTCATACTTTGACTATGACCTTGAACTTGATATTCCGGGTGATTCCAAGATCAAAGTTTTTTTTTGAAAAATCAACCAATTATAGCTAAATTAGGCGTACGGGAGTTTTCGACATCGCTGATTTCGAAATTGAAATCAGTTTTTCAAAATTCACAATTCTAGACATTTTCAAAAACTGATTTCATATTCGTAATAATCTACGAGTAGGTTGGTTGATTTTTTTCAAATTGCCAATTTTC
This sequence comes from Octodonta nipae, assembly GCA_034190945.1. Taxonomy (NCBI): domain Eukaryota; kingdom Metazoa; phylum Arthropoda; class Insecta; order Coleoptera; family Chrysomelidae; genus Octodonta; species Octodonta nipae. The sequence goes on along the minus strand of CM067224.1, from coordinate 7,265,870 downwards.
AAAATCTGATTACGAATCTAAAATCAGATTTTCGTAATCCAAGAGGGCGGACAAGTTTTTCAAACAAAAACTGAGTTCAGATTCGAAATCAGAGACATCGAAAACCCCCCGTACATCTAATTTGGCTATAATAGGTTGATTTTTCAAGCAAACTTTGATCTTGAAGGTCAAGTTCAAGGTTATGGTCAAAGTGATATTCGAACCTGAAATTTTCCGCTCTTTCCAAATCAGTAATGAAAAATGTGGCTTTGCATTCATACAGATTACATTATGACGACATGATAAATATATTTAGCTGTTCGTCCTTTTGGATTATGATTTTTTTTGTGTAAGCAAAAAAATGGTGCACGCTTTTTACTTAATGACGAAGTTCACCCCTATTTTTGATGGTGACGCTCTAGGCGGACGCCTCTCGGGAATTTGCTTAAATGCATCACAATCGTATGCAGCCAATTTTGGAACGTTTACTCGATGATGAGCATGACCAAAAAAAATTACCACTTACACCACCTGTAACTATCCTCGGTTATCACTTCCACTGGCGCCTACCTAGAAACGTGGTGTAGTTCAGGAATTGAACTTAATACGATACATTCTGTCCATTTTCTTGATGACGAGCAAAAACCGGCTCTATCTCTTAGAATACTTAGTTTATCACGTAGACCAACTATTTGTAATTGCTCAACAATCGACCTGATGGAGCACTTTTGACAATTAATGTCAATCGCAAACCATCAGTCCATCAGTTCAAAATATAGTATTGTAATGAATAGATGTAAATAGCTTAGTGTAAACGAGTCATTAGTAGTAATAAATATGTAGTCCTTACAACTCGTATCATTGGTCGAGGCGTTGCCTGTGACATTTATAATATTAATGGCGATCTCGAACCAAAATAATGCCCAATCATCATAACAATTTTTTTCGTTTCGATACATTAATGGAATATTTTCTGTTATTTCACTCGACTGAAAGGGTGGTAACATAAGCTCGTTTCGAAAAGAAACTGACTTCAAATGAATCAAAATAAAAACCGCTACAAACATCCTGTACTTTTATGGCATATCTTGACATTTAAACTAGATATTTATTATGAAAATTTGACATTTACATTGATGTTTATTGTTTTTTACACATATGTTTTTTATTTTCAGAAAAACAGTATGTTTTACGTTACAGAAAAATATACACAATCAAGCTGGAATATATTTTTGTAGAATACAATTTAAAAAATTCCATTTCCAGATCTATAAATCGATATAACAATAGTTTTTAATAGATCAGTTCACAAAACTCGGCATTTTGTTCTGAATTAAATTCTTCTAAATTTACATGCTAAAATTTTAAATTATTTTTTACAAATATTGCCGTACTACCCCCTTCCTTTATCTTCATACAGAAAAAGTGTGCAAGAACATACCTACCAAGATTAAGATTGACAGGGTTTGCTTCTCTCAGCCAGTGCTCAGAAGCACTTAAAACATCAAAACTATATTCAGACAAAAATATATCAAATAATTCAGTTGTGTTAGAAACACACTGGGTGTTAATATGGAATACACTCACCGAATTTTTTCAGTTCATTAATTTTAACAAATAATCATCTAACTTATTGTTGTCCGTTTCTGTTACGGTTATGCATTTTCTTGTGTCGTATTGTTCACCATAAAATTCACCTTCTTTTTCAAATTATTTTTAAAATGGAAACGCCTAATCACAGAACCTTTAGGCCAAATTAATGGATTATAAACCTTATCCCAATTTTTAAAAGTTACATTCGGTGATATATTTGATAAGAACTTTCTTGAATGATTTACCTTCATTTCCGTTGAAATACGTGAAACATGTAAATGTCTCACTCTTGGTACAGTTTTAAAATTTTTGTCGTCATTGTTTCCAAATATTGCATTAAATTTATGGGCGTTGTTTTAATTGGAGGAATTCCGCAAAGAATACCCATACGTTTTTATCGGCAGGTGCTTATCAATTTTGTACCAATTTCTTTGCCACAAATATTTTTTGTTTCTTCTGGGGTTACTCCGATTTATGTTTTCAATTTTTTTAGCGGAGTTTAAGGAATCTTTCGAATATCCGAAATGATAGCCTGCTCCTTTTTGGAAGTCGGTTAAATAGTAACGACACCTACCATTTTTGACAGTTCTGGGGACTTTTGTACATTTGTTTTAAAACATATAGCGGGTTCGCGTTTAGAATTCACGGTCCACAAAATATAAGTAAAACAAATCATTTCAAAACAATTTATGCAGCTTTATTAATAAAAACTCTTGTCAATTTTCATATTTTACAGTAATACAAGATGTTCCAAAAGTACCGTGGCCACCATCTGTTAGGCATGACTTATCGCAGTAAACAGATTACAGGAATAGAAGTTGTACGATTTCTCGAGCATAACTTGATGGTAACCATGATGTTGACCTTGACGTTGAAGGTCGTTTCAAGGTCAAGTCGATATTTAAAATGAGACCCTTATCTTTTAATCCTAAAAATCAAAAGAGAGGACAATTTTAAGTTCAATTATGACCTTGTCAAATTCATGGTCACCTTTCTAGAATAGAGAGTGGGTCAGATACTTTTGGTACAACCTTTATAATGCATGTTAAGTAAATTATAAAGCTTTATGTTTAGTTTTTACATGCCTTTGTAAAGTAGATTTTCTGTGTGCCTTGTACCTGCAGTGCAAGCAATGAAACGAAGGGTATTTTCCGCATTCATACTTCAGGTGCCTTAGGTAAGTGTATTTGTGTTTGAAGGAGCTCTTGCAGTTCTTACAAGGGAATCTGGCCAATGCTGCAATGAAAAGTATGATGTAAACATAATGTATAAAATACCTTTATATATAAGGTGTTCGCCAAACGTAGAGGAAGAATAGGTGGGCTCATATGCTATATTGTGTAGCCCATAACATCTAGATAGCTTACGGTCTTTGTTTTTTTTAAATTTTTTGTTAATTCTCATGATTTTTCATATAAACTTCTCTAGCTTTTTTATTTTTCACTGTATCTTCAGAGTTCACAAATGGCGAGGTTCTATACAAAAGTCATTAAGTTAAAAACTTTATCACATTAGAAGAAAAAAGTAAAAAGCACATTGAGAACGGCGAATGCTTACAAAAACTTCTCTACTTCAACTCCTTTCCAACGATATATCAAACGTATTGGAAAGTAATCGGTATGATAATAAAATTTGAGATTACTTACAAGGTTAGAACTACAAAAAAATAAAACATTCATCAACTATCAATAATTTGTTACAAATTTTGTTTAAACTGGTTTCGATCAATATGAATGCAATAGCAACACCTTTTTCTCACTGCTACAGTGTAGTCTATAGTCCCGTCTCATCGTACATTGTTTGAAAAGCAACATTTATTCTTTCTCTTAACTGCTGCTTGGTCCCTATTTCTTTTTAATAAACGAGTTGCACGGTTCCTAGACATACAAAAAAAACAAAAAGAGTCAGATCTGGCAACGTTGGAGGCCATTTGGAAATGAATTGTCCAGGAGCTCTCTGACAGTTTGTCTATAACGTGCTGGACAGTCAACTTTTGTGAATATTATTGGTCTGTCATCCAATGGAATTTCATTTAATAAGATCGATAAATGATTAAAAATTCAAGTCAGTAGATAGGCTATAGGCCTACGAGCGCAAAATTGTCAGCTTTTACATGTATTTTCCCAAAAAGAGAATTTAAGGTCCCAAAACCACGAAATTCCCCCTCTACTAACACTTCGCTGATGTGACGTCACAACCCGCCTGTGGTACAATACGTCAACTGTCAACCTTGTTCCGTACCACAGACCCAACTCTATGGCTAACCTGTTAGCTGTCAATATTCCGTGCCATCGCTCTATGCCATACGTCAACGTCCCCTACCAACGTTCCATGCCATAGTACTATACCATACGTCTACGCCTAATACCAAAGAGCACATGGTAACTGGCCAATGAGGAAGCTTTATTGGGGGCGTGGCTTGTGATGTCACATCAGCCAAATTCTGGATGTGCTTCATTTTTTTGTAATGTGATAAAGTTTTTATCTATATTACTTTTTCATGGAACCTCGCACACGAACACGTATAATTTTTTTCAACCAATTATTTGTGTCAAATATCGACTGCAGAAGAGCACACAAACATCATAGATTATATTTAAATTTATTTGTTGAAAATACTGTGAAAAATAAAAAAGTTACAAAAGTTTATAGGAATAAATCTGGGAAATAAGAAAAAAAGATGTTATATGGGCTACACAATATAGCACATGAGCCTAGCTATCTACCCTCCAAGTTTGGCAAACCTCCTACCAAATACCCTGTATATGTATGTGTCTGATAAACCACTTCATTTAACGTTAACTTTTTTGACCCATCCACTCTAAATATCTCGGATTATAAAATAGAGAAATTTTTTGAATAACCTTTAGAAAGCCAAACCAAGGTTAAATATTGAGAAGGCCTTCAAAAACCCATTTCGATGCAAATGAAAGCGCTAAAAAAGGTCAGTTTCAATTTCGTGTGGTCATCCCATGAGATTTTTGGAATTTTTTTACATTTTTGGCATTTTTGTACGTTTTATGTCATTTTTCGCGTTATTCATATTCAAGACATTTTAGAAATTTTCGAATTGTCATTTCTCTTATTTATGATAGTTATGATAATTTACACATTTTCAGATTTTTAAATATTTCTCAGGCAATTCGTCTTTTGACATTTAGTTAATACTTTAGAGTATTTCATATTTTTGTAAAACCCCAACTCCTCTTACCCACTAAAATAAAATATAACTGTTATCCAGACATGATATATTTCTAGGAAAAAACTTGAATAGGGTGGAATCATGTAAATATGGAATCATCTTTGATTACAGAATGAAGTGGGATAAACATGTAGAATACATTCATAGAAAAACAAAGTGTTTAGGATTTGTATTCTATAATCTATCTAAGATTATGAAAACGGTCACACTGATGAAGTTGTAGTACGCATTTTTCCACAGCATGATCAACTATGGAATCATTGCCTGGGAGGGGGAGCTTACTCCAACGCTACAAAACGTCTGCAAAGCCACCAGAAAAAAATATTCAAAATGGTAAACAAGAATAAAACAAGCAACATAACAATCCTTTAAATTTGGAGGAGCTTTTCTCACTTGAATCTTTAAAATATCACTACATTACTCTGAAAGAAAAATTCCTGAACTCAAACAGTATTACAAGGAACAAGAGCATTCTTCTCCCACATAGATCAACAACAGTCAGTAAGAAACGCAGTTTTATAAGAGCAATAAATGTATACAACAGTCTTCCAAACAAAACTAAAAGCGTTAAGTAAATAATGTAAGTGCAATAATAAATAAGTTAAAAAAGTGGATAATTAATAAAGATAATAACTGAATCAGATAGGCAATTGATAAATAAGTCACCATTGTTATTGAAACTTCCTGAAAAATTATGTTTTATTTATTTATTTTTTCTTTTATGTTCTTTTTTATTTTATTTATTCTTAGATATTTCCCTTTATGTTAAGTATATATTTTCCATAGGATAGGTTTATATATTATTAGTTTTAGGTATTATGCCAAGACCACGAACAGGTAACTCCGATTACCTCTGTGGAGATTATGTAATAATGTCCTGATACGAGGGCTATATTGTTTTTCAAAATATTCCCCATGAAGATCTATACACTTTTGCATGCGTTTGAACCAATTATCGAAGCAATTATTCCACTCTGATTGAGGTATCTCCAAAACATGCATTCTAAACGCAACAACCGCTTCTTCAGGTGTCGAAAAACGTTGACCTCTCAGTTTGTTTTTTACGTACGGGAATAAAAAGAAGTCATTTGGTGACAAGTCAGGACTATACGGCGGATGACTCATCAAATCGATGTTCTGAGTGGTCAAAAATGCAGTTGTTTGAGCCGATGTGTGAGAGCTCGCATTGTCGTGGTGGAGAGTGATCCGTCTTCGGCGGTTGGTTTTCCTCATTTCTTGGAAGACATGTCCAATTTTTCCGAAAAAACAGGCGATCATTTGCTTGGAAGTGCTTCGTGCGCGAACAACTTTTGTTGGATTCGGCTCATCTTGAAGCACCCATACAGTCGACTGCTGTTTACTTTCGGGCTCATACGCGTAAATCCACCTGACACTATGTCATAAACGTGTTTTGAAGCACCGCGATCGTATTTTTTGAGCTTTTCTTTCGACCAATCGATACGAGCCTTTTTTTGAACGATTGACAAATTGTGTGGGATCCAACGCGAACAATATTTTTTGACATTCAAATGTTTATGCAATATTGAATGTATGCTGGTCCCACTAATGTGTAAGGTTGACTCAATCTCACGATAGGTCACATGACGATCTTGCAATATCAGTTCGCGCACAGCATCAATGGTTTCCGGAACAACAACCGTTTTTGGACGACCTTCACGAAATTCGTCTTGGAGTGAACTACGACCTAAATTGAATTCACCATACCATTGATAAACAGGGGTCCTTGATGGAGATTCATCGCCAAAATTTAAAATAAGTTCATCCATGCACTCTTGCTGACTTAATCCACGTCGAAAGTAGTATAAAATAATCGCACGAAAATGTTCACGCTTTAATTCCATTTTTTGGCCGAGATGAATCCTTTAAGTTACTGTAAACAACACATAGCGCTCGTATATCAAAACGTTCTGAGTACGTATAACCTCAAAATTGTCAAATTTTACGATAGAACTGTCAGTTGTCAGATTGCAACACTAGTGTTGTCCAATCCCGAAATATAAAACGCAGCCCTCGTATTATTATGTATATCTATTGATTAATAAATAAATAAATAAAATAAATATTAGTGAGATTACTCACGTCTAACAAACATACATTTTCTCCCATTTCTTAGTGGAGATCTCCATTGTATTATAGAGTACGCATAAATAAATCTCAAGAGCACATTTAAAATTTTTGTTGTTTAACACAACTAATCACAGGCAGACAGTGGATATTGTAGGCAGTGTTGTAGCGTTATTCTTGGAATATTGAAACTGCGTAGACTTCATTATGGATCTTTAGTTTAAATCTATCAGTACATAAGAATAAAACTACTACTGCTATTAGTAGCCCTCGAAATCAAAGATGGTAACAGTTTGAGGAAGAATTACTGCATAAACAATTAAATCGTCTTTATTACAAAAACATGTCGCAGTCTAGAGTTATACAAAATAAAGTTTAACCAAACTAAATATTCTTATGTTTAACTTTATAATGACATTGTAAAACGTCTTTCCTATGGGCCCTGTAGGTACACTGCAAGCACTGAAAAGATCGATCTTTACCACATTGAAATTTCAGGTGCCTGATATAATTTTGCTTGTGCTTGAATGATTTGTAGCAATTATCACAAGGGATTCTTCCCACGCGGTTGGCTGCAATGAAAAATAACGAATGTAAAACTAATGTCTAATGTGCCCTTATACAATTTAATACCCTGTACATTGACCCATTAAGCAAACTAATGGTGTTTGTACCTATTTCAAAATAAATTAATTAAAGATTTATGGGGTAGAATATAATAAAATATAACGACACCCTGTACATCTGCAGTTCTTAAACATTAATATTGCAATAGATTCTGTGTATGCAATTTCACAAATATTCGCAATAACTTTAAACGTCTTTATTTTTATCAAAATAAATTCACATTTTTACAAGAAAAGAATAATGCTATCGAAACAGCTGTTCACTTTTCTCACTGCTGATCCAGTACACGTACTGTAAATTACTTAGACCAATCAATAGAGATTTTTTCGTGCGGCATCACATTAAGAATGATTTGTAGTGATATTTTGCTACCTTTTCCACTCGCAACTATGTTTTTTTTCTTTATTATAAACAATTGAAACAAAAAAAATGTTTTTTTTTCGTTGCATGTTTATAAAATCAAAAATAATACGCTAATCTCAATGGTGTCAACAGGTGAATTGTAAAGCATGGAAATACCAATGAAATGAGCCCAGGATCGATCCGATAAGATCTTTACTAACAGAGAAAAACAAAAAATACTGGAAAATTTAGCGGTTTTCTTTATATTATTATAACTCCGTCACTATCGAACTTGTAGAACTGGGCTTGAGGCAATTCATAATAATTGATATCTACCTTATGCGTGAGCAGGCGTTATCGGTTTATTAGTTTTTGAATCATTGCTATCTGAAGTTTTTAGTGTACTATTCTTGCAGTGTGTCTCCATGCGACATGGATCGTCAAATATCAATTCAGAATAGAGATGTTGAAAGTAGAGGTATCATTCTACAACGCCTCTATTTTCATTTTTCATAAAATGTCTGTGAAATATACGAAAAATGACCAAAATTTGGTGAGCGTATGAATGTGTTCAAGTAGTGGGGGGAACACGGTTGTTGAGGGGAACTGCTAACAATAATTATTATCGATAGTAACTGTCACTCTGACAGATGGTGCAAGAATTTAATCGTTAAAAAAACTTCTATACAGAGTGATTTGTTCGATTTTATTACATCAAATGAGAACTATTTGTTTATTAATATATTTTTATGTAAATGGTTTCTTAGAAACGTTTTTGCTTTAATTTGTGGATTTTGGGTTTACGGAACATCGAAGGAGAGCGGTCATTAAAAAATTCTTACTTGTGAGGATTTTAAATATTAAAACGATCTATGTATGTGCCTCTACTATATATTACTATACGCTTCCCTTCAACAACCGTGTTTCCCCCACTCCTTGGATACATTCATACGCTCGCCCATTTTTTGTCATGTTTGCTAACATTTTCAGATATTTCACAGACATTTAGCGAAAAATGAGAATAGAGGCTTTGTAGAATGACACCTCTACTTTCAACAACTTTTTTTCAAAATTGAAATTTGATTATCTATGACGCATGGGGGCATAATACAAAAATAGTGAACAGAAAACTTTATATCACAATTATTCAAAAACTAGCCCAGTTCTACAGCTTCTAAAGTGACGAAATACGATTAAAAAAAAATCCTACATTTTTCTGTATTTTTTGTTTTTCCCTGTTACTAATGATCCAATCGGATCGAGCCTGGGCTCATTTCATTGGTATTTTCATGCTTTACAATTGACCTGTTGACACCATTGAGATTAGTTTACTATTTTTGATTTTATAAACATGCTAAGAAAAAAAACGTAAGTTTCTTGCTTCAATTGTTTATAACAAAGTAAAAAACCATAGTTGCGAGTGGAAAACATAGCAAAATATCCCTAGGAATCTTTGTTAATGTGATGGCACAGTCGGTATCCTGAGTGTATTTTTTACAGATTATCAGTTAAATTTTGCTCTATTGATTGGTCTAACTCGTCTTGTACGACCGCCGACCTTAAATAAGTAATTGAAAATCATCAGAATTCGATGGGCAGTCCTGGCATGTCAGAGTGTTACCAAAACTGGTTTGGTTTACTCCTTGAAGATGACAGCTTAGAGTTGTTGGAACGGCGTTGAGTGTTTAAAATAAAGGTTTGATGTTAGGGTGCAAAAATGTGTTTTTACACTTATAATTTGACGTAAGTTTGGCCAAGTCTGGCTTCATCAGAAATTGGAAATACAATGAATGCTCAATTTATATTTCTTACAAAAAGCTACAGGTAGGGTAGTAAAATAATTAAAACTCTTAATTCTGGGGAATTTCGGAGAAAGTGTTGTTGACAACATCTGTTAATAATATAATATAAGACTCTCTTAGCCCGCTGTGGTTCTGCCTTGCCATGAACCCTCTATCAAACAAACTGAACTCGACTAATTTTGGGTTCAGTCTCAAATACAACAACGTACAAGCATTAAGGATAAACAATTTGTTATACATGGACGACTTAAAGTTGATGGCAGCTACAAAACAATAGCTGCATGATATGCTTAAAATAATAGAAGGGTTCTCTAGTGACATCTATATGAAATTTGGCTTAGACAAATGGCGAATTATTAATATAGTTAAAGGCAAAATACAGCAGGGGCACTTCGAAATGGGAGATGGCATCTAAATTGAATCTATGGGGGAAGGTCATACTTATAAATACCTTGGAATAAAGAAGGCTCAACGTATTGATCACATGACTATGAAAAAGGACCTAACAGCAGAGTTTTATAGAAGGGTAAGACGACTGTTGAAAACCAAACTAAACAGTAAAAATCTGTTTCAGGCTATTAACACCTATGCGTGTTCAGTGCTCAGTTACTATTTCGGTGTAGTTAATTGGTGCAAGACTGAAATTGAACAGTTACAACGAAAAGTTCGAGTTTTACTAACAAAAGCTCAAAATCACCATCCAAAGAGCTCTGTCGAACGTACAACTTTGCCACGGTATGAAGGAGGAAGAGGATTGACAGATCGAAGTAAACTTTTAGATCAACAAATTTCTATTTTGCGTAGTCATTTCCAGAAACTCGCAGAATTTTCTGATCTATATAGAGTCATGTGCCAGGTTGATGACTCAACACCACTGCGACTGACACAACAACATGTCCAATTATACCACCAGACCACAGATCAGAAACTGCTGAAATGGAAAGAGAAGCCCCTTCATGGAAGACATATAAATGACGTCAACCAAGATTATGTCGACAGTGCAGCGTCGAACTACTGGTTGATCTCTGGTTATATGTTCCCAGAAACGGAAGGCTTTATATTGGCAATCCAAGATCAAGTAATTCCAACTAACAACGATAGATGCAGGTATCTATCCAGCATATCACAGGAGGTTGTCAAGCGTTCGATGCAACTAAATACAAAGAACGACACGATGCTGTGGCAAAAATACTTCACCAAGAACTAGCACTGAAACATGAATTATCACAGTCGGTAATATTAGCATACTATAAATATAAACCAGAATCTGTTTTAGAAAATAACAACTACAAGCTGTACTGGGACCGCACGATACTGACCGATCGATCTGTTGCTCACAATAGACCAGATATGGTTTTGGTAGATAAAGTCTCTCGGAAAACAACTTTAATTGACATAGCAATTCTTAAAAATAATAATATAAATATCAAGTAGGCTGAGAAAATAATCAAATATAGAGATTTGGAATTTCAAATAAAGACTCAGTGAAACATGAACAACACACGAACTGTACCAATTGTTATGTCAACGTCAGGATTAGTCCCAAAACATCTATTAAACAATCTAAAATACCTCGGTCTGGACGAACATCTTTACAAACAAATGCAAAAAGCCGTCCTGTTAGGAACGGCCCGGACGGCCAGGAAATTCATGGGAAACTGCCGCCACGACTCCAACCAAGGGCCTGATAACCTGGCAAGGGCTCCCACAGAGCCAAACCCTTTTGATATCTAGGCTATTTGGGGTTTAGTGAATTTTCCCCTAAAGACACTCATAGCGTGCCTTAGAGGGAGTGTGATGCCATACATTGTATGGCCAAGTCGGGATAATATAATATTATTTAGAAATGGATGTTGAGATTAAGTAATGGAGACGAATTGGAAGTTTAATAGGTTCGGATAATTTTTGTTTTTGTTGATTTCGAGGGATTCTTTTGTATCGTAAATGTAAAATTTCAAATGTATGTTGAGGTATATGGTTTTCTTTTAATAAGTGGTCCGCAAATGTCGATTTATTTTGTTGTTTATTTTCAAAAGCTTTAGTGTGTTCAAACATCTTGAATTGAAAGATCTTCCCGGGTGACGAAAATAGAAATTGGGGCAGCTCCCATAGTTCAACCTATAGATACCCGAATTAGAATTGTCAGTCTAATCTTTGTTAGTTTTTATATGTCTAGATGAATTGTTGTTTGTTGTGAATGCTCTATATATGTTCCTGCTCTGTAAAAATTGTGAGATTTTTTGTGAGACGGATCCATTGAATATGAGAGTATGGTATAATTTAGGTATGGGATTGGGGTGAGTGTGATAGACTTCTTTTGTGGGAATTTTCTTTAATTTTCTGTTTAATAACTAATTAATAAGTTGGATGGTGTAACCATTGTTGACATCCATGAGTTTGATTCTTTTAAGCTCCTTATTGAGTGATATGCAGCAAGTTTATGTTGTATGGGGTGGTGTGAATTATTGTGGATAGTAAGGCCAGAGTGTTATTATTATATTATATTATATTAAACAAAAAATCATGTTAATTATGGGCGGCAAAATGCTACCCAAGCGATCACAAGCGTTCCAAGAAAAGGCGCGACTACTCAAATGTTAACAACGTTATAAAAGACGATTTCAGCATGTTTAATAACAAAACGTTTCGTTATTAGAATTACATTAACAATGTTTAACTAAACTAGGAAGAATTATGTTTCCATTTTAGATGACTTGTGTAAGCGATCGTCTTTTGCTGGTGGGCCTTGTTAACTGTCACTGTATATGCAGTGAAACGAGACGATGCTCTTGCTCTATCATTCACTATTTCTATGTGTTGTGCCTTGCATGAGTGATGTGTTGTATTTTAAGAGGATTTTACTGCGTTCAATTTTCACACGGGATTCTCTCCCCAGATTTTGCTAGAAAGAAAAGGAAAGAATGTTAAAAACAATCTTATAACGTGCCCTTGTTTAAACCAACCAAACATGTCATATAATAACACTTTATTGTAGAATACTTATCCGAGCATTTTATTTTGTTTTTTTTCTCAGATGATCGTCAAAGGTGCGAAATGGCCCCGTTTTAAGAACTTATTCAAAGAAACTCTGAAAAGGGCACAATTCACATTTTAGAATCGTGCCTTTTTCATAGTTTCTTTGACATTGACAACGGAGTCTTACCTAGACTCCGAAACGTTTGGAAATATACAGAATTTTCGTGACTTGCCGTGTTATTTCCTAGAAAGTGCTTAAACATGCACTTTTATTGTATTTGACCTTCGAGGTCGGTCATGACCTTCGTGGTCATGGTCAGGGTCATGTTCATGTACATAAAGTTGGCGGCTCTGTCCAGATTCGTAATAAAAAGTTAGAGTTCTCAGTTACACAATTCTCTTGACCTTAATATTCTCTCAAAGGTCACGGTAGAGGTCAAATCCAAGGTCACCTAAATCCGTAATAAAAAAGTTCTTATTTACAAAACTCTCTTGTCACCTAGAAGTCAAATCCAAGCCTAGAAATAGTAAGGGGAAAATTCTAAACTTTCTTTATAAAATTTTTGAGGTTACCAATTACTGATTATTCAGTTTCGGGTAGTTTATTTAGGCATTTTAACATTAAATTTATGCCGGTAAACTGCTCCATTAGAGCTAAAATATTCATTAAATCACTTACAATAAAACCTTCCTCCCATATCCCATATAGTCGTGGTTGAATTGAAAATTCCTTTTATCTAAAGATGCGGTTCAAATTACAGATACTGAAAAAACCCTAAAATAGATTGTGTGACACGTTTTTGATCGAAATAAAAACGACTGTCTATGCCACTTTGTTATCAAATATATTTAATAATGTCAAACAACAATTTATTAAACAAACTTAACAATTTTTGTGTTTATTCCTCATATGTTTGTTTGCTACATCTTTTCTGTGAGCCATGTAGGGACAGTACAAGCAACTGAAAGTGGGTTCTTTACCACATTCGAAGTTAACATGCCTCAGGTAACTGTTTCGAAACTTGAAGGTTTTGCTACAATTTATACATTTACTTCTGGATGGATCTAAAATAAGTATGGAGTTAATTAAAACCAATATTTAACGAACAAACTTATTTGTCCAGATTAGAACACTGAAGATCGTCAACAGCTACCAAACAAAAGGAAAAAAATATATGGATTTGCAAACACAGGAAAAAATGTACTAATCTGTTTTGCTCTGCCTTTATATCGATAGGTATTAAACAAGAAATGTTTGTGTCCAATCGTATTCTAGAAAACGGTTGTAATGATTTTGATCAAATTTACGCATTTGGAGTTTTCGATATATACGAATAGTTCGTCAGGATCTCGCCTGTGTAATTTGAGTCACCCACGTGCTTAAACAGTAGATGTGTTTCCTAGTTTAATCTCAGAAAAAGTTGATGGTCACTGAGGCAACTAGCCTTCGAGAACTCCAGATTTGAGTCTTTACTTTCTGTAAATTTAAAAACTGCTTTATACATCAGTAATTAAAACGAGTTTGTACTAAATCAATTTTAATTGTGAGTCCCAACAACGTCATCAAAGGTTTATCAACACTTTTTGATGTTTTATATGAAATTTTCTATACAATTTTTAAAATCAGTCTTTATATAAATATGGCTGACCCTGTTAAAACATATAACTTATTACGGTATCTGATACAGTGTTAAAACACAAGGTGCGTTTTTGGTTTAGCACATAATTTGAATAAATTCGTAACTTAAGTTTTACAACTGCTTTACCCTGTATTAATTTTGTAAAAATATATACATTGTAACCCGAAATAAGGAGAAAATTGACGCCACATCACAGTAAACCACCATATCTTAATGTACTACCCAAGATACACAAGGCTGGAGTATTTCTCAGACCGATTACAAGTTCGCGTAACTCACCAATAGCAGTACTATCGAAACTCCTTCTATCAATCATCCAACCTTTGGAGGGCATAACATCGCGTACCACTAGATGAATTTCTCAATATGGTGAGAAAGAAACTCACTAAAGACGAAACCCTGGTGGAGAGAGCGGAGCTGCCAGTTGCCTCAAGAACTGCTGCTTTCATGAGAAGGACCGATTCTTCATGGAAGAAGATGGATTACCTATGGGTTCCCCGTTATCACCAACCATCGCCAACATCTACATGTAATGGTTCGAAGAACATGCACTGAGGAGGTACGAGAAGCAGCCTAAGTTAAGGTATGTCGATGAAATCTTCATTAACTGGCAACACGGAGAGACAGAACTACAGGCATTCTTGGAGCACCTGTACTAATGCCAACCATCCATTAGATTCACCATGTTGATGGAAGTGAGTGCGTGCCTACCATTCCTTGATGTAAAGTGTCAAAGTACTAGGACCGGAATCCAAACAACAGTCTACAGGAAGGCTACGCATACAGGATTATACCTTCACTACCATTCCAACCACCCATCACCAACTAAAACTGGCATCATCAAAACCATAATCCATAGAGCCAAAAATATCTGCAGCACACCAGAAGTCCTCAAAGAAGAACGAGTGTAACTTAGAGAAGACCTTTTGGCGAACGGATATCCGGAAACGATCATTACCAAGGCGTTTGAATTGCTGAACAAACCACCTAGGCAGGAAGAGGACACCACGGTAGCAACTCTACTATTACCAAAGGCTTGTCGGAGAAACTTAGAAGAATTGCACACAGCTATGGAATCATAATGATCTTCAAAAACAACAACACCTTGAGGAGCATGATAGCAAGAACGAGGCCCGACGCACCAGCAATACTAAATAACTGTATATACAGCATACCGTGTGAATGTGGCAATCTTTACATCGGAGAGACAAAGCGACCGCTGGAGACCAGGATTAAGGAACACCGCACGGCTACTCAAAGGGGAGAGGTAACGAAGTCTGGGCTAGCTAATCACGCATGGACCGAACAGCATAATATCAACTGGGACCAGGCTAAAGCAATTCACAAGGAGGAGCACTGGTACAAAAGAAAATTCATAGAGACAGCATATATAATCTCGAACGAAAATAAAATTAGCCAGCCCAGCGTCCAAATTAAAAAATATTTGGCCAGCTCTTCTTCGGCTTCTGCCGCTACGCATCACCGGCAATCAACCGCCTGCTATGTGACGCTAATTGGACCGGATAAGACCTAATGACCATAACCAGCGACGCATGACCGGTTTAGGATATAATATAAATACGACACATAATCTGATTTTCCTATCATTCACCTGATGACGATAGCAGATACACAGCTATTGAAACGTTGTGAGATCAACCTCTTCAAGTCGATGGAAGTCCATGGAAACTTCGAGGAACGAGTTTCATTGCCTACCAACTTCAGACTGATATACATTGTAATTTGAGACATTTTTATGAGCTATTTTGTGGTACCTACCTGAAGCAACTTGTTACCGATTTGGTACTCCGATTGAAGTAAAAATAAACTCATCAGTTTCAGATAATTGACTCTGAATATTATTACATTATTATTTGGAGGAAGATTATACTATAAAAAATATGATTCAGGCATTTTCCTAATATCGATATTGTGCCTTAATTTACGGACGTTCTATATAATGTTAAACTTTAAAAATTCAGGCTATTTATTTCATTTAGTCCATGACTATAACAGTGTCATGTTTAAAAATAAAAGCCTTTTGGTTTCTATATTGCCAACATGTTTTTATTTGAAGACTTTAGTGTCATGTTTTTCTTTTTTTAACGTCATTTTTTATTTTTCACGAGTTTGTTAACATAATAAAATATTGCAGATTACAAAATAATGCAGACTCCTATTATTGAGTTGCTAGGGTTACTTTCTAGCTCCATCAGTTTCAGTATTGGGTTGGCATTCGGCTTACATTAACTTACAACATTTCAGCTCAACCTACAAAACAGACTGGGGCAGGAAAATTAAGAAAACCTTGTAAAAAATGTTCGTATATATTTTCCAGAAGAATTGGGTTACAATAAATTACCAAATACAGTTCAAGAAGTTTTGTTTTTTGAGAATTATTGGTTTAAGCTGCATATTGTAAATTATTGTGCTTACTTTTCATGTGCTTCACTGCTACGTCTTTCCGGTGCGCCCTGTAAGGACAATATAAACAATAAAATGAGGGTTGTTTGCCGCATATAAATTTAACATGCCTTGCGTGGTGACATTTGTTTTTGAATGATTTGTTGCAGTTTTCGCATTGGTACCTCTGACCTAAAATTAATAACTACATTGTATATCACTAAAATTGAGACTAAGAACTTTACATTAATTCTGAATCGAATCATAATAAAATGCATATCTGAAGTTAAATGTTTGACACTCCTACAATGAAATAACAATAATGAAGGTACTGGTTTTAAATAGTAAAAGATGAATAAAGCAAAACATATCATCGTAGTGGACGATTATATGATAGAGCAAAGACCAACTGTTCTGATGATAATAAATTCAACAAAGAAAAAAATAATTATCAAAAATGGAAACAATTACCCCACAAAATTTACCAACAAAGAGTTAAACAGAGTTGAACAGAAAACAAACTTTCCGAATCAACCCAGAACTTCTCTTATTAACACTACTACTACTCAGGACAACTACATTACAGTTACAACTATACCATATATATAGGGTCTGTCAGAAAGATTGAAAAGAGTGGGCAACAGATGTTGCTGTTAAAACAACATTCCAAACAAGAAATACACTGAAATCTCTAATATCGAAAACAAACCAACCAGCAAAATCCAGAACTCAAAAACCTGCATATACAAGATTCCTTGCGAATGCAATAAATTTTATATTGGAGAAACATCGAGACCATTAAACCTACGAATAAATGAACACCAGAATTACATAAAGAAACGACAATTTGAAAAATCGAAAATTTGTGAACATGCTTGGGACCTAGGCCATAAAATACAATTTGACAATTCAACTATACTTCACAAAGAACAACATAACACAAAACGAAAAATAAAAGAGTCGGCCTTAATTCTTTTAAATTAAGACGATTGTATCGCTTCTAGTTCTGTAGAATTTAATCGTACCTGATTACCGACAATTAAGGAAGAAATTATTAATGGTAACCTCCTTTTGAACAACCCAATATCGGGATAGTTCATAAGGTTTTTCCTAGGTTTTCCCTTATGACGTTAATGGGATCACTGAAACAATAGAATTCTTTGATCGCATTTTTGAATGCGCTATCTTATAACAAAGTCGTACCTAGGAACGCCACTTATAAATTCTAAAGAGAACTCTTTCAAATTCTTCTAATTTGAAAATTGTTTAACTATAATACATCATGATCTTTAGAATTTTTTGTGCTACCTGTATATCTAAAAACAACAAATTTTCTAATGTCAATTTAAATGTCATAAATCAAATTTTCATTTTGCAATTTACATCAATAAATATAAAGCCATTGACAACAAAGTCAGAATAGACTTTGAAACGTTTGGTTTTCGTTCAATATACGTCGTTTTATTTCGATTGTGGTGTTACTGCCCAAAAAAAAAACATAAGAGTAATCAAGAATATGCCACAAACAACGTTTAGAAGACAATTAAACTAGCAAGAAGAAAAATGATTATGCCATTTGGGAAATTATTTTAACTTCAAGACAATAATGTAATCTAAAAAAAAAGAAGTAATATGAAGAGTCGTGACTTTCAATGTGAAACACATAGACTATATTTCCAGATCCCTTAATAAATAATAAAACAAATTTAATGTCCAATATTTATTTTAAAGGTTTCCAAATAACTTTAATTATACACTATGCTACAACCTGTAAGTTATACGTCAAAAGAGAATCAATTTGAAAGGTAACATATGCTTATCCTAATGATTTGTCATTTCTGTGACAAATATGAGCAGGATTCTTGCGACATTTAAATTTCCTGTGCCTCCACAAAGATGTTCTGTGTTTGTATCCTTTCCCACAATAATTACATGCTTGACCTACAATAAAACCTAATTATATTAGACGATAAACAACATATGATTACTTACTAAGACATATTGAGAACTACACAATAATAAGACATAGGTAAAAGTGGTAAAGAAGCAACTCTTTTATTAGAAATCAACAAAACAAAATTAAACTCACTGTTTTATATCAAAAGAGGAGTTTATCTACTATTGGAAACGCCAGTGGACAATTTTTCATTGTTATAATGCTTTTAAAATGGAACAATAACGAACTCTTTAAGACAGTTGAGATGCCATATCCATTATATTTTTATTTTATTGGCGAGAAAACACTTAATATTCAGTCTGAAGTAAGAGTCAGATCTTACAGCTTTTGAATCTTCCTTGATTCACAAACTGAACGTTGTTGACTATCCTGCCCAACGAACTTTTGTAAATAAAATGATCCAACGGTTCTCAATATTTCAAAATATTCTGAAACAACTGAGCCAACGAAAATCTAAAACAGAAGTATGAACAACCTTTACATAGCCCAAAAGTGATTGTGTGAGCTGCCATTTCTGCTGAAGTCATCATTTTTATTTTATTTTTTTAATATTCGCGAGGTACAGTGGGCTAGACCCTTCACAGTCTTCTGACAGATGAAAAATTGCTCTAAATGGGTGATTCCAACAGAAAATGCATTTTTTGTTCAAAAAACAGTATACACTTTTTGAATTACTAGTTAAAGAATCTTTTGGTTCCACAGATGTAGGAGTTTGGTGATTTTAATGTGGAAACATTGTTGTAACAAAAACCCACCACTTGCCACAACCGTAACAAATCACTTGCGGTTATAAATGAACCATCAGCTGGCGTCTTCAAAATGGCTGCCGTCTCATAATAGATATGCAGGCTCGTTGTGGCTAATCTCCGTTTTTTCATTAGAGAAGTAAGAAGAGTACAAAAGAAAACATTTGGGCAGTATATTCTGTAGTTCTCAAGTTTCCAAAACTTTGTCTCCACCACCCGGTGACGTCATACCGTTTACCGCCATGTTGCTGATAGTCTACGACGATTTCTATGAGGAAGAATCACGGATCATCAACCTCTTGGTGGCGCCACTGCATACAAGGCCATGCATGAGAGAGGCGGCCATTGTACCCTTATATGCAGTGGGGCTACCATGCGGTTGATGTTCCGTGAACCTTCCTCATAGCGCTTTCAACCCCAGAACCCAGAGCGATTTTGACCCAGGTGGCGCCATCTAGCCAGAGAAGTCTGTTCTGTGGCATACCGTCAGCTTTGTACAACTACTCGCAAGGTTCCCGAGAATTTTCGTAAAGGCAAAGTAAATATTCCACAATAAAATATTATTAAAAGGATGTTTTAAACTGCAGACTATATCAAAAACACCATATGAAAATTCATATTATATTACAAAGTATAACTTAACACAAAATACAAGTTTGCATATCATTGGGTAGGTCCAGGAGAACCGATAGTTGAATTTAAATAAATGACCTGCTGTGGCATGGAAAGAATTAAATCAGCAATTTGTTATTCTGGATTATTGTACTAGTATCCTTCTACATGATGTGAGTATATTGGTTTTATCCAACACATTTTGTACCTTCTTAAGGAATGTGGTCAAGCATTATTGCATCTAATAAGAATTCTTCACGTTCTGCTCTGATGTCATGAATAGTTGACCTAGGAAATTAACTGTATAGCGTCAGTGGTATATGGATACGTGGTGTCCAAAACGAAAAAAAAAAAGAAATCTAAAAGCCCGGGGAAAGAATTTGCTTTGGAAATCCAAAGTGGACAAACCCATATAGAATAAGTCTCTTACTTAGATAATTTTGAAGAAGCTCACGACCTTGAAGTGCCTGATTGGTCCTCTGAAGCTTTTACCTGAATTCACCCCTGTCCTGAATAGCTGCTACTTTTGTAGCAAAATCAATCGCTTTGGAAGTTCTGGTTTCCATTCCGCGAAAAGATGGGAACTAAATGGGTACTCGTCGGAAAAAACTACATTTTTCTATTGCTTATAAAGCTCAAATTATATAGGGTGAGTTTTTTTTTTGATGATCAGTATGGGGATCTCGGAAACTAGAGGAGATAGAGCAATGGTTAAATTGGGAAAGTTTTGTAGTTTTACTAACCCAATTTAATGACACTTTCGGATTTTTGTAAAAAGTCATGGCTTACTAGATATTTTCAAAAACGAAATTCTGTCGATTTAGTCAAATCCCTCTAGCTCCTTTGTTTTTGATTTTATAAAAAAGTGTAAATATCAAAATTGAAGGGAATTGTATACCGAATATAATTGTCATGTCCTCGTTTGCGTGACAGCTCTCGTTTTCGAGATATGACACAAACTTATCTTTTTTTAATGGAAACCATAGTTGGCCATGTCCTAAAAAAATCGAACATTTTTAGAGCTTTTCAACGATATAATAATCGATATAGTTATTCATAAAATAACGGAGTTATTGATGCTTTTCTCTCTTATTTTCACTTTTAACGAAGTTAGCCATGAAGTGGATTGATTTATTAATAACTATTCCAAAAAACATAGAACGTTTTTTTTATTAGGTGTATCGGATATAAAGAAAAAACTAAATAAGTAGGTACTTACCAAAAACTTAAGAAATTAAAGGACATAATAATGGTTACAATTTATGTTTGAAAAGTCCAACATTGTTATTTAGACAAAAATTGCATCTTTTTAAGATTGACATTACCGCTTTTCTCACAGGCCGCTTATAAATTTCTTCAATTGCTTGTAATACCGCCTCCCCTAGGTCACCAACTGTCTTTTGTATACTTTGTTTTTTAGCGCACCCCATAAATAGAAGTCTATAATTGCCCGAGAGACCGAGATGGCCATTCGCGTGGGCCATTTCTTCCTATCCAAGAGTTTGGATAGATATTATCTAAGTGTTGTCTTACTAATAACGAGTTATGAGCAGATGCTCCATCATGTTGGAACCACTCAATTTCTAAACGAGTTCTCAAATTCAAATTATGCAACATGTCTTGAAAAGTGTATTGCAAGAAATGCAAATGGCGCTCCCCAGTAAGTGATTCGTCATAGATAAAAGGCTCCAGAATAGTAGGCCCTAGGTTTGGTGTGGTATCCACACCAAACATTAAAACCAAGTTTTATCTGGGGTCATTTTTGTTCTACATGGAAAGGGTTTTCTTTAGCCCAGATATGCTCATTGTGTCCATTGAACATACCACAGTTAGTAAATCTAGTTTCATCTGACCATAACACCTTTAATGGAAACTGTGGATTGTCAAGGCACATGTCTCTAAACTAGGTACAAAACAAAATACGTCGATGTTCGTCACCAGCATGCAAAGTGTGAGAAACTGAAAGTTTCTACGGGTGGAACTTGTGTGCTTTCAGTACCTTAACTACAGTTCGTTGAGATGTGCCAGCTTCTGCCGCAATCTCACGAGTTGATGTAGATGGATTTTTATTTACCATTGCGAAAACATTTATTTGTGCTGCTTCGTTAATTTAATTACGTTTCTTTGCTGGTTTAGTAAAAGATCCATATCTGCGTAAACTATCGTAAAGCCTCTTAAATGTAGATAGAGCAGGTTGACGACGATTAAAATATCTATGAAAGTATTCCTCAGCTGCACGAACTTAATTTTTATGGCATATGATATAACATTCCACTATATTCAGTTTTTCGTCGTTAGAATATTCCATTTTGTCACGAAAACTTGTCAATATCGACTGTCAGTTCAGCACTACTAATGGAAACGTCAAAGTGAAAACAATCTTTTTCATGGCTACCTACGTTAAAAGTGAAAATAAGAGAGAAAAGCATCCATAACTCCGTTATTTTTATGAATAGCTATATCGAGTATTATATCGTTGAAAAGCTCTAAAAATGCCCGATTTGAGGTCATAGCCAATTATGGTTTCCATTTAAAGAAGATAAGTTTGTGTCATATCTCGAAAACGAGAGCTGTTACGCAAACGAGGACATGACAACCATATTCGGGCTGCAATTCCCTTTTTGATATCTACACTTTTTTTATAAAATGAAAAACAAAAGAGCTAGAGGGATTTGACTAAATCGACAGAATTTCGTTTTTTCAAAATATCTAGTAAGCCATGACTTTTTAAAAAAATTCAAAAGTGTCATTAAATTGGGTCATTAAAACTACAAATCTTTCCCAATTTAACCATTGCTCTATCTCCGCTAGTTTCCCAGATCCCCATACTGATCATCAAAATAAACTCACCTTGTATAGCAGTTGCCCAAAATACGTAGGCAAGTATATGTCTTTCATAGTAATGTAAAAGGTATTCCTCTTTATTGTTTTGGGAATCACCCTAGCCTACGTTATTTCATAATCTGTTCTTAAGTCTGTCTAACTATTTTTTTATATATTTGTAATTTTCCACGTAAATTTTTATTTGTGAATTTTCCACTAGCAAATATCTTAGTTATAGATTTAGTTGTCAACTCCAGCTCTAACTTCAAAAACTGAGGTTAGAAACTAGGATAAGTAAAGCCATGTTAACATTTGTTAAGTGACGTAAAGAAAAGTGGGGTTAGAACTAGGGTCATAAAGCCATGTTCACATAGTTTAAGTGACGTAAAAAATATCCAACTTTCGGGTTCCCAAACGCACCCAATTCACAAATCGTTACTAAAATTCAACACCATCAGATATCAATTTTCATCAAATTTGAACTAATAAATATTTCTTCAAAATCATCCAGGTTTTCAGGATGTAAATTTCGGACGTGCTTTTTGACATCGTAGCGCTGCCGAAAACATTTTTTGCAATAAGGACACTGAAATCGTTTTGGTTGACTGCATTCGAATCTCTTGTGCCTCCACAGCGACGAGTAGGCCTGGTAAGACCGGCAGCAAACCTCACACTGATATCCACAAGTATCTGGAAATAATCAATCGTTAGAAATGATGACATCATAAAACACTGTTAATAGGTTTGTTTTTGTTTGCACAATTTTGCTGATGCTGAGGAAATAGCTGCAGCTCAAAAGCAACAATCAGTTTTACTATTTTGTTTTCGACAAAATATAACCAGTTGCTACGTCAGTCCTAATTAGAGTAATAAACTTCTGACCCAAAATGGGTCTCAAAGCTTGGCTTTGTAAGATTCCTTGATAAGTCTGGAGCTGTAAAGTGTAGTCATTCAAATATTGCTGCTTAAATCTTCGGAAACAAGATGATAACGCAATTTGTTTATAAGGAGAGACAGTTTGTATTCAGTTAATCATATACGAAGCACGAGGAGATGAGATTGAAATTGGAGATAGTCCTACCTGGGGAGCAATATGAGAACATAACTGCTTGGATGAAATCAGAAAAAGATAAAAAAAGAGTTAAGGCCCCTGATGAAACTTAAGTGGGATTCAAAACAAATGCACTAAACAGAACAACGTAAGTAATTCCAGATTAATTTTTGATGAGCTCTTTGATTATTTTACCTGTGCATTAGGGTTCCACCTCCTCATTTTTTACCTATAACAGGTAAAAGGTAACTACTAAAACTTGTTAATGGTGAACAAGTGTTGTAAGACAGTATCGATAAATAGTCTGAATTAATAGTAGCCCTGTATAGATATTCATCCTGGCAGATATTCCGAGAGAAAGAGATGTCTACAGTATGATCAACCAGTATTCTTATACATAAACTTTGTGTATTGTGTGATCCTTATATATGTTTAGAGACGTTTCAGCTCTCTGGAGTCGCTATCAATCCCTGTGTGTTTTAGCTGCAGGTTAATTGGCTAAATTTTTCCTTTGACACATTTTTTCTTGCCTGGCAAACAAATGTTGAGGTACAAATGATTGAGAACGACAGAAGATATGGAGTTGAAACGTCTCCAAACATGGATAAGGATCAGTCAATTTCAAAACACTAAGTTATATACAGGAATACTGGTTGATCATATCTGTGAGGAAGAACTTCTATCCAGACAACTCGTAGGTCAAGAGCCAAGCCCGATGACAAGGTTTGCATGGAGTGGGGCATATTGAATCAAAATTAGTGCATATGTTTACAAAATACCAGCTTTGAATTTAAGCATGAAGAGTTGAATCTTTGCTATTGAAGGTACCCCAAGTATTGCCTCGTTTAAGTTATAATAGACAATAAGATGTCAACTGTCTTAGGCCAACAGCTCAAGGAAAACAGATCTGCACTACACTCAAGAAGTTAAAACTCTTTGGTGAGTGGTGAAAGCTGTCGATATGCAAACATTGCTGGGATTCTAGCTGACGAGTATTAATGTTTAACAAATTATTATGAATTAAATAAATTTCATAGAATGTAGTTTATTTCTAATGGTAAAAAATCAACAATATTTAAGAAACATCTATTTATTGCTCATATGTGAGTTTTTAACAAAGACCTTCTTTAATCACAATCTTAAAATAGATGTAAATCGTTTTGATATAACATTCACGTCATTATATTCAGTAGGAACCGATGTCTCTTTTTAATATGTTTGTTAAGATCATATTTTCGGGAAGTTTTGTAGTCACAATGGCAACACTCAAACTTCTTCGGTTTTCCACAGTCAGTTGTTTGATGACATTTGAGGGAATGGGTGTGTTTAAAATATCTATGGCAAAAATCGCACTCGATTAGACCTGAAATGTGGAATGTATATTAGGCAACATTCATTATATAAATGCAATAAGTTGAATCATTTATTCACAAACAATAAATATAGACATCAAAATAAGTTAAAAGTAAAAATAAGAGAGAAAAGCATCCATAACTCCGTTATTTTTATGAATAGCTATATCGAGTATTATATCGTTAAAAAGCTCTAAAAATGTCCGATGTTTTGAAGTCATAGCCAACTATATTTTCCATTCAAAAAAAGATAAGTTTGTCTCATATCTCGAAAACGAGAGCTGTCAAGCAAACAAGGACATGACAATCATATTCGGGATACAATTCCCTTCAATTTTGATATTTACACTTTTTTTATAAAATCAGAAACAAAGGAGCTAGAGGGCTTTGACTAAATCGGCAGAATTTCGTTTCTTCAAAATATCTAGTAAGCCATGTGTAATGTGTTCGATAAACATTACATATAGAGAATATATTCAAAAAAAATGTATGAATTAGATGTTGCGGTTTTAGTTCAATGCTGGTTCAATGCAAGTATATAATTGACGAAGGACCTTTAGCGGAACAATCAATAAACACGTGCCGTCACATAAACGAACCACCAAATAAAAGTTATTACTAACCTTTAAGTCGAAGCTCTGGCGTTTTCTTGGTTCTTCTTTCTTCAGAGGCTAGCCCCGTGAACAGGAACAGTTTCTTAGAGCTTCGTCTGGACAACACGTTACACAAAAAATAGCGACGTAATGTTCATTGATTGAGCATACAAAAAAATGCGGGTTTAACAACAAATGATGCGCTTTTGTAAACACAAAAGAAACAAAATGAAAGCGGTTTAGCGGTCGTTACGAACGGAGCTAAAGAACTCGCGGACTCGCAACGCAAACAACAAAAAGCGGCGTCTCTACAGACGGAATCAAAAAAGGTGTCCGAATAGTTCGGAGCACAAACACGCAACTCCCAAGCGTCTAAACAGCTAGGGAAGCGAACCACGAATGAAAATACTGTCTATATTTTACACGCAAAAAACGTTTACAATTAGCATTAGCGCGACGGAATGTTTTACAAAAGGTGCAGAAGTTTAAAAATCAATGAAGTAATTCAATCAAATTGAACACAATACACTAAACAAACTGCGGGAACGCACCACCATGCCTATTCACAAAAATCCGAAAGTGTCATTAAATTGGGCCAGTAAAACTGCAAATCTTTCCCAATTTAACCATTGCTCTATCTCCGCTAGTTTCCGAGATCCCCATCATAAAAAAAACTCACCCTGAATTATTTTCCTTGAGATCAGTTCCATGATTTTTTTGATTTAGCTAACTACAACGATATCATGACAAATTTGTGCAGCTTCAACCAAGTTCTTTTCAGTCTATTTCAATTTAACATCAGGTCATATTCTTCGTTATTGGGTGATGGCAAATCTTTGAAGTTAAAATATTTCTTTTACAATTTCTGTCTCGTTGTCTTTCTATTTCAAATGGAAACCCCCGGGTTATTATCACAAATTTGGAAGTAATAAAGTTAAATATAAAATAGTTATGGTATCATTATGGTTAGGATACGAAAACTAGTTGACCATCTTGTGAGGAAAACTTTATGTAAAGAGCAAAAATATGGAAGTTGCCTTGCTAAATTTTGTGCTCAGTAGAAATTTCTTTTGGATAAGCAGTGGGGACAATATATCCGAATCAACACTATCGTTTGTATAACAACTAAGTCAGGCCATAAATAAATAATAATGCATTATCTTATTCTATATTTAATACATCTAGGTAAGAAATATATAAATTTCAAAGGTATCAAAACACATGTTATCATATAAATAATTTTTATTGGTTCTTATTTAATGAAGTGAAGTTAGTAAAGTGGAAAATTGACCTGGCAGATAGTCATTATTCACATAATTTATAATTATTATTCATATTTTATCAATACAGATGAAATATTAACTAATGCTTTATAGTGAGATGTCTGTTAAGGTCATTTTTTCTGGAAGTTTTATAATCACAGTGATGACACTGGAATTTCTTTGGTTTGCCACAATCAGTTCTTTGATGACACTTAAGGGAATGCTTGTGCTTGAAGTATTTATGACAAAACTCGCATTCAAGTCCTGAAATGTGATTTATAATGTTAGAAACAACCTGTGACGAATCCTTGCAATCAAAATTGATAAACCAAGAAAAAGTACAACAAATTAACTAATATAGAAACTGGTACTGGGTTAAAAT
This sequence comes from Octodonta nipae, assembly GCA_034190945.1. Taxonomy (NCBI): domain Eukaryota; kingdom Metazoa; phylum Arthropoda; class Insecta; order Coleoptera; family Chrysomelidae; genus Octodonta; species Octodonta nipae. The sequence goes on along the minus strand of CM067224.1, from coordinate 7,238,443 downwards.
TTAGATAGATAGAGCAATTCCCTCCTTCTCTATCGTTTGTTTTATTCTGTGTCTGTTGTACACCAATCCTAAAACTTGTCAGTCGTTTCTAAGAAGCAAAGGGCCGTTCAAGTATTACGTAACCACTACAGGCGTCGGGGGATCTTTGCTTTGCTTATTTTTGATAACAGCGGTAAATAATTGTAATAAATCTACTTACACAATACTTGAAAGTCCAAAGAAATAGTAAAATGTTTATCATTGTGGAATTTGAAAGGGAAGCAACTTTATTCTGATAACCATTCTGTCAATTTTTAATAATTATTTGTTTTCCTGGATGCCTGTCATTAAAATTACGAGCAGGTTCTCTAGCCCAATTATTACTTTGAACCAGTGGGGATTAAGGCTAAAGGGGGCCTAGGCAACATTGTAATTCCGAGTCTATTTTTCACTCAAGACATATACTGTCTATTTGGTAGTTAACTAATTTTCGGGCCTCAAAAATACCGGCCATAGGTTGTCTAGGCCTTAAGTCTTCCCCTGCTCTGAACACAGAAAACAATAATTTCAATTATTTCGGCGAATGTCCAAACCATTAGCGGAGAATAACGAAAAAAGACTTAACTACATTGAAGCAGCTATGGAAAGAAATTAAGATATTTACTATTTTTTTAACGAAAGAAGTTATTAAAATTTTTGTTATATAAGAAGTGGCAGACCTTAAAAATTATCCGTAGAAATAGTACTCTTCGTCAAAAAGGCTATACAATGCAGACCATATTTTGGTGGTCACATTTATTAGTTTCTCACGTAAAACATAATTGTTATTGTAATGTATGTACCTGCCTACAAAAAAAAACAAGATATTTGGTAACTTATAGGTACACTTTTATTTTACTAAAAAACAGAGGTATTATGTAGACAAGTTCTACTAATCGGTATGAGAGATTGCATTCACGGGCGGACCGAGGGGGGGGGGAGGTGAGGGCAGCTGCCCCCTGGACCTGGAAAACCTGTCGTGAGCTATTAAACCTTCACATTAATTTGATGACTTGCCCCCGCTGGACCGAAAAATTTTCTGAATTGTCTCCCTCTCTAGGACAACTCTTTTCCGATTTGCCCCCCTCTAGGACCCTAGGACATTTTTTTTTAATTTGCCCCACACTAAACCAAAAGCTGAGTACGCACATGAATTGCATTCGATTTCTAGTTATGTCACATACTAGGCAAATTGTAATATAAATAAATTTTAAGGTGTACCAAACAACAATAAAAGTCTCTTTATTGAAAAAATATATCTTTAATAAATAAATATAAAAATATATAACAATTTTTCTATTACTATTACCTTCCCACGACTAAACCTACACTTAAAAAGTGTTTTCTATAGTACAGTCGCATTAATAATTATTACTATTTATATTTATAACAAATGAACGAACTTTAGCTACGAACTTTAGCTATATTGGAAGAGTTAATCTATATCTGAAATAGTTTTTATCTTTATCAGCTCGCTTTCTGTAGATTTTACCGATTACTTAGTGAATTCATATATGTGTTGATTAACTATACAGTGATGGGCAAATGTGTGGAAACCAAGGCAATATCTTTGGAATTATTAGAGATATCAAAATGATATTTGGAAGATGGATACTGCAGTAGATTGCCTATTTGTTTCCAATTTTTTTTACAATTTTGAACTTCCTGTTTTACCGGAAGTAATGTCGATTGTAAAATTTGCAATGAAACACCCTGTATAGTATTTTAGTTTCTGATGAAACATTTTATTGCGAATACAAAAATATCGGGTTTGATAATGTTTACTTCAATACCTATCGAGATATTAACAGAAAAGTAACTAAGGAAAGGAAAAATTCGATGGTAGCTAAACTCGGTTCAGATTTCATTTACGCCCGATATAAACAAACCGCTCGGTAAGGATTTGTATTTCTATTGGCCAATCGGTGGCATTATAACGTCACAGCCAACAGCACTGCTTGCTCCAGAGTCGAATTCACGTGCGTTTGTTTAAATCAGGCGCAAATTAAATCTGAATCAAGTTTATGTTCATCCGAATACACAAATATCCCGTTCAGTAGTGACGAAAACTTTGCGAAGGTACGACACAAGTGGAACAGTTAGCAATTTACCAAAAAGTGGACGGTTAAAAAGTGCAAGTAATGAAGGTGTAGCTCAAAATGTTGCTATATCTTTGGAAGAAAATCCTCACTTATCCACTACCGACCTCGCCAATATGCATGGAATGAGCCGTCGTTCAGTAGGAAGGATATTAAGGCGAGAAATATATCATCCATACAAAATTCGCCTCGTTCAAGAACTCTCCGAAGACGATTTCGACAGACGTTTGCAATTTTGTGAAACGATGATGGATATTTGTAACCGTGATAATAATTTTATAAGAAATGTGGTGTTTTCAGACGAGGCTACATTTTGTTTAAATGGTACGGTTAATCGACATAACTGCCGCTACTAATTGCAAAGTAATCCTAATTGGGTACAAGGGGCTCATACACAACATCCCCAAAAATTGAACGTTTGGACCGGCATTTATAACAACAGAATCGTGGGACCCTTCTTCCTACAAGAAGCTTTAAACGGAGATAGGTATTTACAGCTCTTTTGGAGACACAAGTTATTCCGGCATTGGAGGTAAATTGGACAATTACCAAATAATATCTGGTTTCAGCAGGATGGAGCACCATCCCATTACGCTCGCATTGTTCGAGATCATTTAGATAGGACATTTCATCACAGATGGATTGGAATAAGGGGTACTTATGAATTGACTCCACGAAGTCCTGGCCTTAATCCACTAGACTATTTTCTGTGGGGTTACTTAGAGTCTAAGATTCATGTTGATAGACCAAATAATTTGCAAGAATTAGCTGCAAGAATAACTCAAGACATCCAGAGAATTACACCAGAAGTAATAGCTAATGTTATTAGAGAATTTAAAAACCTACTTGCTTATTGTCAATAAGTAAACGATGCTCAGTTTAAACATCTAATACATTAAGTTTAGTTAAGTTTCAATGTTTTCAAAATCACTTAAATTTAGTTAATAATTATGATTATGTATTTCTTTAATGGATATTAGATTTTTCCTTTCCTTAATTACTTTTCTGTTAATATCTCGGTAGGTATTGAAGTAAACAATATCAAAACCCGATATTTTTGTACTCGCAATAAAATGTTTCATCAGAAACTAAAATACTGTACAGGGTGTTTCATTGCAAATTTTAAAATCGACATTACTTCCGGTAAAACAGGTGGTTCAAAATTGTAAAAAAAATATTTGGAAGCAAATAGGCCATCTACTGTAGTATCCACCTTCCAAATTTTCATTTTGATATCTCTAATAATTCCAGAGATATTGCTTGGTTCCACACATTTGCCCATCAATGTATAAAATTTAATTCATGAGGACGAGTCCAATTGACAGATTTATAATAAAGTAGTTAATTCAACGAAAATCCCCTAGATGGGAGAAGCCCAATTCTGTTAGGTAATGTTAGTGACATGTTTCAATAGGAGTTGAAATTTGGTGCTGAGGTCTTGTCATTGAGTATAGATCCTAGTACGCCTCGGATAATATTTCTATACAAGAAAAACATGTTAGAAATCTAATCTAAAATACAGGGTGCAAATATTTTCGGAGATGGTAGTGCAGACGAATGGCAATCAAATATTCCATGTAATACGTTTTTCCAGCATGACGAGGCTGCTGCACATTCTTGCGTCAAGGTAGATCGGTAGATATGGTTACGTTTTTTGGTCACCAATATCCCCGGATCTTATGCCTTTGGATTTTTGGTTATGGGGATGGTTGAAAGACATAGTTAACAACAGTTTACAAGAAAAAGAACAACTTCAGTAGAGCTAAGAGTGCTGTTAACATGATAAGTCAAGCCTGGATTGATTTTGGTAGTGGGATTTTTGAAAATAAATCTTAAACTTACTATTTGTTTGGGTTACATTCTATACGGATTTTTTTATTGCAATGTCTTGGAGATTATTGTATTTGTAATGAGCGTGAATATGTTTGTGCTATGATGAGTGCATAGCACCAAATATGATCTGCAAAATTGTAAAAACCACTTATGATAGTGGACCACATAAATATTACTCGAATTAACTTTAACAACCTTAGGAAGCTTTTCTAATCACCATTTGTTATGTATCAAGATAAAGGCGATTTTGCGAGAATGCCAGCAAAGCTGCAAACTCACCAGAGGGCCAATCTGCGAAATAAGTGTCTGAATTACTGACTCCCATTTACTGGAACAAAAAAATCTTTCACCGAAAATCTAATATCCTCTTTTTATCTAGAAGGCTTCTGGGAATTTGTGAATAGTTTCCAGTTAATTGAGGCTTGTTTATTCACAGTTCAAAACTAGATTTTACAATTGTACTTCTGCATAATGAGAACTAATATCAATACCAATTGTAACTAAATGAAGACAAAATAATAATTTGACATCCTACTATTGGACTTGGAAAAGAAACTATTATCAACAACTTTTCCAGAAAATTTCTAAACTCTAGGAAACAAAGTGAGCTAGTGAGGAGCAGTTCCAACACATGATTGCAAATCACTGTTCAAAATAAAACAATATATTTTTTAAATTATAATTTACTAAAATGTTATCTTAAAATTTTGAGCTGTTAGCCAAAAATAACGGCATATTTAAATTCAAGGCATCAGATACGAGATCAGCTTTAAATATTTTAACCATTTTTATTTACTGTTCCTTGCACGACGTCATTATTATTGCTATTAAATTAACCTTTTAACTTTATTTTCAACAATATCGTTTGCATTGTTTAACATAGATTCATCTGGATCCAATCGATGCACTGCTCTGATGTGGTCTTTCAAGCAGTGTTTCCTTTTAGCTTTGTAAGGACAAAACATACACGAAAACACTGGTGCTTTTCCACATTCGTATTTTACGTGGTTGTACAGTGATGCTGAATGCTTGTAAGTTTTTAGGCATTTCTCACAGACGTACTTGCCAACTGAAAGTAAATCCAAGAAATAATATGAGCATATATTATGATAATTAACAAAATGTTAGTATTTTGTACAAAACTCTATGAAAAAATAACAAGTTTGATAGATAACTAGACAGAAAATCACGGCAACATTATTAACAATGTGGTTTTGTTTTAATATGATAACCTGAAAAAATATATTAGAAAATAAAAAAGAATAAATGAAGTTTTTATAATTATTTTAGTTTTATATTTAAATTTTACTTATTAACTGTATTAAGGAAGTCCTTATAGAGTCTTTACTCTAAAAATGGACGCTGTAACTTCAGTAGCTTTTACAAAATATTATTTAAACAATAAAGAGCCCATATTACCTCACAAAATCATACAGAAAACAGCAGTGGAAAGTGGACACATGAGATCAGCTAGTAATTAGGACACTAAACTGTTTACACATTTTTTGGTTGGCGTCATTTATATGTCTTGCAAAAATAGGTTTTCGTCTCCATATAAACAGTCTCTGGTTGTTTCACTGGTGGAGTAACTTGATTGGTCATGCCAATTGCTTACATTTGCCAGTCCTCTTCCTTCTTCATACCGTGGCAATGTTGAACGTTCCATGGAGTCTTTTTGATGGTGATTTTGATCTTCTGTTAACAGAACTCTAACTTTCAATTGTAACTGTTCAATGTCAGACTTGCCACCAATTGATTATAGAAACTGAATACTGAATACGCTTTAAACTTAATAGGTTGAAACAGATTTTTACTCTAAAGTCGTCTTAGCGTTCTATACAATTCTGTTAGAATCGTCAATTAGTTGAGGTTGTTTTATTTCAATGTATTGTATTGCCTTTCTTTAAGGATCCAACTGCGGTAACATTTCAGATTTCGTAGATATTTTTGTTGTATTTAAACTAGAATAATATTTTGGGATTTATCTAGGTCAAGCTGCATACGAGGGCTGCCTTTTATATTTCGGGATTGGACAACCCTAGTGCAATCAGACAACTGACAGCTCTATCGTAAAGTTTGACATTTTTGAGGTTATACGTACTCAGAACGTTTTGGCATACGAGCGCTATATGTTTAGTTTACAGTAACTTAAAGGATTCATCTCGGCCAAAAAATGGAATTAAATCGTGAACATTTTCGTGCGATTATTTTTTACAACTTTCGACGTGGATTAAAGTCAGCAAGAGTGCATGGATGAACTTAATTTAATTTTTGGCGATGAAACTCTATCAAAGAGCACTGTTTATCGATGGTATGGTGAATTCAATAGAGGACGTAGTTCACTCCAAGACGAATTTCGTGAAGGTCGTCCAAAAACAGTTGTTGTTCCAGAAACCATTGATGCTGTGCGCGAACTGATATTGCAAGATCGTCATGTGGCCTATCGTGAATTGAGTCAACCTTACACATTAGTGGGACCAGCATACATTCAATATTGCATAAACATTTGATGTCAAAAAAATTTGTTCGCCTTGGATCCCACACAATTTGTCAATCGTTCAAAAAAAGGCTCGTGTCGATTGGTCGAAAATCTCAAAAAATACGATCGCGGTGCTTCAAAACACGTTTATGACATAGTGACAGATGATGAATCGTGGATTTACGCGTATGAGCCCGAAAGTAAACAGCAGTCGACTGTATGGGTGTTTCAAGATGAGCCGAATCCAACAAAAGTTGTTAGCGCATGAAGCACCTCCAAGCAAATGATCGCCTGTTTTTTCGGAAAAACTGGACATGTCGCAACCGTACCACTAGAACAACGCAGAACAGTCAATTCTGAGTGGTACACAACCATTTTTTTGCCAGTTGTCTTCCAAGAAATAAGGAAAACCAACCGCCGAAGACGGATCACTCTTTACGACGACAATGCGAGCTCTCACACATCGACTCAAACAACTGCATTTTTGACCACTCAAAACATCGATTTGATGAGTCATCCGCCGTATAGTCCTGACTTGTCACCAAATGACTTCTTTTTATTCCCGTACGTAAAAAACAAACTCTGAGGTCAACGTTTTTCGACACCTGAAGAAGCGGTTGCTGCGTTCAGAATGCACGTTTTGGAAATACCTCAATCAGAGTGGAAAAAGTGCTTCGACAATTGGTGCAAACGCATGCAAAAGTGTATAGAACTTCATGGGGAATATTTTGAAAGACAGTAAAGCGATTTTCGATGATTAATATTTGTTTTTGTTCTCTAATCCCGAAATATAAAAGGCAGCCCTAGTATTGATGCCAGTAGAAAATTCTTTACTACATTAAGCATCAGATGCAGCTATACCTGTAGCTACGCTACCCACACCGCCTTTAAGGTATGGATAGCTATCAAACAGATTTAGCTTTGTAGGAGCCCTTGCCAGCTCATCAGACCCATGATTGCCGTCATGACTGCAATTTTCCATGAAATTTCTGACCGGGATGTTCCTATCAAGACGGTTTTTGAATCAGTTGGTCCAGACCGAGGTATTTATTTTAAATTATTAAATTGAAATATTTAGACTACTCCTGTTGTTGATATAGTACAGTTCGTGTGGTATTCAATTTCCATTGTCTTTTAATTTGACGTTCCAAATTCCTGTTTTTGACTATATTTCTAGAGACTTTAGATACTAGGAGAAAATCTGGTCTATTGCGAGCAACAGTCCGATTGGTCAGTATCGTGCGGTCTCAGTATAGCTTGTAGTTGTTATTTAGCAAATCAAATTGATGTATATATAGTATGGTATTCTTCCCGACTGTGATAGATCAAGGTTCAGGGATAGTTATTGATGCAGTATTTTTGACACGGTATCTTTGTTGGAAACCTTCTGTGATGAGCTGGATTGTTTCAGATGTTTCTCAACCATCGTTATTGATAGAAGGGTCTTTAACGACGTACTTTAGATAGTTCTTAGTTGGAATTATGTTATCTTGCGATTGCTTATATAAAGCCTTCTATTTGGGGAAACATATGACCAGACATTATCCAGTAGTTCGATGCTGAACTGTCGATCTGATCTTGGTTGACGTCATTTACATATTTTCCATAAAGGGACTTCTCTTTCTATTTAAGCAGTTTCTGGCCAGTTGACTGGAGGTATAATTGGACTTGTTCTTCTATCAGTCGCAGTGTGCTGAATCATCAGCCTGTTATATAACTATGTGTAGATCAGAAAACTCTGCGAGTTTCTGGAAATGAATACTTCAATTAGAAAATTGTGGATGTAGTTGCTTGCCTATATCTGCCAATCCTCTTCCTCTTTCATATCGTGGCTATGTTGTATGCTTGTTTGTATGGTGATTTTTAATTTTGTTAGTAGAACTTGAACTCTCAGTTATATTTACTATAATTGTTACAGAATATGAGGTTATGGCAAAAATTTGTATTTTTAGTTCGTAGTGGGTAGCAATGAAAAAAAATTGTAGTTTTCTTAACATTTTTTTAATAATCAACATAATACAACTGCACTTAATGAGAATGTATCTTTTTATGCCGCAGATAATTATATTTGATTTTCGATTTGTACGGACAAACACTGCAAAAATACTTTTCCTCTTTACCGCACTCGTCCCTTAGATGATTTACAAGTGAAGCTTTTCTTCTATAGAACTTCTTGCAGTTGGGACAATAACAACCTGGACAATCTGAAAGTAAATGTTGCAGACGTTCTTCTCTGCCTTTAAAAGACTTTTTGCAAGCCTGACAGTGATACAACCCTAAAAATTAGTTTACGGGAATTAGGACAAATATTTGAGATTTTAGCTTCAAAAATTGATATAATATTAAGGCAATAATTACATTCTATGAAATACAGTTTCGTATTTATAATATGAAACTCCTTTTCAAAACGAACAAGAAGAGATAAAGTAAACAAGACTGCCTGATTTCACTCCGTTATTTCTGAATGAGTAGTTAGAACGACACATATATTTTTTATGTATACTATAAAGTAAACCATATAGGTAAATTTGTAAGTACAGCGTAGAATACAAAATGACAATTTACTAAATTAACTGCTTATGCTTATTTTTATGATAAATTGTATTCGGCTATTAATTTACACGGTTAAACGTGTTATCCTTCTTGGTTTTCTAGTCAGCTGCATAATATGGTAGCTGAAAAGAAGGGAGCGCATAAAAAGTTTAAGTCAACTAATAGTTATGATGATTATTTAGTTTTTCAGATATCAGAGGCATTTGTAAAGATGTCAGTAATAATTGTTACAGATTGTACGTTAATAATATTGAAAATACTTTAAATCACAATCTAAGAAGTTTTTGGGGGTATACTAATGGCATGAAAAAGTCTTTTAATCTTCCGAAATCCATGTTTTGTAAGGATGAAATAAGCAACGGGGCTAAGACAACTGGAGGTCTTTTTGCTACCTACTTTTCAACGGTTTATAAATTGGATCAGAACATTAATGTGCCCCATTTTCGTTATGTAAACTCTGTTAACTTGTCTTCCTTTTGTGTAACTGTAGCAGACATCATTAGCAGAATTAATGAACTTCGGATAAAGCTCTCGTGTGGCCCTGATGGTATTCCCTGGCATGTTTTAATAAACTGTGTCTACACTCTAGCGCTTCCTCCGAAAACAATTGTCAAATTGTCTCTGTCATCTGGAAAGTTTCCCAGTTTTTGGAAACATAGCTACCTGAGGCCAAGCCACAAAGGTGGATCTAAAGAAAATATTGAGAATTACCGAGCTGTATGCTTGCAACCGAAGATTCCGAAATTATTGGACTACTTTTTCTCTCAATTCTTATCATGGCAATTTAAACACATTTTTGTTAACGAACAGCATGTATTTCTTTCGGGTAGCTCACCTTTAACCAATTTGGCCGTCTACGAGTCATTTATAGTAAACACTTTGAAAAATAGACTACAAGTTCTCGTTACAGCATTTGATAGAGTTAACCATAGAATACTTTTGGCCAAACTTAATGCTCTAGGATTTAATAGGTCATTGTTAGAATGGACAAAGTGTTATCTCTCAAACCGAAACTATTGTGTTAAAGTGAGGGGTATTATTTCCAGTATTATAGGTGTGTCTTCGGGAGTTCCACAGGGCTCTCACGCGAAACCATTTCTTTTTAATTTATTTATTAATAATATTGGCAAAATAATTAATCACTGTAATATCTTAATGTATGCTGATGACTTCAAACTGTCTAACGAAATTGCAATGATGCTATGTTACTCCAATCCGATTTAAACTCTTTATTTGACTGCTGTATTAGCAATGATCTTGACCTGAATATCAATAAATGTTTTATTATTACTTTTGGAAAAATTTCAAAACCTATAATCATTTCATACACTATTAATTCACAAACGATAGAGCGAGTAAGTGAAATTCGTGACCTTGGTGTCATTTTCGATAAATCTCTGACTTTTCGTAGACACATTGATCTTGTGGTTTCCAAGAGTTACAGGGTTTTGCTTTTAGTTTTATCAATCGTTCATCTAAAACATTTTCCCAATATACAATTCGTTTACTATATTGTTCACTGGTACTATATATTCTGGAGTACTGTTCTGTTATATGGAATCCCCACTATAACACACATATAGCTAATATGGAGAAAGCTCAAAATAAATTTCTTCGTATAGTAGCATTTAACATGGGTTTGAGCAGGGACAATTATCAATATAGTGATATTTTATTACAAATGCATTTACAATCTTTGCAAAATCGGCGTAACATAGCTGATATTTGTTTTCTATAAAAGTTGTTGTCAGGTGAACTTGACTGCCTTTCCTTACTAGAAAGAATTTCTTTGAATACGACAATGAGAACTCGTTCTTCAGAACTCGTTCATGTTTCATTTCATAGAACTAACTATGGATTTTGTTCAGCAATGACTAAGTTAATACGTACATCCAATCAGTATTCCTCGCATATTGATGTGTTTTATAACTCCGTCAATGTAATCAAGCGCTCCTTATATTATAATATTTAATGCTGCCTTGTGCTTTGTTTTCTTGTGTTCTTTTCTTTTCTTCGCGACATGTTTTTTTAATTTTAATTTTAATTAACTATATTTTATTCTGTATTATCTATTGTTTTTTAGATTTAGATTTAATGTTATTTACACTAATTTTTTTGTGTTTTTTGGTATTTGATGTAAATGGGGGTTACCCGTATAAGAATAAATAAATAAATAAACACTAATAGTCTAGAATAGGTATCAAATAGTATATTTACACTAGGAAAGTAAAAAATTATATGTTTTAGAATCACGAAATCAAAAAATATATATTTATAACGTCCCTGGAATTATTCCCATTTCTTACACTTACAGGGCAACTGTAGAATATAAGATCTGGTTGGGCCGCCCTGTATACTAAAAATCCTTCTCATTCTTTTCCAAGTAATTCTGCCTTAATTATAGAATACGTTCTTTTGATTGTAACCATCTTGAACATTTAGCATTTAAATTCTGTGACAAGTGTTTGCCAATTTCAATTAATATATAAATGAAAATCACCAGATTAAAATAGACCACCTATATTTTGAAACCAAATTATAAACATTAATTTAAAGAAAAAACTATTTTGTCCAATAAACTTCAACTTTTGCAACAGAAACTTATGTCGTCTTTTTTGATGCATTGTAAGTCATAATAAACAATTTTTAATTCTCACAAAAACTTGAAATTATACGTTTACTAATGATTGATCTAATTATATTACCATCAACTTTTGACATTTTTGACATTATCGGCATTTTTTAAATTTTTGCCGTTTTGGCATCTTTGTTATTTTAATCACAAACATTTTTCATTTTTGCAAACTGAATTTGAAGTAGCAGGGACAAATAAATAGGGTAAGTGACTCAAATAATAGTTAACAACTGATTGTTATATTTTATATAATTTTTTGTTTAATTTTTAAGTCATCTTACATTCTTTGGATTACAATACTTGATTACATAAGGATACACATACATTTACTACAAAAACCAACAACATTCAATCTTGAAACGTAATTTCAAATAATGCTTCTTACCTAATAAGACTAGAATTTAAGCTACATGCGATAAAAATGACTAGTTTTTAACCAAGGCCATGTTTACTTTTAATTTAAAGGAGTTCTAGTCGAGTTGAGAGTAGTTCCTTGCTTCATCAATCCTCTTTTAAACGTACTGAGCTTGTACTTAGTCTTTAGCAAAATATAGCTAACAACGGAATGTATCAAGAAGTATTTTCTAAGACATTTGTGTAGAGGCAGTAGTTATACACGGTGAGTTTTTTTTGATGATTAGTATGGGGATCTCGGAAACTAGCGGAGATAGAGCAATGGTTAAATTGGGAAAGATTTGCACTTTCGGATTTTTGTAAAAGTCATGGCTTACTAGATATTTTGAAAAAAAACGAAATTCTGTCGATTTAGTCAAATCCCTCTAGCTCCTTTGTTTTTGATTTTATAAAAAAGTGTATATCAAAATTGAAGGGAATTGTATCCCGAATATGATTGTCATGTCCTCGTTTGCGTGACAGCTCTCGTTTTCGAGATATGACACAAACTTATCTTTTTTGAATGAAAACCATAGTTGGCTATGACCTCAGAAGATCGGACATTTTTAGAGCTTTTCAACGATATAATACTCGATATAGTTATTCATAAAAATAATGGAGTTATAGATGCTTTTCTCTCTTATTTTCACATTTAACGTAGGTAGCCATGAAAAAGATTGTTTTCATTTTGACGTTTCCTCATTTGAGAGCAATTCCATTAGTAGTGCTGAACTAACAGTCGATATTGACAAGTTTTCGTGATAAAATGGAATATGGAAAAGCATCCATAACTCCGTTATTTTTATGAATAACTATGTCGAGTATTATATCGTTGAAAAGCTCTAAAAATGCCCGATTTTTTGAGGTCATAGAGCTGTCACGCAAACGAGGACATGACAATCAAATTCGGGATACAATTCCCTTCAATTTTGATATTTACACTTTTTTATAAAATCAAAAAAAGGAGCTAGAGGGATTTGACTAAATCGACAGAATTTCGTTTTTTCGAAATATCTAGTAAGCCATGATCTTTTACAAAAATCCAAAAGTGTCATTAAATTGGGCCAGTAAAACTGCAAATCTTTCCCAATTTAACCATTGCTGTATCTCCGCTAGTCTCCGAGATCCCTATACTGATCATCAAAAAAACTGACCCTGTATGTATTTATTACCAAACTTACTAAAATCTATTTTGGAAAAGGAAATATAGCTAGGTTGTCACTGAGTGTACCTATAGTCACTAATTTATCAGACAGCATACAGGATGGCCCACCGAGAAAGATATGTGAAATCGGTAATTATGAATTCAATGAAAATTTACTGGTTTCACTTTTTGATTGAAGGCAGTCCAGTTGAAATATTTTCAAGCATGTGCTACTTCGGTAATACCGGAAGTTGATACTAACTTGCTTATTTCAAATGGTACACTGTAAATTATTGAAATTCTGAACCCTATAATTAATTTCAGCCCTTTTCGAGATATTTCAAGAAGTTTATTAAAATTGACATTTCAGGGCCTTCAGATAACACAGCAGAATCAAGAGATTTTTTTAAGGTAGGTTAGGAGCTTTCAAAATGTGTAACATTGGTTTGAAAATAGTGTTTAAAAAAACCCGAAAATTGAAATGAGAAATCATCAAAAACTTTTTTTTCAAATGGAAACCACCATTTTTATGTAGTTATCAGATTCAGCATCGAAAATAAGAGGCACTTTATTTAAAAAAATCTGATAGATTTCGAGTTATTCGAATAAAATGAAAATTTTTCAGCATTCTTAATAAAAGTAACTAAGTTGGCTGTGACGGTTGCTAAGGTCTCAACTGAGATGTCAGTCTGAGTTGATTCAGTATAATAACATTGAATTAAATGATATTTAGTGTGTTAAATTTTAAAAAAATGCCAGCACGTCTAAATTATACAAACGAAGATTATTTAAATTTACTTATTATGTATGGAGAATGGGCCACCCTGTATACTCAGTGTTATTGTTACTGTTAGTGGTCATTTGCTCATGAAATATATGGGCCATCCTGTAGATATTTCTCCAGATAAAATTATTAAACACAATTCTCATTTCGAGCTAAGTTGCCTCAGCATTTGACAGACACAGAATTAGAGTCTTCTATATCTAGATTTCAAAACCTAACAACGAAAATAACAGTGTCATCGCTATTGACACCGTAGTCAGATCTCTTGCAAGTCTATTATGGTGATACTCTAAAGATAATACCTACAAGGTAAAACTTATTTTATACCAAACTATAATATGGCGTATACGTCATTAAAAAAATATATATCAGTACAAACAATGGCCTTGTAACATTATTTTAAATCTACTAATAATTCTTCACCCTTTCCTTATTTCTCGAATAATGCTTTACCAGGACATGGGCATGTAGAGCATCTCTTCTTTTGAAAATCTTCTGGCAAAATTGGCAACCGAAGCTTGGTTCCTTTCCACATTCATACATCAGATGGCGCTTCAGAGTCGTCCTATGCAGGTAACGCTTGCCACATCTGTAGCACGTGTAGCGATTTGGAATTAAACGTATTACTTGTTGACTACCTACAATTGACATGTCAGTTTTTTAATAGAGGTACTACAGTGGGGGGGGATATTCTAGGAACAACACACAAACATCCAAAAATGATTTTGAAACCAATACTTACCTGTACTGTAGCTGTATAAGTTTAGTAATAAAAAACACATGCATTGTTCTGACTACAGCTTACTTTATGGATTTTTTAGGTACATTTTCTGTAACTGATAAGAAACTTACTCCTTAATCAAAATGCAGCAATGCAGTTCTCAAATAGTGTCTTGCTATTTTCCGAAGCCTTGCCAAAAACAAAACTGCATTTTAGGACAGTATTTATTTATTCTTATACGGGTAACCCCATTTACATAAAATACCAAAAACAAAAAATTTAGTGTAAATAACATTAAATCTAAACATATAAACTTAAAGTTGACATGTCTAATTGGACTCAACTTTTAGAAACAATACAAAATACAGAATAAAACATAGTTAATTAAAATTAAAATTATATTTAAAATACATGTTGTCGCGAAGAAAAGAACAGATCAAAACAAAACAAAAGGCAGCATTATATATTGAGCCCTTGATTACATTGACGAGTACTGATTGGCTGTACGCATTAACCTAGTCATTGCTGAACAAAATCCATAGTTAGTTCTAGGAAATGAAACATGGAAGGGTTCTGAAGAACGAGTTCTCATTGTCGTATTCAAGGAAATTCTGTCTAGTAAGGAAGGGCATTCAAGTTCACCTGACAACAACTTGTATAGAAAACAAATATCAGCTATGTTACGCCGATTTTGCAAAGATTGTAAATACATTTGTAATAAAATATCACTATATTGATAATTGTCCCTGCTCAAACCCGTTTTAAATGCTACTATACGAAGAAATTTATGTTGAACTTTCTCAATATTAGCTATATGTGTGTTATAGTGGGGGTTCCATATGACAGAACAGTACTTCAGAATAGATGGTACTAGTGAACAATATAGTAAACGAATCGTATTACAAGAAAATGTTTTAGATGAACGATTGATAAAACCTAAAACCTTGTAACTCTTGGAAACAACTAGATCAATGTGTCTCCGAAAACTCAGAGAATTATCGAAAACGACACCAAGGTCACGAATTTCACTTATTCGCTGTATCGTTTGTGAATTAATAGGCGCATGAAATGATTATAGGTTGTGAAATTTTTGCAAAAGTGATAATAAAACATTTATTGAGGTTCAGGTGAAGATCATTGCTAATACACCAAGCAAATAAAGAGTTTAAATCGGATTGGAGTAACATAGCATCATTGCAAGTTGCAATTTCTTTAAACAGTTTGAAATCATCAACATACATTAAGATATTGCAATGTTTAATAATTTTGCCAATATCATTAATAAATAAATTAAAAAGAAATGGTCCCGCGTGAGAGCCCTGTGGAACGCCTGGAAATAATACCCCCTACTTTAACCTAATGGTATCGGTCTGAGACATAACTCTTTGTCCACTCTAAAAGTGGCCCATTAAATCAGAGAGCATTAAGTTTGGCCAAAAGTATTCTATGGTTAACTCCATCAAACGCTTTAGCGAAATCCGTATAAATAGAGTCAACTTGTAGTCTATTCTCCAAAGTTTTTACTATAAATGACTCGTAAACGGCCAAATTGGTTAAAGCAGATCTACCCGAAAGAAATCCATGCTGTTTGTTAACAAAAATGTGTTTAAATTGCCATGATAATAATTGAGAGAAAAAGTAGTCCAATAATTTCGGGATCTCCGATTGCAAGCAGACAGCTCGGTAATTCACAATATTTTCTTTAGATTTTTTTTTCAAATTCCTAATGCTCAAACACCTTTTAACATTTTGTGAATCGGTTTTATGGACCTTACGGGAAATTCCACGCTCTTTAAAATTGCTTTAGTATTTTTTTTCCGTAACTTGCACTGGGTCGTCAGTAGGAGCGATCAAAGTGCAGTTTTTGGAATAAATTGTTATTTTTCAATTTTTTTTTAGTGAATCGCAAAAATCAAGGAGAAAAAAAGAACTGACTCTAAAAAATAGTTTTTTTACCAATATTTAATGAATTTACAGCCATTTTTAGGCCTTCAAACGTAAGAAATTGATAAATATAACTAATGTTGCTCTCCATTCAACTTTTTTTTTGATTACTAACATGTTTCTCTATAATAATAACTTATTATTATTAAGTTATTATCGTCTTCGACCTCTTTTAAATAAAAAAACAATACATTTAGTAATAAAATAACAACAAATCTTTATTCGAAACATACAGATGGTTACGTTATTATGTAATATATTCCAAATGTAATAATTATCTCAACAATCATAAAAAGCAAGTTAATAAATTTTAAATAATTACGACTCTTATGAAAAGCACTGAACGATTTTAAAGCTGAATAAAGCTTTTGTTGTTATTTTATTACTAAGAGTATTGTTTTTTTATTTAAAAGAGGTCAAAGACGATAATAACTTTAGAAAAAGTTATTATTGTTATAATTATTTTTAGCTTTTTAGTTATAGGTAGAAGTCGGTTATATATTTTTTAACGTTTTATTTTTTTATTGATAAAATGGTCCCAAATAAACAGAAAAATGTATGTAGCTTGCACAACTTTTTACGTTAAAACTGGAAAAAGCAGTTATGTTTGAGTCCTTTTAATGCCATATTACTTCCTAAGGTTGTCGTTTAGGTCACATGTTAATAGGGACTTCTTGGCTTAATGAGTTCTATACACAGTAGAAGTTTGGAACCAAATTTTAGAAACAACCTGTATACAGACGAATTGACAATCTCCTTCTTTGTGAAGTCAACCAAAAAATGACCATAAACTGAGTTATTTCGGTATTTAGACAAATCAATAGTGGCTATACTAGGAGCCACAGGAAAACGACCTTACACACCTTCTATGAGTAAAAAGACAAATTAAAAAGGCAATACCGAGAAAACAATATTTATTAAAAACAATTACAAATCACATCCTATTATATACACGTACCTTAAACACAAATATTTTAAGGTACAGGAAATTATGAAATTCTCCTGATCAACAAAGGGCACATAAGTAATTCAAAACTAAGAATGATAAAATTAATTTTTAACTTCCAAACCGGCTATTGCATAAGAGAAGTTTTTCCTTAAGATCTAATTCCACTCGTTTCTCTTAATAGTAACATGTTTATGGTATAAAAGGTGTAAAACCTGATATGGTGGCCTTTGTTTAACAAAAGAATTACAATAAATCTTATATAATGACTAGAACTTATGTAACTAGGGACTAGCTGTACAATGTTGCTAAACAATGCACCAGACATTCATATTTTATACAATAATAATTATTATTTATATGTATATACAACTTGGATACTTAATGAAATGCTTCAGAACTGATAGATGAGAGTGTCATGAGTTAAACATAATTATACAGAATTGTTTTGAATCTTCCAACACCCCAATATCAGGGAAAGACGTGCCCCTAACTTAACCTGTCGCACTCGTATGTTGCCCTATAGGCGGCAAACAAGTCTTATCATTATAGACTACAGGCCCGTGTTAAAAAAATGATGGGTCATTTGAACCACCAGATGACCGATGTAGAACGATATAAGAGCATAAAATAATAAGATTCAGCATTATGCCGTCACTTGTAAGCTGTCCAACTGAGTGCAGGTGAGAATTCAAAAGTACAGGTAGAGTGAGTATATTTTGGTCATATATTTTTGTACGGCATTCTTACCATCGATAGATCCATGAAAAATAATAAGACAACGCGTAGTGCCGTAAAAAAATGGTGCGCCAAAAAGTCGGAATTTTTTTTTGATTTTCCGACAATTTCCAGGGTGAATTTGGTCATTTAATTTTCTTTCCGTGGTCCAGGGGGTGATTTGAAAAAGTACGGCTTTGGTTCCAAAACATTATCTAGCATTTAAAAGTACTATTAAAAATAATGCCGTCAAAAAATGATTGTTCATTTGAATGTATATCAAGAATTATCTTAATTTCATCGTATTCTTGACTTATAAAGGTGTAAAATCATTTGATCCTGTACGGGAACTTTTTTTTTAACATGATATTGTAAAATACAATTGTTATATAGTATTGCCGTTCAAAAGAAACTGTTCTGAAAAAAATTATAGAGAAATACAAAAACTGAAATTTTTCAAATTATTGAAGAAATTTAAATATCATAGATTAATGAAATATAGCAGTTTTCTACATTGTATCCCATGTTTTAAATAGTATTAACATAAATTAATTAGGAAAAAATGATGCCGTACATTTAATGCAGACCATATCTTTTAGGCTGATGAAAATGACGCTACCATTTTAAAGGTACTTTATGGCCATCTGATAGAGTACGGCATTAACATATTTTTGAAGAGAACAATTGATAATATGATAAAATCACTATGACGTCTAACTGAAGTGAAACGGTGTGTATATTATATCCAAAAATTGAAACTGTCAATCACAGTATCAACAGTTTAAGTTGCCTCAACTGAAAATGTGCGAGTACTTCTCAATAATATGTTGTATTTTCGAATTATCAGTGGCAACATGTCTATATTTTGGTATAAGTTGATAGTATACAAACCCATATATTTAACATAGTTTCTAACTAGAAACCTAGAATCGCGAAAAGACTATGAAAATTAGTACAAATAAACTATCTAAATGCCTTACTTTTCGTAATATGGATTTTTTCTGTTTCATTTTTTCCCCTTTGAACCAACGAAAATACAACGGCATATGAAAAAATATTATCTATGCATAAAATACTTTCGAAATAAATTAATTTGAGGTTGTGTCAAATCACCCCCTGGACCACGGAAAGAGAGGGGGTTGCAACCCTCGGTTTTTTCCCCTTGTCGCATGATTTTTGTACGGCGTTGCGGAATGATGTATTAGAAGCAGTATTGAAATAGTATGAAACTGATGCCGTACAAAATTAAATGACCAAATTCACCCTGGAAATTGTCGGAAAATCAAAAAAAATTCCGACTTTTTGGCGCACCATTTTTTTACGGCACTACGCGTTGTCTTATTATTTTTCATGGATCTATCGATGGTAAGAATGCCGTACAAAAATATATGACCAAAATATACTCACTCTACCTGTACTTTTGAATTCTCACCTGCACTCAGTTAGACAGCTTACAAGTGACGGCATAATGCTGAATCTTATTATTTTATGCTCTTATATCGTTCTACATAGGTCATCTGGTGGTTCAAATGACCCATCATTTTTTTAACACAGGCCTGTAGTCTATTACCACTGGTTGGTCGATCTGTCATCCCCTAAGCTCATTTCTAATATTTCTAAATTGCGTTCTTGAACCTTCGTTGAGGAAAAGTTTATGTAAAAATAAAAGATAACAACAAAATAAATTGTTTTAGAGGGAATAGAAACCTAGGGACAGAAAACAGACATTTAAGGAAGGACAGGGTTGATCTGGAATTCCAAAATAAATTTAACCAATCTATACGACTATTCACCCAATGTTTCCTTATTAAACTTAGATTATCATTACGGGCAATAAATGTACAAGCTCAAGTGAGAACAAAAGCATTGAGTATAGCTCTAGGATCGTAGAAAATCACCAGGATAAGAAACTTAACAAAAATAAAAGACGCTGTAGTAGGAATAGGTCTAGATAGTGGATCATTATAAACCTATGATAGAGGTAAATAACAATGAATGAGTAAGACTTCCAGAACTGGACCACGAAGAAAGATGATTTTTGTAATGAGATCTACCAAAAATTTCTCAAAAATAGAACAATTACATCATGTACATGGACCAACACACCTAGTTCTGTTATTTTTCGTAACTTTGGTATCAAAACAGACTTCAATATTTTTGACGATATTGTTTTCATCTAGTTTGTAACTTTCTGGAAATGTCCATGCGTATTAATGATGTGCCTTTTAAGGCTGTCCCTTTGCGTGAAAGACTTAAAACATATAGCACATGGAAACTGAGTACACTGACTTTGACCGCAGTTATATTTCATATGCCGTCTCAAATTGCTTCTGTATTTGAAGCAATTGCTACACATGGGGCACACGTAGGATGGCAGTTCCATAGCTGAAACACAAAATTCCATTAGCATATAATTAACTATTGTAAAAATACGTTTCTAAACAAATTTGTGGTCTAGAGCGCTATAATAACAGTCGCAACAGATTGTTCAAAAGACATTTATCTTAATCACAAATGTTAATGAAATTATTAAAATAATGATCTGTTTTGAAGAACCGATAAAAATTACTGAATACTTATCATTTAGTAATTTTGGTAAAACAAAAAAAGTATGGCTTATGAACGAAATTGTTTGCTAGAGATACGTGCAATGGGGTACACAAACAAATCTATAATATCCCACAGAGATAACTCACAACGTGTTAAATCAGGTGGCTTGGGGGGATAAGGTTACAAAGCACATCCCTTTCCATTTAGAATGGAAACATTAGGCAAAAATAAAAATGCCTTTTCACCATCATGTGTGATTCTTTTAGGATCCTTTTGATGTATTTTCAGTATCTTAGAACTAAAGATGACGATTCACGAAATACTGACAGATATTGTACTCGTGAATGTGTAATAAGTTTGGAAACAGAACATTTTGAAAATTACCGAACCATCTATAGTCGCGAACATAATTCACTAAAACTTATATCTCCCTTAAAATAACTTATAGGTACCCGTAAATTGGCACTTTTTGAAAAAATGGCTTGTCTTTTAATATTCAGACAAAAAAGACGTTTTTTTTCTGATTTTTGATTTAATACAATTCCAAAAATATAGTCCTGCAAATTTGTTCGTCAATACTCTGACAATTCATGTCTACTAAATACTGTCTTTTGAGTAAAAATAAAATTTTCGTAATTGTTTTATGTAAAATCAAGTTAAGCAATAAATATGTATTTAATATTTAAAATAAAAAAAACACGTTTTTGAAAATTTTAAGTATATTTAAATTAAATTATATATTTTTTCTGACAACGGCCAATATGTTCCTTAAGAGTGAATTTTCTTTTGAATTTGCCAAGGCAAAATTTGCACTGAAATTTTCTTTCAGCACCACAATCTCTATTTACGTGATTTATAAAACTATTTCTTTTAGAATATCGTTTATTGCACTTTGGACACACCATCGAAAACACTGAAATAAAAAAAATACATTAAAAATATTTTATTGCGTGGGAATTTTCTCTGGACTTTTCAAACAAGTGGACATAAGTATGGAATTCACTGTATGAGAGAAATAAAGTATTTGGGGGCCCAATTGCCAATACACGTGGTCGCAAGATTTTATGCAAACCATGAAAAACTCGTCACGTTTGATGCAGTCACAAGAAAGTGACAGGTAATGAACGCCTACTGCCACCTGGTGCACAAAATATAAATAGTAATTGTGAGGTTATCTTCATTCTTCACTCATATTTCGAAAATCGAAGTCTACTTACTACCAAAGTCCGTGAGGGCGCAAAAAAAATGAGGCCGAGTATTATCTTCTTCAAATGTGGGATCCATGGAGGTGGGAATCCAACAGTCACCTCCTCCAGAACTGCTACATAACACATATTTCTAGAATTGCCAGGCATAACAACATCGCCAATATTATAGTCTAAGAGCCAGTGAAAAGCTACTGGTATGTATTTGATCAGACCTAGGGTTTTGTACAGTGAGGCCCCTATACTTATTGTACATGGCATGGAGACTCAATAAGCCCAACGTGGTCGACACGGCGCACGCCCAGGTGAGCCAGGTATCGATTTTATAATACATTCACAGCATTAAAAAGACAATTGAGCAACCATCTACGTCAGCTGATAGTTCATTAATTGAGGATATAATTGCACATGATTCCCCAAGAGAAGATATGAACCTTCCTTAGGCAGAAGAAATTGACGCTGAAGTTGAACAACCGTTGAATGAAGGGCTATCTGTACTTTTATTACAAAAAACACACATTTAAGTTTGCTAAAGCAACATTGTCGGAAGTTTGAACGATTGATGTTTTTGCTGGAAATCAATCTGAAATAGATTAACTACGTTAAAAGTTAAAATAAGAGAGAAAAGCATTTATAATTCCGTTATTTTTATGAATAACTATATCGAGTATTATATAGTTGAAAAGCTCTAAAAATGTCAGATTTTTTGAGGTCATAGCCAACTATGGTTTCCATTCAAAAAAAGATAAGTTTGTGTCATATATCGAAAACGAGAGCTGTCACGCAAACGAAGACATGACAATCATATTCGGGATACAATTCCCTTCAATTTTGATATTTACACTTTTTTTATAAAATCAAAAACAAAGGTGCTACAGGAATTTGACTAAATCGACAGAATTTCGTTTTTTCAAAATATCTAGTAAGCCATGACTTTTTAGAAAAATCCGAAAGTGTCATTAAATTGGGCCAGTAAAACTGCAAATCTTTTCCAACTTAACCATTGCTCTATCTCCTCTAGTTTCCGAGATCTCCATACTGATCATCAAAAAAAAACTCATCCTGTATAAAGTTTATGTGATACATGATGACAATAGTGAATTTTTCCAAACTGTATAAATTTACCTTTACATCCTTTAGTAATTAAGTTAGTGACTCTCTATATACCCTGTCATACAGGGTTATCTTGTAAACTCCAACGGTCGGGGTAACAACATGGTCGAAATGTCTTTTATAACTGCAGTTGTAAAAATTATGAAAATAAAAAAAATCATTTAGCTGGGGATCATGTACTATAGGCATTTTAACAATACTAAACATCGATTTTTGACCCATCAGTTTGTTTCTTGGCAAAATAAAGAAAAATGCGAAAAATTACTACAATATTAATTGAAAGTATACATGAGGAGAGAAACAAGATCGGTAGTACGCCATAGTATAAAATCTCCCGCTAGATGGCGCTACCAAGTTCGAAATCGCTCCCTGTGGTGACAGACTGTCCGTGCGAGGTCAAGCCTGTAGACACTGCGGTTGACAGCTGAAGTACGCCATAGAGAGCAGCGTGAACTATCAGCAAGATGGCGGCGAAGGGTGTGATATCATAACTTGGTGGAATAACAAGGATTATCACGTTATTAAAAAATCCGTGAAGCGCCATCATGCGGCCCTCGTGGGAATTAAATAGAAAAAAGTTATGATTCTGGGTCTTCGAATCCGGCTCGTTTGTTCCAAGGGCCTCTGCTACTGAGGTGGGAGAGTTTTATAGGAAAAAAACATGCACATAACCTTACCAACTTTTAATCATTTATTCTTTACTATAACATCTATGTTTTACCAAAACAATGTTAAATTTTAAGGTCTCCTGGGTTTTGCGATTTCTTTGTCAATGAGTATAATTAGGCATAGTTTTGAAAAAAAAAGTTCATTTAATAGATTTGTTTAATAAAATAATTTATATTTACAAAATAAAACACAGTTGAATTTGCTTAAGTACATTTAAGTCAAATTAGACAGATATTTCTTCCCGCATCGACTCATATGTTCTTTAAGAGTGTATTTTCTTTTGAAATTGCCTGGACAAAATCTGCACTGGAATTTTCTTTCAGTACCACAATCTCTGTTTACGTGGTTTAAGAAACTCTTTCTTTTGTCGTAGCTTTTATTACACTTGGCACATACCATAGGCAGCACTGAAAAAAAAAACAATTAAAAATAGCTTTATTCTGTAGGATTTTTTTCGAAAATCAAGTGAACACAAATGTGTGGAACCAATTCCCTGTATATGAGAAAGAAGAAATTGGGCACCTAAGTACCAAGTGTAAATTTTATAGAAATTATGGAAAAGAAATCTAATCAAGGATAATATAACATTTCTGCATAAATATACACATACAAACATCAGTATATCTAAGTGATGATTATATTCGAAACGTATGTATAGATGGTTTATAAAAGGAAATCACAAAACAGGTTCACTGTGATATACATATATATGAAAAAGTGTTCATCCGGAAGTATATCCGTTCAGTATTAAGATTCATGTTTGAATTTTGCAGACGTTTCGCCAAGAACTCACTTGGCATAATCAATGCGTTGTTACCTGAATAGGATAATTATAAAAACATAAAAAAAACAAAAATCCACTTCAAAAGAAAATTAACTAAAAAGCAGGAAATAATATTTTGCAACAATTAAATACTTTTTATGAAGTTGGTGCCAAGCGAAAGTGAAAATATTTTGTGAGGTACATTGATGAGTTGTACTTCGCAACTTCGCTGTTCAAATTGGCACCGACTTCATAAAAAGTATTTAATTGTTGCAAAATTGTTGCAAAACATTCTATTAACATTTTTTTAACCATCCTTCATAACAATATTTGTACTCCGCCCTGTATGTCAGCTATCATTAATTTCCAACTGCTATGAGCTACCTTATATAATTATTTTTTCTTGCTTTTTACTAACCATCCTGTATGCTATAATTACATTCGACGTTATATTTTAACCATCTTGCATAGCAAATCTTATGAATCAACTAACATTTTAATAACTACCCTATATAATTTTATTTTAACACCACAAATTTATATTTATATGCGTGAAATTAATATGCAAATTCATAAGATTTTACTCATCCAAAAATCGTCCGCCTCAGCAATTTTATCACTATAAAAAAACTTGAAATGTCCAGGTGTAAAAATATAATGCTAGGAAAATATGAGGTAGGCATTAAATAGTTACTTGTTCGGAACATACAAATACATTTTGTGTTCAAAAAATGATTACAAGAGCAGTTTCACTCTCAAATCACCCTGTATTGAAAGAATTGGAAAATTTCATCGAAATCGTTAGAGCCTTTTTTCCAGAACTCAATTACATATATATATATATATATATATATATATATATATATATATATATATATATATATATATAAACAAACCTGGCTCATATTATAGTTTTAGATTATTTTTATTTGATAACAATTTTATATCTTAACAGAAATGTAGATACTTTAATTCGTAATCAAAAGTCCTCTTTGAAGATAAACCTTGTCTACAGTTAATAAAAATTGACATGGAATGATTACTGTTTATGTTTTAGACCATATAAAAAATCTGTTTGTAAATACTAACTTTTTTCTCTTCAAATTATGAATAAAAGGAAATCGTTTGATTTATGAATACATACTGTATATTCATATTAACTTACACTTATTTTGATTAATTCATCTTATTTATAATATACCCCTAGTTTCGAATAGTTAATACCAGTAACTCCATCAAATCTTATAATACCGACGACTCCACCAAGACATAAAATATAAGAAAATAGGTAAAAGGTTATTCCACCTTCTATAAGAAACGATACAAGCTATGTTATTTGAAAAAAAATTCTGACCACTTTGAGATATCACGGAACTAATCCAAAATCTTTTCAATTTGTCCCACGTTCCGAATAAAATTTTTCAAATTTTATAATAATACGGCTCCTCCACCAAGGCATAGAGAATAGGTAAAAGTAGTTTTTCCCCATTTTCTAAGAAACGGTAAAAGCTATTTTAATGAAAAAAATATGGGACCACTTCGCTATCCACCCAAACAGGATCCACTAAAATGGTCGACATTCCCTGAGCCGTTTCCGAGTAATCGGTGAACAAACATAGATACAGACGAATTGAGAACCTCCTTTTTGAAGTCGGTTAATAAAGTGATAATAAGTGGTGAATTGAAAATAATTTATTTGAGATCTATCTGGCTTCGACAAATCCAACTAATAAACAAACCGGTTTAGTAATGTGACAACTGCTAACAGCCTCCATTAGTTTACCGACGTTTGGGCGTTACACGTGCGCACACAGCGAATACGTAGTGCGAAAACGATTCATGGTTGTTCGAATAAGTTGCTCGGATGGACATGTCGACCGTAAACTGCACGAAGCGCTCTATAAGTTTCACGAACTGAACCACGATCTTCGAAATAAATTTGCACAATTTGCAATCGTTGCTTCGGTGTAAGTCTGTTAATTTTGACATGGCAAAGCGTACTGAACAAAAATTACTTCTCAGTTGTCAAAATGTCACCAGAAGCAGTGTTGCCAACTTGACAAACAAACCTCTAAAAAACACCCTTTCCATGTATTAATTTTTCTTGGTACTAATAAATACACAAATATCTGAATCCAAAATATATTTACGTAATAAATTAATCATTTCATATGAACTCAATACAATAATACTACTGTATAAAAGATATCTAAATT
Organism: Octodonta nipae; assembly: GCA_034190945.1. NCBI lineage: Eukaryota > Metazoa > Arthropoda > Insecta > Coleoptera > Chrysomelidae > Octodonta > Octodonta nipae. The sequence continues at coordinate 7,211,661 of CM067224.1, read as the reverse complement.
ACTTGCTACTTAAAGTGCAGAAGGATATAACAACCAATCATTTTTTAAGTAAATGCCTAGCTATATGACTGGCAAGGTAATTCTTCCTCTTCGCTCGATACGGACAATAATAACAACTGAACATCGGCTGTTTTCCGCATTCGAACTTTTTGTGTCGATGTAAAGACTGGGCGTGTCGGTATTCTTTACCGCACACATAGCAAGGGTAAAGTCTATGTGAATCTAAAACAAAGAAATTAATAAACAGTCGTATATTCAAAGTTTATTTATAGTTATTTTGATTTTACAATCATAGAGTTTGTATGTAAAGATGAAATCACTAGATTATTGCGAACATTTTTAGGGTCAAATTAGTTTTCTAAAAGCTTAAGGGTCTATTTACACACATTAGTTAAGTCAGGCTCTCTTAATGTCAGTACCAAGAAGCATCATACTCTTTTCGAGGTGTCATTCTTTTATACGCAAGATAATATATACAGGGTGTCCCAAAAGTCCCGGAACGGCATTTTATCTAGGCGGGAACGCATTTTAGAGAAAAATGTTTCAAACAAAACTTATAGGATTCGTCCCTGGCTATCGAATTGTGACCTTAAATTTGACCTTGACCTTCAAGGTCATTTCAAGGTCAAGTCGATTTTTTTCAAATGGGAAAACATATTTCTGACCTCGGAAATGGAAAGATTGGAAAATTTTACGTTCAAATGTGTCCTTGACCATTTTTAAAACATGATTTTTTTCAAGAACTAAGGTTTAGGAATTTTCCACGGCAATGCGATGCTTAGTATGGATTTGACCTTGACTTTGACCTTCGAGATCAGTGCAAGGTCAAATGCATTTTTAAACAGGCAAGTCCTATTTTTTATGCCGAACGTGAAAAGAGAGAAAATTTTCAGATGCTAATATGGCCGTGACCATTTTTTTCATTTGACCTTGACGATCAGGACTGGATTAAATTCGGCATAAAAAATAGGGCTTGCCTGTTCAAAAATGACCTTGAACTGATCTCGAAGGTCAACGTCAAGGTCAAATCCATACTAAGCATCGCATTGCCGTGGAAAAATCCTAAACTTTAGTTCTTGAAAAAAAAATTTAAATCCATATTTGACGAGCTAAGCAACGAAGTTGTTCTTGACCTTGACTTGACCTTTACTGACAACCACAGGTCATGTTTTAAAAATGGTCAAGGATATATTTGAACGTAAAATTTTCCGATCTTTCCATTTCCGAGGTCAGAAATATGTTGTCCCATTTGAAAAAATCGACTTGACCTTGAAATGACCTTGGATGTCAAGGTCAAATTCAAGGTCACAATTCGATAGCCAGGGACGAATCCTATAAATTTTGTTTGAAACATTTTCCTCTAAAATGTGTTCCTGCCGAGATAAAATGCCGTTCCGGGACTTTTGGGACACCCTGTATAATATATATTATTTCTGGTTAGGGAACCTTCATCAGTTGCGCTTCCCACAATTAATACATTTTTCTTTATGTATTTGATATATTTCGCGTCTTCAAATCCAAGAAGCATCAGTGACAAAAAATATGTTTAGTTAAAAGTTAGATGGCGCTGTATACAATAAGCCGGTATAAATGCTTCTCGTGACTCTCAAAATGGATCTACCATGAATATTGTTGGTGGCATTAAAAATTATTTTAACTTAGTATCATTCATATTTGAAGTTACAGCATCTTAGGCCTTGAGGTTACCAGTGTCTATTCTTGGAGGATATTTTAATCACCGGGGCGTAAACTCCTAAAATAGTTACATGCTCGTTTTTCATGTCTTAAAGCTTTAACGTATTATATTTTCATGGAAGTTCCATTTGATATGGTCCTCCATTCTATGTACGTGACTATACCATTTACCAGCAATCCTGGATGCCTTCTTTCGTTTATACTTTTATGATTTCTCTAATACCGTCATTTGCTATTATCTCAGCTCTAGATATTCAAGTTAATCTTTTCCAAAAACATTTGAATGACATTTAATCTACTTTCTGTTGTATTATTTAGTAACAACGTTTTAAATCTTTTATAGATTCATTGGCAATCCTCATTTTTATATTACCTTGAGCTAGAAGCATCTGTTCGTTTACAGAATGTTCTGAATGAAGAGCAGTTGTGTTATCTCTCATTCTTTGTAACTGGGAGACTTTGGATGTGCTCTCTATCTACTGATATAACTAGTTATGTTGTTACATCTATAGTTCCCGCACTTAGCACTCCAGATTTTTTTGTGTATGGGAGATAAGCATGCTGTCTTCCATATCAAATCATTTTTGCGTTTATATTTCTTTAAAAAATCACATTAAATCTTTGAGCTATGTCTGCTAGTTATTCCTCTTGGTCTATAGGCTCTATTATTTTTGAAGAGCTGTTGTTATTAGTTTTCTCTGTATCCTGATTTATGTCATCATCAATAAAAAATTTCTTCTTAATGCAATTTTTTGAGTTCGTAAATTCTAATGAAAGTTTTTAAACTCATTCCTTGCTTAAGAAATTTCCCGCAATACAATTCTCCTTGAAGGAGCTTATTTTCCCTTTTTTTAGATTCCCCGAGTAAACAAGTTGACAGTTTGTTGCTTAACCTGCGTGTTTCTGTTATTAGATCTTGAATTTTTATGATAAAAGCCAAATGAGTTCTCTCTTATTGTAAAATACTAGCAAGGCAGACACAGGTTGTTCTGTCCTTGGCCCGGCAAATGGCAACGGCAACGCCACCTAACAGATCTTGGCATAACTACAAACCAAACAATAAATATTTTGTGTGAATATGAACTCAATCGGTTATACACCAGTTAATAGAGATTTTTAGGTGGCATAAGCCATCACGTAAATAATAGTTTTATAAGTCATAACTAACATGATTTTAACAGCAAAGCATAAAATGGGGTATTTTCGTTTATTGCTTATACTGTAACAGTAATGATCTGTTCATAATGCTGTCAATAGAAAAATTGTAGAGAATTAGAAAGTCTTCGACATAAATGTTAGACTGAAGTTGGTAGACAATTTAACTCGTTCCTCGAAGTTTCCTTGGACTTCCATCGTCTTGAAGTGGTTCATCTCACAACGTTTCAATAGCTGTGTATCTGCTACCGTCATTAGGTGAATGATCGGAATTTCAGAGCAGAGGCAGAGGCCGAAGAAGAGCTCACCAAATATTTTTAATTTGGACGCTGGGCTCGTTAATGATATTTTCGTTCGAGATTATATATACTGTCTCTATGAATTTTCTTTTGTACCAGTGCTCTTCCTAGCGAATTGCTCTGGCCTGGTCCCAGTTGATATTATGGTGTTGCGTGATTAGCTAGCCAAGACTTTGTTACCTCTGCCCTTTGAGTAGCTGTGCGGTGTTCCTTAACCCTGGTGACTAGCGGTCGCTTTGTCTCTCCAATGTAAAGATTGCCATATTCACACAGTATGCTGTATATACAGTTATTTGGTATTGCTGGTGCGTCGGGCCTCGTTCTTGTTATCATGCTCCTCAAGGTGTTGTTGCTTTTGAAGATCATTCTGATTCCATAGCTCTGTGCAATTCTTCTAAGTTTCTCCGACAAGCCTTTAGTATACGGTAAAAGTAGAGTTGCTATTGTGGTGTCCTCTTCCTGCCTAGGTGGTTTGTCCAGCTCTTCAAACGCCTTGGTAATGATTCGTCAAAAGGTCTTCTCTAAGTTTCAATTGTTCTTCTTTGAGGGCTTCTGGTGTGCTGCAGATATTTTTGGCTCTACGGATTAGTGTTTTGATGACGGCAGTTTTCGTTGCTGATTGGTGGTTGGAATTGTAGTGAAGGTATAATCCTGTATGCGTAGCCTTTCTGTAGACTGTTGTTTGGATTCCGGTCCTAGTCCTTTGACACTTTACATCAAGGAATGGTAGGCACCCACTCTCTTCCATCTCCATGGTGAATTTAATAGATGGTTGGATCTGGTTCAGGTGCTCCAGGAATGCCTGTAGTATTGTCTCTCCGAATTGCCAAATAATAAAGGTGTCATCGACATGCCTCAACCATAGTTTAGGCTGCTTCTCGTACCTTCTCAGTGCATGTTCTTCGAACCAGTCCATGTAGATGTTGGCGATGGTTAGTAATAACGGGGAACCAATAGGCAATCCATCTTCTTGCATGAAGAACCGGCCCTTCTCCTGAAAGTAGCAGTTCTTGAGGCAACATTAAGAAGGACTTCTTAATCTCTAAAATTTTCCTGTAGAAGGCATTATGATTCCTCCATCACTTTTTATTATTTAAGCAAAAAACAAAAGAAATTTGTTAATGTGCGGGTTTCCTTAGAAAAATAAGACTTCGAACATAATGCTACAATAAATATATTCAAAATTATTTAAGTTACAAATAAACCACCATAATAAATCCGTTTACATGTAGGCTATTAAACATTTAGACTAGAATATGACTTTCAATAAAATCTCGCTTATTAACACGGGCTGATTTTGTGCTTCATCACCATGTGCAGCTTCAAATTGTACTTTCGATGTGATCTGTGTGGACAGAGTGAACAAGTATACTGTTTCTCCCTACCGCATTCAGCTCTATGTCTTCTCATACTGTGAGCCCACTTGAATTTCTTTTGGCACAAGTAACATTGGTATCTCACTTCCATTCCTCTGAATAGATAAGGATCTGAAAAAATAATTCACTCAATAACTGAAGGAATTGTTTAAATGAGATTTTCTACGTTAAAATTTATAGTCAATGATAAAATACAATGGAAACTACTACGAAAAATGTATACCATGGTTTGTATGTTACTCTGGTGATACTTGCTTCTAGAAGCTAAGGCGTACTAAGGTACGCAGTTTTCCATACCGATACTGGCAAAATATCTGCGCTCCTAACAACTTTTTGAGAGGTAACGTGCCAATGGAGACTACAAAGATGCAAGTAAGGAAATTTCAGAGGCGATTCTTGAGGTGCATCTGTCTTACTCTGTGGTAAAAATGATACCAAAATCCCTAACACATAATTGGCAAACCTTTCCATCTCGCATGAATCCATTTAAAATTATTATAGAATTCCGCCTTTCGGAACAATATTTTATCTAGTGAGCGCTGGAGAGAAAAACGCAAATCTGATCAAGCTGTCATTGTTAGTAACTATTGTGTTTTATCGTGTTTGAGTTTACAAGATCATTAAATAAATAATTATTCGTGAGTTTGCTGGTTGATAATTGATAATGGCTGGAAGAGAACTCGTTTTTCAAAATAACGAAAAATACGATATGATACACTGTTTAAATCAATGTTATGAGAATGTTGAAGAAGCTTTAGAACTATATTTAGGGAAAATGGACAACAATTTGAACAGTTAAATCAATAAGGTAATAAATAATGTCCAAAATTAATTTTAAGATAGATATTTGATTTGTAATACTTGTTCTGCTTGTTATACATAATGAACGATGTATAACTATTTATTAGTTGCTTTTAGGTACCTAAATTTCGTGTTTCATGTTATTGAATTATTGTTAACATTATTTTTTGCTGATAAACTTCTATAAAAAATCTCAAATGTAATTATTTGTTTGATTCTCCTTTTAAATGGAAAATACATGGCCTACTAGCAAAAAACTCAGCTTTTTAGTGTTTTTTAGCATTTCTAATAACACCATGTGTATTGTATTATACATTATTTTAAAGGGAAAAAAATAACGAATTCAATGAAATAATAAAATACAGGGTGTTCCATTTAAAAATATATAATGTTGTGTAGTATCCTCAAAACCATACTCGGACAAAAAAATTGAGTACTCCACTGAATTCTATGCAAAATTTTCTATTAGACGTAGTTCTTAGCGCAAGAGTATTTCTAATAACTTCGTAGATATAGAAGGGGTCCAAAAAGTATAAATTATCAAAATCGCCCTGTATCTTATAAATGGAAACACTTATGCAAAATCTGATATGGCCATCCTGAGTTTCACAAAAAAGTAGAACAGGTATGTGAAAACCGCAAGACTCTATCTTCAATAACAACCGAGTAACCTGGCAATCTCAACCAAAATGGGATGCACTGTACAGGATTGTAACTGATATAAACATCCTGTAAACGCACACGAAATGAGAACTTTTTATGAAGTTGGGTTAAAAGCAAAAAAATACAAACAACGACTCAAAACGTGTAAAGAAACAAATAATATTATTTTAATATTTTTATTATAGCGTAATTTTATAACTCAAAACTATTTATACAGGGCGCTGAGTTTCTTTCAGTAAAAAAATGCAATAATATAGTTATTACAACACCTAAACAGTTGACAGTTTGCAGGTCAATTTTAAGTTCAATTCTCAAAATTCGGGTGAGAACAAATATAATTTTCTTTTAAAATCATGGCCAAACAAAATTCCACTCGTCAAAGTTTTGTAGTCAGTTTCATTTTCACGAATTACTTCAGTTATAGTTTCAAAAAATTACTTTATTGTCGCTTGAAGTATTATTAGATAAAAAAGTGTTGAAAAAACATTATGGAAACATTGTTAATATTGAGATTTATTGATTTTCAAGAGTCTTTATATATTCCCTCACTAATCTTATGCCTCATTTTCATGTGATGTTTCAAATTCCCTTTTCTTTTCGTCTGGTAGTTACAAATGTTACATCCAAATTGCTTATCTTGACCACACTCATAAGTTTTGTGATTATACAAGGATCCTTGGTACCTATAAGCCTTTCCACAACTTGAACAGGTATGAGTGTAGTAAGGAGCTAAAAAATTTTTAGATATTAACTCTTAAGTTATTTAAATATGTTGAATAATGAAGATTTTAGAAATCTAATCTTTTCTCTTCTTTGTTTCAGTCCGTATGTTTGTTTTCATTCAGACTGCATAATTTTAACCGCAGTAAAAATGTTTGTATATGCTTGTTATGTAATTTATCATTAATCTAACTTAAACCAAGAGATAACTTATATGTTTCTTTGGGGAATAACACCACAATAGAAGACAATTAAACCAAGAGATTGCCAACATTGCCCACAGCGAAAATACAACAATAACAATTAGCCTTAATATAGCCGAACATAAAGATACGACGAGAAACTTCTAGATGCAACCAGCTTCTGGAATGTCATTCGACATTTCCAGTTCCTCGATTTTGCGGTCAAGGATATCTATATATAAATAGGCTAAGACAAAACGATTAGGTACCATTTTCTCCTCTGTCTCTCAACCGATTTTCTTCATTTTTATTTTGTTTAGTAGCTACTAACGACCTTCAGTGCAGAATGCTAATATTAATTTATAATAATGGTTCATTCATTAAATAAAATATAATAAAAATTCATTATTTAGGTCATAATGTCAACGCCAAACAACTGAATGTGCCGCGTTCCGCCACCGCCAGACTCAAAACATTGAGTAATTATATATAGAGGGACCAATGCTGTTTATACTTAGAGCATGTACTACTGGAAGAGGCATGCAAGAGTTGTTATTGTTTAGTGGTAAAGTAATCGTTGTATATTATAATTATTCAGGGCGATTTCAGATATGTTCAAAATATTTTTTTTCGTGGGTGGCACATAAGCAGTTGAATATATAGGGTGTTTAAAATACAGAGTAGAGTGCAACTATAACTAATAAAATAATTATATAGGGAAGTCCATTAGCGGTTGAATTTACAGGGTTCTTGGAATAGAAGGTGCAGTAGAATTACGGTTATACAGAGTGGTGCAAAGAGTATTAAACAGAAGTGCATATACAGGGTGGCGGAAATGGAAATGCAACATTTTGTAACCCATAAGCAGTTGTATATATAGGGAAGATGAAATATAGGGTGAGAGGAATTATAGATATACAGGATGATGATAAAAAATATTAGAAACGGAAATGATTTATAGAGTAGCCCACGAAGAGTTCCATATATATGATGATTGAAATATAGGTCAGAGTAGAATTATAGTTACAGAAGATAGTTAAAGATTTCATAAACAAAAAGAGTAAATACCGTGGCGCATAGGCAGTGGCATATACAGAATGGTTTACCGGGTGGTTCAAAAATGTTAAAAAATATTATGCGTAGTCCATGAGCAGTTGCATATACAGGGTGGTGGAAATATATAATGAGATGGAATTATTATAATGAGGATTTTAATAAATGTTTGAGAATTGAGTGTAATTATAGTTATACAGGCAGGTTAGAAAAAATAAATATGTATGGTAGCCCATTAGCGGTTGCTTTGTTGTCATATTAAATTAAGAATTACGAATTTGAACACAAATAATGTCCTATGAATTATATCTGAAAAAAACTTGAATTTCTTTACTTATTTGTAGAAGCGAGATGTAAGACCGACATCTAGGATTTTCGAAGAAACTATCACACAGAGGTTCCGAATCTGGATCCGGTCCGTGTAATTGCTGTTCTCCCTAAGGTCCTAGGATAGAATGTCCTGATACGATTTTCAGGTTACTTAACCTGCCAGAGATATTGACACAATTGGTTGAATTTCGACCACTGGGCGACAGCTAGTCTATATAAATAGGCAAAGACAAAAGAATTAGGTACCATTTTCTCCTCTGTCTCTCAACCGATTTTCTTCATTTTTGTTTTGTTTAGTAGCTACTGACGACCTTCAGTCCAGAATGCTAATATTAATTTAAAATATTCGTTCATTCATTAAATAAAATATAATAAAAATTCATTATTTACGTCCATAATGTCAACGCCAAACAACTGAATGTGCCACCGCCGCCGGACTCAAAACATTGAGTAATTATATATAAAGGGACCAATGCTGTTATATACTTAGAGCATGTACTTCTGGAAGCGTTGTTATTGTTTAGTGGTAAAGTAATCGTTGTATATTATAATTATACAGGGCGATTCCAAATATATTGGAAATAATTTTTTTCGTGGGTGGCACATAAGCAGTTGCATATATAGGGTGTTTAAAATATGCAGTAGAGTGAAATTATAAATAATAAAATAATTATATAGGGAAGCCCATTAGCGGTTGAATTTACAGGGTTCTTGGAATTTATGGTGCAGTAGCATTACAGTTATACAGGGTGATGCAAAAATTTTATACAGAGATGAATATACAGTGTGGCGGAAATGGAAATGCAACATTTCGTAATCCATAAGCAGTTGTATATATAGGGAAGATGAAATATAGGGTGAGAGGAATTATAGATATACAGGATGATGATAAAAAATGTTAGAAATAGAAATGATTTATAGAGTAGCCCACGAAGAGTTCCATATACATATATGATGATTGAAATATAGGTCGGAGTAGAATTATAGTTAATTAGTTAAAAATTTCATAAACAAAAAGAGTAAATACGGTGGCTCATAGGCAGTGGCAAATACAGAATGGTTTACCGGGTGGTTCAAAATTGTTAAAAAATATGCGTGGTCCATGAGCAGTTGCATATACAGGGTGGTGGAAATATATAATGAGATGGAATTATTATAATGAGGATTTTAATAAACGTTAGAGAATTGAGTGCACTTTTAGCTATACAGGGAGGTTAGAAAAAATAAATATGTAGGGCAGCCCATTAGGGGTTGAATTGTTGTCATATTAAATTAAGAATTACGAGTTTGAACACAAAAAAGTCCTTTGAGTTATATCTGAAAAAAATTGAATTTCGTTACTTATTTGTAGAAGCGAAATGTAAGACCGACATCTAGGATTTTCGAGTAAACTATCACACAGAGGTTCCGAATCTGGATCCGTTCCGTGTAATTGTGTTCTCCCTAAAGTCCTAGGATAGAATGTCACGATAAAATTTTCAGGTTACTTAACCTGCTAGAGATATTGACACAATTGGTCGAATTTCGACCACTGGGCGACAGCTAGTATGTATAATTTTAACAGACCTTATGTACAATTTATTTAAAATAAAATCATACTCGAATCGAGCATTTTATTCAACTTCTGTTACTTTTACCAATCAAAACAAATGTGAAATTCTATAAAGACTCAAGCGTCAAACATCAGAAAAATACAGTGTTGCCAGATCACAAAATTAAGCAGCATCATTGGTATCCACTAGGAGGGAAATATAAAAGTAACTACGATACATACATTTATTATAGTATATTATAAAACACAATTAATTACATCTGTTGAGAATGTTTTGCAATAATATGGGCCTTTAAATTCTGTTTTCGCCTGTATCTGCCTCCACAGTAGTTACAAACAAATTGTTTTTCTTTTCCACAGTCTTGGTGTCGATGAGATCTAAGTGACTGTTTATTTTTATAAGTTTTATTACAACCAGAACAAATCAATCCTGAAAATTAAAGTAGTATTAATAATTTTTTGGCATTTGACGGAAATTAATTCAGAAATGTTTATTTTGTGTCGGTATTACATATGGATATTAAAAAAATATATAATGTTTTAGCTATTTCAGCTAGAAACGAAATTTTTATGTTTGACTACTTGCATTGGAAAGTAGATTGAAATATACAGTGTGTCCGGTTATGAACTAGCAAAATGAAACTTTGATTTTCATTGACAACGAAGTCAGAATAGACTTTGAAACGTTTGGTATTCCTGCAATATACGTCGTTTTATTTCTATTGTGGTGTTATTGCCCAAAAAAACCATAAAAATAATCAAGAATATGCCACAAACAACGTTTAGAAGACAATTCTAGACACCTCAAGAAAGTAACGATATACGTTAGAAAGACAGCAATTGATACAGAAACAGTCCTAATAAATAGATATGGTTGCACAAACCGATCTCGAGAAATAGACATCATTGCTAGTTTTAGACTAATGTGGCAGGGAGAATACCTAAATATCAGATAGTCCAAAAAACTAACACATCGAAATTTGTTACGAATTTGTTGCTATAAGACCAAACTAAAAAAAATCATAAAATACCGATATAGTTGCTCGAATCGTTTTTGAGAAATGGCCAACAATGCTAAATTTACGAAAGGTTTTTTTACAGACGATTTAAAAAAAATGGAATATTATTATCTCATATTTAGGTATTTTTCTTGCTAACTTAAAGTCAGCATTTTTTTTCATTTGGGTGGATCTTACAGCAACATCTAATCTGTTGGTCCATTTATTTATTTATTATCTCATATTTAGGTATTTTTTAATTTTTTTTATTACGTTGGGTCTTACACATCATACAAATTGTAGTCTATTTGGTTTTTGGTTTATTTCTTATTTAGGTGGTATGGCTGTTAATTTGCCAAAAAGTTGCATTGCTGTCGATTCCTCGAGATCGGTATGAGCAACAAAATCGACTTTTTAACTAATTAGCCATAAATTAGCAACAAAGTCTGAGATATATTTTTTTAGTTTTTGCTAATTTAGCACTGCCAGATTTGTGGAGCTAAATATATGTTACTTTCAGTAAAAATATTCTCAATCTCATCACAGTTTTTTAGTTTGTATACAAATCTTTAACTGTTCTATACAGGGTGAGTTTTTTTTTTGATGATCAGTATCGGGATCTCGGAAACTAGCGGAGATAGAGCAATGGTTAAGTTGAGAAAGATTTGCAGTTTTTCTGGCCCAATTTAATGACACTTTCGGATTTTTGTAAAAAGTCATGGCTTACTAGATATTTTGAAAAAACGAAATTCTGTCCATTTATTCATATCCTTTGTTTTTGATTTTATAGAAAAGTGTAAATATCAAAATTGAACTCGTGAGATTGCGGCAGAAGCTAGCACATCTCAACGAACTGTAGTTAAGGTACTGAAAGCGTACAAGTTCCACCCGTACAAACTTTCAGTTTCTCAAAATTTGCATGCTGGTGACAAAAATCCACGTATTTTGTTTTGTACATGGTTTAGAGACATGTGCTTTGACAATCCACAGTTTCCATTAAAGGTTATGGTCAGATGAATCTAGATTTACTAACAGCGGTATGTTCAATAGACACAATGAGCATATCTAAGCTAAAGAAAACCATGTAGAACAAAGACGACCCCAGATAAAATTTGGTTTTAATGTTTGGTGTGGTATGATAGGGTCTACTATTCTGGGGCCTTTTATCTATGACGAATCGCTTACTGGGGAGCGCTACTTGCATTTCCTGCAATACATTTTTCAAGACATGTTGCATAATTTGAATTTGAGAACTCATTTAGAAATTGAGTGGTTCCAACATGATGGAGCACCTGCGCATAACTCGTTATTAGTAAGACAACACTGAGATAATATCTATCCAAACTCTTGGATAGGAAGAAATGGCCCACGCGAATGGCCACCCCGGTCTCCCGATTTGGCAGTTATAGAATTTTATTTATGGGGTGCGCTAAAAACAAAGTATACATAAGAAAGTATGAGACAGTCGGTGACCTAAGGGAGGTGGTATTACAAGCAATTGAAGAAATTGATAGACGGTATGTGAGGAAAGCGGTAATGTCATTCTTAAAAAGATGCAATTTTGGTCTAAATAACAATGGTGGACTTTTCGAAAATAAATTGTAGCCATTATTATTTACTTTAATTTCTAAAGTTTTTAGTAAGTACCTACTTATTTAGTTGTTTCGTTATATCTGATATACCTAATAAAAAAATCGTTGTGTCATATCTCGAAAACGAGAGCCGTCACGCAAACGAGGACAAGACAATCATATTCGGGATACAATTCCCTTCAATTTTGATATTTACACTTTTTTTATAAAATCAAAACAAAGGAGCTAGAGGGATTTGACTAAATAGACAGAATTTCGTTTTTCAAAATATCTAGTAAGCCTTTTTATAAAAATCCGAAAGTGTCATTAAATTGGGCCAGTAAAACTGCAAATCTTTCCCAATTTAACCATTGCTCTACCTCGGCTAGTTTTCGAGATCCCCATACTGATCATCAAAAAAAAAAAAAACTCACCCTGTATATACATTTGACTTATTTTATGTTTCTCAATTGTTTTCAACATTTTTTAATTACATTAGGAGTATCATATACGGTCTATATACACTAGAAGTATTTCTCCATTATGTGTTTTTTGTCTATTCTTTGCTTTATTTAAGAATGATCCCTCTTCATGAAACTCACTTTGTTCTCCTAGCTCTATGAATTCTTTTCTCGAATGATCTTTAGAATCTTACCATACCTTCTTCTGAATTAACGTGTCCCCGTATATAGTTTTGCTGTTAATACAGTCCTGAGTTTTTTTCCTTCTTCCAATTATTCTGGGATTTCATACGCAGTAAGATACATGTTCAGAAAATGTCATACAGTGTGGAACAGCCAAATGGACTAAATTCGATAACGAATATAGGAGGGAAAAACGCTTGGACACGTATTTTTAAATGCGTATTTTTTCAACCAAAAAATTATGTAGGGTGTGTCACGTGACAGTGGCCTATACCAATTTTCTTATTTCAAATGCAACCCCCTGTATATTATTTATTTTTTGGATTCTCCAGAAAATTCTAGACACAATTCATGTACAATGTCCTACACCTATCTTCAAGTGTTTTCAGATTTATTTCAAAAATTAACATTTAAAAAGGAAAATTATTTTATTTCACAAATTCGCTACAGTACAGTAAAAACCTAATAAGTAATACTGCTTATTTCTTAATAATATCAAGAAAAACAAAAAACCATGTAAATGTAGGAAATGTTCAAAATGCTCGCCACCAAAGTCTTGGCAACATGCTAACCTGGTACAGAAACGTCTTCTAAGGCTACTTAACATCTCAGGCGTGACTGATCTAATAGCAAGCGTGATTCGTCTTTTTCGGTCATCTAAGTTGAGGAGTTTAGTTTTATATACAGTACTTTTGACATATCCCCACAAAAAGTAGTCAAATGGCGTCAAATCAGAAGATCGTGCTGGCTATTCTATCGATCCACCCCTCCCAATCCACCGATTTGGAAAAATTTGGTTCAGGTACTGCCGGACATTGATTTCTAGACCAATCAATAGAGATTTTTTCGTGCAAAAAATACTATCAGGATACTGCCTGTGCCATTACATTAAGAATGATTTTTAGTGATATTTTGCTACCTTTTCCACTCGCAACTATGGTTTTTTACTTTATTATAAACAATTGAAACAAGAAAATTGCGTTTTTTTTTCGTTGTATCGTTGTATAAAATGAAAAATAATAAACTAAGCTCAATGGTGTCAAAAGGTTAATTGTAAAGCATGGAAATACCAATGAAATGAGCCCAGAATCGATCCGATAAGATCTTTAGTAACCGGGAAAAACAAAAAATACTGGAAAATTTAGAGGTTTTCTTTATATTATCATAACTCCGCCACTATCGAAGTTGTAGAAATGGGCTTGTGGGAAATGATAGTAATTGATATCTACCTTATGCGTGACTAAACCAGGCGCTATCGGTTTATTAGTTTTTGAATGATTGCGATCTGAAGTTTTTAGTCCACTATTCTTGCAGTGTGCTTCCATGCGACATGGATCGTCAAATATCAATTCAGAATAGAGATGTTGAAAGTAGAGATATTATTATACAACGCCTCTATTTTCATTTTTCATTAAATGTCTGTGAAATATACGAAAAATGTTAGCTATTATGTTAGTTATGTGTTCGAGTAGTGTGGGGAACACGGTTGTTGAGGGGAACTGCTAACAATAATTATTATCGATAGTAACTGTCACTCTGACAGATGGTGAAAGAATCTAATCGCTAAAAAACTTCTATACAGAGTGATTTGTTCGATTTTATTATATCAAATGAGAAAAGTTTGTTTAATAATATATTTATATGTAAATGGTTTCTCGTTTTTGCTTTAATTTGTTGATTTTGGATTTACGGAACATCGAAAGAGAGCGGTCATTAGAAAAATTCTTACTTGTGAGGATTTTAAATATTAAAACGATCTATGTATGTGCCTCTACTATATATTACTATACGCTTCCCCTCAACAACCGTGTTTCCCCCACTCCTTGGATACATTCATACGCTCGCCCATTTTTTGTCATGTTTGCTAACATTTTTCAGATATATCACAGACATTTAGTGAAAAATGAGAATAGAGGCTTTGTAGAATGACACCTCTACTTTCAACAACTTTTTTCAAAATTGAAATTTAATTATCTATGACGCATAGGGACACAATGCAAAAATAGTGTACAGAAAACTTTATATGACAATTGTTCAAAAACTAATAAACCGGTAGCGTCTGATTTTGGCATACATAAAATAGATGTAAATTACTATCAGTTCCTAAAAGCCCAGTTCTACAAGCTTCTAAAGTGACGAAGATACAATTTTTTTAAAAAAATGCTACATTTCTCAGTATTTTTTGTTTTTCCCTATTACTAATGATCCAATCGGATCGAGCCTGGGCTCATTTCAATGGTATTTTTAGGCTTTACAGTTGACCTGTTGACGCCATTGAGATTAGTTTATTATTTTTGATTTTATAAACATGCTAAGAAAAAAAACGTAATTTTATTTTTTATAACAAAGTAAAAAACCATAGTTGCGAGTGGAAAACATAGCAAAATATCGCTAGGAATCTTTGTTAATGTGATGGCACCGTCGGTATCCTGAGTGTATTTTTTACACATTATCAGTTAATTTTTGCTCTATTGATTGGTCTATTCGTAATGGGGCCGTGCTCCACTTTGACGTGTCCAATTTGTCCATTTGCCTGTTCCACACTGTATGTGACGTAAAATAAAACAAACAATAGCTGATTAACTTATATTGAGACCAACCTCAAGGTACAAGTTTATATACGAACTGTACATTTTACTATGACTACAAATTCTTATTAGTAACTTATTAATGAAAAAAGTTAGTAGAGTATTACACAACACAAAAGACGTAATAAATACAATGGACAAACTAAGATATTACTTTTCCCTGTGTTTCCCAGCAACGTGTGTTTTGAGATTGCCTTTTTGGTGGAACACTCTGTCACAGTATATACACTGAAATTGCGGCTTTCGGTTGCATTCGTACTTGTTGTGGTTGTAAACCCCTGAGTAGTATTTATACTTCTTGTGGCAGGTGTTGCAGTAATACCAAATTATATTATTGATATCCATTATTTCGTAACAGATTTGACCTGAAACAAATTTTTAATGAGATTCTGAATCTTCAGCATTTTTCATCTGTATATATGTTAAAGAAAAAAAACTTGATTGACTTACTGACTCATCAAGGTCCAGCCGCAATATGCACTTGGACAGCTGCAATTTTAACAAGGCTAGGCAACGAACGTAATTTAGAAATTCAGGGGTACAATTGGAGTTCAAAGTTTGTGTTGGAGAAATCTATATATAAATAGGCAAAGACAAAAAGATTAGGTTCCATTTTCTCCTCTGTTTCTCAACCGATTTTCTTCATTTTGGTTTTGTTTAGTAGCTACTGACGATCCTCAGTGCAGAATGCTAATCTTAATTTATAATATTGGTTCATTCATTAAATAAAATATAATAAAAATTCATTATTTACGTCCATAATGTCAATGCCAAACAACTGAATGTGGCGCCGTCACCAGATTCAAAACATTGAGTAATTATATATAGAGAGCCCAATGCTGTTATATACTTAGAGCATGTACTTCTGGAAGTGGCATGCAAGCGTCGTTATTGTTTAGTGGTAAAGTAATCGTTGTATATTATAATTATACAGGGCGATTCCAGATATGTTAGAAATCATTTTTTCGTGGGTGGCACATAAGCAGTTGCATATATAGGGTGTTTAAAATATTGAGTAGAGTGCTATTATAACTAATAAAATAATTATATAGGGAAACCCATTAGCGGTTGAATTTACAGGGTTCTAGGAATAGAAGGTGCAGTAGAATTAGTTATACAGGGTGGTGCAAAAAATATTATACATAGATGCATATACAGGGTAGCGGAAATGGAAATGCAACATTTCGTAACCCATAACCATTTGTATATATAGGGAAGATGAAATATATGGTGAGAGGAATTATAGATATACAGGATGGTGATAAAAAATGTTAGAAAAGGAAATGATTTATAGAGTAGCCCACGAAGAGTTATATATATATATATATATATATATATATATATATATATATATATATAATGATTGAAATATATGTCGGAGTAGAATTATAGTTACAGAAGATAATTAAAAATTTCATAAGCATAAAGAGTAAATATAGTGGGTCATAGGCAGCGGCATATACAGAATGGTTTACCCGGTGGTTCAAAAATGTTAAAAAATATTATGCGTGGTCCATGAGCAGTTGCATATACAGGGTGGTGGAAATATAAAATGAGATGGAATTATTATAATGAGGATTTTAGTAAATTAATAAATGATAAAGAATTGAGTGAATTTATATATATACTTACTTACTTGTAGTGCGAGTTGTTTGTTCTTTCTATAAGTATATTAAGATAAGCAAGTTTATGCAGATTTTCCATCACCATTGTAAATTTTATTGTGGGTCATTCCTAGATTACATCAATGACGTAATCTAGGAATGAGGGCAGTTCTTCGGCACCATACCCCCAAACCACAAAAATATCATTAACGTATCTGCACTACACTTTTGGTTTATTCTTATAATTGCCTTTGGATCTTTCTTCAAAATATTTTATGAATATATTACTGATTATAGGAGATAAAGAAGAACCCATGGCCAAACCAAATTCTTGTGTATAGAAATCTCCTTCAAATTTAAATATGTTGTGTTTAAGCAGAGTTCGGCTAGTTCCATAATTTTGTTTTGTTGTATAAGATAATATGGTGTTCCAATTTATTTTTTATAATTCGTAATGATTTATCAACAGGTACATTTGTAAAAAGACTAATGTACTATTTTCAAATACTTGTCAGAATCTGTGGAAAGGAAAAAATGAAAAAAAAAGGAAAACAATATTTGAGGAGAGAAAACCCAATGAACAGGCAAAACAATTCAAGATCTCCTCAACAATCTTTTCGAAATTACATATTTCAATTGAATTTTTAGTCATACCGGAGTAAAAAACCAATCAAAACAATGAATTACTTTTATGTTTTTTTTTTTGGAATAACACCACAATAGAAATAAAACTACGTATATTGCAGGAATACCAAACGTTTCAAAGTCTATTCTGACTTCGTTGTCAATGGCTTTATATAAAGAGTTGAACAAATTGTTCAGATTTTCCAACGATGAAGTTAGTGCCTATTTTGGAGAGTAAGATAGATTAAATAAAATAAATAATATATTTATTTCCTTTTTGGACAATTATAAGCCATATGGAAAAAGTCCGTTTTTTTTACATGGATACATTAAAATAAAAGTACATACATTTGTGTAAAACTTTAAATATATAAATAAAATAAAGATATAAAACACGACACAGTGATTTTAATGCAGACTTATATGTTAATAAAGTCACTTATTTTATAAAATCACTTTTCAGTTAAAGATAATTTCAATTTGCGTTTAAATAAATGTCTAGCAGGAATCATTTTTATTTCCACGGGAAGAACATGAGCCATGTGACTGGGAAAATGCTTTGTAACTTGAAGTTTTACAATAAAAAAATCATTTTGTCGTCTTGTATTAAAACTATATTGGTGTTTGTTTTTTACATACAGGCAATCGTTGTTTGTAAATACTTGTAAACATAATTCTAATATGACTAATGACGGAAATGTTAATACTCTTAGTTTCTTGAAAATGTATCTACAAGAATCAAATTTTGAAAGACCTTTCATTGATCTTAAAACTCGTTTTTAGGCTATAAAAACATTATTAGCCGACGACGATAATCCCCAGAAAATGACACCGTATCGGAGTCTGCTTTCAACCTGTGCATAATAGAGCTTCATCAACTGATCAGTCTCTAATAGATTTCTTAGCTGATAGGAAATCGAATTTAACTTTGAAATCAAATATTTACAGTGTGATTTCCAATTTAGATTGTGATATATATGCCATCCAAGAAATATAGTTTCATCTAAATTAGTTGAAATTATGGGAGATACATTATTAACTTGGAATGACAACACATTACATTCTCGTTGATTGTTATGAAATCTCAAAGCTTGTATTTTTGAAGGGTTAACCTATAAATGATTAGCTGAAAACCATTCATTTAAAGAAAATAATAACGATTGAATGATGTATCATCAGCATACATCGTGAAGCTTGCCGATATCGGAAGTAGATCTAGGTCGTTGATATAGATTAAAAATAAAATTGGTACTAATATTGACCCTTGAGGAACTCCTATATCTATCTCAGCTGTCTGAGAGTAATGATTATTAATGTCAACAAATTGTGTGTCTAAAAACGATTGAATCCACGATAGTGGACGGTTCTTATGATAAAAGGGTATCCAACATATAGCTGGGAAAAGTGTACAGATCTGAAACGAAATTATTTTGAAACTTAGAAAATTTTTGGGTGTTCTTTGCTGGATCGGGTACTGGGACCATTGCTAATATTCACTAAATGAAGAAAGCCCCAGAAGAAGAAGAAGTAATGTTCCTGCATAAGGGGGTAATAGCTTGAGACATAAGACATAAAATGGAAACCATACTATATACATACATATATAAATAATATGAATTAAAAGTTGATAAAAATCTAAAAAATGTACACAGTTGGTCAGTTTTATTTATTTTATTCAAAAAAAATATCAGGAACTTACAAATTAAAAAATATTTTTCAATCCTAATAATAACATTTTAGTTAAGTTGTTTTGTGTTTAGTAGAAAAATGACTTTTGAGATTGCCTTTCTCTCTAAAAACTTTGCCGCAAATTTCACAACGAAATTTGGGTTCGGTATTGCACTCAAATTTTCAGTGAGCGTAAACATCTGTGGTATATTTGTATCTCTTGTCACACGTTCCACAATGGTACCAAATGTTATTAAATTCGTCCGTTTTTTTAATGCAAGTTTTTACTACAATACAAGTAAACAAATTATTATGAAAAGTTCATAACTATGAACAAAGTATTATCCCCAAACAGCTACAGTGTTAGTACGTGTTATGGTATTGACAGTAAATTATCTTATCTTGCGAGAAAAACTGTCAAATTTTGAATTAAACCCATAATTTTATAAACTAGTGGAAAAAATAAAAGGATGAATAGGGCAGGTTGACGACGATTAAAATATCTATGAAAGTATTCCTCAGCTGCACGAACTGAATTTTTATGACATATGATATAACATTCCACCATATTCAGTTTTTCTTCCTTAGAATATTCCATTTTATCACGAAAACTTGTCAATATCGACTGTCAGTTCAGCACTACTAATGGAATTACTCTCAAATGAGGAAACGTCAAAGTGAAAACAACATGGCCAACTACGTTAAAAGTGAAAACAAGAGAGAAAAGCATCCATAACTCCGTTATTTTTATTAGTAACTATATCGAGTATTATATATATCAATCATATTCGGGATACAATTCCCTTCAATTTTGATATTTACACTTTTTTTATAAAATGAAAAATAAAGGAGCTAGAGGGAAATATCTATTAAGCCATGACTTTTTACAAAAATCCGAGTGTCATTAAATTGGGCCAGTAAAACTGCAAATCTTTCCCAATTTAACCATTGTTGACATCCTAAAATTGCAATAACACAAGTATTTGATAATTGACGAATGTGCCAGGAACAAATCTTATAGACTAAAATTTTTCTGAATGCTTGTAAAACTGTATGTTTCCCAGCATGAAACAAATACGGGAACACGTTGGTATTCGCCTTAGCAGAATACAGTTTAAAATACGTAAATCGGTTATGAGGTTTTAGAGTAATCGCGGAAAGTGTATAAAGGAAACTATTCACAAATGAATTGAAGTCGGTCAAAAATCATTATTAATACAGAAGTAGACTACCAACACTGGATAAAGGAATACATTTTGATTCCTGGATTTTTATGTTTTAATGTTTTAATTTAAAGTTGGTAGACAAAGTATTTCCATGGTCCGACTTTGCTTGAATATCTAACCTTTTGAAACGTTGAGAGATCAAATAAATTCAAACTAAGAAAAGACAAGCCTGCTTGAAAATGTTTTACTAAATTAAAAAAGAACTTAAAATTAAACACTGTGTAGGGGATTATAACATTTTCCACTACGATGTACAGTAAATATATGAGACTTTAAATGACCTTTCCTTTTGAAACGCCTTTGGCAATAGTCACATGTAAATTGACGATCTTTATTACACTCGAACCTCAAATGTGCTTTGACTGTTCTGGAATGTTTGTATATTTTGTGGCACATACAACATTGATACGAGATCACATTATTATCATCTGCTAATAGACAGTACCGTCGATCTGAAAATAAAAACAAATACTTTAGTTGACGTATAAGTTAACGCGAAAAATGTCTTTGAAAATACCAATACCGATACCCAGCAATATAAAATCAGACTACTATTGACCTTCTATCTGGTGTTCTCCAACGTGTAAAGGGTGTTTTTTAGAGGAATAGAACTTTAAGTTGGCAACACTCTTTTAACCGGCGACCATCTTGTCAGCTGTCAAGTGATTTATGTTTGTTTAGTTTGGTTGGACATTTCATCATGAATAGACTGACGCCTAAACAACGCTTCCAAATTGTGCAAATTTATTTTGAAAATCACGGGTCTGTTGGAAATACGTATCGCGCACTACGTCCATTTTACGGTCAAAATAATCGTCCATCAGAGCAATTAATTCGACTAACCATGCAACGTTTTCGCACCACGTTTACTCTAAATGATAATACGCATCCACAGAGATGTCGTACAGTGCGTACAGGAGAATCCATTGCTGCCATCGTGCACAGGAATTAGATACGTGTCCATCCACTTTATGGACGATTTTGAGGAAAGATCTTTTGCGTGCTTACAAAATTCAACTCGTGCAAGAATTGAAGCCACAAGATCATCTAGCAAGGCGTACATTCGGTGAATGGGCCCAAAACAAGATTGCCGTTGATCCTAATTTTCATAAGCGAATTTTGTTTAGTGATGAAGCTCACTTTGGGTTGAATGGATTAACAACAAAACTGCCGTATTTGGAATGATAATAATCCTCAAGTTCATGTTGAGACACCGTTACATCCAAAAAAACTGACTGTTTGGTGTGCTTTATGGGCTGGTGGAATAATTGGTCCTTATTTTTTTTTTAATTATGCTGGTCAGAACGTTGCAGTCAATGGTGATCGCTGTAGAGCCATGATGACTAACTTTTTCGTTCATCAGTTGAACAATCATGATGCACACGAGCTGTGGTTTCAACAAGACGGGGCAACATGTCACACAGCTCGTGCCACAATTGATTTATTGAAAGAAACGTTTGGTAACCGCATAGTTTCACGTTTCGGACCCGTAAATTGGCCTTCAAGATCGTGCGATTTAACGCCGCTTGACTATTTTCTGTGTGGACACCTGAAGGCGCTAGTCTACGCCGATAAGCCCGAAACGATTGACCCCTTGGAGGACAACATTCGCCACAAATGTGTTGGAAAAAGTCATCAAAAATTGGACTGCAGATTAGACAACGTCCGAGCCAGCCAGAAGTCATATTCAAATTATAATGCCAGAAGGTTATGTTCGAATAAAGTAAATTTCATGTCAGTTTAAGAGAAATATCCTTGTTTTATTCCATTTCAAAGTCCTATACCTTTACAAATGTCCTTTTGATAGCCAATGCCAGAAAATAACATAATTCGATGATTATTTCTGATTTGAAAGAGTATATTCAAGAACCTTATTGAAGTAGTCTATTTTTTTTACTTCCATCGAAATTTCAGGATAGACGCTGTGTTGCTCTTCTTTTTTATTTCAGCCGTTTTTTTATGTTTACCTGTTGTTTGATAAATTTAAAAGGTTCTGTAATTTTTTGGGGGCGTTAAATGCATTTTATAACAATGATTTTGCTTCAGTTAGTTTTTGTCAGTTTATAATCTAGATCTTCTTCACAATTTGCAACAATAACTGGATTATCACTACAGGATCAAATGGTCAAGCAATGTGAGCAATTCCTCAGCATTTTCTTCTGAAGTTCTTCAAAGCTCATTGCAAGAATATTTTAAATAGGGAGCAGAGACAAGTAGTAACCCTACCAAAGACCTCTTGATAATTCAAACGGTTGTGAGATCTTGTTTCCCAATTAGATTGTTGCGAATGAATAACTTTGACCAATTATATTTCTTAAGACTAAATACCTTCTTTAAAAAAAGTTCAAGAAAGGAAATTAAACACTTTGAACGGATTTTAAGGTCATTTATTTACACCAAAGTGAACAGAGAATTGGTGAACTTTCAAATTATATTTTCTCTTGAAAGTTTTCTGGCAATATTCACAAAAAAATTGTCCATCTTTGTTACAGTCATACTTTAAATGTGCAATCACTGTTCGGGAATGTCTGTATTTCTTTTGGCATATAGCACATTGGTATAAAGTTTGATTAGTTTCATCGATTATTTCACTGTACAAACGATCTGAAAATAAAAAATAAAACTCGAGTATTACCTATAAGTAAAGGATGAAGTATTTTAGACCGACTAAATGCTACATTACCGAACGAAAGAAAAACATACGATTCAGATATACCGGGTTATTCTCGTATTACGACACGGAATATTATAACTAGGATGCTAATTTTAGACGTTCTTTTTTATATTGATATATATCCTTCAGAGGAACACTTTAAAATTATTTTTGGTTTATACAGCGGTTCCCAGAAATCTGAAGAGTATCAAGGTTTTCTTTTTTTAAATTGAATGCCCTGTATATATTACATGTTTGGTATATTTTGGGACAGTATAACAATTCCCTATACCTAACCATTCACGTTCTCATGAAATGTAATAAATTAATCCTGTTTTTGAGACTTTTAGCAACATTTGCCAACAAATCGACGTCTCTGCTTTAGAAAGCTTCTCTTTTGCAGTCCTTCATATCATCCGGTGTTGTTGGAGGCGTGTTATAAACAATTCCTTTTACCTATCCCCATAAAATGTGGCATCACACGATGAAAATGTGCGGGAGCCCCATTTATTTGTACACACATTTTTGCTGTTACTTTTTTTATATTTTTGTTAACATCTTTTAATTAATATATTTGTTTTCGTCGTAATGAGCCCTTTCATTTGATATATAACATGATGGGTTAGAAAAAAAATTAATTTTATATTATCCATTTAATTCTGTAATTTGTAAAATTAAAAGTAGAGGTTTCTCCTTATTTTTCCAGTAAACTTCAGGTCAGAAGTTATACCACTAATTTTTTTCCAAACTTTACGTTTTATAGTTTCGGAGATAAAGGGGGGGGATGGGTAAATTTTGGTATATTTTCATTAATATCTTTTTAAATAATTTTTTTTAAATATGAAAAAAAATATATTGTGTTCCTCGGAATGAGACCTTTCATTTGATATATTACATGATACGTTTGAAAATTTTTTTATTTTTAAATTTTTATTTAATTCTATAATTTGCCCCCCAAAATTAATATTAATGGTTTCTCCTTATTTTTCCTGTAAAGTTCGGGCAACGTTCTATATTTCCTATTTTTTTTCAAAATTTTAGGCTCAGTAGTTTCGGAGATCAAGGGGGGGGACGGTCGATTTTTTTAGTTTTTCCACCCAGAAGTACCCCTACAATCAAAATTTCTTAATTTACCATATATACTCTTGATTGGGTCACCAAACTATACATTGATACCAAATTTCAACCTCTTCCGTCCAGTAGTTTAGGAGAAAATTGCTGTGATGTGACAGAAGCAGAAATCCTGAGTGATATTATAAGGGTATTCGTATATTGTATATACGGAACCCTAAAAAGTTCTTATTTTCAGCCATTCTATCCGATTTCGATTTTCAAAATCATTTTCGGAAAATACCTGATGAACTTGAATTTTGTAATCATGATAATTATGCTTCTTAAGAATTCTGGACACACTGGCTTGGCTGATATTAGCATTTCGGGCAATTTGGTTCTGCCCTATGTGAGGATTTTCGATTACAGAAGCTATAACAGCTTACTCGATTTCTTCCTTTTCCGTCACAGGTTTTCTTTTGTAGGTTTTCTGTACTAAACGCTCCCAGTTTGCCTGAAATGGTCAAACAGCCTTGCGAATGCTAATTGATTTGGATAAATCCTGTTAGGAAATTTCTGAGCGTAGACTCTAGCAAACAATTTTGCAAGCATTCTGCAAGGACAAAAAACATGTCGATTCGTTCTTCTTTGCTATAAATTTCATTCTTGTTAATTAATATTTACAGTAATCACCGATTATATACAACAAAATGATTCATAACGAAGAGTGGTCAGAAAATCTATAATATCAAAATGAATCATAAAATGTGTTGGTAAGCGCATAACTCAACAACGCCTGGACCAATTTGGCCAATTCTTTTTT
The DNA here is from genome assembly GCA_034190945.1 of Octodonta nipae. NCBI lineage: Eukaryota > Metazoa > Arthropoda > Insecta > Coleoptera > Chrysomelidae > Octodonta > Octodonta nipae. Next base: position 7,186,386 of record CM067224.1, on the reverse strand, counting down.
TAAATGTTCGTTGAAGTTCAAGGATGATTTTTACGGCGAGAAATTTTTCTAATAATTGCCGGAAAAACCCTAAAAACACCCTTTTATTTTTCCCATACAAACGTTTTCTAACTAAAACGTAGAGTCAATTTGAGCTATATTGCTATTGCATAAAGTTCATATTAAATGACAAGCACTCAGTGTTGTCTAAGCAATGTAGGTGTGTTCGTAACGTCATAGAGTCAATTTGCGTATTTATTACCGATCTACAAAGTTCAAATTCAATCATATCTATCAAAACAATGTGCGTGTGTGCGTTGGAGCACAGAATACATCGTTGGAGGATTTAATGTCGCGTTCCGAAACTCAACAAAAGTCATATCGCGCACCCGACCAAATTGAATAGTCACAAAATGTAATAGATTATTGTTTCTGATTTTCAATTTGGTCGGCTTCGCGATATTATTTCTTTTGTTTTATTTTCGGCACGCGACATAAAAATACATAAAACATTGGTATGGCTTAAAAGATTTGACTTCAAGTCATATTAAATTAAAGAAAAGTTGAAAATTGAAACAACAACAAACTGTCGATGTTGATTTGCCGGTGTACAAGTGTTGTTTTTCTTGGATTTTCTGTTACCTACTCTGACGAGTTTGCTTTTGTCAACTGATACACGAAACAAATTCGTATATCATGTTTTGTGCAGAGTGTTTAGTTACCTATGATCGTTAGTTATTGCATGTGACACAATAATTTATATTTGATATGCTTCCTATAAGACGAAGCAATTTAGGTAGGAGAACCCGACATGCAACAAACCAAGCTAATTACCGATCTAATCATACTGCACGGACAGAGGGGAAAGGAGGGGGACGTAGGAGGACGGAGGGGGACGTAGGAGGACGGAGGGGGACGTAGGGGACGGAGGGGGACGGAGGGGGACGTAGGGGGATGGAGGGGGACGGAGGGGGAAGGAGATGAAGGAGGGGAAGAAGAGGGACGGAGCAATCATAACCGATTTGGGTGGTGCAATGATTTTATTAGCAGGAGATTTTCGTCAAACATTGCCAGTGATTTCACGATCAACGCCAGCTGATGAACTCAATGCATGTCTAAAGTTCTCAAATTTGTGGAAACATGTCAACGTACTTCATTTAAGCAAGAATATGTGTGTCGAATTGCAAAATGACCAATCTGGAAACATATTCTCTAAACAACTCATTGACATTGGTAATGGCAAATTTCCTATAGACATGTTGACTGGCTGCATTAACTCTCTTAAAAGTTTTTGTCAGTTAACTCGATCAAAAGATGAACTTATTCAGAAGGTTTTTCCAGATGTTGCTCGAAATTATAGAAACCATGATTGGTTGACCGAACGAGCTATATTGGCTGCAAAAAACATAGATGTAAATGAATTAAATTTCAAGATTCAAGAACAAATTACAGACGAATCGAGGATATATAAATCAGTTGATTCGGCAACTAACCAAGATAATGTAGTCAACTATCCCAGGGAAATTTTAAACTCCCTGGATTTACCAGGATTGCCTCCTCACAATCTTCAATTAAAGGTTGGATCGGTAGTTATAATATTGCGAAATATCAACCAACCGCGTCTTTGCAACGGCACACGGTTAGCGATAAAAAAATCACTAAACAACGTGATAGAAATAAAAATAAAAAACGACAATTTAAAAAATCCAAAATTTGTGAACATGCTTGGGACCTTGGTCTTAAAATATAGTTTCAAAATTCCGTTATATTACACAAAGAAGAACACAACACCAAAAGAAAACTAAAAGAGTCTGCTTTAATTTTGTTAAATGAAAACGATTGTATCGCTACTACCTCCGTAGAATTCAGTCGTTCATGGTTGCCGATTATTAAGGAAGAGATTGCTAATGGTCATGTCCTTGTGAACAACCCAATATCGGGATAGTTCATAAGGTTTTTCCTAGGTTTTCCCGAATGGTTTTAATGGGATCACTGAATCAACAAAATTCTTTGCACTATCTTATAACAAAGGGGGCGCCACATAAAATTCTGAAGATCTCCTTTTCAAATTCTTCTAATTTAAAAGGAACTTTATGATTATATGATCTTTAGAAATTTCTGTGCTACCCTGTATATTACAAATAAAATCTCTTAGTTACGTCAGAAATCAAATAATACATATTGTCAATTATTTTAATTTACATCTTAGAATTGTGCCTTTTTTATCCAAGTTTCTTAACTATTGACAAGGGGGTCTGATCTAGACCCCGAAACGTTTGGAATATACAGCAATTTTCTTAACTGTGGTGTTATTTCCCAAGAAGTACTTTGACATAATTCAGCTCTAATGAAATAAAACTCTATAATATCGGTCCGATTTTTGATAAAACAATTTATTAAAATTCTATGTTGAATAATAGAGAACAGAGTGTTCAACAATTCATACCTACAATGCGTTAACTGTACAACATATATTGAAGTTTCGTCAAGTTCAGTTGAATTCATGAGAACATATAATTTTCACAATCAACTTTCAGCCTGTGACCAAATATTTGTGTCAAAAATAGCGGTCATTTTGATTTATTGTTTTTATTTTTTTGATAGTGACAGTTGTTTCGTTGTTTTTTTTAATAATTATCCCGTTTTCATTTAAATAAGCTTACAGAAGCCTTTCTTTGCTTTCTATTTTTGACAATGGATATATAAGTTCATATATACCCGCTGTCATGATTTGTTAAGTTTGTGGTTCAAGATATTTCCCAAAGTACCACATTTTGAACTCATGAATTCTCTCTGGGTGTTTGTTTTTTGCGTGTCGCATCAAATTATATTTCTGCTTAGCAGACTTTGGACAGAAAGGACATTGGAACAAGCTGATAACACCACATTCGTATTTTTTGTGTTTCAACATTGAAATTTTCGATGCATAAAATCTGCCACACTTTTCACAGGCGACTTTATGTTTACCTGAAAAAAAAAAATGAAATGAAACAACAAACAGTTTTGAGATGCAGTATTATTATTTTTAATAAACAATAGTAAATTGGATAGAATACTTTAGGAGTTGAATCCAAATGACAAGGTAAGTGGTACATCTATAGAAAACTAGATTCGCCTGTAGTCGAAATTCGACCAATTTTGTCAGTCAGTAATAAAATTCAACTTCTTGTTTATATATAATTAATAGGACTTTATTTGTGTTGAAATTCATAATTCTCAATTTAATATGACAAGAGACAGTAAGTGGAAATTAATCACAAAAATTTAGTTAACACGAAATTTCTTAGAATTAAATAATTCAGCTTTTAACCGGTAGAATAATCTAGAAAACAGAATTAGGTAAATGACTTTCCATTTGAAAATACTGAATAGTTATGAAGTAGAAATCGCATATGTATAAATTACAAAATAATCTGTTTTAATTTATTACTAAAACTTATTCAATTTCCATTTGTACATTTAATAAATAGTACAGTGCATCCCATTTTGGTTGAGATTGCCAGGTTACTCGGTTGTTATTGAAGATAGAGTCTTGCGGTTTTTACATACCTGTTCTACTTTTTTGTGAAACTCAGGATGGCCATATCAAATTTTGCATAAATGTTTCCATTTATAAGATACAGGGCGATTTTGATAATTTATACTTTTTGGACCCCTTCTATATCTACGAAGTTATTAGAAATACTCTTGCGCTAAGAACTACGTCTAATAGAAAATTTTGCATAGAATCCAGTGGAGTACTCAATTTTTTTGTCCGAGTATGGTTTTGAGGATACTACACAACATTATATATTTTTAAATGGAACACCCTGTATTTTATTATTTCATTGAATTCGTTATTTTTTTCCCTTTAAAATAATGTATAATACAATACACATGGTATTATTAGAAATGCTAAAAAACACTAAAAAGCTGAGTTTTTTGCTAGTAGGCCATGTATTTTCCATTTAAAAGGAGAATCAAACAAATAATTACATTTGAGATTTTTTATAGAAGTTTATCAGCAAAAAAAATAATGTTAACAATAATTCAATAACATGAAACACGAAATTTAGGTACCTAAAAGCAACTAATAAATAGTTATACATCGTTCATTATGTATAACAAACAGAACAAGTATTACAAATCAAATATCTATCTTAAAATTAATTTTGGACATTATTTATTACCTTATTGATTTAACTGTTCTAATTGTTGTCCATTTTTCCTAACACATAATTGGCAAACCTTTCCATCTCGCATGAATCCATTTAAAATTATTATAGAATTCCTTTTTTTAACATTGTTCATCTGAATACACAAATATCCCGTTCAGTAGTGACGAAAACTTTGGGAAGGTACGACACAAGTGGAACAGTTAGCAATTTACCAAAAAGTGGACGGTTAAAAAGTGCAAGTAATGAAGGTGTAGCTCAAAATGTTGCTATATCTTTGGAAGAAACTCCTCACTCATCCACTACCGACCTCGCCAATATGCATGGAATTAGCCGTCGTTCAGTATGAATATATTAAGGCGAGAAAAATATCATCCATACAAAATTCGCCTCGTTCAAGAACTCTCCGAAGACGATTTCGACAGACGTTTGCAATTTTGTGAAATGATGATGGAAATTTGTAACCGTGATAATAATTTTATAAGAAATGTGGTGTTTTCAGACGAGGCTACATTTTGTTGAAATGGTACGGTTAATTGACATAACTGCCGCTACTGGTCGCAAAGTAATCCTAATTGGGTACAAGAGGCTCATACACAACATCCCCAAAAATTGAACGTTTGGGCCGGCATTTATAACAACAGAATCGTGGGACTCTTCGTCCTACAAGAAACTTTAAACGGAGATAGGTATTTACAGCTCTTGGAGACACAAGTTATTCCGGCATTGGAGGTAAATGGACAATTACCAAATAATATCTGGTTTCAGCAGGATGGAGCACCACCCCATTACGCTCGCATTGTTCGAGATCATTTAGATAGGACATTTCATCACAGATGGATTGGAATAAGGGGTACTTATGAATTGCCTGCACGAAGTCCCGGCCTTAATCCATTAGACTATTTTCTGTGGGGTTACTTAAAGTCTAAGTTGATAGACCAAATAATTTGCAAGAATTAGCTGCAAGAATAACTCAAGACATCCAGAGAATTACACCAGAAGTAATAGCTAATGTTACTAGAGAATTTAAAAACCGACTTGCTTATTGTCAAGAAATAAAGGGTGCTCAATTTGAATATTCCTATACATTAAGTTTAGTTAAGTTTCAATGTTTTGAAAATCACTTAGATTTAGTTAATAATTATGATTATGTATTTCTTTAATGAATATTAGATTGTTCCTTTCCTTAATTACTTTTCTGTTAATATCTCGGTAGGCATTGAAGTAAACAATATCAAACCCGATATTTTTGTATTCGCAATAAAATGTTTCATCAGAAACTAAAATACTATCAGGGTGTTTCATTGCAAATTTTAAAATCGACATTACTTCCGGTAAAACAGGAAGTTCAAAATTGTAAAAAAATGGAAACAAATAGGTAATCTACTGCAATATCCACCTTCCAAATTTCATTTTGATATCTCTAATAATTCCACTCAACTTGGTCAGGATCGAAAATAAAATTTATCAATTAGCTTTAGAATCTCCACATAGTTATTGTACTTACGTAAAACATTGCATGTGAATTCTTCTGTAAATGCGCAAACTTCTTAAAAACACATTAAATTCAATCACAACATAATAGTTTCTGAAGTTTTTGTAAAAAAAGTAACGTCATAAATGAATAGAAAAGAAGGTTTTTAGAGCATACCAGTACCTTAATTTCAAAATGAAGGCCGTAAAAGGGGAGTGCGTTTAGCTCTTTGTGTATTATGATTTCATTTGGTGTCAGAGGCGTACTTACTAGGGGGGGGGGGCAAAAGGATCATTTGCTCCCTCCGCAATTTCATTTGGAATGAAAGGACAGTCTAAAAAGGTGTGCGCCAAGACAATATGATATTTATTTGCCCCTTTTTGGTATAGTACTCACATATAAACATAACATAACTATTTTACAAAAAGTAGCTGTGAAATGTGTGCTAAGAGGTGTGAGTGGTCTAAACTGGTTCTGTCAGGTCCTTAGATCCAAAGTATTTATATCTGGAGATCCAGGTGGCCAAATCTGGTAATCATTTTTTCTTGTCCAGCGATTTCCACTTGTTTGCACAAAATGTTGTGAGTGGTGTGTCTTTAAGAGGAGAAGGTAATTCATATCACAAATAATATGACAATAGGGTAGGTACTGGTGCCCAGTTAAATGTTCCTATCTATACTGGTGTATGAATTCTGATAATATTTTCAAATATTATTCATCTGAAATACGATTTTTGTATAATAGAGAATATATTTAAGAAAAAGAAAGAAGTATTAGAACTTTGTTTTATTTCAAGAGAATAGAATTTCATACAGATCATAGCACTATGTCAATTAATTTAGCACATCGGAGTCATATCGAAAATAATACCACATTTTAAACTCTGATAGTTGTGTCGGGTGTTTATTTTTAGCATGTAACATTAAATTGTACTTCTGTTTGGCTGTTTGTGTACACAGTGGACATTGAAAGGCAGGGGCAGTACCGCATTCGTATTTCTGATGTTTTTGCAAGGACGCTCTCGATGAATATCCCTTACCACATTTTTGGCAGCGAAAATTGGAATTGCGGGCTAAAATAAGAAAGATCCCTTTTTTAAATATAATGGACATAACTATTCACTTAGCTTCAGTTTTAAACGAAATCAGGTTTGGTCTTGCGTGCTTAATTTGGTCTAGATCTTTTCGAATAATGTTAATAGTTAGACCAAGACCATATTTGCAAGATCAAGATAAAATAACTAACAGTACCATAAAGACCATTCTTAAGCCAACTTTTGCATGCAATTTTTATAATTAAAGGAAGAATATCCTCAACTGATTTATACAAATAAAATTTTGTTAATCATATTATTAAGAAAATCGCTTGGGTTCTGAGACTGCCTTAGTCCCACAGTCTCTGTTTCCTTTATAACCATTTGTTTAAAAAACATTTTTCGTTATATTTTTATTGTTTTAAATTAAATGTAAAATTTTATTATCCCCAATAGAATATTTTTATTTATAAGGTAGTTCTTGTTAAAGGGTACTTATGTGTTCAGGTTAGTGTTACTTACTTTTATCATCAAAATTTTAGGTGATACGTAAAAATGTTTCATATACAGGGTGAGTTTTTTTTGATGATCCGTATGGGGATCTCGGAAACTAGCGGAGATAGAGCAATGGTTAAATTGGGAAAGATTTGCAGTTTTAACTGACACCCAACTAGATATGAATGACAGCTCTCTTTCGAGGATCTTTTTTTGTAACCATAATGTCATAGAGGCTTACTATGATATAGACTGTCATGTCCTCGTTTGCGTGACAGCAAAATGGAATATTCTAACGAAGAATATGCCATAAAAATTCAGTTCGTGCAGCTAAGGAATACTTTCATAGATATTTTAATCGTCGTCAACCTGCTCTATGTACATTTAAGAGGCCTTACGATAGTTTACGCAGATATGGATCTTTTACTAAACCACCAAAGGAACGTAATCAAATTAACGAAGCAGCACAAATAATGTCTTGGTAATAGTAAATCCAAATCCATCTACATCAACTCATGAGATTGCGGCAGAAGCTGGCACATCTCAACGAACTGTAGTTAAGATACTGAAAGCGCACAAGTTCCACCCGTATAAACTTTCAGTATCTCAAACTTTGCAAGCTGGTGACGAACATGTACATGGTTTAGAGACATGTGCCTCGATAATCCACAGTTTCCATTAAAGGTGTTATGGTCAGATGAAACTAGATTTACTAACTGCAGTATGTTCAATAGACACAATGAGCATATCTGGGCTAAAGAAAACCCTTTCCATATAGAACAAGGACGACCCCAGATAAAATTTGGTTTTAATATAAAGTGTGGTATCATAGGGTCTACTATTCTGAGGCCTTTTATCTATGACGAATGTCTTACTGGGGAGAGCTACTTGCATTTCTTGCAATACACTTTTCAAGACATGTTGCATAATTTGAATTTGAGAACTCGTTTAGAAATTGAGTGGCTCAAACATGATGGAGCACCTGCTCATAACTCGTTATTAGTAGGACAACACTTAGATAATATCTATCCAAGCTCTTGGATAGGAAGAAATGGCCCACGCGAATGGCCACCCCGGTCTCCCGATTTGACAGTTATAGACTTCTATTTATGGGGTGTGCTAAAAAACGAAGTATACAAAAGAAACTATGAGACACTTGGTGACCTAAGGGAGGCAGTATTACAAGCAATTGAAGAATTGATAGGCGGTCTGTGAGTGAGGAAAGCGGTAATATCAATCTTAAAAAGATGCAATTTTTGTCAAAATAACAATGGTGGACTTTTCGAACATAAATTGTAACCATTATTATATACTTTAATTTCTTAAGTTTTTAGTAAGTACCTACTTATTAAGTTTTTTCGTTAGATCTGATATACCTAATAAAAAAATCGTTCAACGTTTTTTGGAATAGTTATTAATAAATCAATCTATTTCATGGCTAACTACGTTAAAAGTGATAATAGAGAGAGAAAAACATCCATAACTCCGGTATTTTTATGAATAACTATTTCGAGTATTATATCGTTGAGAAGCTCAAAAATGTCCGATTTTTGTGTGATATCTCTAAAACGAGAGCTGTCACGCAATCGAGGACATGACAATCATATTTGGGATACAATTCCCTTCAATTTTGATATTTACACTTTTTTATAAAATCGAAAACAAAGGGGCTAGAGGGATTTGACTAAATGGACAGAATTTCGGTTTTTCAGAATATCTAGTAAGCCATGACTTTTTACAAAAATCCGAAAGTGTCATTAAATTGGAGCAGTAAAATTGCAAAGCATTCCCAATTTAACCATTGCTCTATCTCCGCTAGTTTCCGAGAGCCCAATACAGATCATCAAAAAAACCCACCCTGTATATCGAAAAGTATTGTTAGTATTTTTGATTGCAATATCCATCATAAGTTTTAATATTATAGATAAATAACATTTTATAAAAATTACCTAACCTTACCTTTTATGCATATTTTTGGGACATGAAAACCAAGTTTAGAATGTTTAGGAAAGTAAGTAAAATTATTTCAGTAAATAGAAATAAATACAAAAAATATCTACCTATTTTTTATGTTTATTTAAAACAAATATTGTGTACATAGATTGATTTCAATTTACAAAGTACAGTTTACGAACTAGAAACAAAAAAAAAACGATCAAGGGATTTTTGTAACCAGCAAATTTTTGACTTTTGTAGCTGATTTTGGATTTTTCTGGGTCTGAGTTCATTTCATATATGTCTCGAGACCAAACATTTTTTTTATTGAATTTCCCTAGAGAGTTGTCGGCTATCTGATTCCTTTTGAGCACTGTGATGATTGAATATGTGATATGTAAGGTGTGGCTTTTGTTTTGCTCGATAAGGACACATAGAACAAGCGAATTGGGGAGTTTTCTGACATTCGAACTTCCTGTGCCTCCATAATGATCTTCTTGCCTTGTATACCCGGTTACAAGTTTCACATGTATATACGTTGTTTTCTGGAAAAGATATTTAGTTAGTAGATGAACTACACTAATTGAAAAATCATGTATTCTTCATATATATCATATTTTAAATAGTATAAAAATCATTAATTTATATGGATGCATTTTTGTTTTAACAAAATATCTTTAAAATTTACCAAATCTACCAGTGATACTGGAGAGAAATATCTTAGAAATTGAGCTACCTTCTTTGATTCCCAAAAATATTCGTTTCTCCGATTAAGCAAAGTTTACTCAACATGTAACGGTCAACAAGCAAAATCATCGTTATTGTAGTATAGACAATAGACAATTTATTCATGTTTTTGCCACAAACGTAGATAAGATATGTCAATAATTGGGTGTATAATCCAATCTTACAAGAAGTAAAAATAAGAATTACAACTATTCATTATTAATACCAATATATCATTTCAAAAACACACAAATCCTTAAAAGAGTATAGCACAATTAAGATCTATTTACAGCAAACAAACACATACCTACATTAAGACAAACATTTGCTACTAATAAAAACATTCACCCTCTTCCTAGTAGATATATTACAAATTCTCATATGGTATAAAAAGTTTCATTTACCAGTAAAGTTCTTTTTTTTTATATAGTGTTAGAGTTGTAATATTTTTTATATTTTCTGGTAGTGAGTTAAACAGTCTGCAACCTAGATAGTGACTAGTTTTCTTAATAAATTGATGATTGTATTTTTCTATACAGAAATTTTCTCTGTTAACTGTGAAAATAGTCATACGAAATAAGTTTATCTTGATTCTCATAAATATACACAAAAGTTTGTAAATGTATATGCTTGTAACTGTTAATATTTCTTCTTTTTTGAAGATTTCTCTACATGTAGCGTTATATGATAAATTAAAAATTAATCTGTATAAGTGATGGGCACTTCCCCATACCGCTATAGTATAGGACATGGCTAGATACGCATTAGCGTAATAGACAGTTATAAGATTAGAATCGCTTAATGAGTTTTTTAAGGATTTTATCACAAAATTTTATAAATATTATATTTTGGTATTCCTGCAATATACGTCGTTTTATTTCTATTGTGGCGTTATTGCCCAAAAAAAACATAAAAGTACTCCTTATGGATGTGTATAGTTTTTTAACGTCTAATCTATTAAGGAAGATCCTTAGGTGATCTGATATACTTTTCTGCGACGTGCAACTTGCAGTTTTGCAGAAAATCGCCGAAAATTCCAAAATTCTAATCAAAAATTTCATCGAAATGACATAACTGACATTTCCTCATAAATACTTTAATTCCAACGTAATAGTGCGGTAATTTTAGGCACTGGAAGTTTTAATTGCGAATTTGAAAATTTTCTATGTACATCTCAAGCATATAGGTAGTAAAGCATAGTATTTTCGGCTCCTTAAATCAATGAGTACCAAGCTCGTTTTGTTGGTATACCAGGTAAATACCTATTTAAATGCAAATTTTTCCATTTTGCGAAGACAGTACTTTTGGTTGTCACATTCTCCCGGCCTAATAGAAAATTCAGTGACAACACATGTCAAACTTTAAACTGCTATTTGGTGGGTTTATAGACAGGGTGTTTAGTTATAGCAAACAAAATCACAAAGTAAAGTGGTAGAAGGAGTTGCATATATATGACGATTGAAATATAGGACGGACTAGAATGACTAGAATATAGGGTGGACTGGACGTTTGGTGGTATAAAAATGTTGAAAAATATGTGAAATTAAAATTATATAGGGTGATTAAAAAACTGTTATATGATGTGGACATAAGCAAATCATATACAGGATGGTTGAAATATATGCTGGAGTTGAATTATATTTAGACAGTGTGATTAAAAAAATATTTCTTTTATAGCCCATAAGAAGTTGAATAAAGTGTGGAGAGGAATTAATGTTACACAGGGCGAAAACATAAAATGTTAAAAAGGAAATAATTTATGGGGTAGCCCACAAGGAGTTATATACTATGGTTGAAATATAGGACGGATTTGACTCCGTAAATATAGGATGGATTCTACTCCGTCTTATAGTTTACAGAAGGCAGTTAACAAATTTATGCTTGTCCGTGGGCAGTCGTATGTACAGGCTTGTTGATACATAGGTTGGAGTGGAATTATGTAGTTATACAGGGTTCTCAAAAAAGTTGAAAAAAGGTTACATGGCGTAGTCCATAAGGCATAAATATATTTAGGGCTTATTAAGTCAACGCGTACTACTACATTTTGTTCGAAAAGATTTACCTGTCAATTTAAATGATAAAGTATCATTGTGTAATGTTGAGGCTTTCGATGTTACCTGGTTCTGTCAATTAAGGTTATACATACAAAATAAAAAATAAAGAATGAAAACTACCTGAGTTCAAAAAAAAACTAAAAAGTTGAAAATAAAACATTAAAAAAAATAACCGACTTCTACCTATAACTAAAAAGCTAAAAATAATTATAACAAAATACAACTCTAGAAAATAAATAACACATTCAATGTTGTAAGGTACGTACCCAGGAAATAAAAAAGGTAAACATTAAAAGGTGCTCATTCTGTACAAATTAATTACCTACCAATCTAGTATATTTTTGTACGCAATGAAGGATTTTAGATTTGTTTGGCACCGACTTCAAAAATATACTAGATTGGTAGGTAATTAAGTCGGTTTACATTTTTTACTTTCTGGGTGCCAATGTGTTATTTATTTGCTAGAGTTGTATTTTGATATAATATTTTTAGCTTTTTAGTTATAGGTAGAAGTCATTTTAGTTTGAGTTAATAAACGAAAAAAAAATCTGGAAAAGCTTGTTATGTAATGAAATTTAAACTCCCTGTTTGTAAAATTACCGACTAGATCTTTCAAACCAATATATCAAATATTGGAGATGTCATTTAAAAAAAATTGTGTGACGTCATACAGATCAAATTTGCGCACTATTAAATTAAGGTTGATGTGCCCGGGAATTTTTTTCTTCTTAAATCTAGATAGATTTGTTTGCACATTGTATAAATTGGTTTTAGTATTTTTCATTTACATTCATAATCATGTAGAAAATAAATTTATCTGTCAGTTTAGGTATAAATTGTATGAAAACTGATAAAAAAGTACAAAAATTCTCAAAAATTTAACAGACATTTATTAATATACATACAGAAGCTGAGAATTTAAAAATATATACGTTTAATCGTTATTTCGTGTTATATAATCAGTAATCACATTTGTCAAATCAAGATCACCAGGTACGCTATGAGTCAATCTAACGTGTTTGTACCAACTGTGTTTTACTTTCGTTCGGAAAGTACAACTTTTTTCCATGCATTTAAAAGAGGTCTTCATAGAACACAACTTCCAGTGGTAAGCAATTCTTCGCCTATTGAAATACTTCAAGCAGATACAGCAGGTGACGTATTCACCATCCCAGATTCCTTTAACTGAAAATAAAAAATATTAACAATAATTACTTTTATTACAAGCACTAAGAATTTTCTGTGATTAGGTGTTGTGCTAGTAGAGATAATAATGAGGTGGTCTATAGTGGTTGTTTCTGGTCAGGAACCTTCATCAGTTGCGCTTGCCTACAATAAAATGTCGTCTCTCATGAACATATTTATTTTCCTACGAAGTACATTTTAGAATTACATATTTCAAAAGTGAAGTGAAGTGTGGGAGCTGTTCCATGGTTACTCTTCCTCTAGCAGAATTGTTCTTGGTCTTTTGAATTTAAAATCAACTAGACTATAGTCCGCCATTTCTCTTATTCTTTTGTTTGAATGTGTCTGAAGGACCCCAAGAGATTTCTTGCTCATCTGATTGAAATGTTCTCCCTTATAGAAAGTATCTTTAGACTATTTCTTATATCGCGGTTCCTCATATACCATGGAGCATTCGAGATTGTTCTAAGTATTTTAGACTGTGTCGCTTCAAGTTTTCGCCATGTGGCTGATGGATGTCAGTTTTCCCGCTAGGAATGGATACAGCTGAACAAACTTACGAGTTGCTCTCTTGTATATGGGACAGCCCATGTCAGTCTTTTATCAAATGTTATTCCAAGGTATTTGACTGTAGAGGTCCAAGGGATAGGTTCTGAGTCTATTCGTACCATGCATTCCGGTTTCTGCATTTCTTTGAAAAATGTATTGCTTGACTGTTAGGGTTGCACTTTTATCCTTTTATGAAGCCAGATATGTAAATCGTCACACGCCCGTTGAAGGTATATGACGCTTTGTTGTTGGCATGTTGAGCTAGCTAGTAATGCCGTGTCGTCCGCGAATATCACATATTTCGTATATGTTAACAATTTAAGGGATATCAGCTGTATATACTGACTATATCACTGGCGATAACACTTCTCCTTGAGGGACTCCAACAGTTATAAATTTTGTTTCAGAAATTTGTTTACCCAATTTTTACACTCAATGTTCGGCCTGGAATGGAGTTATCGAGGAGTTTAATTATGTTCGGTCTTATGGCTAGATTATTCATTTTCATAATGAGTCCCTGATGTCAGGACTCTATCAAATGCTTGAATGATATCTGACAACAGGGTGCTGCAATGGCTGTTCTTGTGCCTTTCGCTCAAAATGTTTTCACTTAGTCGGAGTGTATGTTGAGCAGGGCTATGATTTTCCCTAAATCCGAACTGTTCGTCTGGAATGATGTTCTTTTCTTCACACTCACTTTTGAGTCGAGCAAGTATTATTCTCTCAGTTATTTTGGAGAGCGACGATAATAAACTAATAGGACGGTATCCGTCTGGTCTCTTGTGGTTCTTACCAGGTTTGGGAATTCCTTTGTACGCGTACAAAAGAATCACACCTCGAAGAGAGTATTCAATATTTCTGACAGATGAAGTAACCTGAAAATTTTATCGCAACATTCTTTCCTAGGACTTAAGGGAGAACAGCAATTACACGGAACGGCTCCAGATTCGGAACCCCTGTCTGCTAGTTTCCTCGAAAATCCTAGATGTAGGTCTTACATCTCGCGTCTACAAATTAATATTGTAGTCGTGTTTGCATTTTTTAACATACCAAGAAACAAGCTGTTTGATGGGATCCAAAATCGATGTTTGGTAATGTTGATTGTTATCTATTATTTTTAGGTGATATGCAAATAGCAACAATAATACCAACTGTTATTTAAAAATAGCAGTTTCACCCATCTCTATAAATTACAGCCTGAGGCACTACTTCTAAGAGGTATATTTCATTAAAATAGGCACTTTTTTTAATTTAAAAGTTACATTTTAAAAAGTAAAAACTAAAAGCTAAATACAAAAAGAAGAGCCATATACTGGGTGTCCAGCAATATATACCAGATATGTGTTTTTGTCTAATAAACCTGAACTACCTTAGTTCGAAACTGTTGCTGTACCTGCCTGAAAGATATATTCAATTTGTAGAATTTTCTATTATTTGGTGTGAAATTTGAAATATAGGGTCCGCTCTGCGTTTACATCATTGGGATCCTATGCGAAAAGCTTAGGTCTTTAAGCTGGGACTGCCTATCATAGGCTTTCTCAGTCACAAAGTATAGTGCAATATCTGCAACTATTTTCTTTCATTGATGCGTAAAACGAAACTTTCCAATTGCGATAAGTAGCGTTGATGTTGATTTATGTGAGGTTTAGTCACATAAAGAACACGCCATTGAAGTCATATCTGAGATATGCAACACTGATCACATTGTTACATCACTTAGAGAATTCAACAAAGATTTAAACTATAGGTTCTTAGTAGAAAACAAATGTATCTCAATAATATATTTGTCTTTTATTATATTAGAATATTAACAGTCATTAGAAAAAAAAAAACATAAGTAAACTTTACTTAAATCTAAATATCAACTATATCTACTACTTAACATCAGTTACCCAACAAACAATTCAAACTTAAATTGTGATATTTAGGGCAACATATTCGAATTTTGTTTATCTTTTTATAAATAATACAAAAAACAACAAAGATCAATATAGATTTTTGCCTCTGGACCTAATTATTCAGTCAGTGGGAGTTGTAAGTTACAGAGATATGGAGAAATGATTCCAATATATCTTAACAAGGAATTTATGAAAACTGAATGGTCATTTTTTAATGATATTTGTCCTAAAACAGACTTAACAGAATTTGAGCTTGCGTAGGTGCACTGTTTATACACTTCTTGCAAACATATGACACCATTATAGGAAATAGCTGTTTGAAGCATGGAAACAGTCAAAAAGTCCCGAAAAAACTAACGAACTGGAGCTCTGTCAGAAGAGTCGTCATTGAACAGAATGGAAAGCGACAAGGAATGTACTTTATAAGGTTCTGTTCAATCTCATAGAAAAAACAGTTTTAACGAAAGTGTCCTCAACATGCTTTGGTATACCTCTTAGCATATGCTGACCACATTGTACTAAAGATGAGACTCAAGAAATGGAGTAATAAGAACATTAATGAAATTGTTTGAAAGCAGAGTTAAAGAATATGGCCTTAAAGTAAGTAAGACGAAATACAGTCAATAGGTTTGCCAGTTAATACTGAATTGATTCGGCCGATACTTGTTGGAAATTCATTATAATAATTAACTGATACTACAATTGCAATTTCCACAATTTACGTTTTTTAAAAACTGTCCGACGCGTTTCGACTAATGTCTTTGTCAAGGAACTAGACTAACTGGGTATTTCTTGAGAAAGTTGTATTTATATTCAAGGAGTGATATAATTACCAGGTACTTAATTTTGAACAGGATTATTTAATTTTATTATAGGTAAAAGGATTAACTAAATAAACCTCTATTAAGGGGGGAATTAATTTATTTCTGTCTGGTCGTTTAACAAATTAACAGTATTTTAAGTTTATTAATCTCCAATGATTCTAAAAGGTTTAATTTATTGCCTTTATTTTCTGAATGTAATAATTTTAAAATTTTCGTCGAAACGATGATTTTCTGTTACTAAATGTTCGGCATAATTGGAATCTGTTTTTTGATTAATGAAAGAATTAGAGTGCTCATAGGGCATGCCCTAAAGCCTATATCGGTCAAAGCGGCAGAGCGTGTCAAATAACGTATCTATGAGCACCGTAATTTTTTCATTAATCAAAAAACAGATTCCAATTATGCCGAAAATTTAGTAACAGAAAATTATCGTTTCGACGAAAATTTTAAATTATTACATTCAGAAAATAAAGGCAATAAATTAAACCTTTTAGAATCATTGGAGATTAATAACCTTAAAAATACAGGTAATTTGTTAAACGACCAGACAGAAATAAATAATTTCCCATTAATAAACTTCTTTAGTTAATCCTTTTACCTATAATCTTGTCCAAAATTAAGTACCTGGTAATTTATATCACGCCTTGAGTATAAATACAACTTCCTCAAGAAATACCCAATTGGTCTAGTTCCCTGACAAAGACATTAGTCGAAACGCGTCGGACAGTTTTTAAAAAAACGTAAATTGTGGAAATTGCAAAATTAGTATCAGTTAATTATTGACAGTTAATCTAAACAATAACTATGAGAATAGGTAGTCGACACAGAATATTTCGGAGTATTAATAACATACAAAGGAAACGAATACCGACTATTTTTTTATACTAATTTACATATTAACAAATTCCGATGATCTGCCCACTGACTGATTAAGCAATGAGCAAAATTCTGGGCAAATTTAGTTTCCTAAAAGCTTATGACTTATTCATAACTAGCAAGAAAAAATAACAATAATGTCACGAAATATAAAGGGAAAAAGAACACACAAAACAACGACTTAAATATTAAATTGAAAACCTAATATTGCCAAACGATATAACATCAAAACACTACTAAAAACATTAAACTCAATCATCCAAAGACTTTTAAGGTGAACACAATTAGCTGAACATATCTTGCCAGACTTTCGTAATCTCAGACTTACGATGAACACTGACCATATGTTTGTTGACAATCTCCGGGTTTTTCCCCTTGTACTTGCAACCGTTCACCACGCAACTGTAATATGTCTCCACCTTGCGTTCTATTTTCAAATGTTGCTCCAGGACTACTTCGGCTTTTAAAGACTTCCCCACACGCGTTACAATAAAATGTATTGTTTAATTCTTCCCAATCAGAGACGTCTTCTTCAATTTCGTCACTTTCTTCAGCTAAATCGTATTGTTCTTGTTCAAGGTTTTTCAGGTTCTCGTAGAAGAGGTAATCATCGAAGTCTTCGTGGATTTCCATTTTACAGTAAACGATATCTAAAAAAATTGAAGTTCAAATATAAGGTATAAAAAATTTAGAAATGTCATCACAGTGCTACTTTTACAAATTCAATGTATTATTTTGATCAGACAAAAAAATAAAAAACTATTTGCTAACTACAAAATTACTAAATCAGTCTTAACATTCCAATTTGAGACATGCTAATTTAAATTACGTAAAATCTTATAAATACAGCCGTCAAATTAATTTATTCCGATTGTTCTGGTTAGATTTGATGAAGACTGTCTTAAAGTCGTAACTTGTTGTACTATTACTTTGTATTTTTAAAATAAAGATTATGTATCAGTATAAACGTGTCATTATCATGTTTTTTTTTAAAGACAACTTGAGTGAAATCACCCCAACAAATATAAACAAATGAAACAAAATTAAGAATGCAATGTTTTATTCACATTTGATGTAAATATTATAATAAAATATTTAATACAATTAAATTTACAAAATAGCTTATAACAAATTTAACAAAAATAACAGAAATTCATAATAAATCTTAGAAATCTACACAACGCATGTACTGTCAAATAATACACTGATCGCCATAAAGTAGTAGTCCAAATAAAGTTTAAACATGTTGGGCATACCTAGCATCACTAATTTTATAATGATATAGAGGATTTACAAAGATATTGTCAGGTTGTTTAAGTATGATAACACTGGTGGCTGCAGTGGGACTCGGATTGACAAAAAATATAACTATTTTGCTACAGTAGAGGATTTATGAGCGAGATTCTGTCATTTTTGGTGAAATTCCGACGTGTTGGTAGGGTAGCATCTGCCCGCTTCAGCCAAAAGACTGACTGATATAACTGGACTGGAACTGGATAGATACTACTCTGTCAAAAAGTTGTGAATTTACCATCAAAGATCGTGGACGGGCCTTAATTGCTTTCCACGTGTTTTAAAATAGTGAGGTCAGCCTAAACTATTTCATTCTACCTTCTCATCATCACGGACTCTGACACTGAACTTGAATGGTTCGATAATTCGCAATGTACGCAGTTTTTTCAAAACATAGCTACATACAGAGAACATGTAAATGTAAATAATAAATGCATTGTGAAAATAATAATGCCTTAAGGTCTTCTTCCATGGTCGATTTTTACTCCATAGAATGTTCGTCATCGTATATTGAAACGTTGGATTGGTCCGATTTGGCAAGATGCTTGTATTTTTGATGTTTTAACAGATTGCACTTAAGTTTAGATTCGAATAAACAGTCTGGATATTCACATTTAAAACCTGGGAGTTTCCCACATTCATATTTCTCATGTCGCTGTAGAGATCTCTTGTGCCTATACTGCCTTCCGCATCCGAAACATGAATATGAAGTCTCATCTAAAAATTACCACTGTCTTAATGTTTAATATAATTTTGTTGTTATTTGGTTGTTACAATTATTATTTTAAAATACAGAAAAATGTTTCAAAAGATTTTAAAATCGATAGCAGTTGAATAAGGAGTCAGTTTTTCTCTATCACAATACACGAAATTACTGTTTATTTCCAAACGTTTCGGGGTCTAGGTCAGACCCCGTTGTCAATGGCCAAGAAAATATGAAAAAAACACAATTCTAAAATTTAAAATTACAAATTTTGACAATATTAATTGACTTATTACTTAGTTACATCATTTTATCAGGTCATGTTTCCTTGAAACTTTCAAGAAATGGTTTTTCTGTAATCAGAGACAGTGAATCCCCCTCGCCATATTTTTGATGAGAAGAGTGACTCTAAAGGAACCACCAAAAGATTGGATATATTCTAAGAAGAAGATGTAATATTTCTACACTCTAGAAAAAGGCTGTATATTTCAAACAAACCAAATGTTTCAGTTTAATTTGATTGAGTTGTTAATGACATTAAAAGTGGAATAAAATATAAATTTGAAACTGAAATTTGGTTTTGAGAATTTTGCATGATATAACCAAGAAAATTGTGACTCTACATTAACAGAGTAGTATTATTCCCCCAAGCACTCCATAAAAATAAACTAGAATATACCACAATAAACTATTAAGAACATGGATCTGGTAATAACAAAAAGGAGTTCAGAGTTAGTTCAATAAATATTATATCATTTTATTTTGTTTCCTTTCCCAAACAATAGCAGTAGTTAAAATAAATGTTTAACAAAAATAAGCATTTTGAATATTATTTTATCAAATCGTCTTTATTTTAAAGAAAAGAACATAATTTCTTATAGATGTACACCCACCATAAGAAAATTGCCATATTATAAATTATCATTTGCGTGCCGACTTTTCCAGTGATTTATGAAATGAATTTTTTGTTTAGCACTGTAACTGCACATTGAACATTTGAACTGGTTTTCTGTGCCGCATTCCCATTTTTGATGTTTGTACAAAGAACTTTTGTGTCGGTATTTCTTCTTACATCGCGAACAAGTGAATTGTCCTAAAAAGAAAACAGAAAATATTTGTTTCCTTTGTAGTATAAATGTGATTAAGGTATGTTACAACTTCATATAAAAACATAGTGTACATGGACAAAACATTTTTGTTGAATGAGCTAGGAAAGTTTATAGTGAGAAGAAAGATTAATAAAAACACGCTAAAATTTTCAATTGGATTGTACCTTAAATAAATCAGATGAAAAAGACGATATGTCTGAAAATAGTTTTATTTAAGGTCTGAAGTCGGTTCTTCTTTAAATATAAATTATAATACAAAGCTAAGGAATCAAATATGTTGTTGTAATTGAAATATTTTTTTCTTCAGAAAATGAAAAATCTATTTTACACGTTCTGTAAAATATTTATCTAAAGGCATTATTCTAGCAATCTGTCATGACGGCTCATCAAGTGCTTCTTAAGACTGTATTTTCTGCTTGTCTTGAATTTGCAAAGGTCACAGTTGAATTTTTTCATATTAGAGCAGTCGTATGTGATGTGACACCATAACGATCTTTTGCTTCCATATTTTTTGCCGCAATTTTGGCATGGAAAACCTGCAACTTAACAGAAAAGTGCTATTACATAAGCAGAGTCAGAAATTCAAATATCTTACATTTTATTAATAAAAATGACAATAGTAACAAACTGGTCATATTCAACTAACTTAAAACTTTCAGTTTATCATTTGCTTATTTGCAGTGTCACTTAGTTGTCAACATTTTTTTAAAATGAATTAGCCATCCTTCTAGAAGACGTTCTTCTCAACACCAGATCAACAATCAATTCGCTGGATTGGAAGGAGTAATTTATTCTCTTGGCCAATTAGATCTCCTGATTTAACTGTGTTAGATTTTTACTTGTAAGGCGAGAAATAGAGACATAGTTTGTAATATGAGAACTAGCACGATTGAACCAATTCAAAACGCAGTTCTAGACAAAGAATCACATTTTGTAAAATGAATTTTCAACACTTGTAAAGTTTTTGTGTTTTTAGATTTCCATATTAATACGCAACAAATATTTCTGGTCACATGTCTTAGACTAACCCTAAGATAAAGTGGAATATGACCATTCCAAACTCATTACTACTATAAGAATTTAATTTAATATTTAAACAAAATTCCTATTTGATGACAAACTTCGTCTACAGTTAGAAAATTGACATCATTACAGTATACGTTTTAAAGCTTCCAAATCTGTTTATGAAGAATAACCTTTTCTCTTAATATTATTCATAAAAAAATTAGTTTGCTTTAAACTGTATACAGTTTTTTTTGATGATCAGCATAGGGATCTCGGAAACTAGCGGAGATAGAGCAATGGTTAAATTGGGAAAGATTTGCACTTTTGGATTTTTGTAAAAAGTCATGACCGTCTAGATATTTTGAAAACACGTCAAATGTTGATTTAGTCAAATCTCTCTAGCTCCTTTGTTTTTGATTTTATAAAAAAGTGTAAATATCAAAATTGAAGGGAATTGTATCCCGAATATGATTGTCATGTCCTCGTTTGCGTGACACCTCTCGTTTTCGAGATATAACACAAACTTATCTTTTTTGAATGGAAACCATAGTTGGCTATGATCTCAAAAAATCGGACATTTTTAGAGCTTTTCAACGATATAATACTCGATATAGTTATTCACAAAAATAACGGAGTTATGGATGTTATTCTCTCTTATTTTCACTTTTAATGTAGTTAGTCATGAAATAGATTGATTTATTAATAACTATTCCAAAAAATATTGAACGATTTTTTTATTAGGTATATCAGATATAACGAAAAAACTAAATAAAGTAGGTACTAAAAACTTAACTGCCAAATCGGGAGACCGGGGTGCTCATTCGTGTGGGCCATTTCTTCCTATCCAAGAATTTGGATAGATATTATCTAAGTGTTGTCTTACTAATAACGAGTTATGAGCAGGTGCTCCATCATGTTGGAACCACTCAGTCTTCAAACGAGTTCTCAAATTCAAATTATGCAACATGTCTTGAAAAGTGTATTGCAAGAAATGCAAGTAGCGCTCTCCAGTAGGTGATTCGTCATAGATAAAAGGCTCCAGAATAGTATACCCTATGATACCGCATCAAATATTAAAACCAAATTTTATCTGGGGTCGTCTTTGTTCTATATGGAAAGGGTTTTCTTTAGCCCAGATATGCTCATTGTATCTATTGAACATACCGCAGTTAGTAAATCTAGTTTCATCTGACCATAACACCTTTAATGGAAACTGTGGATTGTCAATGCACATGTCTGTAAACCATGTACAAAACAAAATACGTCGATATTCGTCACCAGCATGCAAAGTTTGAGAAACTGAAAGTTTGTACGGGTGGAACTTGTGCGCTTTCAGTACCTTAACTACAGTTCATTGAGACATGTCAGCTTCTGCCGCAATCTCACGAGTTGATGTAGATGGATTTTGATTTACCATTTCCAAAACATTTATTTGTGCTGCTTCATTAATTTAATTACGTTCCTTTGGTGGTTTAGGGATCCATATCTGCGTAAATTATCGTAAAGCCTTTTAAATGTACATAGAGCAGGTTGACGACGATTAAAATATCTATGAATTTTTATAGCATATAATATAACATTCCACCATATTCAGTTTTTCTTCGTAAGAATATTCCATTTTATCACGAAAACTTGTCAATATCGACTGTTAGTTCAACACTACTAATGGAATTACTCTTAAATGAGGAAACGTCAAAGTGAAAAAAATCTTTTTCATGGCTACCTACGTTAAAAGTAAAAATAAGAGAGAAAAGCATCCATAACTCCGTTATTTTTATGGATATCTATATCGAGTATTATATCGTTGAAAAGCTCTACACATGTCCGATTTTTTGAGGTCATAGCCAACCATTTTTCTATTCACAAAAAGATATAAGTTTGTGTCATATCTCGAAAACGAGAACTGTCACGCAAACGAGGACATGACAATCATATTCGGAATACAATTCCCTTCAATTTTGATACTTACAGTTTTTTTATAAAATTCCTGTATACATATTAACTGACATTTATTTTGATAAATTCAATTTATTTAAAATTTTTCCCAAGTTCTGAACAATTAATACTTACTAGCAACTTCGTCAAAGCTTAATGTCTAAGAATTTTAAAAAAGTTCTTCTCGATTTTCTAAAAAAACACCACAAGATATGTTACTGAAAAAAATATGAGAATACTTCGGGATATCCCGGAACTAATCCAATTGCTTTTCAATTTATCCAATATTCCGAATAGAAAAATTTCCATATTTTTAATACCGGTAACTTCACCAAAGCATAGTGTATAAGAAAATCGAAAAGTTTTTCCCATTTTCTAAAATACGATACAAGCTATGTTAATGAAAAAAATATGGAACCACTTTGCGATCCTCTGGAACGATACACTGAAGGTATTTAATTACAACAACATGATATAAATAATTTACGATTTATTGTGCATTTGATCTCTTTCATTTTCACAATTAGATAAAATCACAAATGAAAACGATTCTGTGGTTAACGTTTCTCAAATGATTTAGAAATGGATAAATCTCTTTTGGTTACGTCCTTATTATGTTTGTTTCTAAGGTGATAGACCATAGAGTGAGCATATTTACTAGCATGATCACAATAATCGCAGCAAAATCTGGCTTTTTGGCCGCACGTGTATTTTTTGTGATTCCATAGACTAGCCTGGTGGGTATAAGATTTTCCGCAAATGTCACATTGATGCCTCCTTAAGTCTTCTGAAATAAAACAAACCGTTAAAATAAGTTACAAGCTGACATGCACTTTCCTGCATATTAAGACAAGAATGGGTAGTGTTTTTAAGAGAAAACTCCCACGAGTAGTCTCCAGTTATTTACGTGAAAACGGACCATATGGCTTGTTAAATGGGATTTTTCGTCAAATGACACCCGACTCCCGACACTCAAACATATATTGATTTACTGTTACATCAAAATTATAACAATTCTCCAAAAACAAATTCGTCATTTTATTAGCGTTAAACTAAAATACTTTACAAAACGACAAAATCAAAAAGATGCTGACTAGTATACAAAGGAGATTTTATCTCAAAGCATATGTTTTCGATTGGCTTTGATTTGGTGAATTGCAAACTCGTGTTGTACTACACTGTCCTTTCTTTTTGCCATGTAGTGGCACCCAGGTTCAGAGCACTTAAATTTTTTTGGTTTACCGCATTCGTATTTCTTGTGTTTGTACCAGGACGGTTTGTGTTTGTAGGATTTTCCGCAGTTATCACATCGAAAACCTGCAAG
The DNA here is from genome assembly GCA_034190945.1 of Octodonta nipae. Taxonomy (NCBI): domain Eukaryota; kingdom Metazoa; phylum Arthropoda; class Insecta; order Coleoptera; family Chrysomelidae; genus Octodonta; species Octodonta nipae. The sequence continues at coordinate 7,161,835 of CM067224.1, read as the reverse complement.
TATATAGTAAAATCATATTAGGTTCAAACAATTGATAAATTAACACAAAAACAACGATTTATCGAGGGAAATCCATAGTCCTTGAAATAAAAGAAATATTTTTGGAATCAAGTTTCAGGTAAAGACCCAGTACAACAATTTGATGATTTATAAAATCATGCCTTAACAAAAAGCGGTATGTTTTTAGGGTAATTCAGTAGTTCAATATCAATAAGTGATAAACTCGTGAAAATTGGTAATTACTCCAGTCAATGAAGGCAAAAACCGTGATCCTAAAAATTGGATTTAATGTCTACTTACCCTCTACTGCAAAATTTACCTTGTGCCGTGGGTTGTTTTTTTTCCTGGGAAGGGGGAGGGGTTGCGTAAATGAAATCACCAAGTAAAAGTTAATCACTGACCTTTTAAGTCGAAGTCCTGCAGGGTTTCTTGGTTGTTCTTTCTTCAGAGGCTAGCCTCACAGCAGCAGGAACTGTTTTAGAGCTTCGTCTGTTCTTAAAGTATTCTGGATGACACGTTACACAAAAAATAGCGACGTAATGTTCATTAAATGATCAAACAAAAATGCGGGTTTAACAAACAAATCATGCGCTATTGTAAATACAAAAGAAACAAAATGAGAGCGGTTTAGCGGTTAGGTACGACAGAACTAATAACCCAGCAAGTTACAAAAAGTAAATCATTGAAAACTCGTGCTCATTCTGTACAAATATAATTAGCCTATCTCAATCTTTAGACGATATTTTGAAGCCGATGTAAAATTACAAAACTACAATATTCTCTTGGGGCTCGACTTTTTTCAATACTACTTACTTTAAACCGGTCGAAATTTCTGAGATTATTTGAAATAAGTAAGCCAAGTAATTTGTGAAGTGGCAGTAATTAATTTCAACTGGGTGGTATTTAGGGGGTAATTTGTAAATTTTTTATCAAAAAAAAACAAAGAAACTAACTTTATTTATGCCAGAACTCGCTTAATTTTAATGCTAGAGACTTTTGTACCCACAGCCCCCATTTTTTTTGTTTCTGTATTAGTAACATCTTTAATCTACATGAATTTTTTCTTAAAGTGCATATTTTTAAAGTTATTTACGAAAAACCGTATGAAAACATGTTTTATTTGGTTGAAAAATCGATAATTTCACTTGCGATTAACTCGAAAAAACTTGATGGAACAAAAGTTGCTTAAAATTAGTAAATTTATTCATTTCCGGACTTTTAGTGATATAATATGTTTCACCCACGAGAAGGGGTAGCATCCCTCCCTCGGGAAAAGGCAACCCACGGAACAGGGTCAACTTTGAAGCAGACGGTAAGTAGTACTAAAATCCAAATTTTTAGGAAAATCGGTGCTGCTTCGACAAATTATTTGGGAAAATGGTCATTGGCTGGATTAAATACTTTGTTTTATATCACTAATTTATTTATTTATTTAATAAATAAACAAAAACCGTGACTAGTTTCGACAATACTATGTCATTTTCAAAAGGAAACAAATTCATGAATGACGACAAAACATTTTGAAACTGTAGTAAGAAAATGATTTGCAAATGTTGTCAGTTTTATTTAATCTAAAGGAACGTAAGTGTTCAAGATATCGAATATTGAAATTTTTACAGGTCATACGAAGGTAAAAGATATTGCACTCTGAACATTTGAGTTTATATACTCCAGATTTCAAGAACTTATCACTTATTTTATCTTTGGCGTTAAAAATATGATTTGACAATTTTGATTGGGATCTAAAACTAATTTTAATATTCTGCTTTGACAAAAGTTTCGCTATTATCTCACTTGTGGATCCAAAATAAGTAAGGCTAACGTATTTAAATTGAACATTGATATCTTTGATTTTTGGATAGATTAAATTTTGCGCAATTTGACTTTCTTTCCGGGAAATAAGTTTATTAATTAACTTGGTTATAGCCGTTATTAATTGCTATGCTCTTAATGATATTCAGTTCGTTCTTTAAGTCGGTTTTGGAAAGGGGTAATGTAAGAGCTCTATATATCGTCGATTTGTATGCTGCTTGTTTGTGTGAGTGTGGACTAAAAGATGAATTTGGGATAGTAGTGTCTGTAAATGTTAGCTTTCTGAATACATTGAATGTGATTTTATTATGTTTATTGGTGAGGGTGAGATCTAGATAATGGATAGATGAGTTACTTTCAGTTTCCAGAGTAAACTTGATGTTACGATGTACATTATTAAGGAATGATAGGAAAGTGACTCTTTGTGCTTGTAAAGTAAGCCAGAACCAGAATAAAATATGTTTTTGCTAAGCTCTGAGGACATTACGGTTTCTTCTAAATGAGACATGAAAATATCAGCCAGTAATGGGCTAAGGGGTGAACCCATTGCCAAACCTGATTTTTGCTCATAAAATTTATTGGTGAATGTACAATAATTTTGGCTCAGGCACAATTCAAATGCTTTTTTTTCTTGTCCATTTGTAATTTGGGATTGAGTCTGGAGTTATTAAGGATGTCGGATATTAAGGATAGACATTCTTTGGGTGGGATACTTGGAAACATGATCGATACGTTGATACAATCATAATGATAGTATATCACAATGTAATGGCTTCCACCATCAACAATATTAAATTTAAACATCTTCTTCTAGGGTGATTTTTTTGTCAGGGAGTATAGATCAAAGCCATCAAAATCAAATAAAAAATAAATTTGTGTTATTTGTAAGCAAATTTTATTGAGAATGTGATTTTGCATCAGTGTAGGTTCTACAATAAGCCCTAAGGTCGTCTGTCGCCAGAACAGAATGTTTTAGAGAGTAGTGTCGCTTCAAGTCAAAAAATCGTTTGGTTACATAAGTACATTGAGAGCAATTGTATTTCACCAAACTACCACAGCTGTTCAGTAAGTGCGTGGATAAAGTTTTTTGGTTTTTGTAGAACTTGTTGCATTTTGGACATTGAACCAAATCTGAAAATTAAAATATAATAGTTACTTAGAAAATACAAATCTGAAAACTGAACAATGATATCGTTTGAAAGGACGGTTTAACAATATGTGTGGAACTTTCAAATGACTGCAATATTATTAGCATACAGGGTATAAACGTTATAAGTGTAACGCAACTATTTTGAGGAATAACAATACAGTGGAAAATACATAAAAAACCATTATAACATATTTTAAAAGGTGCTTTAAAAAACACTTATTACAAATAACAAAAGAAAAAAATAACTAAAAAAACCTGTAATAAAATGGCATGGTTAAAATACTACAATTTAGCAAGAAAGGAACTTTGCAAAAACAAAATAAAACAGAAATTAGGTTGATAATATAAACCACACCCGTTTTTTCATATTACAAATAATTAATAAATAAATAATAAGCTTTATTAACCAACAGGAAAATCCCAATTATAAGGTAAATATAGAATATGATTACTTATAATTAAAACGGGTATTTTTTTAGAGGTATAGAACTTTGAAATGGAATAAAACAAGGATTTTTTTTTTATATGGGCATGAAGTTTACTTTATTTGAATGATAATCTTCTGGCATTATATATAATTTGAATATGACTTATGGCATATGACCGCCACGGCTGGCTCGGACGTAGTCTAATCTAATCCAATTTTCGATGATTTTTCCAACATTTTGCCGTTTCGGCAATACGCGGCGAATGTTGTCCTCCAAGTGGTCAATCGTTTCGGGGTTATGGGCGTAGACTGGCGACTTCACGTATTCCCACAGAAAATAGTTAAGCGGCGTTAAATCGCACAATCTTGGAGGCCAATTCACGGGTCCGAAACGTGAAACTATGCAGTTACCAAATGTTTCTTTCAATAAATCAATTGTACGAGCTGTGTGACATGTTATGACGTGTGCACCATGATTGTTCAATTGATATGTAATCACCGATCACCCACGCCAGCGTTTTTAAAGAAGTACGGACCTCCACCGGCCCGAAGACGTAGTTTTTCTGGATGTAACGGCGTCTCAACATGAACCTGAGAACCATTAAGTTTTGTTTTTGACGTCAACCAAAAAGCTTCATTGCTAAACAAAATTTGCTTATGAAAATCGGGATCAACGGCAATCTTGTTTTGGGCCCATTCACCGAATGTACGCCTTGCTAGGTGATCGTGTACCTTCTTGAACGAGTTGAGTTTTGTTGGTGAAAACTTCACAGAGTCTGATTATGAGTCATATGTACGACAGAAAACATTAGGCTGGTTATACGCAAAGTCTTTGGTATTTTGTTGGTAAACAAATATGTTCAAGAGTAACATGCATTTTGAATTACACCATGTATCTAATTTATTTAATTGTGTTTGTAATAACTGACAATCTTCAGCAAAATTTATTGGACAAGATGAGAGTTTTCTTATGAAGGGCAATTGAGTTTTTTACAAAATAGAACCAACTCAAAACTACAGTCCACTTAACCCAATTCACTACACAAAGAATAAAGAGAAATAGACACCATGACGAAAAATTAAATGTTGTTAGCTATTGAGTGGTGTTCAGTTCTGTAGCTCTGGTTGATGTTTAAACTGAGATAAAATTTTATGTTAGCGTTTTTTATAACTTCCATATATAACTTTACGTCATCTGCGAAAGATAATCTCTTACAGTCCAGTTCAAGTAAAATATCGTTAATGAAAATAAGAAACAACAAGGGTCCTAGGTTGGACCCTTGCGGGACGCCTGAAGTAGCAATAAAATTAATTGTTAAAACACTTGCATGAAACATATTGTTCTCTGTGCAATAAATACGACTTTAGTAGTTTGTTGCCAAAATCAAAATTTATTAATTTTGCAACCAAAATCGAGTGAGCAATTTTATCGAACGCCCTAGAAAAGTTTGTGTACACTACATCCACATGGCCTCGAACGTCCATTTCTTCCGCAACGAATTGAGTAAATTCAGTAAGGTTAATAGTTGGAGAACGATTTTGCATAAAGCCGTGCTGAAATGGAGAAATAAGGTTCTGTATTTGGGGGTAGATATTATGGAGAATAATAGTATCAATAAGCTAAAGCCGTGAAAACTTATGAGTACCCATTTAATTTAATGACCCAACAATTGCCAAAAATAAATATCAGAAGTGTTATTAATATCATACATATACATATATAGCGTTTAATAGTAAGCTTAAGATTAGAAACTAGTTCAAAAGAATTCTGTCAAAAACGAATTAATCAAATCTTCATTCTTCGAGCATCTATTGACAGCTAAGTGCTTTGAGAGGTGCGCCTTCTGTTTGAATCTCCTGGAACATTTGGAACACGTAAATGTACCTTTAGTTCCACATTCGTACCTTTGATGCTTCACCAAATTCCCTTCGTACTTGTAACTTTTACCACAACCACATATATAAGGGTATTCTGAAACAGAAAAATTAAATGAAATGACAAATTAAATCTATATAAATAGAATAATAAAACCCTTACAAATACAATATTATTAAAAATTACTCCTTGTTTATATGTCAATAGCACTGAACCAAGACCATATAATCCGCGAACAAAAAAACTTCAGGTGTTCGTCAGCCTATACGTTTTGTTGAAGTTTGCTTCATTCAACTTGGGAGACTTTTCTTTAGGATGATTGAAGGCTGTTTGTATTATATCCAGAGCTTTTACGAAGCTTCTATAAAGGCCTTTTAAACAGGACTTCAGTTTACTGCTTCAGACAAATACAAGTAACTCTTCATTGTAGAGGAAAGGCAACTGCTCCAAAATTACAGACCAAAAAGGGCTCTCGTTTTGAGGCTCCAGCAACACATTGCCAGGGAGTCTCTTCATCTTGTGTGGAGAGTCCACTTTATCCAGAACTTTTATTGAGCTAGAAGGATCTAGATATGCACAGTTCAATTGTCTGTGTGGTATTGCTCGACGATTTGCTTTTAAACATTTGTTGTATATTATAGAAATCACTAGTCTGTCTCGTCTAGTGAAGAACTAAAGCCTTCTAGAATATTTTGCCATCTTTAAGATCGTAGGAAGTAGTAGACGATTTAGAAAAAATCTGTTGACATCGTCACTATATGTTATAGGCACTATATATAAGCTTCTGTTTTTAACCGACTTCCAAAAAGGAAGTGCTCCGTGATTATTCAAAAACGGTTTTGGCAAATTTGATGATTTAAACGGCAAAAAGGAATATTGAAACGAAAATTTGTTATGTCGGCTATCTCTTCTGCATGACATACGGTTGTAGGTGCGTAAATGTGATATTAGGTGGTATATAAGCAGTTGCATGGAAGGATGGTGGCAATATAAGTTGGATTTGAATTAGTTATATAGGGTGGTTAAAAAATTATTGTAATGGGTGGTACTTAAATAGTAGCGTATACATGGTGGTTGAAATAAGAGTGGAGAAAAACTATAGTATTACAGAGTGAATATTTGCGCTATAGGACGGAGTATAATTACAGTTACATAAAAAGCTTCAAAATAATTAGAAGCAGTTGAATATACAGGATGATTGAAATATAAGGTGGAGTAGAATTACAGTTATATAGGGCGACTAAAAAAGTTATATACTGTGAAACATAAGCAGTTGCTTAAACAAGGTGTTTGAAGTAAGGATGGAAAAATTTGTTATATAAGCATAAGCAGTTAGGATATTTGAATTATAAGACGGGGTATAATATAAATTATAGACTTGGGTTCAAAAAAATGTAGAATATTCCGAGTGGCTGGAATAAATGTTACAGTAAAATTATAGTCATAAAACGTGGCCAAAAATTGCGGATTTTATTATACAGTGATGGGCAAATGTGTGGAACCAAGTAAATATCTCTGGAAATACTAGAGATATCAAAATGAAAGGTGGATACTGCAGTAGATTGCCTATTTGTTTCCAATTTTTTTTTTAAATTTTGAACTTCCTGTTTTACCGGAAGTAATGTCGATTTTAAAATTTGCAATGAAACATCCTGTATAGTATTACAAAAATATCGGGTTTGATATTATTTACTTCAATACCTACCGAGATATTAACAGAAAAGTAACCAAGGAAAGGAAAAATTCGATGGTAGCTAAACTCGGTTCAGATTCCATTTACGCCCGATATAAACAAACCGCTTGGTAAGGATTTGTATTTCTATTGGCCAATCGGTGGCATTATACCGTCACAGCCAACAGCACTGCTTGTTCCATAGTCGAATACACGTGCGTTTGTTTAAATCAGGCGCAAATTAAATCTAAATCAAGTTTAGTAGTCCATGAAATTCATTGCAGAAGTGACAGTAGTTGTCAAAATAAGTTATAATTTTTTTTTATTTGAACGTAAAAAGATTGTATTGTTTTAATTTGATCGTAAAATGGCCGAATTACGTGAAAGAGAAAGAATAGAAATTTTAATGATGATTGGGTATGGGAAGAAGAAAAGGACGCATCAAGAAGTTTGTGACTTTTTTAACATTGTTCATCCGAATACACATATATCCCGTTCAGTAGTGACGAAAACTTTGCAAAGGTACGACACAAGTGGAACAGTTAGCAATTTACCAAAAAGTGGACGGTTAAAAAGTGCAATGTCTTTGGAAGAAAATCCTCACTTATCCACTACCGACCTCGCCAATATGCATGGAATTAGCCGTCGTTCAGTAGGAAGGATATTAAGGCGAGAAAAATACCATCTATACAAAATTCGCCTCGTTCAAGAACCCTCCGAAGACGATTTCGACAGACGTTTGCAATTTTGTGAAACGATGATGGATATTTGTAACCGTGATAATAATTTTATAAGAAATGTGGTGTTTTCAGACGAGGCTCCATTTTGTTTAAATGGTACGGTTAACCGGCATAACTGCCGCTACTGGTCGCAAAGTAATCCTAATTGGGTACAAGAGGCTCATACACAACATCCCCAAAAATTGAACGTTTGGGCCGGCATTTATAACAACAGAATCGTGGGACCCTTCTACCTACAAGAAACTTTAAACGGAGTTAGGTATTTACAGCTCTTGGAGACACAAGTTATTCCGGCATTGGAGGTAAATGGACAATTACCAAATAATATGTGGTTTCAGCAAGATGGAGCACCACCCCATTACGCTCGCATTGTTCGAGATCATTTAGATAGGACATTTCATCACAGATGGATTGGAAGAAGGGGTACTTATGAATGGCCTGCACGAAGTCCCGACCTCAATCCACTAGACTATTTTCTGTGGGGTTACTTAAAGTCTCAGGTTTATATTAATAGACCAAATAATTTGCAAGAATTAGCTGCAAGAATAACTCAAGACATCCAGAGAATTACACCAGAAGTAATAGCTAATGTTACTAGAGAATTTAAAAACCGACTTGCTTATTGTCAAGAAGTAAACGGTGCTCAGTTTGAACATCTAATACATTAAGTTTAGTTAAGTTTCAATGTTTTGAAAATCACTTAGATTTAGTTAATAATTATGATTATGTATTTCTTTAATGGATATTAGATTTTTCCTTTCCTTAATTACTTTTCTGTTAATATCTTGGTAGGTATTGAAGTAAAAAATATCAAATCCGATATTTTTGTATTCGCAATAAAATGTTTCAGCAAAAACTAAAATACTATACAGGGTGTTTCATTGCAAATTTTAAAATCGACATTACTTCCGGGAAAACGGGAAGTTCAAAATTGTAAAAAAAAATTGGAAACAAATAGGCAATCTACTGCAGTATCCACCTCCCAAATTTCATTTTGATATCTCTAATAATTCCAGAGATATTTGCTTGGTTCCACACATTTGCCGATCACTGTATAAGGTAGACCATAGTTGCATAAATGGAATACTAGACACCTGGGGCGAAGAAAAATCATAAGTATACAGGAATAATTTAAACAATAAAAAACTAGCAATAGTCAATAGTGTGGAGAGGATTTATACTTCTACAGGGTGGTTTTAAAGATATAAGGACCGTTGCAATATTGTGTGGATTTAAATTATAGTTGTACAGGGTGATTCAGAAAATGTTAGACAAATAAGTTAGATAGGGGTGACCTATACACAAAAGCATATACAGTGTGGACGCAATATTGAGTGAATGAGACTTTCCTTGCCGTTGCCATTTACTTACTGGCAGTGTCTCTAAGCAGCATCTTCATCTCTACATGAAACTGTATTTCGCATTTTGGGTTACATATTCTTCATTTCAATGAGAATGGAAAATGTTGAAATAAATTTTCGGCAAATATCTCCAGAATTTTTTATTAATTAAGAAAAATAATTATAAAAAAAGCAAATAACGAAATCCATGGGTCAAATCATTTCAGTAAGATACAAAAAAATACAATTGTACATAATTAAAAACAATTACAAGGTCTGGCATACTAAAATAGCAAAAATGTCCTTCATGATGTTTATTAAGAAACACTAAACAGATTCATTAAATGGTTCCAGAGTCTTCAGATGGCAAGTACGCGTGTGCTTTCTATATGAGGCAGCGTGTTTGAATTTTTTGTCACACAATTTACAAACAAACTGAGGTACTTGGTTTGAACAGCTATAATTCTTGTGGTAGTTAAGAGCACTTACTGTTTTGTACTTCTTGCTACATTTTTGACATTCAAACGGTTTCACTGCAACAAAATTAAGGATGAAGAATTAAAGTAAATAGCAGTATTTCATGACAAAAACAGGAAAGAATTAGTCAACCCAGGAAACCCCTTGACAGAACTTCATAAACTGGGTTATAGAAATTGGAGTACAGAAATTCGTATGAGTATTGCTTCGATTATAAATAAGCAATGCTCAAATTTCGAAAATTCAGTTTCTGACTGACATAATTATAAATAAGCAATGCTCAAATTTCGAAAATTCAGTTTCTGACTGACATAATTTCGTTTAAGGTCCCTCTGTTAAATGCTATATAGCTATATATACAAGGTGTCCCACGGTCGATGGTATCTTAAACTGTTTCTGAAAATTTGGTTAGCTAATTAATTGCTCCAGATCTATAAATGTAAATACTTTCAACGATGCGATGTTGCGGCTTATACCAAAAAAGTATTAACATTTTTGACATTTTAAATAAGACACCATAAATATGATTAGCATTTTTGTATTCTTAATCATTTTCTGATTATCTTGTCTTAAAACTACCCTATACCTATCCCTAACGGTTTTCTTGTTATTAATTGTTTTGTTTTCTGGATATTTGTGGCATATTTTTCAAAGTCTAAGTACTCTTGGAAAATAACACCACAGTTAAGAAAATTGCTGTATATTACGTTTCGGGGTCTAGGTCAGACCCCGTTGCCAATGGTTAAGAAACTTGGATAAAAAAGGCACAATTCTAAGAAGTAAATTAAACAATTTGACAATATGTATTATTTGATTTCTGACGTAACTAAGAGAATTTTATTTGTAATATACAGGGTAGCACAGAAACTTCTAAAGATCATATAATCATAAAGTTCCTTTCAAATTGGAAGAATTTGAAAGGGAGATCTTCAGAATTTTATGTGGCGCTCCTAGGTGCGACCAAAGAACTTTGTTGATTCAGTGATCCCATTAAAATCATAAGGGAAAACCTAGGAAAAAACCTTATGAACAATCCCGATATTGGGATGTTCACAAGGACATGACCATTAGCAATTTCTTCCTTAATCATCGGCAACCAGGAACGACTGAATTCTACGGAGGTAGTAGCGATACAATCGTTTTCATTTAACAAAATTAAAGCAGACTCTTTTAGTTTTCTTTTGGTGTTGTGTTCTTCTTTGTGTAATATAACTGAATTTTGAAACTGTATTTTATGACCAAGATCCCAAGTTCACAAATTTTGGATTTTTCAAATTGTCATTTTTTTATGTAATTTTTGTGTTCGTTTATTCGAACATTTAGAGGTCTAGAGGTTTCTCCAATATATAATTTATTACATTCACAAAGGATTTTATAAATGCAATTTTTTGTAATTTGAAATGTACTGAATTTTATTTATTGGTATAGATATGTAGACGATATTTTAGCTTGTTTCGTAGGGACGAATAGACAATTAGAAACGTTTCTCAATTTTATAAACAATATCCATCCAAATATTAAATTTACTATAGAGTGTGAACAAGATGACAAAATCAATTTCCTAGATGTAACAGTTAACAAGGTAAATGGCAAACACGAGTTTTCAATATTTCACAAACCATCTCAAACCGATCTAACGATTCACCGCACTTCTATACATCCATATCAACAAAAACTTTCCGCTTACAATAGTATGCTTCATAGATTACTTTCCATAAAACAATCACCAGATAATTTTCAGAAAGAATTAAACATAATCAGATAGCAGTAAATAACGGGTTTGAGGCCGAATTAATAGAAAATATTCTTAGAAATCAAAAACACAAAAAGGCATTAAGAGAAGTTTATCCTGACAGCAAAACCAATATTGATTCATATAATAGTATAACCTATTTTGGCAAACCAAGTTCAAAAATAGCATCCTTTTTAAGAAAACAGAATATTAACGTTGCATTCAAAACAAACAATAGTCTTGGAAAATTTATCAAAAATAGCAAATCAGAAATCGATCCAAAAAATAAATCTGGAGTCTATAAATTATCATGTGGGTCATGCCCTAAAGCCTATATCGGTCAAAGCGGCAGAGCGTGTAAAAAACGTATCTATGAACACCGTAATTCTTTCATTAATCAAAAAACAGATTCCAATTATGCTGAACATTTAGTAACAGAAAATCATCTTTTCAATGAAAATTTTAAAATATTACATTCAGAAAATAAAGGCAATAAATTAAACCTTTTAGAATCATTGGAGATTAATAAACTTTAAAATACCGGTAATTTGTTAAACGACCAGACAGAAATAAATAATTCTCCCTTAATAAACCTCTTTAGTAAATCTTTTTACCTGTAATAAAATTAAATAATCCTGTTTAAAACGAAGTACCTCGTAATTATATCACTTCTCGAATATAAATACAACTTCCTCAAGAAATACCCAGTTAGTCTAGTTCCTTGACAAAGACATTAGTCAAAACGCGTCGGACAGTTTTCAAAAAACGTAATTTGTGGAAATTGCAATTGTAGTATCAGTTAATTATTAATTTGAGATGTGTTATTTGTTTTGGTTTTTGATATAATTGATTTTAGTATATTTCTTGTTTTAAATGATGTTTTGATATTATATCTGTTTCCCACTCTTTTTAGTCTTTCTGATAGACCTTGTATTTATATAGTTATTGTATTAATGTGATTATCTTGGGACTGAGTGTTGCTTGGTGAAGTTTGATGTTGGTTGTTAGGGATTGTTTGGTATTCGATTTTGTTTAACTCGTTGTTAATAAATTTATTTGGGTAATGATTGGCAGAAAGTACATTTTTTATAAACTTTTTTTCTTCATTGAATTTATTGATGTTAGAACAGTTGGTTTTTGCTCTGTCATATAGAGATTTGATGATACCTCGTTTTACTGAATTTGGGTGATTAGAGTTAAAGTTGAGATACCTGTTAGTATGAGTCGGTTTTCTGTAAACTTCTGATTCAAAGTCGATTGTGTTTTGGTTATTAAAATGTCTAAGAATGGTAATTTCTTATTCTGTTCAAGCTCTAGTGTAAACTGAATAGTTTGTTCTGTGTTGTTTATGTCGCTAAGTAATGCGTGTAAATCCTCAAGATTATGTTCGCAAATAACAAATATGTCGTCAATATAACGCCATCAAACCAAAAGTTTAATCTGTTTTGAGAAAATTGTTTGTTCTTCAAATTTTTCCATAAAAATGTTGCTTCAAGCAGGAGACAGACAGGAACCCATTGCCATGCCAAAATCTTGTTGGTAAAAGTCATCATTAAGTTGAAAATATGTTGTCTTTGTCTGACCTAGACCCCGAAACGTTTGGAATATACAGCAATTTTCTTAACTGTGATGTTATTTCCCAATAAGTACTTAGACATTAATTGTTTTCTATATTTTTTTCTACAAAACATCCAGTTAAATGTTCGTTTCCGCGGTATTTAAATTCACAGAAATTTAAAATTTTGGAAGTAGCTTAGATGTTTGTTCTGTGCTATACATGATTTCTTAAAATTCGTGAATTTATTGCTAGATTTAAAAATGTTAAAAAGCGTTCTTAAAACTGAACACCCTGTATATTACCACCTAACCTGCAAGGCAATTAAAATCCCTTTCAAACGGTATATGTTATTCCTATACCTAAATAGTAAGGTTTCGGGAATAAAATCAAGTTTATGCACGAATTGGAATATTTTGGGATACGTATCTATATAGCGTTAAAATGTCTTCACAAGAAATGTCATTAGTAAAATTTTGACAATTAGTTCGATACATTTGCGCATATCGTAATGAAAGTGACTCGAAAACGATTAAATTGGAGGGAAATGACTATTCAATAGAAGTGTTTCTTAATCTTTTTCTGATTCATGGTCAATGTAGCAAAGTTGCAGAAAGTTCAATGAAAACTACCTCGATCTATAAACCATGAACAAGAGAAAGTTTCTAGGATTGTAATATAATTCCATTAATTATAGGTAAAAAGTGAAAACAAACTAATTTCAGTACATCAAATAACATAAATATAATAAAATCAATAAATTACAAACAAAAAAAGCATATTATACAAAATTAAATTATTTGAATAAATGTTCAAAATGACTTCCAAACATTTTAGAATCTGGATTCCCCTAGTTGTAGCGCTCCTTATAACACTGGCATCTAGCACTTCAATGAAATTAGTCACTCATTAGCGTAGGTCTTGTTTGCTCAGTACCGGTGTCCTACATACTTTTTTTTCAATTCACCCGCAAGTAAAAATCAGGTGATCTAGCAGGCCAATCCCACGGTCCCAAATGTCTATGCCAACGACCGTCGAACATTTCAAACAACTCTGAAGATACTGCCCCAGTGCAATGGGTCGGTGCTCCATCCAGTTGAAACCAACTGGTACGATATCCTTCTAAGGGCAGATTTTCTAAAAAATCATTCACCACTGAAGGTATTTCTCGGAGGTCAAAGGTTCATCGTAAATGAGAAAATTTATTTTGTCATGTTTCAAGAGACAAAAAAACGTTAATACTAGACTTTTCTTGAAATCCTATTTCCTAGATGACATGTGGATTTTGGTCATCTTATAAATGCTCGTTTCTTCTATTAAAAATACCTGGAAAATTTAACTTCATCTGTCCAAAATTATTATTTTTTAAGTTTAGATCTTCTTGGGTGCGCATTAGAATAGTTTCATATAGATATAAATATAGATATAGATACAGATATAATTATAGATATAGGTAATAATATAGTTATAGATATACATCTATAGATATAGACATGGATATAGGAATATTTGTTATGGTACCTTTCACGAAACGCAAAAATTGAAATTAGAGCCAACACAATTGTTTTTACCATTTGGGTTATTCAAAACTATCAAAGTAGGAAGAAAAAATACTCAATCAATTTAAGGTACGTATATTTATGTTCTCTATAATGCAAACATTTTCTAGTGTTCATATGGCCTAAAAGGTGATCGTTATGTTTGAATTTCAATCCACAATGAGGACACTGGAATCGTCTTTCGACTCCGCATTCGTATGTCACGTGCCGTCTCCAGTGCTGCTTGTGTTTATAGGAACATCCACATCGTAGACAACCGTGTCTTCCATCTTCTGTGATGAAATGACAGTCTACTGAAACAAAGAAGCAGTTACTTACCAAATCAGGCTAAAAATAAGGGGAAATGTTAGATTTGGTATTTACTGAAAATATAAAATTGGTGTAGAATATTTATTAACTAACAAAAAATACATATACGCAATGTGCATCTATATAAATCAATCATATAATAAACTATAAAATAATCATTATACAAAGATAATTGACAAAATTTGTGAAATTATTTCGAAGAAACATACCTGTAGCAATAAACTACATAACATCATTAATTTATGCATCAATAAGAATAAAGTCAGGGGATTTGGTAATGAATAAAATAATTATATAGCTACACAGATTGTGATGAAATCTGCTGCCGAGATAGGTGCTACTTCAAGTACAGACATAGATACTTTTCTGCAGAATTTAACGCTTCATAAAACTTTTATAAGGTTGCAGAATTCATACAAGCACCGCTAATAGTAAAGATAACAGTACTAAAAAAATGAAAGAGCAAGTAAGTGTGTAGCATTATTTATACAAAAAAGAATGTAATAATATGACTGACTCAGTCTGAATAAATTCAGCCACAATCATTGGGACAAATCCAAAAGAAGGGAAAGTTACGAAACAGAAGTTATTTAAAATAGATTAGAAAAAGATCCTTCCAAATAAAATTCACACGACAAATGTCAATTTTTTTTTTTTTTGGAGCTGAGGAAAGATTAGGACAACTTTCCAGTTTAGTTCACAAGAAAGAAGAATAATGTTTGGGAAAACTTGGGTATCACAATAAGCAATATTCCTAACGTCTGATGTGCAGAAGAAGGAGAAGAATTAGCACAACTGACGGTGCAAACAATTGCAGAAATGGACCTAATTATAGACGGGGCCAATGGTGCTTTTAGTTAAGGAATAAGAATTATTAAAATAATTTAAGACCTAGTATGTTAAAAACTTGCAACATACGTGCAGCAGTAACTTAATAATTATACAATATAATGCTAAAAAGAAAATAGATCCTTTGGAAATATTGAGCGCTTAGTGGACCTTCATTTTTTCTTTATACCGTTTTCCCAACGGCGGATTCAAAAACCATTTGGTGACGACTTTGGGTAGTAGCCCACACACCTCACCCAAATAACACCGTTCTTCTAAAGTGGGATAGGGATTCCTTTGGAAGAAGTCTTTCAGAATTTGCACCTGGGCCAATGAAAGAGTTTTCCTGATATTTGTAGTTCGACCTGCAATTATATAAATATAATATTAGATATTAAATAAGTAAACTTCATAAACAATAAACTGTGAAGCTGAATTAGAAAATTTGTCACTGTTAACTTTCTAGTATATACGAGTATATATATATATTACAAATACTTGCGAACTTTAAGGCTGTGTCCCACGTAAACGCGATATACGCGGTGCGGGCGGTGCGATATGTCAAAGTGACAATAGCAAAGTGTCAAACACATAAAAGAATTCATTTTTTCCTTACTGGAAAATAAATTCTTGCCATTGAAGCGATTTTGTGTTGTCTCAGCGTTCAACTGGTCTGTTTTAGATTTTAGTTGAAGTTTATAATTGTCACATTGACGAATTGCACATCCCGCACCGCTCAAATCGCGTGTACGTGGGACACAGCCTTAGGTGAAACATCAATAAAATCGATACCAATCATTTTCAATGGATATAAAGCGTGATCCTTAATCTATAATATTAATGCTATAGTTGAGTTGACCAAGCAGCGTTACAAGAATGCAATTTCGCAATTTTAATTCAGTGAAAATTTAGGCAAAACATATCATTATTGGTATGACCTTCAAAAAACAACAAACAAGCGGGCTAAGGTCGGGTATTCGAGGGGATCACCCAACTGCACAATCTGGAGCTATTCATCTTTGATAAACTCCAGATTCAAATGTTGTCGCATTATTCGGGCAAACTGTGATGAATAAGTGTAAGAATAACGGTAAAACTACACCAAAATTTAAACCAAAAACTATCAGTTACACGACGTTATACAAATAGCAGCATTTCCTCATAAATGTTGCAATTATTCAAATGCTTATGAAAGGCTAATCCTCATTTAAAATCTTTTCCAAAAAACTAGGGGCACCAGAACTGCCTCACAGAGATTGGAAAGACAGGAAGAGACAGAATCAAACAATTAAAACAACACAGATATAATTGAGACTAAAAAACAAGTATTTCCGGCCGTCACCAATTTGATCATTTAATTTATTGTTTGCGATAAAGAAGATAATTAATGGTAATCCGTCAACAGTGTTAAGACCATGTAGAAGGTGGTCCAGTGATGAAACTGATCTTTCAACAGAGAAACGCCAGATCTAATACCAATGGTAATAATCACAGTTCAACACGTGTGTGGTAAGGTAGTATGGATCTTTAATGTATTACCAAGAGGAGCTACTCATTATTAATTTCCTTTGTGGTGTTAAATTTTTTGGACTTTAACTTATTAGGAGTAATTCTCATATTCCGTCTAGATTGTAATTGTTTTCATAAACAGAGCACTGTCTATTCCTGTGACGTCTAAGTTAATCATTAGCAAAGAACAACCATTAGTCTATCAAGGATTTCAGTTTTTAATACGCCATTGCAGGAGGGATCAGTTTTCAACTACGCAGAGGAATATTTGGAAATTATCCAAAAGCACTCTACAATTCCATTCCAAAGTTCTTGACCATAGAATTTTGGAAAACCTGAAAATCTCAAAATATTTTGAAAAACCCGTTTCAATCTTGAATACAGTTGCACTGGCTTGGCTAATTTTACTTTGACATTTACTCGTTCATATTAGAACCAGTGTTTTCAGTATGACTGTTTTATTCTGATCAAAATAGAGTAAAGGAATAAAGGAAGTAAGTACTATAACAGCATTTGGACACTTCTTGTGTTCCAGAAGGTACGTAGTGGATATTGTCACCTAGTATTAGATGAACCATCGTTTAAAGTCATAAAGGAACGCCTGCAAGACAATATCCAGTTTCTTAGAAGATCTTAGTTTGGGAAGAGTGGATCGGTTCCACTATACTCTATAAGAGCTCCTTCCATTTCTGCTTGGATCTTCTCAAGCAGGTCAGCGCTGGTTGGCTGTTCGTGTTATAGTTCTTGAGTCTCGTCCGATCTTTGTCCCAAAGGTGTTTCAGGCTCTGGATCGATTGTATTTCGACCAAATAGTTCGCGCTCTACTTCGCTCTTTATTCTGTCTTGTTGTTCAGGCGAAATAAGGTCATTTCTCAAGATGACACGATATTGATCTGCGACTCTCTGTTCAAGTGAATAACAAATGAAATGTTTTGTTGGCAATAGTAATTGGGTTAGTATATTCATAGAAAAATACCTGGTCAATAGTATTATAGAGATGATTTGTATCAATACACTTCATAGTCGACTACATCTAAAGGCATACATAAATGCATATCGTTATATTCGTGAATTAGTACATTCCCTATTTAAGTTGCTATACTGGAAAATAAATGCTAGACCGGGAGTAAAGTTAGAGCATTTCAGAAATCTTCTATCTTGGCCACCCTGATCGCCATATCTTATGCCCATTGAAGAAATGTGAGTAGTGCAAAATAAAACATAATAAAATCATTCTAAATTAATTTAAGAATGTTGACGTTCTGAACACCTAGGAGTTCTTGAAAATTGATTTTCACTTGCAGTAGTTCAGTCCCAAGTTGTAATAGTTTTTTAACCAGTCAATGCCAGTGTTCAAAAGATAAGTTAGGTATCAAAGGTTAAAATTAATCAAACTATACCTCATAGTTCATTATTTATTCTTAAAAAACATTAACAAAGTATTTTTGTCCAAACAATAAAGAAATTTAAAGGCCAGATTGACCAGAATGTATATGCCGAAGATGTCTTCTCAGGTTGTCAATTCTTTTGAACATTTTTCCACAAACTTCGCACTTGAAATTGGCCTCGACACCACATTGAATTTTCAGATGAGTGGTCAAGGAAAATTTATTTTTAAACACTTTTTGGCATTTTGGGCAAGTTTTCGGTTTCCAATCTTCAACTGGAATGAATTTATAAAATAATTATAAATCGTTTTTTGTGACACTTCTATAAATAAAAATGCGACTGAAATAACAGTATTGGACATATGTGTATTTACAAGATTTAGAAAAGTATTAACAAATCTATCCAGAACTGGTTGTAATTTTACAAATTATATACAGTATGTTAAGTATGGAGTATGCGTAAATTTGTCAATTTTTTCTAGTTCTAATTTTTCATTTAAAGAACTCATTTTCCTTAAAACCCATTAATGTTCATTTCGATTAAAATATTAAATTCAGAAATAATTATTCTAGATTTCAATCTTTGAGAGAAGCGCAACTGGTGAAGGTTCTTAACAAGAAATAATAAATTGTCTTGCATTCAATGCATTCTAAAATCTCAAAAGCATATATTTTTATAAAATAAAAAATCTAAGCTTCATTGAATGAGTCTATTAGAACTCAATTTCTAATGAGTAATTCAAGTATATGGGGGGACAAATTCATACTACCACGTCTATCCTACTCTAATGTCAGTATTTTACAGAATACAACAGCAGAATATTTGTTCACAAAATGTGGATTTATTATTCGCTGTGTCCGAACTTTATGACCGCTCTGTATATTGAAATAAAAGTAAAAGTAAATATCATTAATATGTGAACAACTCTTTTTGTTCCACCATTCGATCAGAGATGCAATGATAAATATAGCTTAATCTTTGCAATATCTCTTGTAAAAATGTTAGCGTCGGTCACCCAGTATTAAATCGGGGACTGTGAGGAGGCTAATTAAACACCTCACAATTAAATCTTTGCGGACTTTGTAAAAAAAATTAAACATAAACCACTGGACAGAGACAATTAGGCATTTCTATTCTTTGAAATGAACGATCTTCAGATGCTGTGTCACACTTCCTTTCTGTGTAAACGTGCTGGGACACATGGAACACTTAAACTGTGGTGGTTTACCACATTCGAATTTGTGATGACGACTCATACTCCTTTTGTGCCTGTATGATTTAAAACACTTAGGACAGATGAATGACCCTAAAATTAATGTAAATAAAATAAGGAAAATTGTGAAAATTAACATGCTTTTTCAGTTTTTTTTTCTCTACAAGGAATCAACATACCATGATAACAAAAATGCAGAACTATTGAAATTTTTACATTAGACAAAAACGAAAAATAATAATGTCCTTCACATACCTCACTTATTTAATATAAATTGTTTTCAAAACAAGTTATAGAAAAGAAAATCAGTCCAAGGAATACTCAGTCATTATCAATTGTTGTTTTGGGGCATATTTGTCAATTTCTAAGTACTTCTTGGGAAATAACACCACAGTTAAGAAAATTGCTGTATATTCCAAACGTTTCGGGGTCTATGTAAGACCCCGTTGTCAATGGTTAATAAACTTGGATAAAACAGGCACAATTCTAAGATTTGAAGACGCGAGATGTAAGACCGACATCTAGGATTTTCGAGAGAATTAGCACAGAGAGGTTCCGAATCTGGAGCCGTTCCGTGTAATTGCTGTCCTCTTTTAACTCCTAGGACAGAATGTCATTATAAAATTTTCAGGTTACTTCACCTGTCAGAGATATTGAATAGTCTCTTCGTACAAAGGAATGACACTTCGAAGAGAGGTGAAGTAACATGAAAATTTAATAGTGACATTCTGTCCTAGGAGTTAAGGGAGAACAGCAATTAGACGGAACGGCTCCAGATTCGGAACCTCTGTGCTAATTCTCTCGAAAATCCTAGATGTCGGTCTTACATCTCGCGTCTTCAAATTTAACGAAATGTATCAAATACATAAAGAAGTTTTCGAGAGGACATTCAATTGTGGTAAGCGCAACTGATGAAGGTTCCCTGACCAGAAACAATATATATTATATATATAATATACTGTCTTGCGTACAAAGGAATGACACCTCGAAGAGAGTATACAATTCTAAGATGTAAATTAAAATATTTGACAATATGTATTATTTGATTTCTGACGTAAATTTTATTGTATTTGATAATAGCTGACTTGCCCTCTCATAGCGTGGAATTGACAAGATTTTGACCACCAAAATTTTCTAATTATTCTATCAATTTTAATTTTTGCTATCTTGCTGCTAATAGAAGAGCTCGTGTCAAATTATGTATAGTCTAGATTATTTATTGACTTCAAGCCATAGCACGGTAAATTGCAAAGCGTCTTAACCTTATAATAACCCATAATAAACATAAAGTTAAACATTTAACCAGTGAAAAAACAAAAAATGTTTTTTTTTGAGAAGCAGGGGTACAGAAAATCTTTAAAATAAGCATAGGTAATTTTTTGTCGACTGAAACCTGGAAAAATGGTAAAAAGTGAGTTTTTGAAAAAAAATCATAACTTTGATCTTATTCAAACTTGTACTTTAATCTTTGCTAAAATGATAGCTTATGACTTAAGACCTTGATTGAGTTTAATATTGTTGTAGTTTTTGCACAATTGCATTTTAAATAATTTGCAAAATGCACCGTATTAACTATGATCGTTCGATCGGGATATACAAATGATTTTGCATTTTGGAACATTAGCTACCATTTTACGCAAATTTCATTGTTAAAAAATTAAATGGCACTATTATACACGTAGTTTTGCAAGATATCCTTACATGTTACAATTTTTTTGGCTTTGTTCTTGTTTGCGTTTGGTCTGTCATAATATGCTATTTAACTATAAGTTGCCACATTTGTCGGCCAAGGTAACAAACAAACATCTGAATTCTCCAAATGTCTCATATTTTTATTTTACCTGGTTTGAGGAAATGCGTGACTAATACAGTGAATTTAGGTCCACACTAGGCCGACCGCCTTTACAAATTCATTCTCCTTAATTACTACAATGTATATGCATCGGGCCTATCTGATTTAAGGGTATAAGGTCATATCATAATTATAAATCCATAGCTAAGTTTTTATTAATGCAGATAATAACAACATGGTTGCTGATATTTAGTATAACAGTAGAAACATTGTATTTAAACGATAATTTAATAAATTAAAAACTTCCTTGCTTTAGTATAAAGAATTTTCAAAAAAAACCCAGAAGAAAGCAAACCCTATTCATTAAAATTAATCTCCAGACCAGGATGTTTTTTGTTTGCATGCCTTATTAAAGTGTATCTGTATTTGGTCTGATAACTACATGACGGGCATGATACCCTTTTTGATACTCCACATTCTGACCGTATGTGACGTACTAGATTGTATTTTTGTCTGTACACCTTTAATAAAGTTACAAAGTAGAATAATCATTTCACATATTGTATGCTCACTTACCCTGCCACATGTATTACACATATGAGAACCATATCCATTATTGCCCACTAAAAATTTCAATATTTTAATAATGTTCATGAAAATCAATCCAATCTTTTTTGTGTTTATAATGTTAGGATTATACGGTATATAAAAAGCATGACTGAATGCTGTCGATTTATAAATACATATATTACTTAAAATGTTAATAGAAACTATTAAACTAGGAGCAGTCACATCATTGCATTAAAGTTGTGAACTGTAATAATATGCGTTTTCAGATATCCCTTCTGCTTGAACTTCTTCTCACAAAATCGACATTGGAATTGGGGTGTCTTGTTGCATTCAAATTTTCTGTGTTTATAAAACGATCCTGAGTGTTTGTATCTTCGTCTGCAAACCAAGCAGTTATACCATGTAATGTTTGATTCATCTACTTCTTGAAAATACGTTGCAACTAGAAAATAAATACAATTAATAAACCTGCCTGAGATAATATTTTAATTACACAGTGTATAGTTATAACAATAATATGAACCAACTGATTCTCCTTTTTCCGAATTTGAATCGCGTCATTTTCTCGAATTAATTTCTATATTAATAGGCAAAGATAAAAGAATTAGGTACCATTTTCTCTTCTGTCTCTCAACCGATTTTCTTCATTTTTGTTTTATTAGTAGCTACTGACGACCTTCAGTGCAGAATGCTAATATTAATGTATAATATTGGTTCATTCATTAAATAAAATATAATAAAAATTCATTATTTACGTCCATACTGTCAACGCCCAACAATTGACAGTGCCGCCGCCGCCGGACAGTCAAAACTCAAAACACTGAGTAATTATATATGGAGAGACCGATCGTTAGATAAAATCTTAGAGCATGTACTTCTGGAAGTAGCAAGTAAGAGTTGTTATTGTTTAGTGGTAAAATAGTCAATGTAGTAGATCAGTATTGATTTTTCGGACGAGTTGCAGTAACTTTCATATAGAATATTCTGTTTTTAATGTGAATTTAATTATTTAATTAACATATTGTTATCACAACCTTCCCGAAGGTGTTGTGTAAAAAATTGTTAGACAGCGTACAATAGAGAATGTATTAAATATTTAAGTTCTCCTAGGGTTGTTGGTTCTCTCTTTTCTTTAATATTCCTAAAATTTATTGAAACCGCAAATGAATGAAAACTTTTAGGTTGCAAAGAACAATCTTCCAATTATTATATCGTACCCGTTGACTTAATAAGCCAAACATATGATTAATAAAATTAATTATTATTACTATTTGTTTTTAACCGACTTCAAAAAGAAGGAGGCTCTCAATTCGTCTGTATCTATGTTTTTTTTTGTTTGTTCAGCAATTAGTCGAAAACGGCTCAAGCAATTCCGACCGTTTATACTGGATCCTGTTCTGATGGAGCCCAGAGTGGTCCCATATATTTTTTAAGGACATAGGTTGTACCGTTTTTAGAAAATCGGCAAAAACTTTTTTACGGACTTTCTTACGTAGTAAGCTTTGATGGAAGTGCTGGTATAGTAAAAATATGGAAATGTTTCTGATCGGAACTTGGGGAATAATAAATTGAAAATAAATTGGATAAATCAAAATAATCGTCAGTTAATCAACTTCAAGGTGAAGACTCCCAATTAGTCTGTATATACAGTGTGTCTACATGGATCAAACGAATTTTATGAATAATAATATTAAGAGGAAAAGTTATTGTTCATAAAGATTTGGATCAGGCACCTTTCTTATGGAAAAATGGAGTTCCGTCAAATTGTTTGAAATTTTGGTATGTTGTAGAAGATGGCGTTCTGACAAAAAGTGTCCATGAGCTCAAACAGATACTATGACTAGTTTTCGAGATACAGAGTGTTAAACATCGAAAGTGCCGCATTTTTGATATCAGATTTCCAAAGATAGACGTGCTTTATTTCCGGTTATTGGAGAAATTGTGATTTGTACATTATTGGACATGAATATTTCACAAAACAATTGCCATAAGTTTTGGTGGATTACAGTTTATTTAAAAAATACGTAACATGTGATTTTGGAAAAAAATATTTTTTTTATTACAACGTTGAAAACATAAGAAGATGTTATTGCACAATTAATATCTCGTTAAAGTAATAATTTCTAAGATGTGCTTCATATAATATATAGTGAGAACCATTAATATAGCTAGAGAAGGCATATATTATTTTTTTCTATTATTGAGTAACCCTGTACGAACCATTCGTGCTGCAATTTTAATAAGGCATCAAACATATATATTATCCGTCTCTTTATACTCAACGGGATGTTAAACTGATTGCAAAAACTATACATATTGAAAAATGTATTTTTTAATACTACCCCGTAGTTTTAAATTCTCTCCGTCAACTTTGTATGTTATTACATTTTTACGTTAACAAATGTTCAGTGTTTTACTGAGCAGAATATTATTAAAATTGTATGAGTAGTTTTCGAGATATAGAGTGTTAAACTTCGGAAATGTCACCTTTATCGTATCAGCTTTCTCAAAACAGATGTGTTTTATTTCCGTCTGTTCCAGAAAACGTGGTCTGCACATTGTTTGACATAAATATTGCACAATAAATTACTATTAATTAGTTTTTATTACAGCGTGTTTCCCATATACGTAATATGTGTTTTTTAGAAAACACATTTTTTATTATAACGTTGAATAAATAGGAAAATCTAATTGCTCAGTTAATATAATGTTAAAGAAACTAAATTTTACGTGTTCAAACATTATACAGTGTGAGTTGTAAATATTGCTAAATTGGGCATCTATTATTTTTTCCATTAATATATTTATATCAAATTATACAAATCTACGACTCATCACACTAAATTCTACAGGTTTGCAACAATTGTACAAATTAAAGTATTGTAGTTGATACAGGGTTAGGAGACATTTCCAAGATTTAACACCCTCTATCTCGAAAACTAGTCATACAATTTTAACAATATTCTGCTCAGTTAAATACTGAACATTTGTTAACCTAACAATGTTATAACATACAAAGTTGACGGAGAGAATTTAAAACTACAGGGTAGTATAAAAAACTACCTTTTTTAATATATATAGTTTTTGCAATGAGTTTAGCATCCTGCTGAGTATCAAGAGATCATATATCTGCTTTTTTCCTTATTAAAGTTGGAGTACGAATGGTTCGTACAGGGTTACTCATTAATAGGAAAATACAATATATGCCTTCTCTAGCTATATGTATGGCTCGCACTGTATATTATATGAAGCATATCCAAGAAATTATTACTTTAATGAGATATTAATTATGCAAAAACATCTTCTTATTTTTTCAACGTTGTAGTAAAAAAATGTTTTTTTCCAAAAGCACATGTTACGTATTTTTTAAATACCCTGTAATCTAGGAAAATTGATGGCAATTGTTTTGTGAAATATGTATGTCCAATAATGTAGAAATCACAATTTCTGCACTAACCGGCCATAAAACACATCTATCATGCGAAATATTTAAAATGCGGCATTTTCGATTTTTAACATCCTGTATCTCGAAAATTAGTCATAGAATCTGTTTGAGCCCATGGACTATTTTTGTCAGAACATCAACTTCTACAACGTACCAAAATTTCAAACAATTTGACGGAAGTCCATTTTTTCATAAGAAAGGTGCCTGGTCCACATGATTTAAAACTTTTACTGTAATCATTAATTGTATTTTTTAACTGTATACGAAATTTGTCAGCAAATGATAATTATAATAATCATAATGTTTTACAATCAATAAAAGACAATTTAGTGTCTGATACCACATATGTTAATTATTTGTAAAATTTGAGAAAGTAAATCAATTAATCAGTAGAAATACAGAAAACCATTTTTAAATATATTAACAAATGTAATTTATAGTGACCAACAATAATATATAAAACAGTACAAAATTAAGTAGAAATTTCACTCAAATTATAAGAATAAATAAAGTATTTTTACCACAAAATAATATGGTATAACAATATACCTCTCAGGGTAGTTATAGTTCAAAGGCTCATAAATTGTTTTCAGGTAATATATTATGTTTTGCCACACAATGCCTTCGTATATCAGACCTTCGATAACTTTTGTAATTGCAACCAGTTTGTTCACAAAAGTAACTAGGTTCTTTGCCGCAATACCGCAGAATGTGATCGTTCATAGAACTCTTCTTCCTATAAAATTTTCCACATGTGTTGCAAGTATATCCTAAAATACATAAGTTTTTAATATTAACTAATTAGCATATATATCAAAGGAAAAACTGAATGAAACTCCATTAAATCACCTCATCTTGAAAGTCATTATACATATACAAGTTTCAGAAATATTTTGCAATTCTAGATTTTTAAAACTGTAATATTTTTCTTTGCTACAATCAGTCCTGAAGAATTAGAAACATAAAATAATCCAAATCATCTATAATTGAAAAGTATGTACTTAAAATAGGCTGTAGTTGTATAAAAAGTTGAAAAATTCCAAAATTTCGGGCGGTTTGAACGAATATTTACGATTCAAATGTCCAATGTTATAAAATGTCGAAAAAATTTCAAACAATACCAAAAAATGACCAAAACGTCAAAAACATCAAAAATGTGGAAAATATAAAAAAATTAGATATAGATTAAAAAAAACGTTAAAAATATCTACATATTCCGAAAAAGTAATAAATATTAAAAATGAATAAAATGTTAAAAATTATAACAATATCTAAATTGTCGAGAATGTCAAAAAACACAAAAATGTCAAAGTCGAAAATGTTAAAAAATATTGAAAAAACGTCTAAAATGTTAAAAACACACAAATATGTCACCAAAGTCGAAAATGTTAAAAAATATTGAAAAAATGTCTAAAATGTTAAAAACACACAAATATGTCACAAATGCTAAAATATACCAAAAAATGCCATGAAATCTATAATTTCAAATAAGTTTAAAAAAGTTAAAAATGCCAAAAAAGTCGAAAATGTTAAAAAAATATCTAAAAATGTATTAGATTAATTTTACAGATCATTTTTGAATTACAAACAATAATGATTTCTTCCCAAAAAGTAACAGTATCCCATCAAAAATATATTTGTAAAAACAAGAGAGTAGTTCAATATTAAGAATATGCGTGGTTTAGTTATATAAATACTGCAATATACTTCGTGGGTTCAATTAAAAATCATAAAACTAATATGCACTGTCACTTTTCTAGAACTTTATTTACATCCAAACAGCTGATTCAAAAATACAATAATAATCTCATATAAGCTAGTCGTCGCGGTATCACTGAACTGCGATCGTGGCGTGCTTCTTTTATAATCCCCGTGGAATTCTCCAGTAGAAATCAACATCGTTCCTTCCGCTGCCGAGCCTTTTCGAGAATAGTATTTTTTTATCTTGAAGCGTTTGTTGTCGTGCTGAAATGACACAGGGTCGGCTTTGGGTAAATTTCGTAACACTGCCCCCCCTTTAATTCTGATCGTCCCGATCAGAAACATCCCCTCCATGGTAGGGAGCGAGTCGATCTAAGTGAACCACCTTCAATTTAGCCTTGGGGTTTCGATGGATCCGGTAGACGACATCATTCAGCCTCTTGACCACTTCGTATGGACCATCCCAGGCGGGTGTAAGCTTTGGGGATTTACCCTTGCTCCGTTGGGGGTTGTACAGCCAGACTTTGTCCCTCTCCTGGAACCCGGCTGAATTGGCCTTGAGGTCGTATCGCGTCTTCATCCGGTCACTGGTGGCCAACATCTGCGTTCGGGCTAAGTCGTGTATTGCCAGCATGTTATGTCGGAGCTGGTCGGCATAATCGTCGATGTCTTGGGGAGGTTCTTCGGGGGAGCCAAATGCCAAGTCGCATGGTAATCGCAGCTCCTTTCCGAATAAGACCCTGGCTGGGGTCAGGCCTGTACTATTATGTACAGCAGAGCGATATGACAACAGGAATAGGGGAATATGCTCGTCCCAATCACGCTGGTTATTGCTGACGACCTTGGATAGGTGTTGTTCCAAGGTCCGGTTGAATCTTTCCACCATTCCGTCTGACTGTGGGTGTAATGGTGTTGTTCTCGTTTTCCTGATCCCCAACATCGTGCAGACCTTCTGGAATACATTCGATTCGAAGTTACGCCCCTGGTCTGAATGTAATTCCATCGGGACGCCAAACCTGCTGAATAGTTGTTCTACTAGCACCGTCGCTACCGTGGTTGCCTCTTGGTTGGGTATCGCATATGCCTCAGGCCATTTGCTGAAGTAATCCATTGCGACCAGAATGTATTTGTTCCCCCTCTCAGACTCGGGAAACGGACCGGCGACATCGATGGCAATTCTCTCAAATGGGACGCCCACATTGTACTGCTGCATTCTGCCCTTGGTCCGGGTCTTCGGGCCCTTACTGGCGGCACATGTGGCACATTTGCGGCACCAAGCTCTGACGTCTTCGAAGTAATTCCCCCAGTAGTACCGCTGGCGAACTTTGTCTAGGGTTTTATTCATGCCCAGGTGGCCTCCGGTAATTGCATCATGTACTTCGGTCAGGATGGCTGGTACCTTTTTCTTCGGAACTACCAGTTGGGACTTGGTTTCTCGTCCATCAGCGCTTTCCCAAACTCGCTTGAGCATTCCATTGTCTACTCGTAGAGAGTCCCACTGAGCCCATAACGATTTCAGCACGCCAGAGTATCTAGCTACCTCTTCCCATCGTGGCCTGGGTGCCCCTCTCATTTTGAGTGACAAGATTGGTTCGATGTCTGGATCAGCCATTTGGTCCTGGATGCACTGTTCCGTTGTCCAGTCTTCATTGGCCTGCACTCGGATCTGCCTGATGGAGATACCCTCTCGCTGTTCCGTCTTCAGACAATGCTTGCATTCCGCTCTACAGGGTCTTCTGGATAGGGCATCGGCATTATTGTGCAACCGGCCGGCACGGTGTTCCACCTTGAAGTCGTATTGCTGTAATTTCTCCATCCATCTGGCCAGTTGTCCTTCCGGTGTCTTCATGTCCAGCAGCCATTTGAGTGCGGCATGATCTGTTCGGATTAAGAAATGGCGACCATACAGGTATTTGTGGAAATGGTCTACAGCCCTTATTATTGCAAGAAGTTCTTTTCTGGTGACGCAATAATTTCTTTCTGGCTTCGAGAATCCACGGCTGTAGTACTCGATCACCCTCTCTTCACCATCTTGCACCTGGGATAGGACGGCCCCCAAACCAGTGTTGCTGGCGTCGGTGTCTAAGATGAACTTGCCGGACTGTGTAGGAAAGGCTAGGATTGGGCTGGAACATAGTGCTGCCTTCAGTCGTCTGAATGATGTTTCGCAATCCTGATTCCAACGGAACGTCTCCTTCTCTGTGGTCTGCCGATGTAGAGGAGCGGCAATGGTGGCAAATCCCTCAACAAAACGCCGGTAGTATGAACAGAGGCCCAAGAAGCTTCGGAGTTCATGCTTATCCCTCGGGACTGGCCAATCACGGATCGCTTCTATCTTGTCCTCGTTAGTGCGGATTCCTGACTCGGAAACGACATGGCCCAAAAACTCTACTTCTTTTTGGAACAAGGAACACTTCTTCGGATTGAGTCTGAGGTTGGCGTTATTAATTCTGGAGAATACTTCGCCCAGGTTCTTCAGATGGTCGTCGAATGTCTGGCCCATGACTAGAATGTCGTCGAGGTATACTAAGCACGTCCTCCATGTTAACCCGCTCAGTACATACTCCATTAGCCTCTCAAATGTAGCGGGTGCATTACATAACCCAAAGGGCATGACCGTGAACTGAAACAGCCCTTTACTGGTGGAGAACGCTGTCTTCTCTCTGTCGTTTGCGTGTAGACCAACCTGCCAATATCCACTTTTTAGGTCTAGTGTGGAGAACCAACGGGAGCCTGCTAGTGTGGTCAAAGTGTCATCGATTCGGGGTAGTGGATAGCTGTCTTTCTTCGTGACATCATTCAGCTTTCTGTAATCCACGCAAAATCGGGTGGTTCCATCTTTCTTTTTAACTAACACGACGGGAGCAGACCATGGACTGACGGATGGCTCAATAACTCCATTTTGTAACATGGACTCGATGTTTTCGTCGACTGCCTGTTGTTGCCCAAATGGTAGTCGTCTAGGTGGTATTCTGATGGGTTGAGCCTTCCCGGTATCTATTCGATGCTGGATGATGTTGGTGCGACCGGTGGTTCCATTTTTACTGTTAAAAATTTGCCAGTGTTTTGTGATAAATTGCTTGGCTTTTTTCTGGTTCTCTGGTGTCAAGTGTGTTAAGTGGTCAGCAAACTGTTGTAGGAACTCTCTATCGGGCCCTGTCTCCTTCACCGACGTCTGGTACTCTTCTTCGCAATTGATGATGGTCTCTACTGGCTCGAAACAAGCTATCTCTTGACCATTGGTAATTCTGATGTCGTTGTTGGACAAATTCAGGACTCTGATTGGTATATCTCGTCCGGTTTTAACTATAGCCCGTCCAACCAAATAGTCATGAGCTGAGTGTACGGGCTCCACCATTCCAACGCAGCTCCCAGGATTGCTGTCTAGCTGCCCATGAATAATCTGTTCCGTTCGACCGGGAATTCTAGCTGAAGACTTTGCCACAATTTTTATGGGCGTGAATGATGTGTTGACGGGCCGTGTCAATACAAATTTCTCATTCAGGAACCGAAGAACATCATATCTCGGGTCGAACATAAATCCATGCTGGCTAATTAGGTCCATTCCCAGTATAAAATCGTCCTCAATATTCGCTACCAGGACCCTATGCCGGATCATGTTGTCCCCTATCTGTAGCACGACATCTGCCTCACCCTGTATGGACATGGACTCGCCGGTGACTGTTCTGAGCTGGATGTTATTGGTAACTGGCCGAATTTCTGATGCTCTCAAAACCCTGGACTTGGCAATGGACACAGCGGCGCCGGTATCGATGGTGATGGTAACTGCTCGCCCGTTGATGGTGCCTCTGATGACTAGGCTGCCGCTATCTCTGCAAAATCCCGGATGGAAACTGTCCTGGGGGCTGGTGGATGGTGAGTCAGCATTCGCCCCCTTATGCTGACTGGTTGGAGTTTCCCTGGTTGGTAAGGTCGGTTTGTTGGCTACCCCTGGTTGGTGATCGTTCCGGTAGCCTTACTCGGCAGTCACGTTGGAAGTGCCCTGTCCGTCCGCAGCGGTAACATGCCCCTCTGGTGCCAGTTCTGTGTGACCGGTCTAATAATTTGTTCAGACCAGCCAGCAGCGCTTGAAATTGTGACTCTGACTCTTCCTGGTTGAAGGAAACTGCTCGGACCCTCGGCTTGGACATGTTCATGACGGCCTCTACTTCCAAAGCCCGAAGTAGAGCTTCACTACTTTTCTTGACGCCACTCAGTCTTAAATTTCTTTGTACTTCCACATCTCTGATGCCGTTTATGAAACTCTGTGTGGCCAACTGGTCTTTCGTTTCCTCTGGCAGGTCTGGGTAGGACAAGTGAACTAACCGTCTAATTTCTGCTTCGAATTCTTGGAGGCTTTCACCGGATTTTTGGGTTTTTCCACTCAGTTGGACTTGGTATACCTGGCTCAAGGATTGATTGTCGTAACGTTTGTCTAGGATAGCGATGATCTTGTCGAAATTGCCTTGTTCATCGACTGGAATGCTCTGGAGGAGTTCTAGGGCCGGACCTCTTAAGGAAATTACCAGAGATGTGGATTTTTCATGATTATCCCATCCATTAGCTGTAGCCACGGCCTCAAATTGCCGTTTATACATGGGCCAAGATGAACTGCCGTCGAATGTGGGTGGTTTACTAAAGGAACCTTTGGTACTCACGGTGTTCTGGTATTTTCCTCGCTGTAAGTCCTGTTGCATTTTTTTGATTTCTGTTTCTACCTTGTTTTGAATAGCACTGATTTCAAATTTCACCTGGCTCTGTATGGAATCGATGTCATCTACTTTGGTTTCAAGGGCCTCCACATTATTTTTTAGGATCTTTATGTCGTCGTTTATCTTTTTTTATCTGATTCTACTATTTGCATTCTTTCATTAACTGTTTCGTTAACTTGCGATACTATTTGCATTAGTTGTTCAAATTGCATTTGTCTTTTTTCTTCAGTTTGATCTTGTTTTTGTTCAAATTTCGAGAATAATCCTTCCATTAAATTTTGTTGTTCGCTTTTCATTGTAGAAACTAGATTTTGTTGTTTTTCTTCCATCGTGGAAACAAGATTTTCTAATTCTACTTTATGTTTTTCATCGATATTAGTAACAAGATTTCCTAACTCAACTTTAAGTTTATCATCAAAAGATTTCACTAACGTTTGTTGAATTTCTTCTTGATGTTGCTTCTCCTTCTTGTCACGTTTTTCTAGAATCTGTGCTATTTTTTCGTCTAGTCCCTCCGTAACCTGTTTGATCATTTTTCTGGTAGTTTCGTCGGTTTTTTCCATACTTCGAGTTTCCATGAATCAAATTACGATTTTAACTGACTTAATCCTTCACTTCTAACACCAAATTGCAATATACTTCGTGGGTTCAATTAAAAATCATAAAACTAATATGCACTGTCACTTTTCTAGAACTTTATTTACATCCAAACAGCTGATTCAAAAATACAATAATAATCTCATATAAGCTAGTCGTCGCGGTATCACTGAACTACGATCGTGGCGTGCTTCTTTTATAATCCCCGTAGAATTCTCCAGTAGAAATCAACATCGTTCCTTCCGCTGCCGAGCCTTTTCGAGAATAGTATTTTTTTATCTTGAAGCGTTTGTTGTCGTGCTGAAATGACACAGGGTCGGCTTTGGGTAAATTTCGTAACAATACAATCTTGTTTTTATCTGCTACAAGTATCAAAAAATATTATAATTTGGCCGAAAAACTGAGTCAATTTCAAAAATACAGAATAATTACTTTAAAAGTAATCAAGAATATGCCACAAACAACGTATAGAAGACAATACAGAATAATATTATGACACTATCTTTTCGAGGTTTTAGAATCCATTGAACACAGGACAACATATTGTTTCTAGTCAAGAACCTTCATCAGTTGCGCTTCTATCCACTTATTGATATCTCGAATAATTATTTATGTATCAATGGTTTTGTGAACAAGTTGTGTCGATATTCATTTTGCGTTAAAACAATAAGCATATCTTTATACTTGCAAAAAACTCACTCCTGGGGTTGAATAATACACTATAAGATATCAACATTTTATTTAAGAATAAAAGAAAATAGTGTTATTTATTTAATTTAAAACGATTAAAATTTATTTTAAAAATTATGAACAATTATGCTTTTTGAAATTACCAAAAAACATATTCTCATAACTTCTAATCCTACACTACATCATTGAGACTACAATCTACAAAATAATTTGTTAACAAATTTAAATAATACATGTAACATACAGGGTGACCCTAGATAGTTCATACATATAAATTTAAATAAATAGTTGTTTCAAAAGTCAATTAATTCAAATTAAAAATGTCCTTTTTCTAAACAGGTTTTTAAGACTAAAAACAACAACCAATAGTATAACGCAATCATTTAAAAAGCTAATAAGAATAGTATATACCGGGTGTTAAGTAAGTCCCGGGACGGCTGAATATTTGCTAAAGTAAGAAAATGTCAAGCTAATTCCTTTAGTAACTTTGACCAAGGAATCCGATGGCGACCATGCATTTGACCTTGAACCTCATTTTTGAGGTTATTTTGAGGTCAACCTCATTTTTTATTGCGGAATGACGTTGAGGCAACCAATAGAGATCAAATAGAGCTCCTTTCGAATCGGGTATCAAAAATAAGGGTTCCTACATGAAAAAATGAAGTTGACCTTCAAATGACCTTGAAAATGAGGTGTAAGGTCAAATCCAAGGTCACAATTGTGTTCCTCGTTAAGACTTACCTTTTGTTTTACTACTAAACTTGCGAGATTTTTAAGAAGTCATTATTTGAGCTGTATTTGACCTCTATGGGTTCTCTTAAGCTCATACCTCAATACAGGTCCGGACATAAGACTCTTTCCAATTCCGCAATAAAAAATAGGGGTTCTCATTAAAAAAAATGAGGTTGACCTCAAAATAACCTCAAAAATGAGGTCAAGGTTAAATCCAAGGTCACCAAAAGTGTGGAGGATCAGTTATGCAGTTTTTTTAAAGTCGTGACTGACGCTTTGGATAAAAGTCTGCCACAAAAGACGAAAATGGTTCGGAAAGTCAAACAAGGCCCTAAAATTAACTGGTTTAATGACAAACTTAGAGACATGAGGGGGAGACTTCAAACTCTCAGTCTCCTTCATAAGCAAAATCCAATTTTGGTACCCAAAAACATGGTCAGTTATTACAAAAAACTGTATCGGACAGAGATAGCAAATTCTAAAAAAGCTACCCATGATAATTTCATTGCTAATGTATCAAACAAGGTGTCAGCCATGTGGAGTATAATAAAATCTCATAGGAACTCCGCTCCAGCACCGAAAGTCAGTCACCTCAATGCCCAGGTTTTCAATGATTTCTTTGTGTCAATTGCAGACGAGCTGATTAAAAATCTTTCTTCTTCTAATAGCTCCTTCAATGAGTATTTATCAAATCAATACATTGGAGATAGCTTCAAATTTTACTCAGTAACAGAAAAAATGCTTTCATATAAAATTTCCGACATTAAAAATAGTGGTAGCAAAGACTGTTATGACATCAACTCTAGAATCCTTAAACATCTCACAGATATAGTTAGCAAACCCCTGACTCCCTTGTTTAATCTCTGCATCCGAGAAAGCATATTTCCTTCTGTTCTCAAACTGGCAAAAGTTATACCTGTTTTTAAAAATAAAGGAGATCCTGAAGATGTAACTAATTACAGGCTTATATCTCCATTGCCACTTATCTCAAAAATTCTTGAATCTTTATTGAAAGACCAAATGATTAACTACTTTGAAGTAAATCATCTATTAATCGACTAAGTGAGTTTGTGGCACAGGGCTTTGAAAATAAGCATAATACATATGGTACATTATTGGACTTAACGAAGGCATTCGATTGTATAAGTTTTGAAATCCTTTACAAAAAACTATCTCACTACAACTTTGATTCGAGCAGTATTACCCTTATACAGTCCTATTTGGAAGCAAGAGAACAGTATGTTCTTTTTGAGACTCAGCAGTCCGCGAATCGCAGGATTCAGCATGGCGTACCTCAAGGCTTTGTGTTATTTCTCATATACATAAATGACTTGCCAAACTTTAACAATCTATTGAATCACCTGATAATCCTGTTTGCTGATGATACCACAACATTGCTGCGCTATCAACCTTCAGACCCAATATTGCAGTGGACTCAAATCAAACAGCGTGAAATAGAGAATTGGTTTTTAGCCAATAGGCTTAGTCTCAACATTAGTAAGACCCAGAACATCAATTTTACATTACAATCTTCACCATCGACTCTAGAGAGTGTTGGACCAGTGAAGTTCTTAGGGGTCTACCTTGATCCTGGGTTGACCTGGGAAGCCCATGTTGATTATGTAAAATAACTTTCCTTATAAGGAGCCTGTCAAAAAATGTATCTAGGGGCACATTACTGACAGCGTATCATGGATACTTTAGCTCCAATATGTTCTACGCGATTTTAAATTGGGGGCCTTCACCGTGCTCTGCTCAAATTTTTAAGTTACAAAGCCGTTGTGTTAGAATTATTGCAGGCTTAAAATACCGCGAGTGTTGTAGAGATAGCTTTGTGGGGCTAAAACTACTTACCCTACCTTGCACTTTTATCCTTCAGTGTCTTGTCTATATGATACAGAACCAAAACAGCTACAGAACACACAACGATATTCACTCCCATTCAACAAGGAAAGGAGGAGAATTAGTTCTCAGCTACCACAGATTGCGACGAACGAGAATGGGTACTGACTATTATGGCATTAAATTTTTCAATGCACTGCCAGCAGAAATAAAAAATTTAAACGTACATCATTTTAAAACAAGAGTAAAAAAATTATCTTTTAAAACACGCCTTTTATTCTTTTGAGGAGTACTTAGGAAGTGATTTCAATGTATAAATTTTTAATGTGTTTGCCTCTATAATGTACATTGTTGTCTATATATTAGTAAATAGGACATTTTATTTTCTTACCATTTTAATAACATTTTATAAAGTCTTTTGTATACATATTTAATACATTTCATGCTTGTGTACCTTTGACTTGTAAAAACACACAGTTGTAATACTTTACCAATAAATAAACTAAACTAAACTAAACCATCGGATTCCTTGGTCAAACTTACTGAGGGAATGACCTTGATCCTTTCAAGAAATGAAGTACTTTAGCAAATATTCAGTCGTCCCGGGACTTACTTAACACCCTGTATAAGTTTTTAAAAATTCACAGCATAGTGCAGTTTCAAATATCGATATTTTGAAATAAAAATGTTCTTGAATATACAGTTTTTAATATAAAATTAATATAATCTTAACATTAATATATGAAATAAAAAAAAATGATTTAAAAATATATTTAGTCATAAATACTTTATATTTTTATTATCGACTTAGCAACAGTCTTGGGTTACCCTGTACAGATGAACGCTTTGGTCTTTTTAAAAATTATATACATAGCGGTAACAGTTTACTTAATGGTAAGATAAAATCCATGAACGTATTGTACGTGAGCCTTAAGGCTGCTTTTTTGGGTAAAAGCCTTCGCGCATATTTTACAGACAAACTGAGGAGCCATACCACATTCGTATTTTCTATGTCGCAGCAAATTGCATTTGTACTTGTAAGTCTTGTAGCACCTGGAGCATCGATAAACGGGTTCTAAAAAAATTGTAAAGTAAGATTAACGAAATTGCAACATGTCTATTCAATATGCATACAGAAACGATGACAGCATACACAAAATAAGGTTTATGGGAAACAAGTAGACCAAGAAACAGGTGAAGAGCAAAATTATAACATTAGATAGACAAATATTTTTTTAGTTTTTTCGAAATTGTGAACAAAAATATGCGATTTAAAGATAAATGTTGTATAGTCAACCTTTTTGGAGTTTTTTCATTTATAAATCCTGTTACGACAGTTTGATAATACTAATAATATGCCATATTTATATTTAAAAAAGAACCGACTTCAGCTGACTTGAAATAAAAATCACTATTTTCAGACATATATTGTTTTTTTATCAGATTTAAGCTAGGTACAACTCAATTGAAAATCTTAGCGTATTTTTTTATTTGTTTTATTATTTGGGCCACTTTCCTATAAATGTAACCCTAATTCACTCTATATTGCATCCACACTGTATATGCTTCTGTGTATTGGTCACATCACGATATAACTTATTTGTCTATCATTTTCTGAATCACCCTGTACAACTATAATTCAACTTAACACAATATTACAGCGGTCCATATATTTTTAAAACCACCCTGTATATGCATAAATTCACTCCTCACTATTGACAATTTCTATTTTTATATTGTTTAAATAATTGCTGTATACCAATGATTTTACTTCGCCCCATGTCTAGTATTCCATTTATGCAACTACTGATGGTTCTCCCTATATAACAAAATTCACCTTTTTGAACCACATTTTATGACTATAATTTTTCTCTACCATTTATTTCAACCACACGATATATGAAACTGCTTCTAAATTTTTTTAAACCCATGTCTATAATTATACCCCATCCTATAATTCAAATATCTCAATTGCTTAGGCTTATATAACAAATTTTTTATACACCCTGAATAACAATAATTTTACCCCACCCTTACTTCAAACACCTTGTATAAGCAACTACTTATGTTCCAAATTATATAACTTTTTTAAACCACCCGGTATAAGTGTGATTCTGCTCCACCTTATATTTCAACAATTCTGTATACTCAACCGCTTCTGACAATTTTTAAAGCCTGTTGTATAACTAATTATTCTCCGTCCTATAATCCACTCTGTATAACTATAGTTTTGCTCCACTCTTATTTCAACCACCTTGTATACGCAACTACTTATGTATCACCCAATACAATATTTTTAGACCAACCTGTATAACTACCTAATATCACATGCACGCACGCACACACGTACAACCGTATACCATATAGAAGAGTTCGCCGACATAACAAATTTTTGTTTTAGATAACTTTTTAAACTATTCTTTGGTGTAATGTATGCCTGTCGACGATTTCAAATCGGCTGAATCAATTTTGATAATTTAGACTGAATTGTGTTAAGGAATATCTCAGAAAAGCACCATACAAATTTTTATAACGTAGAATTTTAATTTTCTAGAACATCGGAAAAAACGTTGTTAAGAGATTTTCAATGTTTTTAAATTACAATCAATTTATTTACATGTGATTAAATACATCTTTCTATAACATAAAACATACCAATTTATAGAAAATCGGAAAAATAAAGGCAAAAATGCATAACGTCCAATCAAATGCCACATTAATTTGCTACAGGATATGTTAGGAATAAATTACTGTTTATACACCTTATCGTAAGAATTATTATTACGCACAATTCGGTTATACAACATTTTTCCACAAATCCCATACTTTTTCCACAACATCTCGACCCAGTAGATGAAAAACCTTCCAAATTAGGAGCCTCTAAGCAAAAAGCGAAAAAATATCAGGCATAGTAATTTTGTGATTTCCGAATTCCTTATTTCTTGGTCTAATATAAAAATATTTATTAGAAAATACTGTTAGCTGGAACTAGGTAACCCGAAAAAAGAAACACATAATCATTGACCAAGAATATATTCCTTATGTTTCAAATTTTTATGCCTAACAAAATCGTATTTTCTTGCTGTACGATAGTCGCAGAACTCACATTTCAGATGCTTTTCTTGCCCACAGTATCTTGTATGGCGGTAAAGGGTGTTCTTTAAAGTATACATATTTCCACAATTGTTACAAGTGTAACCTAAAAAAATGATATTTATACTCATGCGCTGTCTCAGTACTTACCACAATCGATGTCAAAATTTTCCAAGGCTTTTGATAGGCTCGATCATTTAAGCTTACTCAGCAGGATTTCTACGTTTGGCATGAGTGATCATTATGTGGAGTTCCTTTGCACCTACCTAGTGAACCGTACACAGTTTGTTAGGTACAATAATCATAAGTCTGTTAGTTATATTTCTACATCGGGGCTGCCTCAAGGTTCAAATCTGGGGCCACTAATATCCCTAGCTTTCATCAATGATGTCACCGATGGCATTCATGTTCAAAAATTGTTATTTGCAGACGATCTGAAGCTCTTTTCTTTTGTGTAACATCAAATGGAATGTGAAAAAAAATAATATTGATAAACCTCAATAATGGTGTACGATAAAGAATCTGTCTATAAACTACATTTACACTACATTTGAAAGGTTATGACCTTTAGAAGGAGTCATATTATTGTTCATTTCAGTTATAAAATTGGTTCGTGTTAGTGAAGTCAGAGACTTAGGAATTATATTCAATGGACACCTCAAATTCAATAGGCATAGAGAAAACACAGTTACTAACGTATCAAAAATGTGTGGCTACATTATGAGAAATACCAGAAAATTTACAAATGTCAATTTACTGAAAACAGCGCACTTGTAATAACTATATTCGATTGAGTATGTGGTCGCCGTATTAATAAAGTTGTATATAGTTAAATTGGAACGTGTTCAAAGAAAGAGTGCGAAGTTCATGTACTTCAAAAAATATGGGAGGGTGGGGTATTTGATTGAGCACGAGGTGTTATTATCCGATCTGAGTTTGGAGAGTCTAGAGCAGCGCAGATTTATCGCGGATTGCCGATCTCTTCATAAACTAACCAACTCTGAAATTGATTGCCAATTTATACTGGAGCATTTTAAGTTTTTAGTCCCGAGAGCTGAGTCTAAGGCTAAGGCCAGACTGGCTGGATTTCACGCCGCGTTTCGACAGGAAAACACGCAAAAATAATAGGCAGTACTATTGCAAATCCGTAAGGCCAGACGCAACGTGATTTTCCACCCAACGGCTCGGTAACGGGCGCATCTTCAAGGCGAACCGCCAAAAGATAGGATCGGTTCGATTTTCTGCGTTATTTCAAGCTGTGTTGATTGGCCACACTGGCAGGAAAAAACGCGGTATTCATGGAGCTCGACCAAACTGAAGGCAACGCGAATGACTGCAACTGGCGTGTGTGGCCAGGGTAGAGCTGGATTTCAAGTGGGTGAAAAACTGCTAGTGTGGAATACCATGTAAGAGCTACAAAAAACGGCGAAAACGCGGCGTGAAATCCCGCCAGTCTGGCCTTAGCCTAAAAGTACATGTGTATTTTAGCCTACACCTGGTCAAACAAATATCCATTTTACCTCTCTTGTTTTCAGGCTATGCTTTTGCTGTAATGGAATTTACTAAAATATTCATTGTACGTTAAGGAGGAACATATTACATAACCTACTAAACCTGTTTGTCCAAAGTAACACAGTAACATGTTCTTAATTCTATGTTTAAGTACATTAAAATGTAACTACTTTGTGTCAATATCGTCACTTTATCTTCGTTTGTTTTGTAGTTTGTTTAGTTTTATGGTTGCATGAAGTTAGCGTTTTCTTCTTTTCTACTCTGGTCTTTGTTGACTTTTAATATGTATACAGCTTTTTTTAGGGAGCATAGGCTATATTTAGTAATTTAGATAGTTGGTATTAACCTTGTAACTGGTGTCATACTGTTAGGTTAAATAAACATATTAATTAATAAATCAATTAATACTCAAGTCTTAGAATTGCAGTCACATCACTTTGAGCTGAATTCTATTGAAATCGATTATGTAATTATGCCTCAATTCGACTTCCTTCTATTCAACTTCAAGAAAGGACGAGAAAATCAATTGGGTTGTATTTAAAAAATCTATGTCACCTCAGAATTCAAGTAGTTTTGAACACATTTGGATAAATCTTTTGTTATTTGACTGAATATACTTCTAGACTAGTCCCATAATTTTGGAACCGTTCTACATATTAAATTTTATCAGAAAAAAAAAAATTCTAGAAGAAATACAGACCAACGGGTACACCGGAATAAATTCAACCAATATATCCGTGTATTTTTAAATGAAATTCAGTTACTTTTTATATTTTAACGTTATTATTGTTTACATGCCTTGAAATGTATTAATTATTTTTTAAAGTAATTTCTTTCAAGTCGGTTTTTGTTTTTTTTTTCCTTTTATTTATACAAGTTATGCGGATATAAGTAAATAGTAAAGTTTGCAAATGTGCTTATTTACTATTTTAAGACCACATTTAACAAATTTAAGAAAAGAAAAACGTTTATTGTCACTGAAAGTAAACTCCAATCAGACGTCACTTACAAGCTTTAAAAAATACACAAAAGACAATAGTTACGAGTATAATGTAACTGAGACCCTTAAGATCTATGGTGTTTCCTTTGGATGTGTTTCTTCAAATTGTCTTTTAATTTTGAAGAGAATTTACATTCAGGATATTGACACGTGAACTGGGGTTGTTTTCCACATTCAAATTTTTGATGGCGTCTAAGTGATGCTTTCAGTCTGTAGCTGTTTTTGCAGGTTGGGCAAACATGACGATCTACAAAAATCATTCATTTAGTCTCGATTTCACAAAGAGAGAGAATTGTTGGATAATTCTACTAAACACCGTACCGGCTTGGCCCCGCCCTATAACAACTCAACCCGAAATAACCAATCAGAAAGCGGGAGGCGTGGCCACTGGAGCGCCAATGGCCAATCGCACGCAGGCGTTCACGGTGTCAACCGATAGGCGCCAAGATGCGACTATATAATAGCGGGCGCGCTTCTGAAAATCTTCGTATTCGAGTAACTAGAAGCATAGACAGAAGGCTACAAGAATTATGCGAGCCGACCTAAAGAGAGCAGATGTGATTCTGCCGAAACGTCGCCAGTTTACTATCGATCCCGTTAGGGATCAGTTATGAATTACGGGGATGAATTCACGGAAATCACTTAACACATTTAGTGCCCGCCAAAACTTAAAAACAAGTTTCCTTCGGATGTAAATCTGTACTTCCACTGAATTCTTGCTTGACGTTTCGCCAAAATCATATCTAGCATTTTGAAAAACTATTATATAACTTAGTTTCTATGCTTTGACAAGTGTTAATTATTTATTTAAGTTATTTCTTTCAAGTTGCCTTTGGTTTATTTCCTTTATTTATAAAAGTTATATAGTTATAGATAATACATTTTGCAAATGTGCTCGGTTTCTATGTTAACACAACATTTAACAAAATATTGTAAACACGTTTATGGATTTTTGGCACGCTCTATGACTAAATATTCCTCTCCCTTCTAACACAGAGAATTTTGTTCTAAATTTACTCTGCAGAGGCATGCACCACCCGAGTATTGTTCCTTAACATGCAAAAACACAAGAAAAACATTTATTGCCACTGAAAGTAAACTCCAATCACACGTCACTTACAAAGTAAAAAAATACACATGATACAATATCTCCAAGTATAATGCAAATGACACCCTTAAAATCTATGGTGTTTCCTTTGGATGTGTTTCTTCAAATTGCCTTTTAATTTTGAAGAGAAATTACATTCAGGATATTGACAGGTGAACTCGGGTAGTTTTCCACATTCAAATTTTTGATGACTTCTAAGGGATGCTTTCAGTCTGTAGCTTTTTTTGCAAGTCGGGCAAACATGAAGATCTACAAAAATCAATCGTTTAGGTTCATGCAAGATTTCATGAAAATATGAAAGGAACACTTAACTTTCAAATCCAAAAACAAGAGCC
Organism: Octodonta nipae; assembly: GCA_034190945.1. Classification (NCBI taxonomy): domain Eukaryota; kingdom Metazoa; phylum Arthropoda; class Insecta; order Coleoptera; family Chrysomelidae; genus Octodonta; species Octodonta nipae. The sequence continues at coordinate 7,119,118 of CM067224.1, read as the reverse complement.
AAAAAGGGAAACAAATACATAATCATATATATATATATATATATATATATATATATATATATATATATATATACAGGGTGTCCCAAAAGTCCCGGAACGGCATTTTATCTCGACGGGAACGCATTTTAGAGAAAAATGTTTCAAACAAAACTTATAGAATTCGTCCCCGGCTATCGAATTGTGACCTTGAATTTGACCTTCAAGGTCAAGCCAATTTTTTCAAATGGGACAACATATTTTTGACCTCGGAAATGGAAAGTTCGGAAAATTTTACGTTCAAATATGTCCTTGACCATTTTTAAAACTTGACCTCTGGTGGTCAGTAAAGGTCATGTCAAGGTCAAGAACAACTTCGTTGCGTAGCTCGTCAAATATGGGCTTAAAAAAACTGGTTTGACCTCGACATTGCGTATGAAAAGTCAAATCCTAAGCAAGAAAACAATAATTTTTCGGTTCCTACAACTGTCTTTTTAAGAAGTTATTCCAGTCCTGATCGTCAAGGGCATATGAAAAAAATGGTCACGGCCATATTAGCATCTGAAAATTTCCTCTCTTTTCATCTTCGGCATAAAAAATTGGACTTGCCTGTTTAAAAATGCATTTGACCTTGAGCTGATCTCGAAGGTCAACGTCAAGGTCAAATCCATACTAAGCATCGTATTGCTGTGGAAAAATCCTAAACCTTAGTTCTTGAAAAAAAATTTTAAACCCATATTTGACGAGCTACGCAACGAAGTTGTTCTTGACCTTGACTTGACCTTTACTGACAACCAGATGTCATGTTTTAATAATGGTCAAGGACATATTTGAACGTAAAATTTTCCGATCTTTCCATTTCCGAGGTCCCATTTGAAAAATCGATTTGACCTTGAAATGACCTTGAACGTCAAGGTTAAGGTCAAATTCAAGGTCAAAATTCGATAGCCAGGGACGAATCCTATAAGTTTTGTTTGAAACATTTTTCTCTAAAATGCGTTCCCGCCGAGATAAAATGCCGTTCCGGGACTTTTGGGACACCCTATATATATATATATATCTCAATTGCCTCTCTTACGAGTCTCGATTTCACAAAGAGAGAGATTGGAAAATTCTATTAAACACCGTACCGGCCCGACCCCGCCCAATAACAACTCAACCCGAAATAACCAATCAGAAAGCGGGAGGCGTGGCCACTGAGCGCCAAGGGCCAATCACACGCAGCAGTTCAAGGTGTCAACCGATAGGCGCCAAGCCGCCACTATATAACAGCGGGAGCGCTTTTGAAAATCTTAGTATTCCAGTAACTGCAAGCGTAGACAGTAGGCTACGAGAATTATACGAACCGACCTGAAGAGAGCAGATGTGATTCTGACAAAACGTCAATCATTTAGGTTCATGCAAGGTTTTATTAAAATATGAAAAGAACACTTGACTTTCAAACCAAGACTCTTCAAACTGTGTTTCTTTTCTAAGCTAAATAGACCATACACCCTCAATGACAGACTTTGCTCGAGAATATGATCACATTTTACAGGAGTGCCAATGAAATGCAAAGAGGAGCATTATTGTATTTATTTGACAAGCTGAAATTCATGAAAGAAATCTAAGTACAATTAATTAATAATATTAATAAATATTGCAGCATATCACACAATATAATATAAAATTTATATACATTTCAAAAAAGATTTATTTATTACTATATAGACCAGAGCATATCGGCGCATTCGTTAGCAAAATTGTTTTAAGTCATATTTTTTTTTGAATGAAAAAAGTCCTCACACCCATCATCGTATCTCCAACCCATTAATTGTTATGAATTTTTTAAAATTGGAAATCGCGGAAATTCCTAATTTTCTTGAATTAAATAATATACCTTAAAAATTGCAATGCTATAATTTTTATTTTTTTATCAAAAATTTCAACTATATTAAACAAAATGGCCTAAATAGATTTTAAAAATTTTGTTTAGTTCTATATTTTTAGGGTTCTGTATATACAATATACGGATACCCTTATAATATCACTCCGGATTTCTGCCTCTGTCACATCACAGCAATGCTTTCTCCTAAACTACTGGACGGAAGAGGTTGAAATTTGTTATCAATGCATAGTTTGGTGATCCGATCAGGAGTACATATCGTAAAAGAAACAAATTTGATTTTAGGGGTACTTCTGGGGGGAAAAACTAAAAAATCGACCGTTCCCCCCCTGATCTCCGAAACTACTGAGCCTAAAATTTAAAAAACATAGGAAATATAGAACGTTGCCGGAATTTTACAAGAAAAATATAGTAATATTGTTTCTGGTTGGGAACGCATCAGTTGCGCTTCACAATTGAATGTCTCATTCTGAGGAACACAAATATATTTTTTTCATATTTTAAAAAAATATATTTAAAAAGATATTAACGAAAATATACTAAAATTTACCAATTCCCCCCCCTTATCTCCGAAACTATAAAACGTAAAGTTTTGAAAAAAAATAAGAGGTCTTACTTGAAGTTTACTGGAAAAATAAGGAGAAACCTCTACTTTTAATTTTGGGGGGCAAATTACAGAATTAAATGGAATATTAAAATTAAAAGTGTTTCTAACCCATCATGTTATATATCAAATGAAAGGGCTCATTATGACGAAAACAAATATATTTTTTCATATTTTTAAAATAAATTAATTAATAGATATTAACAAAAATATAAAACAACTTTACCCATCTACCCCCCCCAATCTCCGAAACCATAAGCTGGAATATTTTGAAAAAAAAATGGAGGTATAGCCCCTCACCTGAACTTTACTGGAAAAATAAGGAGAAACCCCTAATATTCATTTTGGGGGGAAAATTATAGAATTAAATGGAAAATAAAAAAATATAATTTTCTAACGGGTCATGGAATATATCAAATCACAGGGCTCATTATGACTAATACAAATATATTTTTTTAATTTTTTTAAAATGAATATTTTAAAATATATTAAAAAAATAAAAAAATTACCCATTCCCACCGTTATTCCCCAAACTATAAGACCTAAATTTTTTTGTTTATTGGAAAAATATGAAAAAATCCTTAATTCTATTAATTGGCCCCCAAAATAATAGAATTAAACGGAAAATAAATTATTAGAAAACCCCATGGTGATTTTAGGGACAAATTATACAATTAAATGGAAAATAAAGATTCAATTTTCAAAATCATCATGTAATATATCAGATAAAAGGCTCAATATGTGAATTACAAATATATCATATTTTTAAATCATTTGTTTAAAAGATATTAACAAACATATTAAACATCGACTTAATACACTATTTAAATTTTGAAAAATATATTTTATTTGTATTTTTTAATAATTTGAATAACATATTTAATAATTTATAATTTAAAACTTGACCTATTTTGCCCTTTATTTTCCAATCTACAGAGCCTCAAAACCCAGACAGTAGATTATAAAAGACTGTTCTGAAAGTTTATTAGTAAAATAAAACTCTAATGTTAACTTTTGGAGGCCAAATTAGAAAATTAAATACATATGTATTCTGATAAAAATTAAGCGAATCCTGAAGATAAAATAAACGTCTATGTGTGGAAAATCAGAGTGTATATTTTTTATAAATTTAAAACGCTTCCTTTAAAAAATATAGGAAAATGCACTCATTCCCTGCTTGTCTGAAACTGGAATATTCTAATCTTGAAGGTGGTACGGAACCCTAAGTATGCGAGTCCAACTCGCACTTGACCAAATTATTTTTTTACATCATAACAATATGCTTCCTAGGCGCATGCACTTCTGAGAGAGGAGTATCTTTATCTCACTCTCATCTCGATGTATAAGATGAGTAAGAGAAAGGCAGACGACGCACTTGTAAAAATTTTTCGCGGTTTTTCAGCGGTAATACGTTAAAAACATAACATTTCTGTTTCTCATAAAATTTAATGTAAAAATTTTATATTAATGAATGAGAAACAGTAAAAAAATTTTTAAATCTATTTAAGCTATTTTGTTTAATATAGTTGAAATTTTTGATAAAAAATTAAAAATTATAACATTTCAATTTTTAAGGTATATCATTTAATTCAAGAAAATTAGGAATTTCGGCGATGTCCAATTTAAAAAAATTCATAAAACATAATGGGTTGGAGATACGCTGATGGGTGTGAGGACTTTTTTCATTCGAAATATTGTAAAGAATATAAAAAAAAATAATTAATTGCAAAAAACGCATTTTTTTGAGCTATACAGTTTTTCGTTGTTTAAACAATAATGTCAAAAGATATCAAGTGTCATCTTAAACTGTTATAATCAAGAAGACCTCCGGGGCATTAAAAAAAATGAATTAAAACAATTTTGCAAAGGAATGCGCCACTATGCCCTGCACTAATAATAAAACCATCCTTTCAAGACATTTGTTACATTTACTCATCTAATTCAGCGTTTATACATATGAAATTATTATACTTATATTTCAATAGCGTTGAGTTGTCATGCCTGTTAAGGTGCTTTTTCAAATCACATTTATACTTAGATCTGTAGGGGCATAGGTGACAGCAAAAGGACTTGGCCTTGCCACAAGAAGCACTCTTGTGGGTGGCTAAAGATCTTTTGGTCTTATAGAATCGGCCACAGTCTCCACAAGAATATGTGAAATCTGAAAAATAATTTTCCTAAAATTGATATTAACTTCTGTACGACGATCAGTTTTTGATTTTTGAATATATCATAATTTTAGAATAACTTTTTTTAGAAATCACTACTAAAAAATTGATTGTAAACAATTTTTTGGGTACAAAGATATGTGTGTGACTCGAAACCAGATTTTTTCTTTATAGTAAAAACTAAGAAGAGACGTAATGTGAATTATTTCACGTCAAAGTGTTATTAAAAGCGATTAAAAACAAGCCCCTTCTATCTGAAATATTCATGGACTATTTAAAAACGCTAATTTTCAAAAACAATGTCAGTAACACAATACTGTATTGGTACCGATACGTCAATGCGTGTTTTACGGGTACACATGGACAACTACAGTTACTACACAACTACTTAAACCAAATACACCCCAACATAAAATTCACACTTGAAACAGAAACAGACAATACACTAAATTTCCTGGACCTAACAATTAAAAGGCAAGACACCAAACACACATTCGCCATATATCATAAACCATCACACTCTGACCATACCATCCACAATAGTTCACACCACCCCATTCAACATAAACTCCCATTTCATATCACTGTATGTTACATATACTCGTGACAATACCACTTAACAAAACCGACTTTGAGTACGGACCACTTACTGAAATTAATTGCATAACACAGTCACACAATGGTTACACCACTGATATTGACACTACTTAGTAAAGATTTGCAGTTTTACTATTTAATATCGCATGATTGACTAGATATTTTGGAACTGTATCCAGTAGAATCAGAATGATTGTATACCATGTCATGGTTTACGTGACAGCTCTTGTTTTCGAGATATGACACAAACTTATCTTTTTTTGAAAGGAAACCATAGTTGGCTATGACCTCAAAAAATCGGACATATTTAGAGCTTTATTTATAGTTATTAATAAAAATAAGCGGAGTTATGGATGCTTTTACTCTCTTATTTTAACTTTTAACGTAGTTAGCCATGAAATAGATGGATTTATTAATAACTATTCCAAAAAAACATTGAATATTTTTTTATTAGGTATATCACATATAACGAAAAAACTAAATAAGTAGGTACTCAATAAAAACTTAAGAAATTAAAGTATATAATAATGGTTAAAAACTGTCTCATACTTTCTTTTGTATACTTTGTTTTTAGCGCACCCCATAAATAGAAGTCTATAACTGCCAAATCGGGAGACCGGGTGGCAATTCGCGTGGGCTATTTCTTCCTATCCAAGAGTTTGGAGAGATATTATCTAAGTGTTGTCTTACTAATAACGAGTTATGAGCAGGTGCTCCATCATGTTGGAACCACTCAATTTCTAAACGAGTTCTCAAATTCAAATTATGCAACATGTATTGAAAAGTGTATTGCAAGAAATGCAAGTAGCGCTCCCCAGTAAGTGATTCGTCATAGATAAAAGGCCCCAGAATAGTAGACCCTATAATACCACACCAAACATTAAAACCAAATTTTGTCTGGGGTTGTCTTTGTTCTACATGGAAAGGGTTTTCTTTAGCCCAGATAAGCTCATTGTGTCTATTGAACATACCGCAGTTAGTAGATCTAGTTACATCTGACCATAACACCTAAATGTCTCTAAATCATGTACAAAACAAAATACGTCGATGTTCGTCACCAGCATGCAAAGTTTGAGAAACTGAAAGTTTGTAAATAAGATTCCACCATATTCAGTTTCTCTTCGTTAGAATATTTCATTTTATCACGAAAACAGTGTAGCACTACTAATGGAATTACTCTCAAATGAGGAAACGTCAAAGTGAAAACAATCTTTTTCATGGCTACCTACGTTAAAAGTGAAAATAAGAGAGAAAAGCATCCATAACTCCGTTATTTTTATGAATAACTATATCGAGTATTATATCGTTGAAAAGCTCTAAAAATGTCCGATTTTTTCAGATCATAGCCAACTGTGGTTTCCATTCAAAAAAAGATAAGTTTATGTCATATCTCGAAAACGAGAGCTGTCACGCAAACGAGGACATGACAATCGTATTCGGAATACAATTCCCTTCAATTTTGATATTTACCCTTTTTTATAAAATCAAACACAAAGCAGCTAGAGGGATTTGACTAAATCGACAGAATTTCATTTTTTCAAAATATCTAGTAAGCCATGACTTTTTACAAAAATCCGAAAGTGTCATTAAATTTGGCCAGTAAAACTACAGGTTGAACTGTGGTAGTTGCTCCAATTTCTATATTGGTCACACTGGAAGACCTTTCAATTCAAGATGGCGTGAACGCACTAGAGCTTTTGAAAATCAACAACATAACAAATCCACATTTGCTGCCCACTTATTAAAAGAAAACCATATACCTCAAAATACATTCGAAATTTTACATTTACAAAACAAAAGTAAAAAATTATATCTTCTCAAATCACTAGAAATTAATTAATTTAATAAATTCAATGAAAAGCCCAGTCGAAGAGTGTTGGTGTGGAAAGTGTCAACTCTTTTTCTGTTTCTGTGCAGATCCTGTATCCAAACACCAAACAACCACAGTGGACTTGTACTGCAACGAGAAAATACCCCCGGCATTTGAAAATTATAACTCTATTAGGTATATAATATCATTCACAGAGTCAAAATATAAATATGCTTAAATGCGAAGATATGCTATGAAAGGATATCGTTTGTAACGGTTTTCACTGCAGTCGAGTGAAATGGCACAAAATATTCTATTACTGTATCGAAACGAAAGTTTTTTAGATGAGCGTACATCCAAATTCAAGCAGCAACCAGTCTGCGAAGTTGAAATATTAGACGAAGTAAAATTACAGTTAGACAGGCGGGTTCAAGAAATCTTACAAATAAATGTGATATTGACTGGTACATAAGCAGTTCCATATATGGGATGATTGAAATATATGATAAAATATAATTAAAGTTATACAGGAGGTTCAAAAAATGTTGTGTTGGGTGGCATATAAGTAAAGCTATAGTTCTTCAGAGTTGAGCACATATTACAAAAGTTGTAAAATAGGATATCGACACATAAATGTGATATAAAAAATTAATAAAAAAGATGCAGTTTATTAGTTTTTCTCGGAAATATGAACGCGATGAATTTTGAAGAAAATTTAGACAATCAAGTAAAATTTTTAATAAAACATTTCAATGTATCACACAATGCAATTTACAAATTAAGTTTTTTAATATACAATTGTTACAGAATTATGCAAAACCTCTATATGAGTGTTTATTACATTTAGTCGTCTAATACAGTGTTCGTACATTTGAAATGATTAGTCCTATATTTCAACAGCTTTGAGGTGCCATGTCTTCTCAAGTGCTTCTTCAAATCACACTTATACTTTGATCTGTAAGGGCATAAGTGGCAGCAAAATGTCTTGTTTTTACCGCAGGCTGATCTTTTGTGAGTTGCGAGGGATTTTTTGCTTTTATAGAGTCTTCCGCAGTCTCCACAAGGATATGTGATCTCTGAAAAATAATTTTTATATTAATAGCACGAACAAATTGATTTTTCAATACATCCAGTCATCGGGAACAACACAATTTTGACAAAAACTATAATCCACATTGTCATTTGGGAACTATGCCTGATAATATTTGAATTGTAGCAAATTTTCAATTTCGCAAATTTATTTTTGAGGTTATTAGCAGTAGAGCTTAAGAAATACCATTAAATTTGATAAAAAACGCATTTTTGAAATCCTGAAGATTATAAACTATTTGTTTCTTCATAGCAAATCCATAAAACATAATTAAAATTATTTTACCTCAAATGGAATTTAAAAGCATTTCAGCTTATAAAAATGTAAAAAATTAACTCTAATTTTGTTATTTTAAGTGGAATGCTTTAGTTTAAGAATGAATACGTATACAGTTTAAGGTTTAATAATCTCTGGGATAATTGAATTTGTAGGAAAACAACCTATAATGCAACCTGGAATATAAAGTGATAACATGCAAACAGTATTTCTATTTAAGTATATAAAAAACGTACACATTAGAAAATACATATTAAAAAAGATAGTTAATTGGTTAAAATTAAATCTATATTTCGAAAAGGCAAGGGTTGACCCCCCAATAAAACTAGAGATAGTGATACATGAAGAGATCAAATTATTGGCTGCTTTCACTAAAAGAGCTCAAATTCCCCTTTCTTCTTGAATTATAGCGGCCCCTATTTTACCTCAAATTGAATTTAAAAGTTTATTTTTTTAATAATTATTTTATATAGTGCTTTAATAACAATATTTATATTTCAGCTTATAAAAATGTAAAAAATAACTCTTCTATTTGATTACTGACGTAACTAAGAGTTATTTTAAGTGGAATGGTATAGTTTAAGAGGTGCGATGAATGCATTCGCATACAGTTTATTCAGTGTTCCTCTTAAAACCATAAGGGAAAACCTAGGAAAAACCTTATGAACTATCCGGATATTGGATTGTTCACAAGGACATGACCATTAGCAATTTCTTCCTTAATCATCGGCAACCAGAAATGACTGAATTCTCGGGAGGTAGTAGCGGTACAATCGTTTTCATTTAACAAAATTAAAGCAGACTCTTTTAGTTTTCTTTTGATGTTGTGTTCTTCTGTGTGTAATATAACTGAATTTTGAAACTGTACTTTATGACCAAGGTCCCAAGCATGTTCACAAATTTTGGATTTTTCAAATTGTCGTTTTTTATGTAATTTTTGTATTCGTTTATTCGAACATTTAGAGGTTAGAGATTTCTCCAGTATAGAATTTATTACACCCACAAGGGATTTTATAAATTCAATTCTTTGTATTTTGAGATGTGTTATTTGGTTTGGTTTTTGATATAATTAATTTTAGTGTATTTCTTGTTTTAAATGATGTTTTGATATTATATCTGTTTCCCACTCTTTTTAGTCTTTCTGATAGACCTTGTATGTATGGTATAGTTATTGTATTAATATGATTATCTTGGGACTCAGTCTTGCTTGGTGAAGTTTGATGTTGGTTGTTAGGGATTGTTTGGTATTCGATTTTGTTTAACTCGTTGTTAAGAATTTATTTGGGTATGATTGGCAGAAAGTACATTTTTTATAAACGTTTTTTCTTCATTGAATTAATTGATGTTAGAACAGTTGGTTTTTGCTCTGTCATATAGAGATTTGATGATACCTCTTTTTACTGAATTTGGATGATTAGAGTTAAAATTGAGATACCTGTTAGTATGAGTCGATTTTCTGTAAACTTCTGTTTCAAATGTCGATTATGTTTTGATTATTAAAATTTCTAAGAATGATAATTTGTTATTCTGTTCAAGCTCGAGTGTAACCTGAATAGTTTGTTCTGTGTTGTTTAGTCGTTAAGTAATGCATGTAAATCCTCAAGAATGTTCCTAAATAACGAATTGTTAAATAACGCCAAAACAAAGGTTTAATCTGTTTTCAGAAAATTGTTTGTTCTTCAAATTTTTCATAAAAATGTTTCTTAAAGCAGGAGACAGACAGTAACCCATTGCCATGCCAAAATCTTGTTGGTAAAAGTCATCATAAAGTTGAAAATATGTTGTCTTTGTACAAAATGTTAGTAGTTCCATTATTGTATTAATGGACAATTGCGTACGTTGATTTAGTAAAGAATCTTGACATTGAAAAATATGCCACAAATTTCATTCAGGAAACAAATAGTGATACATATTAAGCAAATGAATTATCTCTAACTATTCGTCATAGACAAAGAGGGTGTTCCTAAAATAGGGTTCCAAACTTTTGCTGTGTATAGAACTAAGAAGTTATGTTGTTTTTTGAATGATATTTGTGGCAAATCTTTCAATGTCTAAGTACTTCTTGGGAAATAACACCAAAGTTTAAAGAAAATTGCCTTATATTCCAAACGTTTCGGGCTCTAGTTCAGACTCCGTTGTCAATGGTTAAGAAACTTGGATAAAAAAGGCACAATTCTAAGATGTAAATTAAATTAAATTGTGAAATATTTTAATTTACATCTTAGAATTGTGCCTTTTTTATCAAAGTTTCTTAACCATTGACAACGGGGTTTAAACTAGACCCCGAATCATTGAAATATATTTTTTTTTAAATTACAGACAAAACGGTCGAAAATAGATAGAGCAAAATGACTTTTAGGTTAAATAAAATGTTACGCATAGGTACATGCGACACTTCTTACTTACAAACCTTTGGATTGTCCTGCACAACTCTCAACACATTTTCTTCCATCACTGGTGTTCTTACAAATCTGTCTCTGCACGATCAGTTACCCTTGGTTGGAAAGAACCATTTTCTCTTAAAAGTTGATGGATTCTCTGCAACACCTGACGGGCAGAAATTCATCTATTCGTCTATACAGACGATACGAGGTATGTTCAAAAAATACCCAGAAACTTTAAATATCGCGGGTTTGGAGTCCGATTGTCAAAATCCGATACAATTTTCGCTGTCATTTCCGTGTTTAAATATTGTATACTTGAATTTTCCAATCACCACTTTTACTAATTTAAAACAGCAAAGCTCAATTGTCAGTTTATCAATAACTTAAATTGTTAAGCGTTGTGACAACGTCAGTATTTAAACTGCCATGGTAAACAGATTTTTGTAATTTGTGGCCTAATATCTTACAGAGCAGACTTGTTTTCAAGCTCAATTTACTCGAAAACCATTGGAAATATCTATTTGGACAAATATAATATTTCTTTAAGTAAGATTCTTAAGATTTTTTAGATCTGTAGAGAAAATTATAAAAAAATTGAAATAAAAAAAAACGGTCCGAAAACCCCCTTCACAAAGTTATAGGGGACAGTTGAAATTATTTTTGTATGAAAGAATATTCTTGAAAGCCTCCCAACAATTTTTATTTTAAGTTCAAGTATCCTATACTGCCTATTGTACGTTTGAAGAATGGATTTTAAGGTATAATACGAGGGTGAATCAAATATGAACCGGACTTTTCTGTTTCTCGCCCTGTAGGTAATTCGAGTGGCGTGACGTCTCGATATATGTTAGGTAGGGATGTTAAGAAGAGGGGAGTTCGTCGGTTTGGCGAGGCGTATATGTTAAATTTAGGTGCATCTGTTGGAATGGCGCGGGAGGGTGTACCTGAAATTTTTTTTAATCCGAAACACTTTCAAGGACCCAGTTTGGCACAAAAAGTTTTCAGATGGCCGAGAGAGCCATTGACAGTTTTTTGGGACGGGGTCTGATGATTTTCTGCACGAAGACAATTAATGCTGAGTATTACCGAACTACTCCAACAAGTGAAACTTGATCGGCAAAAGAGGCGGGAATGTTTGGAATGACAACGCTCGGCCACATACATTGCAATTTTCTTTAAACCCTTGTGTGATTTGTGCCATATTACCACATTTGGGCCCCAAGAAGAACTGGAAGGCCACACTTAGACAACATTGAAAAATATGCAGTTTCACAAGTATTATCCGATTTGGTGGGAAAAATGTATATTCTATGTAGAAAAATAAAATGTATTAAAATTTGTATTGAGAAAACAAAGTCCGGTTCTAATATCACAATTATAGTCAGATGGGTACAAATATTAAATAATCCTTGCATATATAAAGACGACTTTATTTAGAAATTCACACTTTTAAGGTTGGATATAAGTAGTATAACAATGAATATTCTGTGTTCAGTTAATAATTATAAAAAATTTTCTGCAAACACTCTTACAATTACCTCTATAACTAAGGAATTTTATCGTACGTCACTAGAGCTTTTTAGTAAATGCTAAATAATAAGCAGATTTCCATTAATCTAGTATTTTTAATCTAATTTGCCAAAGCCTTACAATACTACTTTTTCAAACCACTACAGCGCTAAGTATTAGTCAAACAAATATCTAAAAATTAACCTACTGTTTTGTCGAAAACAAATTAAAAAATAATCCAGTATATAAACATTTTTAACTGACAGAAAGTAATAATTTATTCTTTAGAACTGACAGGATTTCAAGAGCAAATTGGTAGAATTAACCAGTTATTAAAAGAATAAAAGCATGCTAAAATTTCATCAAACGTTTTTGTACACGTATTTTGCCCAATGCACCGTATTAAATGATCGTTCAACAGGTTTTTTTCGTCTTTTCAGACAAACAACATTTAAAAAGTCAAATTTCTGTTATTGTTTAATAATTTCTACGAATTTACTGTTGTAATAGTGTATAAAAAGCTATTATAATCTATCACTATTTGCTCAGTTATATTTTTAATTATATTTACATAATTAGTTTATTACAATCTAAGCTTACATAAATGCTCGTGAGTGTTCATGGAATATTTAAAAGTGAAAGATTTTCCACAGTATCGACAGTCATAATTGCTCCTTGCACATGGTTTTCTTACTTCTTCAATAGTAGGAATTCTTTGAAATTTGATATCTTGTTCATTAAAATCAGATGAACGCTCCCCACTGTTTTCATCTCCTTTCACAACTAACATTCCCTATGAATAAATAAGTGTTAAACTGCATATATGATGGTTGTTGATATCACCATTTTAAACAAAAGATGACCTTTTAATTTATTTGTAAGTCCTAGATCTTATTTTTGTGAAAATTCTAGATACCTGGTAATCAGTAGTAAAAAAAACAAATGTAATATCATCTTTTATTAACAATCTTGGATATAAGTATTATAACAAGGTATATTCAGTTATAAGTTAATAATTATACAAATTTTTTGCAAACACTCTTACAGTTACCTCTATAACTAAAGGAATTTTATCCTACACCATTGACCTGTTTTACTAAATGCTAAATTTAAGGGTATTTCCATTAATCTAGTATTTTTAATCTAATTTGCTAAAGATTTAAAATACTACTTTTTCAAGCCACTACAAATTAGTATTAGTCAAAGAAATATCTGGAAATTTACAACCTGCTTCGTCGAAAACAATTAACAAAATAATCCAGTCTATAAAGATATTTAAATGACAGAAGTTATTTAAAGAATAAAAGCATGCTAAAATTTAATCAATCGTTTTTGTACACGTAATTAGCCAAATGCACCGTATTAAACATGATCGTTCAATCCAAGTTTTTTAAAAAATTCACTTTTAACAGATTTTTTTCATTTTTTCAGATCACGTCTCATAGTATAAGCAAAAACATTTAAAAATCATATTTTCGGCTAGTGTTTACTAATTTCCATGATATTATTGTCTATAACTATTTGCTCAGTTATATTTTTAACTAATATTTACATAATCATTTATTACAATTTAAGCTTACATAAAAATTTCTCGTGCGTGTTCATGGAATATTCAAAAGTGAAAGATTTTCCACAGTATCGACACTCATAACTGCTCCTTGCAGATGGTTCTCTTACTTCATCAATAGTAGGAATTCTTTGAAATTTGGCATCTTGGTCATTAAAAGCAGATGAACGTTCTCCACTGCTTTCATCTCCTTTTATAACTATATTTCCTAGGAATAAATGAGTGTTAAACTGCGTATATGATGGTTATTGAGATTACTATTTTAAACAAAAGATGACCTTTTTAATTTGTAAGTCCTAGATTTTATTTTTGTGAAAATTCTAGATACCTGCCAACAAATGGTAAAAAATTAAATGTAATATCATATTTTATTAACAATCTTACATATATTTTGGTGGAACTACATGTAGTTGATCTAGCATTATGAAACTAATATAAATAGTAATGCAAATTTTGAAACTAACCCTATTGTATTCTTCAAAAATATTCCTACTGATGATAACTGATATTCATTCGAGAACTTATTCAACTTAAGAATCCACTATCATAAGTTCCTTATTTTGATTGGATGTCACAGTATTTGACGTAGACATTTTTGCAAGTAGATTATTTTTACATTCAATTTTGAAGAATACAATTAATTCAAATTTAACCAAATCTATACAAATCATAAACCGTTGGAGCTATCGGGATTAAGCTTGATGTATATGCAATTTTTATAACTCCTTTTAAACATAATTATCTTTTAGAATTTATCAAGCCATTGAATGGATATCAATAAACACCATATGTAAAGAACTCTTCTTCTTTCCTAGATATGTTAGGCGCTTATAGAATATCAGAAAATAATATCCTAGTTAGCTTCGATGTTGTATCTCTTTTCACCATTGTCCCCATTTCAAAAATGTTAGATATTTTAAAAACAATGTAATGTCAAAAAACGCCGGTAATGCCTACGATGTAACGGCTAACCTACCACCTTATTACGGCCCACGTGGTAAACGTTGACACACCAGGTTGCACGGAAGCTTCAGTGGAGACGGGAGTGGGCGGCCAAGCTGGTAAGTTAACTTTCCAATATAAAGATGTTCTAGGCGCCAGGTAGATTCTCTGCCTCTTTACCCCAGCTAACCGCCTAAGATAACCTACCTATCCTCCGCGGCTACAAGAAGTCTATAGATGGCTAATAAAACCTCAGTATATTGTCAGTTACGTCACAACAAACCTACTTCAATAAAACTCTTCATAAAACAGTAAATAATTTAATGAACCTTTAAATTATTTCAATAAAATCCTGCAAAAATATCAAACACAAGTCGACCTGTATCCAACTTCATGTACCTACATACACATATCTATAATTTAACCAAGAATCAACATTACATACCTGATAACACTAAGTTCAAATTATTACCAAAATCAACAAATGTAATAATCAATTACCAAAATCAACAAATGTAATAATCAATTAATGATCAAGTGAACCTAGATAAAATAAACAGATGTTATCAAAAGCATTAATCAAAATCTTCAAATGTTGTTGTGATCCGTAAACATGCACAATATGTCTAAAATCAGAAATGAGTTACTAAACGAGCAATATTCAAAATAATATCAAAGTCAATAATGACATCTAAACTGTGAATAATTCAAAATTATATCAAATTCAATAACTGTACTGTTATTCTGAAATCTGAAGCCAAAAACATTCAGTTACTGACAAAAGTGTTTAATTACATTTAAACTTCAAGAAAAATCAATAACGATTTCATAAATCTAGAAACAAATATTATCTTTAAAACATCCAAAAGAATTCAATTAACAAGTCGACGTTTCGAGCTCTCACGACGCTTTCACAAAATACCAAATATTATCAATATCTAATAAATCAGTTAATCATGAAATGATATTCAAAATTTAACACTACAGGAATTGTATAAATATCAAATTTATATGAGCAAATTAACAGTCAAAAGCTAGACTAAATAATCAGGTTCTTTATTAAATCCAATAAGTTCAAAATGTTATTCAATTAAATCAATTATCTTTAATGTGAAAAGCAAATTATTAGCAAAACAAATACACTGAATCAAATTACAAAGGTACCTTGTTCAAATGCGATGACACAACACTCAGCTGTCCTCTGTAGAATCGAAGCAAACATACGCCGTCGTTGCTATACGGCAACCAACGATTCCGGTTCCCAATAAACCAAAATGCAACTCGTTCGATTACAAGACTTGCCAAAACTTCGGCAAACTAAGTGAAGTTGATAGCCCCATACACTGAAGAAAACAAGGTCTTGGGCGGGCTAAAAGTCTTACCATACGATGTTCAAATGGTGGTTGACCAGTTAGTCGTCCAGGAAGGTTAACGAGAGTACATGCAAATATTCAGCAATCAAATCCTCACAAATGAGAACGTGTTTCCACTAATTTCCAAAAATATCACCAAACTGCCAATGGAAACATCAATTAAACGCTGCTGAAACTGCAGATCCACGAGAGAGTGAGTGATGAACTTGTCTTAAATCCTCACACGAGTATGGCTTCCGTTAAAATTCAAAAATATCACAAAACTAATAACGGAACCAACGAACAAAGTGTATCCAACTAAATCCCAAACATGGATGGAACAAAATTGCCATTATAAATTCAGATAACACTTCTAGACATCTATCATCACATTTCACCATAACTTCTCTTCCCAAGTACTACACACATCCTTACACTAGGACGGTTAACAGGCAACAACCTTTCACGAGGACGGTCAACGGCCGATTCCCCTTCCGACAACTGACATCTCAAACATCCTACCAACCTATCCAAATCTACTAACATCGTCTTAAATTCCCTACAATTCCCTACATACAACGCTCTTCTTCTACGACATTCCACAACATCAATGCTCGAAATGTCCCGTGCTCGACTCTACTTTTCTACATATTCTTACCATAAATGCCATTAACCTACTTAGACCGTGTGATTCCGCCTTTAGCAAATCGCCTCGAACGTCAAGAAAATCTAACCAATAATCTTAACCTAGAATAAGTCAACATCAAAACAAATCAATACCAAATACAAAGCGAGAATATTTCCAATACGAAAAACCCAATAAGCCTATCGCAATAACAAAAATGTTACAGAATAATAAAAAAGGTACGTGTTTACGTTTGAAGATAATTTTATCCTATCCGTTGGTGTTAATATTCGAAGTCAATACTCGTGTTTTAGTTACGAGAAAACAGTTATTGTAGATAAATGACACATCCAATGTCCAGTTTAGGCAATTTCAAATACGTTTTGCATAACTCGAACCTCAGATATTTCGTCGTTTACTTGTTCTTTTACGGGTTTATGGAATACACTGCTAGTTACACTCTGCGGCAAAAATGTGATGTTACAACAAAACCTAATATCTCTTCTGATATCGTCAAACTTGTACAACACTTTTCAAACAAGTCCGTGGAATAGGATCATCACATTGCTTGCTAACATTTTCATGTAACAAATCGAAACCCAGGTCCTAAACTCGTCCAATTTAAAATTTTCTTGTTGGCTTAGATATGTTGATGACACTTTTGTCATTTGGCCTCATGGCAAAGATTTTTGCAACATCACTTTCTGGAAAAATCAACGCAGTTGATCGAATACTTTATAGAAATACTGGCCCATAATAAGATCCCTGAGGAACTCCAGAGCAAGTGATAGAGACAAAAAATATTATTCTTATAATTTCAAATATTGGAACAATCAATGGAGATTTATTAAATTTCAATACGTCATTATATTACAAAAATCTATTGAATATTTCACTTAATGTTAGAAAAATAACTTAAATCTTGTGTAAGTAAGTCATATATAAGACGAATCGCGATGTTTCATTATCATATGCAAACGAATTCGATCTCTTCTATGATTGCGATACTGACAAAGATTGCAGCCGTACTGTTTAGTGTCAGCATGTTCATGCTGATGTCTCTTCAAATTGCTATGAGTAGTGTAACTTTTTCCGCAGTGGCATTTAAACCGTATGTCAGGATCTAAAACAGGAAGAATAAAATTAATGAATGGACATTATTACCATATTTAAGGTTAGTAAAATAAGTTAGAGTTGGCTAGAAATACGTTTGCATGATAGAAAGTATTTCCTGGTACCGAGTATGCCCGAATCGGATTATCATGACAAATTACTGATTTTTTTCGTTAGTACCCTATCAAACTTAAAACATTCATTATTATTTAAAACCTTAAATGTAGGCCTGAATTTAGTAGCATTAAAAAAAATTTTAATTGAATAACTTTGATCAGTGTGTATTCAGATCATACTCTTTACTTTGTCTTTAAAATTGAACATTTACATTGTGAACTCACTATAGCTTCAACCTAGGCTCTGATGATGACTATTAACAGTCGAAAGCGCTTAGCGAATTAAAATGTTTGCACGATTCATATAATTCCTTGGAAAGTACCTCTTATTTTCGATGCTTAATCTGATAAAGATATAAAAATGGTGGTTTACATCTGAAAAAATTAAGTTTTTCATGATTTCGCATTTCAATTGTCTTCTAAATTTTATTTGTGGCATGTTCTTGATTATATTTAAGTGATAAAGTGATAGCAGTATTCATTAACTTCGTAAATACGCTTTTCCTTTTATCGACCGATATTATTCCCGGTACCCAGTATGCAGATGTAGTAAATACCCTCCTGGGTGGGTCTATTCAAATTAAAATAGTGTATTTTTGCTCTGTATACATACTTAAATACCTGTACATTAGAGCCATTATATTTTACTACAACTTTATATCAAGCTAGACCCAAACTGCTTAGTACTTAGTTTTCGAAGATAGTAAAATAAAGTAGTAAACAGAAAATAATATTTTAATAAATTGCTTCAATTAATTAGTTAACATTGTTTCTCTCCTTAAGACATTAATAAACACTGTATTAACTTTAGAAATTATTTTGGAGCGTAACTGTTAAAACTACTTTAAAGTTGTGTGTAAAGGAAATTCAAATCCGACAAGTTGTTGGAAAATATAGCTTCTGGTTTTTCTTCATACAATCTCGTGACAAAATCATAGACGCTTTTGCTGTCGACCATAATCTGATGTTTGCTGTTGAGATGACCTTTGAAGTGGTGCAAAAATCCACTTTTGTAAGGGCATAACTGGCACTGAAATTGCTTAAATGATCCACATTTGGTCTTTCTGATGCCTTTGCAAAGTGTCTTTTCTAGTGTACACTCGAAGGACAATCCCGACATTTGTATTCTGGAAAATATGAGTATTAGTTAATGAGAAAAACGATTGGTTAATTAATTGTCGGTTAAAACTGCTGAAATAAATACAGCTCTTTGAGTTGGTATAGGTTTAATTATATCTTCTATAAAAAAATAACAACACTGTTCCTTCTTATAAGGCATGCTTATAACTTTATCACACACTAAACTTACTTTTTTAAATAAAGAAGCACAACACATATCACTTTTATTATAACTTGCTGCTTTGCTTGGACTTTTTGACCGTAAATTTGATTAAACTAACCATGCTTTTTACAACATTTGATTGTTTTCTGCTTGTGGATCTAAGTGTTTATTGGGAAATAACACCACACTTTAAAGGAAATCGCTGCATTCACGTTTCGGGGTCAGACAGACCCCGTTGTTCTACACCATTTCACTAGACTCGCGCAAGGGTATTTTGGCAAACATTATCACGGGTACTTGAAAATAGTTTTCCTATCAAATCTTGTTTCAGTCTTGTAATCATTAGGAGCCACATCAGAAAAATACGACGGTTCCACAAACTGGAAGACCGTTGACTGGGAACATTAAAACAAAATGTTTTTTAGGGTTCCGTATATACAATATACGGATACCCTTATAATACTCCAGATTTCTGCCTCTGTCACATCACAGCAATTTTCTCCGAAACTACTGGACGGAAGAGGTTGAAATTTGGTATCAATGTATAGTTTGGTGACCCGATCAGGAAGTACATATCGTAAATAAAAGAAAAAAAATTGATTAGAGGTTAGATCTGACCTGGTACTTACTGGGGGGGGGAGAAACCCATCTCTGAAAGGACTCATTACGTCGATCCCAAGTATCATTCCCCCCTTTGATCTCCAAAACTATTTTTTTTTGTTTACAGGAAAAATGAGAAATCCCTAAAATTTTTGAAAAAATGGGAAATATAGACACATTGCCCGAAGGGCTCATTATGAGGAATACAACAATTACATATTTTTAAAATTAAGTTTACAAGAAAAATTCTAAGGTTAGAAACCATTAATATTAATGATTTGGGGGGCAAATTATAGAAAAATAGTAGAAAATCCAAAAATTTAAAAATAAAAAAAATTTCCAACGCATTATGTAGTATATCAAATAAAATATATTAGGTCATATATATCATTCTGAGGAACACTCATATATTTTTTTCATATTTTAAAAAAATATATATATTTAAAAGATATTAACGAAAATATTCCAAGATTTACCCATTCCTGAAAGTTTATTGATAAAATAAAATCCTAATGTTAATTTTTGGGGGCCAAGTTAGAAAATTAAATATACGAGGGTGAATCAAATATGAACCGGACTCTTGTTTTAAAAATTTTATTGGTACGAAACAAATTTTATAAATTTTTCTACGTCTCCTCTCTTATATATACATTTTTCCCACCGAATCGGAAGTTTTTTAAACCTTTTCAAAGAGAAACTGGTCGTGTGATAACCAATTGCGCACAAACGTTTCTACACCTTCGTTGTCCTCAAAGTGTGCCTCCCAGTTCTTCTTTAAGTGGCCCAAAAGGTGTAGTCACATGGCGATAAATCAGGACTGTAAGGCGGGTGTCAAGGGTTTCCCAATGCATTTTGTTCAATTTTCCTTGAGTCATGCAGCTGTATGGCCGAGGTTGTCATGCAACAGAATCACACTTCATAAGACATATCCCGTGCCGATTTTCCTAGGTTTTCGTGCCGATTATGACTTCCCTAATCCAGGTTTTCGATGCTTGCACACTGATCTCATCACAACAAAGTCTCAAAAACTCATCCCCCTCTTCTTTGCTAACAGCCTTTCACATACGGCAAGACGGTTTGCTTTCATCTTTTTTCGGCGAAATAGTTGATGAGCACTTCCGTATGATATTCCAACGTGTTCAGCAATTGCCAATACTGTAATGGCGGTTACCTTCAATCAGTCACGAATTGCGTAGATATTCGCCCATTATGCTTGTCGTGGGACGATGTGCATGAGGCTCATTTTCACTGTCTCTCGGATCTGAAAACTTTTTGTGCAGTCACACTTGGGTCCTTAAAGTTCTGCCGAACTGTGCAGATCTCAAAATTTCAGACGGTTAACGCCCTCCCGCGCCAAAAATTTGATAACAACACTTGCGCAACAGACGTATGCACCTCTTGCTCTGACATGATGCTACTAAAGGATCGACTACGCCTCGTCAAATCGAGATTATACGTGCCATCGAATTACCTAGTCCCGTTCAATTTGATTCACCCTCGTATATGTCAAGCGAATCCTGAACCTATGCTGTATATTAAAACATGCACTCATTCCCTGCTTGTCTGAAACTGGAAATAGAATCTTGAAGGTGGTACGGAACCCTTAGTATGCGAGTCCAACTCGCACTTAACCAAATTATTTTAATGTTCCCATTACTTAGTTTTCACTTTAGTGTCAGGATGTTCTTTAGTAGACAGCTATTCAATAAATGCTTGTTATTTAGTTAATACAAAAACTGGGAGAGATTCATACAAATTGTTGTAACCTATATGATATAGTGAGCCAATGTGCTGAACAATTTGGGAATCTCCGACTATGAAAACAGGTACGTTTAATTTTTTATACGCTATTTACGTGATTAGTGGACCTCCATATACCTGCGTTTCACTATAATTCAGTAGATCCACTGATAGCCATAGGTGACTTCAACGTCTGGTTTGTCAGTGATTATCTCAAGAATTTTCAATCAAACTAAATAACATCCCGAGGTACTACGTTTAGGGGATTATTTTATACATTTTTGCAAAAAAAATCCACAATTTAACCAAAAAAAATTGTGTTTTTTTCCTTTAAAGTGTGGTGTTATTTCTCAATAAACACTTAGACATTGAAAATTATGCCACAAGTATCTTATCTTCATTTGTTAATCTAAAACAACTGTGTTTAACTTCATGCGATTTCTTCAAATGTTTACAACGCTCCCTTCTGCATCAAATTTGTTTTTGATAAATCTGAATGGAACATGTTAATTATCAAATCTTTCGGTACAATTCATCATATAATAATATTCTTTTGGGTTTGTTCTATTGCCTGTAAATTTAATTTGAAATTCTGCATTTTGGTATTTGCCAGCGCATCCTAATTTCCCTTACAACTTACAATGCCAATAGTGTCCGAGAGCTTATTGAACGTGAGCGCCGATTAACCGTGGAGGAATTTCCTCAGAATTGGGTGTCAGCTATGGAAGCAATTATCATTGATCAACTTGGTTAGAAAAATTTGTGCTCGATGGGTTCCGAGGTTTTTGACTGTAAACTAAGGATCGTTGAAAAACTTCTTCAAAACTCTCTTATCTGGAAAAGTCCTTGCCACGATTTTTTTTTTGACTCTAAGAAAATATACTGATTGCTTTTCTACGTGCCCAACGTACAGTGAATTTGGATTACTACTTCCAGTTGTTACGGTTGGCAAACGCCGCGTATTTGAAACAAAAAACAAGGAATACTGCAAGAAATGGGCTGAGAAGCCACCCACCCTCCGTATAGCCCTTACTTGCCTCTAAAAGTATCACCGGGGGGAAAACGATTTGGAATATATGAAGAAGTTAAGGAGCACATGCGCAGTTGGCTTGCAACTCGCCCTCAAACATTCTCTATGAACAGAGAATACTGAAACTCCCAACTCTCAGTGGAAAAAGTGAGTAGATTACGCAGGAGGGTATATTGAAAAAAAATAAATCAATCATTTCTGTATAATGTTATTCAATAAATATATGAAAAAAAGTTCCGTTGATATATGATTAAAACCTCGTAATTGTTTTGCTGATTTTAACTCTCAGAGTTTTGAATCAAAGTCGATCGCACTATCACAATTAATTTATTCGACAATTTTAAAAGAAAAAAACTTTAGAAATGAAATAATGAGTCAGAAACTAGAAAAACAAAGTCAACAATATAGTTACGGCAAATCATTAATATTAATGTATAGTTACGAACTATGAAGTTAGTTAACTAATTTTAAAAATTTATAATGAAAATTATTACTTAAAACACCATCTATAAAAATGGTATGATGTCATTTTTTTGTAAAATGATTAGAAAAAAAGTTATATCAACAAATAGAAATAAAACATTTCAATGAAAAAATTAAGATATGCCACCGTTTCTCGTCCCTGGGCTATCAGCAAATAGTTTGACAGTTGGCATGGCTTTTGTATTAGGGAAAGAATAAAAGCGATTTGAAATGCTCGTTCAGCTCGGTCAGTTCGAACGCAGTAGTAAAATGAGGGGAAGGTGCTTCTCCCACCAGTACATTTTATTTAATTCCGAATACCAAAATGCAGGCTTTCAAACTGAATTTACATACAATAAAATAAAACTAAAAGAAAATTAATTTATGAGGGATTGTACTCAAAGAACTAGTAATTAATATGTTCCTTTCAGATGGTTAAAATATTAATTTAGCTCAAAATGAGAGCATTGTAAACTTCACGTAAAATCAAAAGTCCTGGAAAAAAAATCAGATTTTCAAGAGAACCATCGGAACTGTAAATTTGAGATTCTTACCAGTTATTTACCTTATAGAAATGAAAGATTCTACCGAGTTTCAAAATTTCAACGCATTTTATACAATAATTAAAGACGATTGAAAATTGGGTATGTTTTAAAGTTTTTTCCAAATAACTCAATAACTAATTATCCAATCGGCTATATGAACCTATCATTTAGTCGCTATTGAAATTACGTATAAAATAAACTTAGTTTCGACCCTAGAACTTTTCATTCAGTTGCTGAAAAGTTACAAAAACTGCTAAAATTGCGATTTTTGCAACTTTAAACACTCCGTATAATTAATTAAGGAATAAATATTTGTTAACAACTGTTTTTATGTGTTATGCTATATACATTCTTCAAGAAAAGCCAAGCCAATATCTGTGGAATTTTTTTAAAATTGAGAATACTACCTTCCCTAGCGTAAATAATGTTTTATGCGGTGTAAAATATAAATAAACGGTATTAAGGTTCATTATTAGTTACATCACATATGCATGTTTTTATTGTTTGTTGCAGAGAGTATACTGCATAAAAATTGACAAATATATGCAGTTGAATATCAAGAATCTCAAACTGATATTGGGAGTAAGAAAAAAGCTCGTTTAAAAACTTCGCAAATTTTATATTACAACTTTAAAAATGTAAAACATGTAAGGCACTCCAATATCCCAACTCACAAAATACTATAGTATCTTATAAACGCTTCTAAATTGTATTCGAGGTTAATAATTTATTTTTTATCGACAATTTTATTTAGACGAAAAAAAAACTATTGTAAATTAAAAGTAAAAAAGAAGAACGCACTTACAAGGTGAACCTGCAAAAAATTGGGGCATCAAAATAAAATATAAAGCAATAATTTGTTTCAACCAAATAACAAGTAAAAATGGTACTTGCAGAGTGAATCTGTACCTCAATTTGGGTCTTAGAATAACAGACAATGTAGTACATATTTTTTGAGCTAGTAACTCAGAAGCAGGTATCACTCTAACTATAAAAGTAACATCAAAACTAGAATGAGAGTCTTAAAAATTTACCTGTGAAACATTTAAGGGGACTAGGAAATGTGTCCTGCCTATATTACAACAAAAAAAGGAGTATTAAAACAAATATCCAACAAACACCAGAAGAGGGCTAAGACAAAGGAAATACCAACAAAATGAGCAAGAATATCAAAACTGGAGGTTGATGTAATAAACCACATACTTTTTTTCGATAAAATACAAACTAGAAAGATGCAGATACAGATTACTTACAAAAATATACAAGAGCTTGAATTAAAAAATAAGAAATACCAGTCTGGGGTATTTGGAAAAACAAGAGCTGTAGGTGTAAAGTGGAAATAATAAAAATACGTACAGAAAGCAAAAGGAAAAATTGTAGAGAAAAAACAACAAAGACACAACGACCTCGTGCAACTATACAGGGTGTCTCAGACACTTGGCTTGCTGGTGAATGTAGAAAAAAATGTACACAATCAGTTTTAGTTAGGGCAAATAATACTCAACTTGAACGGAATAAATATTTAGAACTGCTCCAAGATAATGTCGTGCCAACTTGGACAAACTTATACCTTGATCCAGTAAACCCACAAGTTCCTGGCAATACAATGTGGTTTCAGCAATATGGAGCACCGCCCCATTACGAAATCAATGTCCGTAAGTACCTGAACCAAATTTTTCCAAATCGGTGGATTGGGAGGCGCGGATCGATAGCATGGCCAGCACAACTCCTGATTTGACGCCATTGGACTACTTTTTGTGGATATATGTCAAAAGTACTGTATACAAAACTAAACCCCTCAACTTAGGGACCTAAAAAGACGAATCACGATTTTGAACATTTCTATTTCGGAAACAGTTGATGATCGGTGTGGGATATTGTACACGAATTATGTCTGGAGATTTCTGGGGAATCCCAAAAGAAATAATATACAGGGGTTTGCATTTAAAATAAGAAATCCCATATATATTTTTTTAAATGCGCATTTAAAAATACAAATCGACGTGTCGACCTGTACTGTTATTCCATTCGTTATTCTTATATTTAAACTTGTTCTGATAAATAATTTTTGAATTTCCGTCCTGCCTTTACAACCAACCGACATAACAACTGCAAAGAAATATCCGAGACACCCGGTATATTCAGAAACCTTATGCTAAATAGCCATTTTATGAACCATTCTACAGTGGTTTACCATACGATCTCTCATTTTCGCTCTATACGAACACCCAACAACAGGACATTCGATTTTTTTCGGTTTGCCACACTCGTACACTATATGTCTCTTTAAAGTTCCGAATAGTTTATAACGCCGACTACAGGTGGCGCACTCGTAGTCATCTTCTGAGTGTTTAATGTAACCCGTTATTGGCGGTGGTTTTCGTCCGCAGAAGTACTTTATGTGCCTCCGGACTGAGGTGGCAACTTTGAATCCTCTATTGCAACTGGGACATCGATATTTGCCTTCCTGGTCACCTAAAAAACAAAAGACATATATTTAAAAAATTTACCAAAAAAATGGAGCCGGACATGTGCAAGGATTAATTAGTACCATAAGCAGGTAAAAAGTAAAAAAAAATGTCGCCTTCGACCAAAAGTTGCTTCATATTTATTTACAATTTATGAACAATAACGTACCAATACCTCTCAATTGTCTTATTTTAGTAGTGTGAGACTTTAGGTAACATATCATTTATAACACAAATTCCTGAAAAACTTCCAAAACACAAAATTATACTCATATAATATTACTTTGAACATAGTTACAAAAAACACCATTTTCATGCGGGGGAAGCTGTTATATTAATAACAAAAAAAAAGTTGGAGGCGCCGGGCATCGATCCCGGTACCTCTCGCATGCTAAGCGAGCGCTCTACCATCTGAGCTACGCCCCCCGTGATTAAATGATTTCTGAAGCCCATACATAAATGACGTGTACACGAGAGTATTTATTTAAACCTGTTTCGTAAAATACTTCCACAGATTTGATTGCTTTTTTTACGGAAAAGTCCATCATGCAACACATATAGATTTAATTTCTTAATTAACTATAGGTGTGCTTGAACTTGTAAAAGTGATAATTTTGGTAGTTATTGTAATTTTTATGCATCACGCATATTTTTTGGTTGGGTTTCAAATTTTGACGACCAGGCCTAAAAACATACTTATATTTAAGATAAAATTTTGGATTCCCGAAAGTGCAATCTTTACATTGGAGAAACAAAGCGATCGCGCGGCACGACAGTTAAGGAACACCGTATAGCTACTCAAAGGGCATACCTAATGAAGTCTGGGCTAGCAATTCACGCATGGATCGAACACCATAACATCAACTAGGACCTGGCTAAGATAATTCACAAGGAAAAGTACTGGTATGAACGAAAATTAGCCAACACAGCGTCTAAATTAAAAACATTTGGAGAGCCCTTCTTCGGCCATTGCCACTTCGCATCACCGACAACCAACCGCCAGGTACGACGGTGCTGATTGGAGCGAATAAGACCCAATGACGATGACGATAGCAGATACAAAACTATTGATATATTGTTAGATCAAACATTTCAAGATGATGAAAGTCCAAGGAAACTTCGGGGAATGAATTACAATAAGTTCGACTGTGTGTTTAAATAAATCCAAAAACAAAAACCCAGAAAAAAACAACATCAAAATTATGAATTTTCAAAACACAAGGGACAAGCAGCGGACACACACACCAAGAAATTAGAAAGGATTCAGCACAACGCCCTGAGAAGAATGACGGACACACCATGGTACATGAAAACGAGCAGCTAAGAAGAAGAGATCTAGGGATACGCACTATAAAAGTGGAAATAATAAGGAGAACTAAGAAAGAGATAGCAAGAATGGAAAAACACAGGAACCACTACTACGAGAGGCCACAAACTACGACGAAAGCAAGAAACACAGGACGAAGAGACCAAGGATGGCGCTACTGCAGACAGAAGAGGAAGTAACAGGTAACTTGAATATCTTAGGGAATGAAATATCTTAGTGAATAAAATATCTTAAGGAATAGCGTAAGGGAAATATTGTAACAGCGTAGGGAAAAGTATATGAAACATGAAAAAGAAATTAGGGAAATAAGTATAAAAATATGGACTAGTAGTAAGAAATTTGTAAAAATTTAACTCTGACAATAAAGACCTGAAACTGAACTGATTTCAAGATGATGAAAGTCCAAGGAAACTTCGGGGAATGAATTACAATAAGTTCGACTGTGTGTTTAAATAAATCCAAAAACAAAAACCCAGAAAAAAACAACATCAAAATTATGAATTTTCAAAACACTTTAATTTGTATAGTGTTTAATTATCATTAAGGAAATTTGCCGTTTGAAGGCATATATTTGGAAGTTACTCTCTCTCACATTAACTATTAATACACATCATATTCAATATCATCATCATCACAATAGGAAACAGATCGCATAAGATATAATCAAAAAATTTAAAACTTATTTCATTTCCCCCATTGTGGGCAGATGGTGAATATTGTAATGTTGTTTGACGCTTCCTTTGATGTGCGCCTTGTATTTGCATCCTTCCACAGGACAAAAGAATTGTGGATCTTTTCCGCAGCTGTATCTTTGGTGCTGAAGCAATCCCTTCTTCCAGCGGTAGCTTCTTAAGCAGACGTAACATGTGTAAGGTTTGGCTACGAAAACTATTTATTAGTATAGAAAGACAACAAAGTTGTAGGAACAGAAATATCACATCTACTAACTGTTTCTATGGATATTTTTTCATTTTATAGGTTATTGCGTAAATCTGGAGGCCATTCCATTGGGAAGTCCCTCCTTGATTTATTTTCAAAAATGAACCAACATTTAATAAACAAAATTAAAAACAATTACAAACACCCCTGGGTGATTAACAATTAATTTCTGTTCTATACTGGCGATTGAGTTTTGATATATCAATGACTTTTAGAATTTACTGCATTTAAGTTAGAAATTTTATGAAAAATAATGTGGTCAAGTGCCAGCTGGACTCGCATACTAAGGGTTCTGTACCAGCTTCAAGTTTCAGACAAGCAGGGAATGAGTGCATTTTCTTAAATTTACCCTAATATCTTT
Source organism: Octodonta nipae (assembly GCA_034190945.1). Lineage (NCBI taxonomy): Eukaryota > Metazoa > Arthropoda > Insecta > Coleoptera > Chrysomelidae > Octodonta > Octodonta nipae. The sequence goes on along the minus strand of CM067224.1, from coordinate 7,090,350 downwards.
TAAAGGAAGCTTTTAAATTTATGAAAATATACACTTTCATTTTCCACACATAGACTTTTTTTTTCGTTTATCTGCTACATGATTCGCTTGATTTTTATAAAAATTTGTATTTAATTTTCTAATTTGGCCCCAAAAATTAACATTAAAGTTTTATTTTACTAATAAACTTTCAGGGAAGCCTTTTATAATCTACTGTCTGAATTTTGAGGCTCTGTAGATTGGAAGATAAAGGACAAAATAGGTCAAGTTTTAAATTATAAATTATTAAATCTGTTATTCAAATTATTTAAAAATACAAATAAAATATATTTATCAAAATTTAAATAGTGTAGTTTCTAAGTGGGAATAAAGTGTTTAATACTTTTGTAAATATCTTTTAACCAAATGATTTAAAAATATGATATATTGGTAATTCACATAATGAGCCTTTTGTTTAATATATTACATGATGCGTTTGAAAATTTAATTTTTATTTTCCATTTAATTCTATAATATGCCGCCAAAATTAATATTGGGGTTTCCAACTAATTTTTCTTATAAATTTTAAGTGAGCCCCAGTACCACTAAATATTTTCAAAATTTTAGGTAGTAGGATTTCGGAAAGAAAGCGAGAAATGAGATTTTTTGTATATTTTTTGTTAATATCTGGTAAACAATTAATTTAAAAAATATGAAAAATATATATTTGTATTTCTCATAATGAGCTCTTTCACTTGATGTATTGCATGATCCGTTAAAAACAATTCTAATTTTATATTTTCCATTTAACTCGAAAATGAATAGTAGAGGTTTCTCTTTATTTTTCAGGTAAAGTTAAGGCTTCAAAATATACTAGATTGGTAGAAAATTAATTAGTACAGAATGAGCACCTTTTAATGTTTACATTTTTTACTTCCTGGGTAGGTACCTAACAACATTGAATGTGTTATTTATTTGTTAGAGTTGTATTTTGTTATAATTATTTTTAGCTTTTTAGTTATAGGTAGAAGTCGGTTATATATTTTTTTAAAATGTTTTATTTTCAACTTCTTAGTATTTTTGAACTCTGGTAGTTTTCATTCTTTATTTTTTATTTTGTATGTATAACCTTAGTAGACACCCACCCTATGTTCCAACCATCCTGTATATACGGCTGCCTACTGACCATTATCATTCTAGTCCGTCCTATATTTCAATCTTCATATAAATGCAACTCCTTCTATCACTTTACTTTGTGATTTTGTTTGCTATAACTAAACACCCTGTCTACAGACGTACCAAATAGCAGTTTAAAGTTTGACATTTGTTGTCACTGAATTTTCTATTAGGCCGGGAGAATGTGACAGCCAAAAGCACCGTCTTCGCAAAATGGAAAAATTTGCATTTAAATAGGTATTTGCCTGGTATACAAACAAAACGAGCTTGGTACTCATTAATTTAAGGAGCCGAAAATAGTATAGTTTACTACCTATATGCTTGAGATGTACATAGAAAATTTTCAAATTCGCAATTAAAACTTCCAGTGCCTATAATTACCGCACTATTTCGTTGGAATTAAAATATTTATGAGGAAATGTCCGTTATGTCATTTTGATGAAATTTTTGATAAGAATTTTGGAATTTTCGGCGATTTTCTGCAAAACTGCAAGTTGCACGTCGCAGAAAAGTATATGAAATCACCTAAGGATCTTCCTTAATAGACTAAACGTTAGAAACTATACAGATCCATAAGGAGTTATCGAAAAATCGACTAAAATATTAGGGAAATTGGTCGATTTCCATGCACGCATGTGTTCATTCACAAATTTTATCACTTTACCAATAGAATTCTTTTCCATAATTTGAAATTTCACCTATCCGGATATATACTCTATTAAAAAGGACCATATTCGTTCAAAACAGTGCACCACAGGAGAAGAAATCAGGTAACATACGAATTGATAACCTCCTCCTTTTTGCAAGTCGGTTAAAAATATATATCCTTGTTTTATTCCATTTCAAAGTTCTATACCTCTAAAAAAAACAACCGTATTAAGGAATAATTGTCAGTATTTTCAGTTTTGGTTTACTCCATGATGATGACAGCTTTGCTGTTAAAACGTGCGTCGAGTGCCAAAATAAAAGTTTGGTGTTTTGGTACAAAACTTTGTGTTTATACAATAGAATTATACCTTAAATCAGATCAAAAAAATGTCAGAAAATAGTTATTGATTGCACACGGTTTCTAAACGGTTTTATTTTAAGCTAGTTCAAGTCGGTTCTTTTTTAAATATAAATTATTATATAAATGATTTTTTGTACAGTATTAAATTCTCATAAAAGAAATTTGATGTTTGAATGCATATATTTGTAAGTTACTCCCCCTTTAACTATTAATGCACATCATATTTTTCACAATAGGAAACAGATCGTACAAGAAAGTCAAAAAATGTAAAACTTATTTCATTTCCCCCATTGTCGGCAGATGGTGAATATTGTAATGTTGTTTGACGCTTCCTTTGATGTGCGCCTTGTATTTGCATCCTTCCACAGGACAAAAGAATTGTGGATCTTTTCCGCAGCTGTATCTTTGGTGCTGAAGCAATCCCTTCTTCCACCAGTAGCTTCTTAAGCAGACGTAACATGTGTAAGGTTTGGCTACGAAAACTATTTATTAGTATAGAAAGACAACAAAGTTGTAGGAACAGAGATATCACATCTACTAACTGTTTCTATGGATATTTTTTCATTTTATAGGTTATTGCGTAAATCTGGAGGCCATTCCATTGGGAAGTCCCTCCTTGATTTATTTTTATAAATGAACCAACTTTTAATAAACAAAATTAAAAACAATTACAAACACCCCTGGGTGATTAACAATTAATTTCTGTTCTATACTGGCGATTGAGTTTTGATATATCAATGACTTTTAGAATTTACTGCATTTAAGTTAGAAATTTTATGAAAAATAATGTGGTCAAGTGCGAGTTGGACTCTCATACTAAGGGTTCCGTACCAGCTTCAAGTTTCAGACAAGCAGGGAATGAGTGCATTTTCTTAAATTTACCCTAATATCTTTTAATGGAAGCTTTTAAATTTATGAAAATATACACTTTCAGTTTCCACACATAGACTTTTTCTTTTATCTGCAACATGATTCGCTTGATTTTTATAAAAAATTGTATTTAATTTTCTTATTTGGCCCCAAAAATTAACATTAGAGTTTTATTTTACTAATAAACTTTCAGGGAAGCCTTTTATAATCTACTGTCTGAATTTTGAGGCTCTGTAGATTGGAAGATAAAGGACAAAATAGGTCAAGTTTTAAATTATAAATTATTAAATCCGTTATTCAAATCATTTAAAAATACAAATAAAATATATTTATCAAAATTTAAATAGTGTAGTTTCTAAGTGGGAATTAAGTCGATGTTTAATATTTTTGTAAATATCTTTTAGCCAAATGATTTAAAAATTTGATATAATGGTATTTCTCATAATGAGCCCTTTCAATTGATGTATTGCATGATGCGTTAAAAACAATTTTAATTTTATATTTACTATTTAACTCTATAATCTAAAATTAATAGTAAAGGTTTCTCTTTTTTTTCCGGTAAAGTTTAGGCCATATATCTTTTTTTCCAAATTTTATTTCTTATAGTTTCGGCAATAAGGGGGGGGGGAACGGTCGATTTATTTAGTTTTTCCCCCCTAGAGGTACCCCTAAAATCAAAATTTCTTCATTTACGATATGTAGTCCTGATCGGGTCACCAAACTATACATTGATGCCAAATTTCAACCTCTTCCGTCCAGTAGTTTAGGAGAAAATTGCTGTGATGTGACAGAGGCAGAAATCCGGAGTGATATGGTACATCTTCAGGATATTGCTTAATATAATACAGTTTAAATTCTATTAGACCCTTATATTACATGGAGGGAAAGAAATGAGTAACAACTTTGTTTTGAAAATACTTTAATCAACAGTTTAACATTTTATTGATATAACAACAGCATTCTTCAAATAAACCAGTTGAGGCTGATATTGAACATATACAGGGTGTTTTGTAGAAGGTTTGACAAACTTGGAGAGCATATAGGTGGACTCATGTGCTATATTATGTAGCGTATATAACATTTAGGTATTTTAATTATATTAAAACACTAACCACTGTGGTAATTTTCACAAATTTATTATTTTCTTGACAATTGCTTCGCTCTGATGACAGGCTTCGTCAGAATTAAATATTAAACTAAATGCTAAACATCTGTATATATTATATGGTGTTGTAAGATAATAATGAGTATATAGGTAGAAAGTACAATATGTTTACTGTATAATATTAGTGAAGGTAAATATTATTAATATAAATTTGAATTTTGTATTATGTAAGTATATTAAGATTAAGTAAAGGAGACATATTTGCATCAGTTTGGTCATTTAAAAAATGTGGTGAATTTGTCTTTTTATTGATCTCAACTGATTCTAACAGAGTTAATTTTTTACTTTTTTGTTCTAGATGTAAAATTTCGAAAGTAGTTTGAGGAATATGATTTTCATTTAACAAATGGTCTGCAAATGTAGATATGTTGTATTTCTGATTTTCATAAGCTTTTAAATGTTCAGACGATCTTGTTTTAAATGACCTTCCTGTGTGACCGATGTAAAATTTTGGGCAACTACCACATGTTAACTTATAGACTCAAGAGTTTTCATACTTATTAATTTTATCTTTATTATTTTTTATGTGTTTGGCTAAATTATTGTCGGTTTTAAAGGCTGTTTGAATATTTCTGTTTAGTAGAAATTGAGAAATTTTTTCAGATGGAGAACCTATATCATGTAATGGATTGGTGAAATTTTGAGTTAGAGTTGGGAGAGAAAGGGTATACTTGTTGTATAGCTTTTTTCTTTAATTTTCTGGATAATATGTTATCAATGATTTGCGGGTTGTCACCATTATTGATAGCAATGAGTTTTATCCTAGTGAGTTCATTGTTAGTGTTTTAATATAATTAAAATATGAATTTTCACCAAGGAATGACCGAAACAATCATCAGTTTAAAAAACATCTAGGTATCTTACGGTTGTTCGGTTTAATTTAAGAAATCTAGATATTGTATGGGCTACATATTACAGCACATGAGCCCACCTATCTGCCTTCCAAGTATGGCGAACCTTCTACGAAACACCCTGTATATGAAGTATATTAGAAAGTAATAAAACAGTGTAATAATACAAATAATTCAATCTCAAAATTATGATTATTAGTTAACATTCTCTTGAAATAAGTTATAACCAGTTAGGACTTACTTGAAATTTTTCAGAACGCAGTCATTACGTTTGATTTCCTATATTCTCGACTTTTCGAAATCGTTAAGCTAACTTAACTGAAATATTATGGTCATGGTCAAACACGTAGATCTATCAGGACTCGATTTAGGGAACATTTTGCACATATTAAATACGGGAGATCTGATAGATCTAGTGTAGCAAGTCATGTTTTGGAAAATGGTCACTCTAAAGATTTAAATTCGTTACGATTAGTTAGACAACTCAATAATTGTAAGGAATTGGACTCGTACGAAAGCATAATGTTATATAAAAATAAAAATATTATGACAAAGGACCAATTCCAAATAGCGCATTGTATAATTTATTACATAAATATCCCTAGAAATTTGTATCTTAAGAACTTAAGTATTACGGTAATAACTCAATTACCATATTTTGTTGAAGGGTCAAGTAGTTTGGGATTTGTGAATTAGCATGTTGGGTTTTCTCCACAAATTTACACATAGTTTTTAAGTTTTATGATAGTTTCAGTCTTTACTTGATGAAAATTAATTTTAGTATTATATTAAAATAATAACACTGATGTAATTTTCACTATATATACTTTAAATGTAGTATATCCTACTCTCCCTAATATCGACCCCAAACTATATAAAAGTATCACATTCATCGGTTCCCCTTCTCAAAAAATGGCCCAACTTTTATTAAATAGAAACATTCATACAGCTTTTAAAACGGACAACAACTTAGGAAAACATATAAGAAACAATAAAGATAAAATTAACAAAAATAACAACTCGGGTGTTTATAAGTTGACATGTGGTAGTTGCCCTAGTTTCTACATCGGTCATACGGGAAGATCATTCAAGACAAGATGGGACGAACATACCAAAGCTTTTGAGTGCCATAATTATAATAAGTCAACATTTGCCGACATTTATTGAATGAAAATCATGTATCTCAGAATACATTCGAAGTATTACATTTACAACATAAAAGAAAATATATCTTTTAGAGTCATTAGAAATTAACAAAAACAAAAATTCACCATAACTCTTGAATGATCAAACCGAAACCAATTCATCCCCATTACTCAATCTTTTCAATAGAATTATATAAACTCATTACAGCCATAATTTATCCATTTTAAAAAGGCAATTTTAATATTGTGTACTTTCTTAATAGTGATAAACCCCTCCTACCTGCTTCAATAATCATCTAAATACCTCTGTAATTGCATCCCCATAGTTCTTTGTAATAGTTTTAGGCATTTAACTGTTAGTCTTACCTTGTATTCTGAAGAAGCCAGTAACTTGGTGAAACAATTGTCAATAGTAAATAAATTTAAGAGAAAATTAAATCAGTGTATTTATTTTATTATAATATTTAAGTTTTATATATAAATGGTGTTTTTTTAGAGGTATAGAACTTTAAGTTGGCAACACTCTTTTAACCGTCGGCCATCTTGTCAGCTGTCAAGTGATTTATGGTTAGTTTGGTTTTGCATTTTACCATGAATAGACTGACGCCTGAACAACGCTTCCAATTTGTGCTAATTTATTTTTAAATATCGTGGTTCTGTTCGAAATACGTAATTAATTCGATTAACTATGCAACGTTTTCGTACAACGTTTACTCTAAATGATAATACCCATCCACAGAGATGTCGTACAGTGCGTACAGAAGATCCGTTTCTGCTGTAGAGCGTAGCATAGAGCAAAACCCGAATCAGTCTATCCGCCATCGTGCACAGGAATTGGATATGTGTTCATCCACTTTATGGAAGATTTTGCGGAAAGATCTTGGTTTGCATGCTTACAAAATTTAACTCGTGCAAGAATTGAAGCCACACGATCACCTAGCAAGGCGTACATTCGGTGAATGGACCCAAAACAACATTGCCGTTAATCCCGATTTTCATAAGCGAATTTTGTTTAGCGATGAACCTCACTTTTGGTTGAATGGATATGTCAATAAACAAAACTGCCGTAATTGGAGTGATGATAATCCTCAAGTTCATGTTGAGACACCGTTACATCCAGAAAAACTCACTATGTGATTTATGGGCTGGTGGAATAATTGGTCCGTACTTCTTTAAAACCGAAGCTGGCCAGAAGGTTACAGTCAATAGTGATCGCTATAAAGCCATGATTACTAACTTTTTCGTTCATCAATTGAACAATCATGATGCACACGAGCTGTGGTTTCAACAAGACCGGGCAACATGTCACACGGCACGTGCCACAATTGATTTATTGAAAGGAACGTTTGGTAACCGCATAGTTTCACGTTTCGGACCCGTAAATTGGCCTCCAAGATCGTGCGATTTAACGCCGCTTGACTATTTTCTGTGGGGATACCTGAAGTCGCTAGTCTACGCCGATAAGCCCGAAACGATTGACCACTTGGAGGACAACATTCGCCACGTTATTGCCGATATACGGTCACAAATGTTGGAAAAGTCATCGAAAATTGGACCTCCAGATTAGACTACGTCCGAGCCAGCTGTGGCGGTCATATGCGAGAAGTCATATTCAAATTATAATGCCAGAAGATTACCTTTCGAATAAAGTAAATTTCATGTCAATTTAAAAAATATATCCTTGTTTTATTCCATTTTAAATTTTTATTCCTCTAAAAAACACCCTTATTAAGGAATAATTGTCAGTATTTTCAGTTTTGGTTTACTCCATGATGATGACAGCTTCGCTGTTAAAATTGCCAAAATAAAAGTTTGGTGTTAGGGTAAAAAACTTTGTGTTTATACAATAGAATTATACCTTAAATCAGATAAAAAATGTCAGAAAATAGTTATTGATTGCAGACGGTTTCTAAACGGTTTTATTTTAAGCTAGTCGAAGTCAGTTCTTTTTTAAATATAAATTATTATATAAATGATTTTTTGTACAGTATTAAATTCTCATAAAAGAAATTTGATGTTTGAATGCATATATTTGTAAGTTACCCCCCTTTAACTATTAATGCACATCATATTTTTCACAATAGGAAATAGATCATACAAGAAAGTCAAAAAATGTAAAACTCATTTCATTTCCCCCATTGTCGGTAGATGGTGAATATTGTAATGTTGTTTGATGTTGCCTCTTAGGCGCGCCCTGTACTTGCATCCTTCCACGGGACAAAAGAACTGGGGCTCTTTTCCACAGATGTATCTTTGATGTTCCATCAATCCTCTCTTCCACCGGAAGCTTTTTAAGCAGACATAACACGTGTAAGGTTTGGCTACGAATATTATTTATTATTATACAAAGGCAACAAAGTTATACAAACAAGATCATGCCACCTACTAATTGTTCCTATGGATATTTTTCCAGCTTATAGGTTATTGTATATATCTAGAAACAATTCCATTCAAGGGCGGATCCAGGATTGTCATTGGGGGGGGAGGGGCTTGATGGCTTGATCTCATTGTGGAGGGGACGTCACTGAAGGTTGATTTTAGCACAATAAACACTAAAAAAGCAGTCTCTTAGGCGGCCCTTGGATCCGCCAGTGATTCCATTGAAAAGTATCATCATAATTTGTTTTTAAAAATTAACCAACCTCTAATAAACAAAAATGAAAACACTTACAAACACCCTGTGTGATTAATAATTAATTTCCGATATATACCGACGTCTGAATTTTGATATATATATATATGTATATATATATATATATATGTATATATATATATATATATATGTATATATATATATATATATATATATATATATATATATATATAACAATGACTTTTATAATTTACTGCATTTAAGTAACAATTTTTCTGAAAAATCGAACATTTTATGATACTGAAACATAGATGGCAACACTTTTGGGTCTCACACTATTCTATTGTTTTCCAGTTTAAACTACCTAAAGTGTTTCGGCAGTTTTAGGGAAGTAATGTTTCGAAAAATAATATGGTACCTCTTCAGGATATTCCCTAATATAATACAGTTTAATTATCCAATTCTATTAGATCCTGATCCTTTCAGCATAATCGATAAACTTTAAATGGAAGGAAGGAAATGAGTCACAACTATATTTTAAAAATACTTTAATGAAGAGTTTCATTATTCATTTATTTTACAATAGTGTTCTTCAAAATTATCCAGTTGAGGCTGATTTAAACATATATATGAAGTTAGTGTAGGGAGCATTATTAATACCATTTTTGTAAAAAAAATTTCACAGGTGTTTCAATGTTTTTTCTCGCAGGAGGTACGCCGTGTAAAACAAAAACAGTTTTGTTAACAAACTTTTACTTCTTAGTTAATTATACTAGGTGTTTAAAATAGCCAAAACCCTAATTTTGGCAGTTTTTGTAACGTCTCAGCAACAGAGTAAAAATTTATAGAATCAAAGGTAAGTGTGTTGTATGTGCATTTTTAGAACCTACAAAACGAGATGTTGATTGATAGGATTGGTTAATTAATAAATGAGTTATTCGCGAAAAATGTGGAAAACGGCGTAATTTTCAATCACTCGTAACTGTTATCTAAAAAAAATTAGAACGATAAAACTTGGCAAAAAGTTTCATTTGTCTATCTAAACTAAATGTACAAAATTTTAACTTGATGGCTTTGAAGATTTTCTCACAAATGTAATTTTTTATCGAGAGTCCTTTATTTTTAGTGATGTTTACAACGCTCCCATTCTGCATCAAATTACGTTTCGATAAATCTGAATGGAACATGTTAATTATCAAATCTTTCGCATCGTCTAAAGTGGCAAAAAAATAAAATTCAAAACTCGCCTCTCATCTGTAAAAGTCCTTGCCACAATTTTTTTTTTACTCTAAGGAAATATACTGATTGATTTTCCAAGTGCCCAACGTACAGTAAATGTGGATTACTACTGTCAGTTGTTACAGTTGGCAAAAGCCGCGTGTTTGAAACAAAAAACAAGGAATTCTGCAAAAAAGGAGCACATACGCAGTTGGCTTGTAACTCGCCCTCAAACATTCTATGAATAGAGAATACTGAAACTGCCAACTCTTGGTGGAAAAAGTGTGTAGATCAAGCAGCATCATTTCTGTATAATGTTATTCAATAAATGTATGAAAAAATATGCGTTGATATATGATTTAATCTCGTAATTGTTTTGCTGACTTTAATTCTCAGAGTTTTGAATCAAAGTCGATCGCAGTATCACAATTAATTTATTCGACAATCTTAAAAGGAAAAAACTTTAGAAAGGAAATAATGAGTCAGGAAATAATAAGTCAAAGTCAACAATATAGTTATGGCAAATCATTAATATTAATGTATAGTTATGAACTATGAAGTTAGTTAACTAATGAATAAATTTAAAAAGGTTATAATGAAAATTATTCCTTAAAACACCAACTATAAAAATCATATGTAATTTTTTTGTAAAATGATTAGAAAAAAAGTTATATCAACAAATAGAAATAAAACATTTCAATGAAAAAATTATGCTATGTGACCGTTTCTCGTCCCTGGACAATCAGCAAACAGTTTGACATTTGGCATGGCATTTGTATTAGGGAAAGAATAAAAGCGATTTGAAATGAATCTCAGTTCGAACGCAGTAGAAAAATGAGGGAAGGTGCTTCTCTCACTAGTACATTTTATTTAATTCCGAATACCAAAATTTAGGCTTTCAAACTGAATTTACATACAATAAAATAAAACTAAAAGAAAATTAATTTATGAGGGATGGTACTCAAAGATATGATAATTAACATGTTCCTTTCACATGGTTAAAATATTAATTTAGCTCAAAATGGGAGCATTGTAAACCTCACGTAAAATCAAAAGTCCTGGAAAAAGATTCAGATTTGCAGAAAACCGTCCGAGCTGTAAATTTGAGATTCTTACCAGTTATTTACCTCTTAGAAATGAAAGATCCTGCCGACTTTCAAAATTTCAACGCATCTTATACAATAACTCTGGACGATTGAAAATTGCGTATATTTTACAGTTTTTTCCAAATAACTCAATAACTAATTATCCAATCGGCTTTATGAATCTATCATTTAGTCGCTATTGAAGTTACGTATGAAACAAACTTAGTTTCGACCCTAAAACTTTTCATTCAGTTGCTGAAAATTTACAAAAACTGCTAAAATTGAGATTTTTGCAACTTTAAACACTCCATATAATTAATTAAGGAATAAAAATTTGTTAACAACAGTTTTTATGTGTTATGCTATATACATTCTTCAAGAAACGCCAATCAAATATCTGTGAATTTTTTTCCAATTGAAAATATTAATACTCTCTTCGAGGTGTCATTCCTTTGTACGCTGATTCTCTTGAAAATCCTAGATGTCGGTCTTACATCTCGCGTCTTCAAATTTAATGAAAATATTAACTTCCCTAGAGTAAGTGTACTACAAAGTAATAAAACAGTGTCATATCACAAATAATTCAATATCAAAATTATGATTATTAGTTAACATTTTTTTGGGTAGAATATTCTCTTGAAATAAGTTGTTACCAGTTAGGAGACACAAAGAGCTAGAGGCTAATAGAGGTAATATAAAAAGGGGCTAAAGTTTTTTGAAAGTCTTTAGAAAAACAAATAATTCATAAAAATTTCTAAATTATGTTATATTCTCACTGACCAATCAATCACAAGAAACATTTTTGGTAAAACATAGATGCTATAGTAAGGAAAAAATGATTAAAATCTGAATAAAAATGACCATGGAGTTTAAATTTTTTTTATTAGGTTTGTTAATAATGTGTTTGTTCTCCACGGTTATCTATATACTCCCCAACACGTCTTGGCATTGATTCAATAAGGAGGTCTATTTCTTCTTGAGTAATACTATCCCAAGCTACAGGTATTTCATGTCTTAGAACCTCCAAACTCCGTGGAAGCTGCGGTAAATTTCCTATATGTAACTCATATTGCCAGACACAACAACCTGGTTAACATCATTAAAAACGAATCCATTAAGCAAGGCAGGGCGGTGGAGGTGGAGTCTAGAATTAGAACTAGCAGTGTAATTCTGAAAGTTTCCGACCTTGTCTTGACTAAAGGGCTTAAGACAATCAGCGATGTTGGAGTACATTGGGAAGGACCCTCGCGACAGGCCATAACAATAAAAGGGATTACTATCAGCAGCCTGATTTTCACAGAACATTTCAATCTACGCGTAACTCTACCGATAATCTGCTCTACCCCTTATCATCGGCGCTCGTGATATTTGGTGCGGTAACAATGATCATTTACTAGCAGCACTGAACATTAATCGCGTTTTGATCAAAAGGCAACTAGTCAACAGCGTCATTGTCGGTTCTTGAATCGGGCGGTCTGGCCATTACTTTACTCTTACTTTCAATCTTGAATTCTCACTCTCACTTTTGTACCATTTTATTCACTCCATTACTCGCCAATACTGCCTTCTTATTCCTATATTCCACCTTCAGTATTACCAGTAAATAATCCACACTTACCCCTTGACTCATATCACCCCCATCGATTGCCTATACAGTGATGGGCAAATGTGTGGAACCAAGCAAATATCTCTGGAATTATTAGAGATATTAAAATGAAATTTGGAAGGTAGATACTGCAGTAGATTGCCTATTTGTTTCCAATTTTTTTTATAATTTTGAACTTCCTGTTTTACTGGAAGTAATGTCGATTTTAAAATTTGCAATGAAACACCCTGTATAGTATTTTAGTTTCTGATGAAACATTTTATTGCGAATACAAAAATATCGGGTTTGATATTGTTGACTTCTATACCTACTGAGATATTAACAGAAAAGTAATTAAGAAAAGGACAAATCTAATATCCATTAAATAAATACATAATCGCAATTATTAACTAAATCTAAGTGATTTTCAAAACATTGAAACTTCACTTAACTAAACTTAATGTATTAGATGTTCAAACTGAGCACCGTTTACTTCTTTACAATAAGCAAGTCGGTTTTTAATTCTCTAGTAACATTTGCTATTACTTCTGGTGTAATTCTCTGGATGTCTTGAGTTATTCTTGCAGCTAATTCTTGCAAATTGTTTGGTCGATCAACATAAACCTTAGACTTTAAGTAACCCCACAGAAAATAGTTTAGTAGATTAAGGTCGTGACTTCGTGCAGGCCATTCATAAGTACCCCTTCTTCCAATCCATCTGTGATGAAATGTCCTATCTAAATGATCTCCAACAATGCTAGCGTAATGGGGTGGTGCTCCATCCTGCTGAAACCAGATATTATGTGGTAATTGTCCATTTACATCCAATGCCGGAATAACTTGTGTCTCCAAGAGCTGTAAATACCTATCTCCGTTTAAAGTTTCTTGTAGGAAGAAGAGTCCCACGATTCTGTTGTTATAAATGCCGGCCCAAACGTTCAATTTTTGGGGATGTTGTGTATGAGCCTCTTGTACCCAATTAGGATTACTTTGCGACCAGTAGCGGCAGTTATGTCGATTAACCGTACCATTTAAACAAAATGTGGCCTCGTCTGAAAACACCACATTTCTTATAAAATTATTATCACGGTTACAAATATCCATCATCGTTTCACAAAATTTCAAACGTCTGTCGAAATCGTCTTCGGAGAGTTCTTGAACGAGGCGAATTTTGTATGGATGATATTTTTCTCGCCTTAATATCCTTCCTACTGAACGACAGCTAATTCTATGCATATTGGCGAGGTCGGTAGTGGATAAGTGAGGATTTTCTTCCAAAGATATAGCAACATTTTGAGCCACACCTTCATTACTTGCACTTTTTAACCGTCCACTTTTTGGTAAATTGTTAACTGTTCCACTTGTGTCGTACCTTCGTAAAGTTTTCGTCACTACTGAACGGGATATTTGTGTATTCGAATAAACAATGTTAAAAAGGCTACAAACTTCTTGATGCGTCCTTTCCCTCTCCTCATACCCAATCATCATTAATATTTCTATTTTTTCTGTTTCACTTAGTTCGGCCAATTTACGATCAAATTAAAACAATACAATCTTTTTAGGTTCAAATAAAAAAAAAACTAATAACTTATTTTGACAACTACTGTCACTTCTGCAATGAATTTCATGGACTACTAAACTTGATTCAGATTTAATTTGGGTCTGATTTAAACAAACGCACGTGTATTCGCCTATGAAACAAGCAGTGCTGTTGGCTGTGACGGTATAATGCCACCGATTGGCCAATAGAAATACAAATCCTTACCGAGCGGTTTGTTTATATCGGGCGTAAATGAAATCTGAACCGAGTTTAGCTACCATCGAATTTTTCCTTTCCTTAGTTACTTTTTTGTTAATATCTCGGTAGGTATTGAAGAAAACAATATCCAACCCCATATTTTTGTATTCACAATAAAATGTTTCATCAAAAACTAAAATACTATACAGGGTGTTTCATTGCAAATTTTAAAATCGACATTACTTCCGGTAAAACAGGAAGTTCAAAATTGTAAAAAAAAATTGTAAACAAATCAGGAATCTACCTTCCAAATTTAATTTTGATATCTCTAATAATTCCAGAGATATTTACTTGGTTCCACACATTTGCCCATCACTGTATATCTTTTTGCATAGAAAAATTTGTCGCATATTAGCATCATAGTCTATCTCCCATAAGGCAATCGTATTCGAAACGAATCTCGCTCAACCGGCGCTGACAATCGATCCAGTCGATCCTCTCGCGCGTTGCTATAAGATTAATCGACAGTGACTGTAATTAGGAGAATTTTGTTATGTATTTTATCAAGTATAACATTAATGCGAAAATCGTCTGATTTCTTTGGAGCTAGTATATTTGGGAACAGTTTTAGTTCCTTCGCTGACTGCTTGCTTGGCGAGTTCAGGGCAACAATAGAGGAACAGCAGTTTGAATTTCCCTGCTTGTAATGGTGGAACGTTTATTGTAGTCTGCCAGTCTGGAAGCTTCAGGAGAAATACGTTCGAAAACGTTGTTGTCGAAACTGTTCATGACGCTCATTGCCTAGCTGGAAATACCGGTATCGGGATGTAATTGTTTCAATACTTTGTAAAGGTAAACGGCGTAGCTTTCATTCTTCCTGCTCTTCTTCTTTTTGTCAGCATTTGACGATACGAGACTCGAAACGAAAATGTATGTTATTAATATAGCAATTATTATTATTTTCCTATAATCGACTTTCAAAAAACTTTTAGCATCTCTATAAATGAAATTGTTGTTTAATATTTTCATTTTACATAAACTCCAGACTATGAACCTATACAGGTTGTTTTCAAAGTTGAGTCACTTATTTTGTACAACTCAAAAAAGGGAATCGATTATATAAAAATTGCAGAATAAGATGCGTTGTAAAAATTGAAATTGTTTCTTTAATGATACTGAGTATGAGCCTACAATTTTATATTGTTGCATGATTCCCAGTGCGATGGTCGATTTGGTCAGTGTTAAATAATTCAAACAAAATTGTATGATATTATTTATTTGTGGATGTTTTTTTTTCAAATAAAATTGTAAAAATTTATGTGAACATATTAATAATTTAGAAGGGTGCCAAGAAAATGTAGCCTGAGTTGATATCCATTGAGTACGAAAACATTTCCTATATGAAATCATTCGATTCTATGGATTTCTAAATTTAGTTACGATACTTCCACACCACTTTTTGTGTTCTGAATTTGATGCCAATTATTCTCTAATTATTATCACCAGCATTTGTTAATGTTTTGCTTGGTAGTTTGTTATTTGGATATTCCTTGGCCAGCCCGTTCACTTGGTTCTAAAGCTGCACAATGCTTTTCTATTGAGCTACTTATAATAGTTAGTTTATCCCTATGGAGAAATAAAATCTGTGAAAGAACTATAACATATTCACACTAACAGCAAATAATGAATTTTCTAATCGATGGCCTGCTCGTTGACCGGATCTAAAGCTCTGCAAGCTATTTATTATCTGCCAGCTCATAATTTAATATTTTAAATAGTCCTTTACTCTGCAGTTTTAATATTAACGATTTTTTAGAAATAAATAAATAGATCTGTTGCTCTCTACATAACAAAACTAATCGTATTTCCATCTTCTTCCGGCACATTGGTTTTCATGTAATTTAGCTTGATGTTTCGTCAAGTACTTTTTCTTACACCATTGGCAAGCATGTTTTTTCTCATTTTTGGACTGACACGCGAAATTTTGGTGGGTGCACAAAGATTGTTTAGTTTTGAATACTTTACAACAAAAATAGCAACTGAAACTTGGTTTGGTTGGTATCTTGAGGGGATCATCAGACACTTGGTGAAGATTACTTACGTAGTTATAAGAGGTATAATCTGAAAAAAAGAAAAAATTAATACTAGGAACTAGGTTGGGTTACAACGTGATTTGGCCCTTAGATTAACAAATGGGTAAATATCTAAATTTATACAATTACAAAGATTCAAGGTGATTTTATTTTCATTATGGAGAAAGATTAGTTTTAAATAACAGCTCAGGAACACAATATAAGGGAAGTACAATAATTGAAAAAGACCTGCTAGTAGCTATTTCGCTGGTAAATATACGGACATCCTATACAGGGTGTTCAGGAAAAAGTGGGAAATCTTTCTCCTCACATAAAAAGTGAACCTAAGATGACACACTACTATAAAATGTTTACTGCATCACCCCCCACGTTGCCTGAAGGAGATCCCTGGAAATCGGTTTTTCTTGAATAATTTACTATATTTTTAACCGACTTCCAAAAAGGAGGATATTACCAATTTGTCGGCAACTTTTTTTTATGTATGACCAGCGAATATTCAAAAACGGCTTGATGATTTAAACTGCATTATATTAAGAAACATTACAGAAAGGTCCCATACAAGACTAGATTTCAGTGAATTTCAATGAATATTTACTGTTTTCTCTAATACTGCTGAAGCAATTTGAATACTACATATTGTATTGTATTGTTCTATTATGTAAAACATAGCATTGTTCTAAAAAGCGGAAAAATACATGCAAAACACTGTAAATGTCACATTTCCATCAAAAATATCTAGTCAAGATATGCCATGAAAGTATATCGTACAGTTTCTTCTTCGAGGCGAAGTCAAGTTAGGGGGCTTATAGTCTCGTGAAATGGCAGAAATTATTCCATTAGTCTATTGACACGAAAATTTGTTATGCCGACTATCTCTTCTGTATGGTATACGGTTGTAGGTGTGCGTGCATGTATGTGATATTAAGTGGTACATAAGCAGTTGCATAGAAGGATGTTTAAAATATAAGTTGGAATTGAATTAATTATAGAGGGTGGTTAAAAAAATTATATTGGGTGGTACATAAGTAGTTGCGTATACAAGGTGGTTGAAATAAGAGTGGAGCGAAACTATAGTTATACAGAGTGCATATTTGAGTTATAGGACGGAGTTTACAGTTATAGGCCTCATGATGATTGAAATTTAAGGTGTAGTAGTAATTATTAGTTATATAGGGCGGTTAAAAAAGTTATATGTGTGATTCATAAGTAGTTGCTTAAACAAGGTAAGGATGAAGTAAAATTATCGTTGGTCAAGGTGTATCAAAAATTTATTATATAAGCATAAGCAGTTGGAATATTTGAACTAAAGGAGGGGTATAATATAATTTAGAAGCAGTTGCATATACCAAGTGATTAAAATAAATGGTAGAGTAAAATTACAGTCATAAAATGTGGTTCAAAAATGTGAATTTTGTTATATAGGGTAGACCATGAGCAGTTGCATAAATGAAATACTAGACATATGAAGCGAAGTAAAATCATAGGTATACAGGAATAATGTAAACAATAGGAAAATAGTAAGAGTCAATAGTGTGGAGAGGATTTATACTGATGCAGGGTTGTTTTAAAGATATTATGATTGGTTTTTTATTTTATTTTTGAATTCTGCATTGAATTCTAAGTATTTTTCATGTACAATGTCCTATACCGAAAATTAACAGTTATTAAAAAAATACGCTTATTCCAAAATTGAAGAAAAAAAACATCATCATATCAAATTAAATGTTCAAATTGTTGACCATTAACTCCCTGTTAATACCTAAGACGGTTTTCAAATTCTCGTAACACTTCATTTAGCGTTTGTGCAGGATACGTTGTATTTCGGCCCTAATTCTATCCTTTAGTTCCTGGAAATTTTCCGACTTATTGAAGTAGACTTTCGATTTCACGTAACTCCAAAGATAAAAATCTAACGGGCTTAGGTCTGGAGACCTAGCTGGCCATTCGATGTTACCTCTCCTTCCGATCCATCTATTTGGGAAAATATTGTCAAGATAATCTCGCACTGTTCACGAAAAATGCGGGGGTGCTCGATCCTGTTGAAACCATACCGAATTTGCCAGTATATTGGGATTTGAACCATTCGGGTAAAGTTCTGTTAAACAGGGTATTATGTCATTTTGTAATAGGTCTAAATACGTTTTCGAGTGTTCCCTCAATAAAAAAGGATCTACAATTGAAGTACCCACAATCCCGGCCCATAAGTTAACTTTCTTGGAAAACTGTGTATAACTTTCCATAATCCAATGTGAGTTTTCGGATGCCCAATATCGAAAATTTTGCCTGTTTACTGAACCGTTTAAACAAAACGTTGCCTCGTCAGAAAAAACTATCTTACTTGAAAAGTGCGGGTTGGCATTGCATCTATCCATCATTACTTCGCAAAATTCTACTCTCCGGTCCAAATCATCTTCAGTAAGTTTCTGAACTAAATGAAGTTTGTATGGGTGCCATTTATTTCTATGCAAGCATTTTAGAAAAGAAGATTTACGTATTGACTGTACTGTGGCTATTTGTCTAGTGGATTTGTGAGGATTTTCTTGTAAATCGAGTTTTGTAAATGACTCTTACGTGGCCAAATTCTAGAAACCTTTTTTTCTATTTTATTAACTACCGATCGTGTTATTCGCCGCTTCAATCCATCAAACACCTTATTTTTACCGTTGTTTTCTTAACTTTAGAAAGAAATGTAATTTTTTTAATAATTATTAATTTGCGGTATAGAACATTGTACATGAAACATACTTAGAATTCAATGCAGTATTCAAAAATAAAATAAAAACAAATGTTTCCATTTGAAAAAATTAAGTTGATGATGGCAATTTATTTCTGGTCCACCCTGTATAAATGAGTATATCACCACAAAAACCGCAGTCCAATAAAACAGAGTATTCGAGCGTTTTTCCAAAGAAACTGGATTTTAAAGGAATTTATTCGAAGTCATGCGTCCTCACTGAATATTTGATACATAAAAATATCTCTGACAGGTGCAGTAACCTGAAAATTTTATCGTGACATTCTAACCTAGGAGTTACGGCAGAATAGCAATTTCACGGAACTGCTCCAGATTCGGAACTTCTGTGTGCTTGTTTCCCCGAAAACTCTAGATGTCGGTTTTTACATTTCGTGTCTACAGACTTACTGTTATAAATCAAATACATAAATAAGTGTTCGAGGGGACATTCTATTATGGGAAGCGCAACTGATGAAGGTTTCCGACCAGAAACAATATGTAACAGCTATATTGTCTAGCGTACAAAAGAATGACATCTCGAAGAGGGTATTCGAAATACATGTCGAGGGTAGAAGTGATTTTTTTATAAAGAACCAGATTTGATAAGAAAAAAATGTCGTTAGAAGAAAATGAAAACAAAATTCTGTGTTTTAGTTTTTAATAACGTTGTTCATAAATATAATCAACAATTTTAAAATTAAACTAAAATGTTTTTAGTGGCGTAAATAATATTTTTTCAAATGGTATAATTTGAAGCAATTTTCCACACACAAAGCTGGTTTTTCAACACACTGGGGACAATAATAACGTGTTTCCCGACGTCTGCCACCGTTTTTACAAACTGGACAGGACTTTGTCGGCCGCTCTTTCTTCTCAGTTGGGGGAATTGAAGCTAGGTAATGCAAATCTGGTATTTTTGCACCTGTAAAATTATTATATTAAACAAATATTAATATAACGAATAAGCATCTATAATAATGATGTTGCAGTACCTTCTTCTTTGTTTTCGACACTAGTATTTATTTCAAATCCATCTATCCATTCTGCTTTCATCCCCCAATATACATAGCAGATCTTCAGTTCAACAAGGAACCACCTTTTCTTTTTACTCCGTTTCGGGTATTAAATTTTTAATTGCTTTTTTCTGGATAACATTTTTGTAAGTGTTAAATAACTTTTGTTATAACTCACTTCTCACACATGCTAACGTGGAATATATATAATAACGAGCACAAAATTAAGAGTCAGTATTTGTACTAAGTGAGGAATGAGATAAATATATAAAAATAAATATAGTAGAGCCTTTAAAATATGTACTTTTGTAAGATAAAATTGAAGTATGTAGTACAAACAATTCTGTATCTAGAAAAACTAGTAACGCTAACTCATTTATTTGAAATTTCTTAGCATCTCTATTGAAATTCATGTTAACAGCGTTCTATTGTATACGAGAAATTATGTGTCCATGCAACTTTATTTTATCATCGGTCGTGTAAAGTCTTAGTTTCATTTGCTTTTGAATAGAGCGCGCTGAATCCGTGTAAGCGCTTTCTCAAGATATTGGATTTACAATAGAGCCGATTGTGGCGGACTTATAAATATACCAAATTATAAGCTATTGTGACTGAAATATATTCGTAAAAAAAAACAAAAACAGACTAGAGAAACATCCATATATAAATAGACAAAGAGAAACCTTCAGTGCATAATATATAAAGAATCTTTATTTATATCTTTTAAAATAACTAATTCAGAGATAAATTATTAATAAAATTCAAGTGAGTGGCGCCCACTATGAACAAGTAGCTTAATCTAATATTCGAATTTTGACAGTCGTCAACAGTAAAAATCCCATGGTGAACAATCGTAGTGAGATAAAATATTAGTAAATTAATCGACTTTTACTTACAAAGATGTGTGCTATGAAAGTCCTCATTTCTATTCATTTATGACGTTAATTTTTTACAAAAACCATGACAGCTATTACTGAAGTGACCAAAGCGAATGTGTTTATACGAAGTTTGCGCATTTACAGAAGAATCCAAATGAAAAGTTTTATGTAAGTACACAATTTAGAGATTCTAATGCATTGATACATTTGATTTCCGAACCTGAAGAGTAGAGTATTACATTCTTTTAGTCATGAATGTCTCACAAATCTAATAACAATTTGCATATGCATCCATTATCAAAAGCGACGAAAACACTCAGGAGACGTGATATGCAAATATATTTTTAATTATTTATATTTATATGCTATGTACAAATAAAACTTGAATAAGTATTACAGAATTAGCAATAAAATAAGAGGAATCAATTTGTAGTTTCATTTGATATAAAGTAATCTGATAAATTAATTTTAACATCTCATCTAAAAATTAGCAGTCAGGCAGAAATTGTTTAATGTTCTTTTAACAAGATTGATATGCTGCAAATATATATTTTCTTATTCATCTAATAATGTTTGTTTATTTACATGCATCTGATTTATATGTAATTTTCGCAACGACACTACGATTTTGTCGCAGTTCCATTTCGGAGTTTTGGCATTTACAAATCGGGATCAATCGTATTACCGAGAAAGAACGAGATTGTGACTATTAAAACTGCTCTAGAAAAATTTATTCAATACAAATTGATGTGTAGGATCTTATAAGAATATTATCACTACTTGATATTTTTCTAAAGTTACATTTTTACAGTTGAACCTTTCAAGATTTTAAAGTAAAAAAGTGTTGGTTAGGCGATTTTTTGAGGGGTAAAAAGTTATGTGTTCTTCTGTTAATTTGTGGCCCTCAATGAAGTTGCCATGAGCAGTTACATATGCATATATAAACTGACTGAGATATAAGGCGCTGTAGGTTATAACTATACAGGGTGATTCCAGAAATGTTAGAAGCCAAATGTTTTATTGGGTGACCCATAAACAGTTGCATACACACATATATTGGGTAGTCCATAGACAGTTACATATACAGGGTGGTGGAAATATATTATAAAGTGGAATTATTGTATAATAAGTGTTAGTTGAAATTAAACTGAATCACTTCATTTTGAGAAAAATTAGCCCAAATATCCGATTATATGCATATATGTATGTACCTACCAACATTTTTGATGAACCTTTGCATTTACTATTAATTAACCATACAAATGGAAATTGAATAAGTATTAGGAGTAAAATGAAACAGATTATTTTGAAATTTCGATTCAAATAGAATTGTCATTTACGTTTATTTGTTATATTATCCTACCGGTTAACAGATGAATTATTTAATTTTAAGAAATTTCATGTTAACTGAATTTTTGTCTTTAATTTCCACTTACTGCCTCTTTGCCATACCTTATATCATTAAGCTATGCATTAAAAATGTGCTCACAAATAAAGTCCTATTAATTACATATGAAAAACCAGTTGAATTTCGTTAGGAATTGACACAATTGGTCGAATTTCAACCAATGGGCGATCGCTAGTTAAATTAAAAATGCTTCTACTGGGAAGGTCAAATTTCCTTAGACCCCCCTCGTCACATCCCGACACGCAAACTGAGAATCCTCTACCCCCCACCCCTGAGTGCGAACGTATTTTATAAACGACCCCTTACATGGAAAACCATCGGTTGAAAACATGGTAAACACATCCAGTTTATTGAAAAGTAATAACATTATTTATGTATTTATAGTTACAATATAATAGATTTGTAATTCAAAACTTGTTTACAATAATTCCGGGTGTCTCAGTGCCATGTGGAGCTTAAGGGAATCCTTTCTGTTGGTTCGGTGTATACAATAGTCGCAGCAAAATTTTTTCACTATGTTTCCGCAGTCGTGTTCGTGCCGGCGTAGATTCTTCAAATGGCGGTAAGTTTTGCCACATCTGCATTGAAATCCGCACTGAGAAGCTAAAATGATAAAAAATAAGATAAATAATTAACAAAACAACTATTTGTCTTCTACATGTTATTTGTGGCATATTCTTGTTAGTTATATGATTCTTGGGATAATAACACCACAATCGAAATAAAAAGCTGCATATTGAAAGAAAAAACCAAACGTTCCAAAGTCGATTGAGTTCGTTGTCAATGGCTTTAAAATATCTATTGAAAATATAAATTGCACATTGAAAGTTTGAATTATGACATTTAAGTTGACATAAGAAAATTTTGTTATTTTAAAATATACAGGTAGCACAAAATATTCTAAAGCTGTTTAACTTAATACATGATATTAAGTTAAACAGCTTTCAAGAAAACATAAAAATAACTCGACTATGATATTGAGAAGTCAGTTTTCAGTATTTAAACGCCATTAGTATTGAACATATTTAAACAATTAATTAATATTGATATCTAGAAATAACAGGGAAAAACTAGATCATAGAGATTCCCCAAATCGGAAGTTGTTCTGTGTGTAACAGCGCTTCCTGTGATTCCTAGAATAGACGTTATAATTCGTAGGTATACTCTAAAGCTCATTGCTTTAGTATACCTACTATCTTTTCGAGATTTTTAATCCATTGAATCCAAGAAAATACATTATTGAAGGGAAAACTTCTTAAAGAAGGCTTTGACCTTTGAAACACTTCAATTCTCTGTATAAGAAATAAGGACCAGGTTTTATATTAAAAGCGTCTTCGTTCATAGAAAAATTATAGTAAATAAACAAATCTAACATCAAAATTTGCTTTTCGATCAATAAATATTCCAGTTTCCTCTTTGCAATATTTTTAATTAGACACCTCACATACGTCAATAGTCAAGAAACAAGGAGTGGCGCTGCTGTACAAAGAGGGTAGTATGATATGAAAGGGCTAAATATAAATCTATATATAAATAGGCAAAGACAAAATGATTAGGTATCATTTTCTCAACTGTTTCTCAACAGATTTTCTTCATTTTTGTTTCGTTTAGTAGCTACTGACGACCGTCAGTGCAGAATGCTAATATTAATTTATAATATTGGTTCATTTATTAAATAATATATAATAAAAATTCATTATTTACGTCCATAATGTCAATGCCAAACAACTGAATGTGCCGCCGCCGCCAGACTCAAAACATTTAGTAATATATGCTGTAATATACTTAGAGCATGTACTTCTGGAAGTGGCATGCAAGCGTTGTTATTGTTTAGCGGTAAAGTAATCCTTGTATATTATAATTATACAGGGCGATTCCAGATTTGTTGAAAATAATTTTTTTCGTGGGTGGCACATAAGCAATTGCATATATGGGGTGTTTAAAATATAGAGTGCAATTATAACTAATAAAATAATTATATAGGGAAGCCCATTAGAGGTTGAATTTACAGAGTTCTTGAAATAGAAGGTGCAGTAGAATTACAGTTATAAAGGGTGGTGCAAAAAATATTATACATAGATGCATATACAGGGTGGCGGAAATGGAAATGCAACATTTCGTAACCCATAAGCAGTTGTATATATAGAAAAGATGAAATATAGGGTGAGTGGAATTATAGATATACAGGATGAAGATAAAAAATGTTAGAAAAGGAAATGATTTATAGAGTAACCCACGAAAAGTTCCATATATATATAATGGTTGAAATATAGGTCGGAGTAGAATTACAGTTACAGAAGATAATTAAAAATTTCATAAACAAAAAGAGTAAATACGGTGGTTCATAGGCAGTGGCATATACATATTGGTTTACCCGGTAGTCCAAAAATGTTAAAAAATATTATGCGTGGTTCATGAGCAGTTGCATATACAGGGTGGTGGAAATATATAATGAGATGGAATTATTATAATGAGGATTTAAATAAATGTTGGAGAATTTAGTGCAATTATAGCTATACAGGGAGGTTAGAAAAAATAAATATGTAGAGTAGTCCATTAGCGGTTGAATTGTTGTCATATTAACTTAAAAATCACGAATTTGAACACAAATAAAGTCCTATGAATTATATCTGAAAAAAACTTGAATTTCTTTACTTATTTGTAGAAGCGAGATGTAAAACCGATATCTAGGATTTTCGAGGAAACTATCCACAGAGGTTCCGAATCTGGATCCGTTCTGTGTAATTGCTGTTCTCCCTAAAGTCCTAGAATATCACGATACAATTTTCAGGTTACTTAACCTGCCAGAGATATTGACACAATTGGTCGAATTTCGACCACTGGGCGACAGGTAGTTTTTTTAATTTCTTGTTCATTTGTGTTAATACCATTGAAAACGTGGTCTGATTTAGACCTTGAAACGTTTGGTCTTTTTGAAATATACAGACTTTCAAGTTTATGTGGTTTTATTCCCAAGAACTCCGAAAAAAAATAAAGACAACTTCTAGTTACACTAGAAGATGACAGTAGATTTGTTATTTTCAATGGAATGGTTTAATTTTTAAAATGAATTCCTATAAAACTCAAAAATTTTAGTTAAGTTATAAACTGATTTCCAAAAAAAACTCTAATGAAGTGCTTTACAAAATAAATGATATTGAATAAAAGAAGTTCTTTTTTTCAATAAAAGCAATCAGATTATTTTGTAGTGAAATTCTCTTTTTCTTTTCCTTTGATCCATATGAATCTTTCTATGTGTAAATATAAAACTGAATTATTTTAAGATTTTACTTAAAATATCCATTTTTTTAAAATTTGCCTTCAAAAGTGGGCAATGGAAAATTGACAGTTACTGAAACTGTATGTCTATCCGTTCGTAAATATTCAAAACATAATGTCTTTGTCACCTAAGGAGTATTTTTGCTATTTTGGCAGTAGAGAATAAATCACAACTTTTTTTGAAAAATAAACCATTTTATTTTCAGATTATTTTAAAGAACTATTTATTTATAGCATCATAGAGATCAACTTTTGAATATAAAATACAATAACATTATAATTATCGTACAAATGTACATAGTAATACAAAATACTACAAATGAATACAATTAATGCCAGATTCAAGAACAAATAAGTTTTTTAAATGATTAAACATATAAACACAAAGTTTCGTACCCTAACACAACCCTTTGCCATATTCCTTGATGATGACAGCTTCGCTGTTGAAACGTACATGGAGTGAAAAAAGAAAGGTTTGTGGTTAGGGCATAAAACTTTGTGTTTATACCTCTGTAACACACCAAATGTTCCACAGCTTTCCTATTTTAAATGATTAGGTGAATTTCATGTCAATACTTCAAAATAACAGCAAATTATTAAGTATTAAATTACACTTACATACAACATGAATTAATTGAAAAAAAATTCACAGTAATTTTCTTTTTGAACTTCATCGCATTAATGCATGGTGTCAAAATTTAATGTGTGAGCGAAATCGCGCCATCTATCGAAAGTAGCATATATCAAACCTTTTTATATACCAAATTTTTTTACGAGGTTATGGTTTTGAGTTTCTACGCACTTATTAACAGAATTAAAATAAATAATTCATAGGAATATCTGATTCTACTTTTTCGGGATTTGGACCGCGTAATTTTTTGTTTTCTTTTTAAAAATACATGTTATAATCAAACTTCTGGTACACCCATGGGTTCTCTGCTGCCACCGGTAGTGGCAAATATCTTAACGGAAGACTTTGAAGTAGTGGCTCTGGAGTCTTCAAGCCACAAACCCAAAATCTGGTTGAGATATGTTGATGGCCACCTGGATAAGAGGCTCTCCAATTCTTCTTTAAACACATTAATGCCCAGTATTCAAACATCAAATTCACGATGGAAATTAGTACAAAGAATCCCTGCCCTTCCTGGACGTGTTGGTTTCACGGTTGCAAAATGGTTGCCTGGGTCACTCAGTATACAGAAAACTAACACACCGACAGATATTTTCACGCTCGGTCCCATCATCATCCAGTGTGAGAAGTTTAATAAAGGATCTCAGACACGGTCAGTCATTTGTGAACAAATGTGTGCCATGAGAAGGGCGTAATTCTAAAATAATCCCATACTAAGTACCTATTCAAAGGCTGCAGATAGCGCCCTTACGCTTGCAATAACTCGAAGATTTGTTTTGCAAGGTTGTTTGTTTTTGGGTGGCCAATTATTATTTCTTAAAAAAATTGGAAATAGCTAGATAACTAATGCTCTTCACGCCTTCAGATGCCTCGAAATTACGTTCGAAAAACTGAAACAAAATATCAAATTGAAGATCTTCATGCGGTCGAAGTTACGTTAAAACCTCAAATTGGGCCAAGCTGCTACCAAATATTCACTACCAAAAAACAACATTATTTAAGCAAGTCAAACAAAAAAGAATTGAAGACACAAAAAAGGTCGGCACACGGTATTCAATAAAGAATATATTCTTTTGCTGCTGTTGCTTTTCGATTTAGTGAAGCTAACGAACTGCAACACAATTTTAACAAAGAGACCCAGTTGGCAGGCAAACAGGCAAAGACTGGTACTATGGCTTTATGTCCCGACATCCTTCCATCAACTTACAGATTCCAGAAGCCACTTCACTTAATAGAATAACAGCGTTTAATGCCACCGAAGTGAATCTGTTTTTTGATCATCAAGTCATATCAGCCTGGGAACATACGAGCTTTTCCGAAAACACAACTTACAAGTTCTGTCTTTGCCGCCCCATGTATCTCAAAAGATGTAGCCACTGGATCTTACAGTCTTCAGTTCAATGAAGATGGCATACAATAAAGAATGTGAAATGTACATGGTTAACAACCCTGGCAAACGAATCAGCCAATATGAGGTTGGAGAAACTTTTACAAAGGCATACAACAAGACAGCTAACATATGCAAAGCTGTCAGTGGAATTAGAGCTGCTGAAATTCATCCTATTGATCCTGACAAATTTATAGACAACTTTGAAAATACGGTATCTAATCAGTCCCACACCAGTCAGACTCAAGAGTGAGATGTTCATGAAATTGCAGGTGAGGAAGGTTCTGTTCCTGAAAATGATTTCAGCGTTACCATAAATACCACTCCTTCATCCAATCATGTTCCTCTTGCTGAAATCATCAATGTACCTGTCATAACTAAAACTGGAAGCACTTCTAAGCGGTAGAATAAGAAGCACTCGCAGATTTTATCTAGCACACAAATAAAAATTCAACTAGAGGAAAAACAAAAGAGACGTAGATAGATAAATGACAAAAAATCGGAAAAGAACTCCAAAAGATCATCAGAAACCATACCAAAGAAGCCACAAGTTAAGGGTAAAGGAGTCAGAAATTTGAACGAAGCTTTACAAGAAACAGAAAACGAAGAAGAGTTTTACTGCATAATATGCGGCGAAAGGTACCTATCTCCACCGAATGAAGACTGGATCATGTGCGACGTTTGCAAACTCTGGGCACATGAAGAATGTACTTCCGGTGAGACCAGTAGAGGTTACGTGTGCGATATATGTCGTGATTAACAGTCGTTTTTAATTACCCTACAGCGTTCCCATTTTCCCCGCGGGATGAACTGAATAACCCCATAGGGTATCAGGTAAATAGGAACGGCATTGCATTTTGTTTTTGTCCATATTTTTATTAAACCGTATTTTTTATGATTATGAAGTAGATACATAATCAGAGTCTATGTAGCAATAAAAATTGAATTAGTTTATAACTTTTATCTATTATTTTTGAGCGTTGGAAATTAAGTGTTCCCTATTGCCCCACTTTCCCCTATATGTTAGTTCTGATATACAGGGTGTTCCTAAATTGGAGGTACAAACGAAAAGAGGTGATTCCTTGAATAGTTTTAGGAAGAAAAAGTCCCATAAACATGGGTCCACAAACGTTTCGTTTTCAAGATACAGAGTGTTCAAGTTTGATTTTTTTTCAAGTTTTTTTCTCATAGTATCTGCACTTCACAAGATATTCAAATGTAATTTGGCATAGATATTAGAATTAAGAGTTTACACCTTGTGACATGCCAATTTCGATTGCAAATCTACAGGGTGATGTTTTTTCGGGAACACTGTCCACTGTTGTCCTTCAGAACTTTTTTTGGTGAGCCACTGGTACTTTCAAAAATTGTAAAGAAAAGCTTTGTTGTTATACCAAACTTTATGTTCTCTTGTAGTTTTGTCGTATCTACTACCGGTTTCGAGAAAAAAATGTTGAATGATTCTCTTGAAATCCTCAGAAAATTCCGAATTGTCATAGAAATCTAGTTACCTACCTAGTAGGCTGTGGTGAATGAATAAATTTATTCTTAGTTTTGACACATCAAATTAAACTCCTGTGTTTTGAAAATTAAAGATGGTTGCAATTTAATATCAAAACATGCCGAATTTTACGAATTCCGAAATGGCTGACATGCATTTCATGTATGGTCTTGCAAATGGTAATTCAAGAGAAGCTAAGCGTCTTTACATGGAACGCTATCCCAATAGAGTGATCCCTGGTCATCGGATGTTCTCTAATATTCACAGGCGTCTTTCAGAAACTGGATCTTTTTCTGCGAAAAATATTAATGCAGGTAGACCACGATGTGTGAGAACACCACGACTCGAAGAGGCAGTGCTGAACGAAATAGAAGAACATCCAGGAACCAGTACAAGAAAAATTAGTGTTACCTTAAATACAAGTCATCAAGTTGTTTGGCGGATCTTGCGGGATTCTTTGCTCTATCCTTATCACATTCAGAGAGTGCAGGCGCTTTTGCCTCGAGATTGTCATCCAAGAATTATTTTTTGTCAGTGGTACCTCAACAGACTATTGAACAATCCTCATTTTGATTGCCAAATCCTATTCACTGATGAAGTCTGTTTCTCAAGGACTTCAATCATAAAGTTTCATAATGAACACATATGGGCCGAGGAGAATTCACATGAAATTGCAGAAGCTTATTTCCAAGAGGAATTTTCATTAAACGTGTGGGGTGGTAATATTGGCGATTATTTGATTGGTCCTTTCTTCTTGCCAGGGCGACTTACTGGTCAATCATACAGACATTTTTTAGAGAACGATTTGCCCTTGTTATTGGATGATATACCTCTTATGATGCGACGTGAAATTAGTTCATGCACGACGGTGCTCCTGCTCATTTTTCACTTTTGGCTAGGGAGTATTTGAACGAAAATTATGTAAACAGGTGAATTGGACGAGGTGGACATCAGCTATGGCTCGCCAGATCACCAGATTTAAATAGTTTAGATTTCTTTCTATGGGGCCATCTGAAATCTCTAGTGTACATAACGCCAGTGAATACCGTAGACGAACTGAGAAATCGTATAATAGGCGCATTTGATACAATTAGGAATACTCCAGGAGTGTTTGAAAGGGTTCAATCGTCTATGAGAAGAAGAACAGAAGCTTGTATAAGGGTTGGGGGAGGACATTTTCAACAATTGCTGTAGTTTAGTTCCTTTGTTGTTATTTAGTTTTTTTATTATGATTAATTTTTGAGTTGTACGTTTCTTGCAGTAATACATTTTGTTTGATGATTATACCAGTTTATCGAATTTTTAAGAATCATTGCTAGTTTAATAATTCAATTTTTTTTTCTAGAAATCGGTAGTAGATACGACAAAACTACAAGAGAACATAAAGTTTGCTATAACAACAAAGCTTTTGTTTACGATTTTTAAAAGTACCAGTGGCTCACCAAAAAAAAGTTCTGAAGGACAACAGTGGACAGTGTTCCGAAAAAATATCACCCTGTAGATTTGCAATCGAAATTGGCATGTCACAAGGTGTAAACTCTTAATTGTAATATCTATGCCAAATTTAAATTGAATATCTTGTGAAGTGCAGATACTATGAGAAAAAAACTTGAAAAAAATTCAAACTTGAACACTCTGTATCTTGAACACGAAACGTTTGCGGACCCATGTTGATGGGACTTTTTCTTCCTAAAACTAATCAAGGAATCTCCACTTTTCGTTTGTACCTCCAATTTAGGAACACCCTGTATAAATAAATTAATTCGAATAAATGACGCGTTCCCAATCCGGAAGAAGCAGAATCAGCTATGACACTGGTCGCGAAAACCTACGTTCTCAATGCAAAGGAATATTCTGTTAGTAAGTGAGAGGGCGGAATTAAAAAAATTATCTCAGGTTAACACAGCAAACCTGGTGAAATTTTGAATTAGTCTAGGTACTTAGTTTATAAGAGTATTGCAAAGAATTTCGGCAGTCACAAGATTTTTGGTGATTGATACTGCTAATTTTGTGCTGAATCCGGTAGGTTTTTAATGATGCAAGATCTGCCAGATGATTAGATTAAATTTTCCAACCTGAAATTACTAATGACGAGTAAAATGTTTGTGGAGAAGAAGAGGAAGTCTTTACATGTGAAGAAAGCAAGACTGTGAAAATATAGCCGATTAGCGAAATAGTTTAAACACTTTAAAGTTCTTGATAGGTCGAACCATAAGGTGAGGCTGCAGTACCCCCTTCTGTGGACTGCTCTGGCAATCTTGGTTTAATAAGCCCCAATTTGTGTTCGCGCCTTCTGTTTTGAAACCAAACTTGAATCACCCTGGGAGGCAATTCGGTTACTTCTTCCAATTTCTTCCGAACTGCTAGATCTGGAAATTTATTGATTTCGAAAAGCTTTTGAAGGATCATCGCTTTTTCTTTCGATATATGAGTTCTGTTTCTTCTGTACAGGTTTTTGTCAATACTGTCAATCGAGTGATCTTTCGAGGAAACTGAACTTCGTTGAGTCGGTTCACATGTATTGCCAATCGATTGATCTTTGGAAGAAACTGAACTGAGTTGAACCGGTTCAGGTCTACCATGCTGATAACGCTGATGAATCGTACTGACCAAGGAGTCGATTAATGACATGCTCGAAGCTAAAACAGAATATGAACCTACGTTAGTAAGAAATCAATATAATTAAAAGTAGTATAAAAAGAAGTTAATCCAGTTTAAAAGCTTCAAAAGTTTCATATATATGTTCTCAAATTTTCGCTGGTAATAGATGTATCAGGTATTTCCCTGATACACATCCTCGTCGTTGACTAATGTAATACGACGTTTCGAAGGAGTCAAATCTACCCTCGTCAGGTCGGTTCGCATTGTTCTGGTATCATTCTGATGACATATCTGAACATTCGAGTAACCAGAAGAGTGAGTGGAATAAGAGAATGCAAACCGACCTGATCAGGGCACAAGTTATTCTGCTGAAACGTCATTTCAACATTGATATACAGGGTGAGTTTTATTTGATGATCAGTATGGGGATCTCGGAAACTAGCGGAGATAGAGCAATGATTAAATTGGGAAAGATTTTCAGTTTTACTGGCCCAATTTAATGACACTTTCGGATTTTTGTAAAAAGTCATGGCTTACTAGATATTTTGAAAAAACGAAATTCTGCTGATTCAGTCAAATCCCTCTACCTCCTTTGTTTTTGATTTTATTAAAAAAGTGTAAATATCAAAATTGAAGGGAATTGTATCCCGAATATAATTGTCATGTCCTCGTTTGCGTGACAGCTCTCGTTTTCGAGATGTGACAAAAATTTATCTTTTTTTGAATAGAAACCAATTGGCTATGACCTCAAAAAATCGGACATTTTTGGAGCTTTTCAACGATATAATACTCGATATAGTTATTCATACAAATAACGGAGTTATGGATGCTTTTCTCTCTTATTTTCACTTTTAACGTAGGTAGCCATGAAAAAGATTGTTTTCACTATCACGTTTCTTTATTTGAGAGTAATTCTATTAGTAGTGCTGAACTGACAGTCGATATTGACAAGTTTTCATGATAAAATGGAATATTCTAACGAAGAAAAACTGAATATGGTGGAGTGTTATATCATATTCCATAAAAAGTCAGTTCGTGAGCTGAGGAATACTTTCATAGATATTTTAATCGTCGTCAACCCCCTCTATGTACATTTGTGAGGCTTTAAGATATGGATCTTTTACTAAACCACCAAAGGAACGTAATCAAATTAACGAAGCAGCACAAATAAATGTTTTGGCAATGGTAAATCAAAATCCATCTTCATCAACTTGTGAGATTGCGGCAGAAGCTGGCACATCTCAACGAACTGTAGTTAAGGTACTGAAAGCGAAGTTCCAGTACAAACTTTCAGTTTGCACATTGTATGCTGGTGACGAACATCCATTTTGTTTTGTCATGGTTTAGAGACATGTGTACAAACTTTCAGTAAAGTTACGGTGTGAAACTAGATTTAAACGGTATGTTCGATAGACACAATGTATTTGGGCTAAGGAAAACCCTGGTAGAACAAAGACGACGATTGGGTCTACATCGCCTTTTATCTATAACGTATTTTGTTTTCGGCCGTACATGGAAAATTCATTATAATTTAACTGATAATACAATTGCAATTTCCAAAATTTAGTTTTTTTTTTAAAGAGACATGTCAAGGAACTAGACTAACCTTGACAATCAGGTACTTAATTTTTAACAGGATTATTTAATGTTAGGTAAAAGTTTCTATTAAAGGTGTTACGGTCAGATGAAACTAAATTTACTAACTGCGGTATGTTCCATAGACACAATGAGCATATTTGGGCTAAAGAAAACCCTTTCCAGGTAGAACAAAGATTATATCTGATATAGCTAATAAAAAAATAGTTCAATGTTTTTTGGAATAGTTACTAATAAATCAATCTATTTCATGGCTACCTACGTTAAAAGTGAAAATAAGAGAGAAAAGCATCCATCTCCGGTATTTTTATGAATAAATATAGCCAACTATGGTTTCCATTCAAAAAAGATAAGTTTGTGTCATATCTCGAAAACGAGAGCTGTCACGCAAACGAGGACATGACAATCACATTCGGGATACAATTCCCTTCAATTTTGATATTTACATTTTTTTATAAAATCAAAAACAAAGGGGCTAGAGGGATTTGACTAAATCGACAGAATTTCGTTTTTTCAAAATATTTAGTAAGCCATGACTTTTTACAAAAAACTGAAAGTGTCATTAAATTGGGCCAGTAAAACTGCAAATTTTTCCAAATTTAACCATTGCTCTCTCCGCTAGTTTCCGAGATCCCCATACTGAACATCAAAAAAAACTCAACCTGTATACAGGGTGTATCTAAATGACAGCAAAAAAATTGAAAAGGTGATTTAAAGAAAGTCTTTGGTATACGTATTTTGAAAAATTCATCCCCTGAAATGTTTTTCATTCCAAAGTTTTTTTAAAAATACTATTTGGTTGACTGCTGTTCAAAGTAGGTTAAATGAGTACACATCATTTCTGTAATTAAATATTCAAAATAGACAAAAAAGAAAAAAAATGTATAGGACTATTTGGAGAAAGTTGTATGTTGGAACAAATTTCTATATGTAATATCCGTTCATTTCTATCAGCTGATTATCCATTAAATTACTTAGATAAAGACGGCCCGTTTTATAATTCCCAAAGTACGCAAAATAAATATTCAAATAGACTTCTAGGGTAAAACTTCAGGCTTATTTTAAGGTTAACTTTTCCATCCATTTTTTTACACCTAAAATGAAAAAAAAAACAGAAAATTGCACACACCTCAGTGACCTTGAAACTGATTCAATATTGCGGATGATATTTTACAACTACGATCTTTTGTTCATTTCATTCATTTCGAAATTCAAAATGAAGACACAACGGGTAGTAAATGTACCCACTGTACGGATTCCGTATTTTGGTTCTAATGAGGATGCAATATCTAAAGCTATAGAAACGTTGTACGATGAACAACACTCAAGACCAGGAATATTCAAAGAAACGCCGATCATAAACGTCTTATTTAAGCATATCTTGAAAGCAATTGATAACTAAACGTTGAAAAGATTTTCGAAATAGTGAAATAACTAAAAAATGGAGCTATCTAATTAGTAAGAATGTCTGATACATCTGAAATGAATAGGTTTAGTTGGGAATAGAGAAAATAGGAAAACAATATTCATGGAAAAAAGTTTTAATGTCGGCCTTTATGCAGTTTATTACAAAAATTATTAATTTAAAAGACTTAAGGCTAAGTTACTAGACTAACTATTTTAACTCACACATTATTATTGGGGCATATAAATACAATAATTGTACTTTTCAGTACAAGTTTGATGTCATTTGTTTGTAGCTCAGGTCATTTACGGAGAAAAAGATCTTTTGGTGACAAAATTAATAGTAGAACGAAACCAATATTAACATGTTCTAATGATAAAACATGACTAATTGATATCAAATTTGCGGTTTGCTGTTATGGGCAATGATTCAGAGAAATGAAAAACCTACAAAATGAGCTACTGTACGCTCAACTTCGTTAATTGATTCGTTAGATAATGGAACCTTTACCAGAAATTCCAAAAAAATAAGCAACAGTTTATAATTTTTTAATTTATAGTTAAAACTTTCTTATCAATTGAAAGGGTAGATCTTCTCAAACCAAATTTATGTTCTAAAAATAAATACTAGAGCCTCAGGAGTTTTTGCAAAATTTCAATCTCAATTCTATGGAAGACATATTTTATAAAAGTCCTTATACTACCTAACCAGATGTCCAGGTCATAGCAGAATAGTTGATCTAGAGATTAGAGTATAAATACATATTAAGTATTGAACATATTTGGTCATTCTGAATCATTTCATCTGGACGAGTCCATTCCAAAAATTGCTAGGGGTGGTACCTGTGAAATATCCTTATAATACAAAATCCTAATGCAAATTTTAGTTTAAAGCAGACACATATTTCATACTATGGATTAGTTAAGGAAGTTGAGCGTATACTCGTAGTAGCTCATTTTGTAGTTTTTCATTTCTCTTCAACATTGCTCAAAGTAGCAAACACGATTTTATCGGTGGATTTTGTGTAAAAGGTAAAAAACTAAATTAAAAAATGTTAAATTTTGTGTCGATTATTCATGTTCTACTATTAATTTTATCAAGTATTTTCGCAAAAAGCTAGAACAAAAATTTCTGCTATTTCAACGACAACCAATAAAGTACCGCTTTGGTTTTTCCGTAGTACCAATGTTCAAAATTTCAAACACCAAGATATTGAAGATTAAACACTGTTTTTCGTTGGAAAAAATAGTTTCCAAGCCATAATTGACATTGAACAGGAGAATGTTTACACAAAATTTACACATTACAGAAGTATTCTTTTTTAATGTATAAGAAGTCTAACAGGAACTATTCCTTGATTCAACTTGCTTGTGTCTTCGCATTTGATGGCCTATCAGTGTGAACCGTCTTTTACACTTATAATCACACAAGTCACAGCTGAACATTGTCAACTTTGAGCAGTCTTGCTTATAATGAGTCTTCACTGTTTGCAAGTTTTTGTACAGTTTACCACAACCGGGACAACTGACTTTTTCTGAAACTAAAGTGCAAATGAGAACTTGTACAAAACAACTGATCATCTAAAAGGTTAGTTACGGAAGCTTCAAGTTATTTATAACTACTGATCAGAATCAAAAGTATTTTTATTTGTTTAATATGCATTCGAATAGCATTTATTTTTTATAATAATTAACGCGCACAATTGTTTAAATGAAAATGCCAAAAGTTTAATCCAGGATTTCTTAGTGTACTTTTGTAGGTCCGTTAACATTTTTAATCGATTATGATAATTCTTGTTCTTACCATGACATATTTTTTCATTGTTTTCCAATACACAACATGGGAACAAAATATTTATTGTTCTGACAACATATAATGAGAAAATTAATAGCTGTTGGTCATGGAGGCGTATATCTAAGATTTTGATCTTGAAAACAGCCTTAACTAGTCCGATACAACTCTATTGAAAGTCTAAATTCTTCTGACAGATGACGAACACTATTAGTAGGAGAGATGGAGCGGGATTTTGCTCGTTATCTGAAAATGGACAGAATGTATCGTATTCAGTTCAATTCCTGAACTACATCACGTTTCTAGGCAGGCGCCAGTGGAAGTGATAACCGAGGATAGTTACAAGGTGTGAAAATGGTAATTTTTTTTTGTCATGCTCATCATCGAGTAAACGTTCCAAAATTGGCTACATGCAAGATTGTGATATATTTAAGCAAATTCCCGAGAGGCGTCTGCCTAGAGCGTTGCTATCAACCTGGCGGACAGAGGTAAACTTGTCAAAAATAGGGGTGAACTTCGTCACTACGTAAAAAGAACGCCATTTGCACCACATTTTTGCTTACACAAAGAAATCATAATCCAAAAGGACGTATATAAATGACATAAATATATTTTTCATGACGTCATTAATATGGTCTATATGACGTCATACACAATTTTTTTAAATGCGAAGCCACATTTTTTATTAAATATTCAGAAAGAGCGGAAAATTTCATGTCCGAATATGACTTTAACCATGACCTTGAAGTTGATCTTTCGGGTGATTCCAAGATCAAATTTTTTAATTCTGATCGGAAAGATAACTGATTCACAGAGACTAAGTATCCAAATTAAAAACAAATTTGACGTTGAACTTGGCCGCTACTTGTTATTGAAAATTTTCAAAGACTGATTTCATATTTGTAATCATCATATACCAAATTGGGCGTAGGTTGGTTGATTTTTTTCAAATTGACAAACAAAAACTGATTTCAGATTCGAAATCAGTGACGGCGAAAGCCCCCCGTACACCTAATTTGGCTATAATAGGTTGATTTCTCAAACAAACTTTGATCTTGCAATGACCTTGAAGGTCAAGTTCAAGGTCATGGTCAAAGTCATATTCGGACCTGAAATTTTCCGCTCTTTCCAAATCAGTAATAAAAAATGTGGCTTCGCATTTAAAAAAATTGTGTATGACGTCATACAGACCACATTAATGACGTCATGAAAACTATATTTATGTCATTTAGCTTTACGTCCTTTTGAAATATGATTTCTTTTGTGTAAGCAAAAAATGGTGCAAATGGCGTTCTTTTTACTTAAGTTTACGAAGTTCACCCCTATTTTTGACAAGTTTACCCCTGTCCGCCAGCTTGATGGCAACGCTCTAGGCAGACGCCTTTCGGGAATCTGCTTAAATGCATCACAATCTTGTATGTAGCCAATTTTGGAACGTTTACTCGATGATGAGCATGACCAAAAAAATTAACACTTTCACCCCCTGTCTTGAAACGTGATGTAGTTCAGGAATTGAACTTAAGACGATACATTCTGTCCATTTTCTCTTAGACTACACGTGTATATTACCTACCTGAAGGTAGCACATGTGGTAGCGCACTATACTCTAATCGCGTTACCTAATTTGCTTGGGTATGATGGATCCTACCTACCTGGCTTATTCAGCGCATGCCATAATGCGAGAGAGAGAGAGAGACATGATATAATCCGGTCAAAGAATTCATGTATACTACGCTACCTTCAAGTATTATAAGCTCGATGCAGTATTGTCATTACTAATAATCAAAATAAATTAAGTTTATATATTAGACACAAAATTTGAGATAAACATAACGAACATAACCTTGCCAGAATTAAAGTTTTGTTAGAACAGTGAAGTTTTTTTCTGAAACACAAATGTAGTTTTTTACCTGTAAAGGAAAAGTGTGAATTAGGCTTTACAAATAGTCATGGCGAACTGTCAATTCTTACTTAAAATAACGAAGACATCTCCATTCGTTTTCAAAAATATGAATTTTGCAGAAACTGTAGGTTGAACAATTGTAGATAAAGATCTAAGTGCTTCTTGGGAAATAACACCACAGTTTAAAAAAAATTGCTGTATATTCCAAACGTTTCGGGGTCTAGGTCAGATCCCGTTGTCAATGGCTAAGAAACTACGGATTAAGAAGGCACAATTCTAATCCGTAGTTTCTTAACTATTGACAACGGGGTCTGACCTAGACCCCGAAACGTTTGGAATATACAGCAATTTTCTTTGAACTGTGGTGTTATTTCCCAAGAAGCACTTAAACACTGAAAAATATGCAACAAGTATTATTCAGAAAACAACTGTAGATAAAGGGTGAAAAAATTATGCCGTCGCACTCTTCTGTCAACTATATTGCCTTTTTAGTAAAAAAACTGTTTTTAACTGTTATACACACACATAATTATATTTAATACTGTTAACAACTGAGAAAAATAAAAGAAAATATATGGCTGTAAAAACTATATAGCAGGTCAAGTTAGAGAGTAAGTAAAGGTACTACTGAGGATAATAAATCAATTATATTAACATAAGACCCAAGTAATTAAGTAAATACAACAGAAATAAGTAAGCAAATATTAATTATCTTCACTTTCGTCGGTAGCCTCATTGCAAGGAGACCTTAGGTGAATCAAAACACTGTTTTTTCAGTGCCGCAAAGTTGCTCCAACAGTTGGAATGATAGCCGATCGTCAGGCTATCGCGAGGAGGTAACTCACAAAATTGGTACTTTTTACCACCACTTCTTCGAATCTGCAAAACTATGACAGCTTTGTCGTACAGTTTCTGGCCTTTGACGCCTTCAAACAGTTTAATTGGTTTGTTCCATGTTGCTGTATTGTTGCACACAAAGCATGTTTTCTCTTCAATGTGTTTATAATCGTCGTCAATGTATTCCTCCACTTCTTCCTTGACGTATTCTTCCTTGATGCTGTCCATAATCCTGTGAACTGTTAAAACACTTAAACTAACTTATTTTTATAGACAGCATAAGAGACGGAATTAATTGAAAACGACATAATTAGTATCCAACTATGGATAGTATTACTATAACAGCTAGTTTATCATTTTACTCTTATAGAATAGATTTTCATCTAAATATCCAGGCACCACAATTAGATGAGTAGTTATAAAAACAAGCGTGAATGAAATTATCATTTTAAGCTAATACAGTAAATCAAAAACAATAAATGATACAGATGTCAAAAATGGTATGTTTATATTCTACTGCTCAAAAAACGGGTATAAATATTATGCAAATAGAGTTTCCTCATGGGACAGGTGGGATTTATTTTTGGAAATATTCAATATTTGTTTACGTGTTCTTGGGAAATAACACCACAATCGAAACAAAAAATCTGTATATTCAAGGAACTAAACGATTCCGGATTTATTCTGACCTCGTTGTTAATGGCTTTAAACATGTATTGAAAATATAAAAGGCAAAATGCAAGTTTGATATATGACATTTAAGTTGACATAAGACAAATTTGTTGTTTATAGATATACAGGTAGCACAAAAAAGAGTTGTCTTTAGAATCTATAAATGGCGTTCCTAGGTACGACTTTGATATAAGATAGCGCATTAGCCAAAAATACGATCAAAGAATTCTTTTATTTCAGTAATCCCATTAACGTCATAAGAGAAAACTTACAATCGTCTTCATTCAAAAAAATTAACGCCGACTCTTTTATTTTCCGTTTTGTGTTATGTTGTTCATTGTGAAGTATAGTTGAATTGCATTTTATGGTCTATGTTCCAAGCATGTTCACAAATTATCGTTACGTAATTCTTGTGTTCATTAAATCGTACTTTTAAACGTCTCGATGTTTCTCCAATATAAAATTTATTGCATTCGCAAGGTATCTCGTATATGCAGTTTTTGAGTTCTGAGTTTTGTTGGCTGGTTTTGTTTTCGATATTAGTGCTTTCAGTGTATTTTTGTTTTGAATGCTGTTTTGACACTAAATCTGTTGCTCACACTTTTCAATCCTCCTGAGAAACCCTGTATATATGGTACAGTTGTAACTACAATGTGGTTGTCCTGAGTAGTAGTGTTACTAAAATAAGTTCCGGGTTGATTCCGATGGTTTGTTTTCTGTTCAAGTCTGTTTAATTCTTTGTTGATAAATTTTGTAGGGTAAGAACATTTTGTATAATTGTTTTTTCTTTGTTGAATTTGTTATCATTAGGGTATGCCACAAATAACATTTAGAAGACAACATTCAATAACTCAGAAATAAAAGATAACGCATGCGCGAAAAATGAGTTGATTTGTTGCTAAAATCTCCAAAATGAAATTATGTAAAAATAACAAAAAAATCAAAAATACCTAAAATATCTGCATATATGGCAAAATTATGGAAAATTTTGCAAATTACCATAAAGGTAAAAATTGATTAAACGTCAAAAAATGTCACACAAAATGTAAAAATTTCAAAACGTCAAAAATATTAAAAAGTGAAAACAGTTAAACTTGTCCAAAATATGTAATGTCAAAGTGTGAAAAATGTCAAAATTATGTTAATGCCAAAAATGAAAAAAAAAGGAAAAATTGTAAAAAATGTTAGAAATTTAAAAAAAGTGTAAACTTATTTGGAAATAACACAATGTTTTTGTTTAGCCATAATAAGGTGGTGATAATGTCAAAAATATCAAAAATGTCACAAGTTATTTTGTCTGTTCAATAGGGTTTTCTCTTTTTGGATTTTTTTTACCTGCGCTTAGAGACGTTTCAACACCAAATTTGATTTGAAGACGCGAGATGTAAAGACCGACATCTAGGATTTTCGGGGAAACTATTACTAGGAATTATGGGTAAGAGCAATTACATGGAACGGCTCTAGATTAGGAAACTCTGTGTGCTAATTCTCCCGAAAATCCTAGATGTCGCGTTTTCAAATTTAACGATATGTATCAAATACACAAAGAAGTGTTTGAGAGGACATTCAAATGTGGGAAGCGCATCTGATGAAGATTCCCTAACCAGAAACAATATATATTATATATATTGTCTTGCATACAAAAGAACGACACCTCGAAGAGAGTAATCAAATCTGATGTCGTTATCAATTGATGTGAGTTTTAGCTGAAGGCTTATTCTTTCACGCTTTGAGAGAAAATTTGGTGTCTAATGTGAAATGTCAAAAAAGTCAAAATAGTCAAAAATGTCAATAATATCAATGTCAAGAATGTTAAATATTGCCAAAAAATGTTAAAAATTAGCAAAAACGATAAAATTTCAAAATTGTCAAAATGACAAAAATGTCAATAATAAGGAACACGTCAAAAATGTCAAAAATATCAAAAAGCAAAAACTGTCAAAATACAATTACATCAGAAATCTGATAATGTGAAAAATATCTAATGCCTAAAAATATCAAAAATGTCCAGAAATGTCATAAATTTCGAAAATGTCAAGAATGTCAATAAAAAACGTCAACAATGTAAGAAATTCAAAAAAGTCTTGGCAAAAAAACAAAAAGTGTCAAAATAGAATTTCATCAGAAATCTGATAATGTGAAGAAATCGAATCCCTAAAAATATCAAAAGTTTCAACAATGTTAAAAATATCAAAAATGCCAAACCAATTAGAAATGTCAAAAATGTAAGAAAATCAAAAAAAGTCTTGCCGAAAAACAAAAATTGTCAAAATATACAATTTCATCAGAAATCTGATAATGTGAAAAATATCTAATGCCTAAATATATTAAAAAACGTCAAAAATGTCAAAAACGTTAAAATTTTCAAAAATGTTAACAATGTCAAAAAGTTCAAAACTGCCAACAATGTTAAAAATGGCAAACCAATCAAAAATGTCTAAATGTAAGAATT
Source organism: Octodonta nipae (assembly GCA_034190945.1). Taxonomy (NCBI): domain Eukaryota; kingdom Metazoa; phylum Arthropoda; class Insecta; order Coleoptera; family Chrysomelidae; genus Octodonta; species Octodonta nipae. Next base: position 7,047,776 of record CM067224.1, on the reverse strand, counting down.
TCTAAAGCCTTGCCAAAAATAATAATATCAAAGGTAAAAAAAAAACAGCAAAATCATAAATGTTTTATTTGCCTTTAGTTTTTTTTCCTATTGAAAGCACCAAATTGTTGCTGTAGAGTTATTGATTTTGATTCTCAAAAATAAGAAAAATGTCAAAAACATAAAAAATGTGAAAAATTTCACATATTCCAAAAATGTTGAAAATGTCAAAAACATATTTTATGAATGAGAGTCCTTTAGGAACTTATACGATCACTAACACAATCAGGATGACGTTACCCCAGCGCTGCATTTGTATTAGACAGCCTATAACCTTCCTCAATAAATAAGAAATGAAATATAATAATAATTTTTCAAATCGAACTGGTAGTTCCAGAGATTATGACGTACAATAAACGAATTTTTGACCTTTATTATAATAATTTACATATGATATTTACTGATTTTCATAAAAAACACAAATTCACGTATAATGGATAGACATTTATTTAATAGGTTTTACTCACACACAAACACACTTAATAAAAATACTCAAAAATTAAATTTAACAGTATGTTTATTCTTCGACCCCTCATCGTTCCACGATTGTCTGCGGTTCACAAAATGTTTGTGAACGGCTTTCAGATGATTGGTCAGATTTCCTTTGACATTTGCTCTATATCCACATGATGGAAAAGGGCACCAGAACTGGGGTTCCTTGCCGCATTCGTATTTTATGTGTTGCATCAGACCTTTCCTCCATTTGTAACTTCTTCCGCATCTAGGACAAAAATATCTGCCACCTAAAAATATATGCATAACAGTTAAACACAATACATAATTCATTCGTTCGAATTCTCTTCAGGATTACTTCAAATTCTACAATACATACACTCAATATAACGGATGTTCTAGTTTTTACCTTTTAACGCAAACTGCCAATAAAGGGCAGATATTTGTAAATTAGACAAAGTTTGGGAAAATTAATTTTCCAGGATTACAAATGTTTTCTTTGGCGCTGCTAACACTCTCCTAACCCAACTCTCTAGAAATCCTCATGAGAAATAATCAAGAGGGTAAGATCGGGGATTTTCGGAGGACAGTTGACGTGAGATCAGTTCTTCTGGGAAAAATTTGTTCAAACCGCAAGCAATGGGCTTGAAGTGTGACAGGTGTGGTCTCAACTTGTTGTTGCAACCACAAGGTCACATTAGAACCTGAAAACTACAGAATTTACCTAATCATCAACTTCGGGATACCATATTTTATTGGATTGCAGACCTTTTTGTTGTTTTTAATAGAAGAGAATATGGTATCCCGCTATACCACAAGCAAAACCAACACCACCAATGACATTCGTAGGTCCCGACCTCTGATTACCAATGGCCAATCCGGATACAGCAATTAAACCCCAGTGTAGTTTATGTTATGATCAAATTTTATCCCCCATAATCTGTAACACGGTAGAGAATTTTGTTCTGCATTAGATTTTCCGATCTAAACGCATTTAAGAATTTTAAAATTGAAACTTCAACGATTTTGATCATCACCAATTTAGAACTGGTGCATTTTTTGGGAAAAGAGAAGCCACTGGCTGCCCTTTAGAGTCCTCATGAGTCCATCATGATCACAAGATGTTTAATTTGAGTTGGACTCCTGTTCTACTACACTAAATCAGCCTTTAGCGATTTTGATAATCCCCAATATGATCCATGTCACTCAAGCCGATTTTTACTTTAATAATGGTAAGGGATATTATGGAATTTAAGATATTAATATTTATTGAAAGTACGTTCTAACAGTCACCTCTTGTTCAGTGACTACTCCCCAAGCATCCCAAATATCGAAAAAAGATTGAGCAATATCAGTTGATCAGACATAGCTCCAGTCACTTACTACATAAATGCATGCAGGCATACATACACATAAACATACATACAGACATACATACCTACATTTATACATACAGACATGCATACATGCATAAATACATACCTGCATGTTTGACCATATCATGACGCTGGGATCAAATAAATGACATAAAAATTATTTCAGTTGTAAATTTAATTTAAAACAATAATAGTAATTTAAAACATAAATGCATCGTTATTCGATTCCTTTAAAAAATACCACTTTTTAAATTCATCTAGTTTCTCCGGGTGTTTATTTTTAACGTGGATCATCAAATTGTAGCGTTGTTTAGTTTTCATTGAACAGTATAGACACTTAAAACGAGTGGAAACACCGCATTCGTATTTCTGATGTCGTTGCAATGATGTTTTCAAAAAGTATCTCTTGCCACACCTTCCACAATTCATGGCTGTGTGGTTTCCTAAAATACATTACAGTGGTAATATTCAAAATAAATTACACTTTGTATAATTGAAAACTGTTCAGTACATTTTTTGGAGAAATTTTATAAGTCTAAGGAAATCACTTTAACTTCAATATGCCTCAGAGCATGAATTTTTTATATACTCGACGTTTCGACTCCTGCTTTGGAGCCATTTTCAAGAGAAAAAAGTAAAAAAAGAGTTTCAGAGTCTAGATCGAACTCGGGGCCTCAATTTGCCTACTCCCCAAGAGTCACTAGGTAACTGAACTGAATTTGAGTCTGCTCTCCATCTTTTATTTATAGTAAGGGCTGGGGTAGAAGGGGATGAGGCTGTGTTGTGATTGGTTGGGTGTTGGTGGGCGTGTCTGCTTTGTTTATACTGGCAATTACGGAGGTCCATGCTGTGGGAAGGCGAGAGTGGTCATCGTTAGATTGAGGCCCCGAGATCGATCTAGACTCTGAAACTCTTTTTTCACTTTTGTCTCTTGATAATGGCTCCAAACCAGGAGTCGAAACGTCGAGTATATAATAAATTCGGACGCGGTTCTCACCCAGAACCTAGCCTTGTTCATAGTAATGACCGCGGAAGCCTCTCAGAACATTTGGTAACCACTTTACATGAGATCGCACCAAATTTTGTTAAAATCAATGAACTAGTCTAGAAATTACAAATCTTAAAAGGTCCAATGTGATCTTGTCTTAGTTCTCAATAGTCTCACTTCTCAAAAATCTGTTATAGAACAACTACCCTTCGTATTTTTCTTGTTTGTCCTATCCTTATCTCAGTTGAGTCCTTAAGTTTGATTTATGCCTTATTATTCAAAATGGTGCAGGCAAGCTATAATTCACATTTTTGACTGCTATCCAAGTCTTTCCTTGACTATCTTGCGACATCTGTTTCTAGGTATCCCCTGGTTCGCAAAGTTGCCAGATTTAATGACGATTCTCGTAAATAACAATAAAAACTTGCCAAAGAAATACGAAAAGGTATCATAGGAATTGAAATTACGAAGCCACTACGATTGGATATTTGTTGTTTTTTTTATTTTGTAAATAAATTGTAATGTTAACATAAAATCTGACAGCCAGGTATATGCATTTTTTTTATTAGATCAAAAAATATCCGAAGCTAATTATTTTATGAACAATGTATAAACTTAAACACCTTTTACAAAACACAAAAAAATTTAAAAGCTTCGTTATTTTTCGCTAATGTTATTAAGTATACAACTATTTCAATGCCCATTATAAGAGTCATTGAAAGCACCGGAGTTCCAGAATCAGTTAATTATATATAAGTTCCCAAAATTTAATTGTAATTTAATTCTTGCAAAGGATATGCAAATAACTATAGCGGGTTTTATTATAATATCAGGAACATTAAAAAATGGAAATTTCTATAACATAGTAGATTATCCAAACTGATAAAGTAAACTAAATTAAAGTTAAATTTGACAGTTTTAAACATTAATAACCAAAGTCTACATTGTCTTAAGTACCGTTTTTGGTGTTTTATGGCTGACATATAAGTTTTTGTGTAAAACGCAAAACAGATGTTCAGCAAGGCTGAACTTTCCCTGTCAGTTCTGTGTAGGTGGTTTCTCCATTCCAAATTCATGATCCATCTAACCTCGCCATTCACTTGCAATATTTCTGTTATGATACTGGTATTATACCACTTTTTGATACAATTTTCTAACTTTGAGTGTTATAATATTCACGAAGGGAACAGACGTTTTTAATGTGAACGGACAAATTGAATTTGTGTTTGAAGTGTTTCTGACATTTCGGACAAGACCACTTCCCGACTTTATTACATTCATTCCTCAAATGTCGTCTAAGTGAATCATATCTTCTATATTTTTTGTCGCATTGGTAACAAGCAAAATCTGAAAACAACACTAAATCAAAACAAGGTCGAAAACCTCACATTTATATTGAATGGAAAACAGTCAGTTCAAATCATTTAGTGTTTAATACGAGTAAAATGATCACTTGTGCTAGAATTATATAAAACCATATAAAACCTGTACATTGAATGTTAACAAATGAACAATAATAAGTGTACGAAGGCTACCTTTTATATTTCGGGATTAGAGAACAAAAACAAATATTAATCATCGAAAATCGCTTTATTGTTTTTCAAAATATTCCCCATGAAGATCTATACACTTTTGCATGCGTTTGAACCAATTGTCGAAGCACTTTTTCCACTCTGATTGAGGTATCTCCAAAACATGCATTCTGAACGCAGCAACCGCTTCTTCAGGTGTCGAAAAATGTTGACCTCTCAGTTTGTTTTTTACGTACGGGAATAAAAGGAAGTCATTTGGTGACAAGTCAGGACTATACGGCGGATGACTCATCAAATCGATGTTTTGAGTGGTCAAAAATTCAGTTGTTTAAGCCGATGTGTGAGAGCTCGCATTGTCGTGGTGAAGAGTGATCTGTCTTCGGCGTTTGGTTTTCCTCATTTCTTGGAAGACAACTGACAAACAAATGGTTGTGTACCACTCAGAATTGACTGTTCTGCGTTGTTCTAGTGGTACGGTTGCGACATGTCCAGTTTTTCGGAAAAAACAGGCGATCATTTGCTTGGAAGTGCTTCGTGCGCGAACAACTTTTGTTGGATTCGGCTCATCTTGAAACACCCATACAGTCGACTGCTGTTTACTTTCGGGCTCATACGCGTAAATCCACGATTCATCACCTACCACTATGTCATAAACGTGTTATGAAGCACTGCGATCATATTTTTTGAATTTTTTTTTCGACCAATCGATATGAGCCTTTTTTGAACGATTGACAAATTGTGTGGGATCCAACGCGAACAATTTTTTTTGACATTCAAATGTTTATGCAATATTGAATGTATGCTGGTCCCACTAATGTGTAAGGTTGACTCAATCTCATGATAGGTCACATGACGATCTTGCAATATCAGTTCGCGCACAGCATCAATGGTTTCCGGAACAACAACTGTTTTTGGACGACCTTCACGAAATTCGTCTTGGAGTGAACTACGACCTCGATTGAATTCACCATACCATCGATAAACAGTGGTCCTTGATGGAGTTTCATCGCCAAATATTAAATTAAGTTCATCCTTGCACTCTTGCTGACTTAATCCACGTCGAAAGTTGTAAAAAATAATCGCACGAAAATGTTCACGATTTAATCCATTTTTTGGCCGAGATGAATCCTTCAAGTTACTGTAAACAACACATAGCGCTCGTATGTCAAAACGTTCTGAGTACGTATAACCTCAAAATTGTCGAACTTTACGATAGAGCTGCCAGTTGTCATATTGCAACACTAGGGTTGTCCAATCCCGAAATATAAAAGGCAGCCCTCGTATTCAAAGTTATAACTTTTCAGTTTAAATTAACATTGATATAGTTGGCAAATTTTGTATTTAGAACGGTCGGAAATGATTTATTGATATACACCCTCCCTTATAAAACAATCATCGGCTACGTACGATAGACCAAGCACATAATTTTAATTAATTAACTGCCGTTTTATAGATTTAGAAACCCATCTATAACTTTGGTAAATCCGTATCCAAGATCCTAAATTTTTCTGAGAAAACAATTTTATCCTCTCCTTTCTTGCTTGATATGATTCAAAACCAAGTGTATTTGTGCGTATGATTAATCAGATCAGATTTGTCGAAAGTCGTACAAAATTATATTTTGAAAAATATATACTATTTAAACTTCAAGATTGATGAAAAATATTTACTCCAATTTTATCTAAACCAATTGAACAATAACCCGAGCATTTTGCTGCATGATTTTCCATAGTAAATGAAAATTGAAAAATGATTTTTAAAGCATAAACTCCAAAAATGTTTAAATTGAACTTATTTATTATATTAGGACAAAATAAGCTACTAATTTTTATTGAAACACTTATGGAGTTTGCTGTCCTCTTCCCAGCTCACCCTTTATCATAAATTATTTTTTTATATTTTGACGTCTTTAACTGTGAAATTAAGGAACATGTATTAATTATTTTTATTACTAATTGATGTATTTTTATTGTAATGTATCATAATTGTGAGTCTTATAAAAGCAGTCTAAACAATAATGTTGATAACACTGATTACATTTGTATCGAGTTTGCGGGCATTTTCTCTGGGCGTACAGTCGACCTTTTTCCTTTTGCAACACTTGATAACAAGTTACGCATCTTCTTCGAAACTTTCTACCTACATCTTCCAAACAATGATTATGGTACGAGGTGATTTCAGTCTTCTGATGAGAAATATTTCCTAGAACATCACAAATTTAATAATACGAAATATTTACTACAAAACTCAGATATTTAAAAACTCACACGTTATTAACTAAAAAAACATATGACGACGAGCTAATACGGCGTCCATGCTGAAGTTATGCATTTTTTGTAAATGGCGGTTCATCCTTTGTTTTGACTACTTATATGGAAAGCGATATTTTTAATTTAAAGCTATTAATAAATGTGAAGGGCCTATAAGTGTGGCAGATTGGCAAATATAGGCACAGCCAGGGGGTGGAAACTCAGATAGGGAAAAGTGATTCTGATTTTTGAGACCTCCGGCCTATTGGCAGCAAACCTTAAGCTTCCCCAAATCTCCTTGTGAGGGCGCCATGATAGGCTCAATTTGCGTGATTGTTTACATGATGTCGGCCATTATTATTGTGATTTTTGTCTGTGAACGTAGTGGCCATTAATCGCTTTATAAGTTTTCTGGAGTATATAAAACAAGGAATATCACACCAGTAAAATCATTTCAATATACAGAATAGATAATGGCTACTCAGAATTGTTGAATTCGTAGTTGTTTTAATAGGTCTAAAAGGTAACGATTTATGATATTTTTTTACCTTAATTTAATAATTGTTTTTTAGGTATTATTTTGCAAAAACCACAAAAAGCCAGGCAATATGGGCTCAAGATATAATCAGTGAAGAGCTGTTTATTGCAAATCTAAACAGTTAGGTAATCTGTGAAATGCATTTTGAAATGGAATACATTGGAAGGAATGGCAAATTACTAAGATTGTTTGTCCAAATTTACAAGGTATGCTCATGTTTTTATCTTATGCTGTCACTTGTTCTACATATATTGCCTTATTTTAGGTTACACAAGAAAAGCAGGAAACAATTTTGTACACCTAGACTACAAAAAAACATGCTAGTGATTATGTTGAGGAAAGACAATGAATATTGTTACACTTTTATAACAATCATGTTATGATTTTGTAGAAGCTCTTGAGAATCAGGAAAACTAGGAATATACTATATCAAGTAGCATCCAAACCTCCCAAGTTTAGTTTGCCACATGAGAATGTTGGAAGTAGGAAGACACTTTTCAGTAAGTAAATTGAAGAGGATTGCTTGCCTGAACCTGCCGATGAGTCATTTTTATCAAGAAATTTAAACATACAAAAGGGTAAGCATTTTTATAGAGGTTGTTTCATATATCACAATATTTCAATGAGTTTATATATCATGCAAGCAATTTGTTGTATATAATTAGAGTTTTATAAATTGATCTTTTGTCAACAAATCATGTGAAAATATTAAATTTAGGGATTGATTCACTCACAATTTTATTACTTGAGAGGAAAGAATGTTATTAATCAGTTCAACTTTCTGTTGATTACTCAAGAAAATAGATGTTTACTTAGAAAACACATAACAGACTGCTTAGGTTAGTTCTAAACATGTGTTACTCATAAAATATTTCTTTATATATTACATTTAATGTTTATAACCTATTGGTATTCTTTGAAAGTATTATATCATGTAGTATAACTATTTATTGATATCTGTATAGTATATTGTCATATATTCTAAAAAAATTACACACTAGTTTTAATAATGTGTCTTTGTATGTATTATATTAAATTGTATGTTTGATTTTTTATAAATAAAAAAATAATTTTCAATTACTAGTTTTATTTCTAAAGTACAGTCATCTAGTGGTACTTTTTTGAAACGAGATTATGGGTAATATAGATTCCTTTTTTATTTTTGGTAAAACCCTAATTATAGATACCTATACTCGTTTTATTTTCAAGAAAAGAGTAGGTAACAACGGTTTCTGTTGTAGTAGTAGTTTTGTTGCCCACCGTAACAGAGCTAGTCGTAATTTTTTGAACACAATTTTAACCATAGAGTTTCCCATCTATTCTCTTGTGTGATCTGTGGGCACAGCAAGGCACAGCCTGGGAGCTAGCGCAGGACATATCTTACCGGTCCTTGGAAATTTGCTCTCCCCACCCCCTCTCTGGGTCTAACGACTTGTCCCTTTGCAGCTCAAGACAATCAGACGGCTGATAACGAATCTGAAGTCAATTTAACGAAATTTCAATATGGCGGACCAGCATCTCATATGGCGGATAAAATTGGAAATAGCTGATCCCAATCTGAACTTAGATTTCCAAAATTTATGACTGGGGACACAAAATAACATAAAGGGCAAGACAGTAATTATAACTGATAAAACTATAAGCCTACATTACAAGTGTATTAATCTTGAGATCCTTAACCAGGATACGAGGGCTGCCTTTTATATTTCGGGATTAGAGAACAAAAACAAATATTAATCATCGAAAATCGCTTTATTGTTTTTCAAAATATTCCCCATGAAGATCTATTCACTTTTGCATGCGTTTGAACCAATTGTCCAAGCACTTGTTCCACTCTGATTGAGGTATCTCCAAAACATGCATTCTAAACGCAGCAACCGCTTCTTCAGGTGTCGAAAAAAGTTGACCTCTCAGTTTGTTTTTTACGTACGGGAATAAAAAGAAGTCATTTGGTGACAAGTCAGGACTATACAGCGGATGACTCATCAAATCGATGTTTTGAGTGGTCAAAAATGCAGTTGTTTGACCCGATGTGTGAGAGCTCGCATTGTCGTGGGGAAGAGTGATCCGTCTTCGGGGGTTGGTTTTCCTCATTTCTTGGAAGACAACTGGCAAACAAATGGTTGTGTACCACTCAGAATTGACTGCTCTGCGTTGTTCTAGTGGTACGGTTGCGACATGTCCAGTTTTTCCGAAAAAACTGGCGATCATTTGCTAACACTAAATTTTCAGCTAGCTTTTTCCGGGTTTTAAAATTCAGTATATGCTGACTTCTATACAGTTGCTTTAGTCTGATAAATGTGGATTTTATTATGTTTTTTAAGTGTTCTGTGAATCGTAATTTTGAATCTATTGTAACACCCAAGATTTTGATATTATCTACTAGAGGGTTGATGGAATTCTTTATTTTTAGTTCGATGTTCCGGGCTGCTTTGTAGTATAAATTATTCTGAGCAAATAGGATAGTTGCGCTCTTATTAGGATTAATTTCCAGACCATGCATTCTGAAGTAGTTGTGAGTATTAAGTAAGTCCACATTTACTTTACATGAAACTTCTTTCAGATGAGCTACATAAAATGAGTAATATAGTTGTATATCGTTCGCATATGTTTGTACCATACAGTGTTCCAAGCTTGCATGTAAATCAAAAGTATATACAAGGTACAGTAACGGACCCAGAACCGATCCTTGTGGTACTCCGGATGGTACATACCCTATACTAGAAACACCTTGAGACGTTTTCACTGTTTGCTTCCTATCTGCAAGGTATGTTCTGAAGAAACTCAAGGGGACATCGGCTAATCCATAATTCTTTAACTTGCTTACTAGAATACTATGGTTTACCATATCGAATGTTTTCGAGACGTCGATAGTAGCCAGTATAGTGCTCTTGTGGTTATCTACATTACGTATGATGTTTTCTGTTAGATTTAATAAAGCTGTAGTTGTGCTATAGCCTATACGAAATCCTGATTGATAGTTAGGAAATGTATTATGTATTGTGAAGTAGTTAACTAACTTCTTGTATACAGCTTTCTCTAAAACTTTTGAGAAGAAACATAAAAGACTAATTGGTCTTAAGTTCTTTAATTCACTGGGATTACTGGTTTTGGCTCGGGGAACAATGACTGATGTTTACGAATTATGAGGAAACTGACCTGTTTCAAGACATACATTAATAATATGTGTTATATAGTTTATTATGAACGGTATGCATAATATAACCATGTCCTTATTAATATTATGTGATCCTGAGCTTGATGATTTAATTGAGGAGACTATATCTATTATTTCGTTTTGATCCAATGATCGGAATTCAAAGGGAGTTGTACTATTTGGGTGATAAGCTTCATTGAACCTGTTAACGGTATTATTATCATAACTAACTTTTATTAAAATTCAACAATCAATTACATTTTGTGGAAGTTTATCTAGGATTCGCAAATTATAAATATAACTCTATTTACAATATTACTTAAATTATTTCAAATAAATAAATTAAATTACAAAATATGAGTCATTTGAAAAAAATTTATCTAAACATCGACTCCAAATTTATATCTATTGTACAACGTCATGAATCATACCCATATGTAGTTTTAAACTACCACGTTGGGTAAATCTTTTCAAGCAGAGATCACACTGGAACTGTGGTTCTTTATTACATTTGTATTTCACATGATGATAAACAGAGGTAGCGTATTTGTATTTTCTATTGCAAATTTTGCAGCAATAAAACAATCTTGAGCCTTCTGTGACTTTGTAGTAATAATCGTTACCTGTAAGAAACATATTTATAATAAAGTTATGATAAATAACTGAAGGGCTGCCGTCTAGGAAGACAGTGAATACTTACATTAGAAAAGAAAAATTTATGCCCAACAGAAATAAATCGAAAAATCGAACTGTCTAAATTAATGTAACGAAAAAACAAGTCATTCTGTACAATCCAATGGGTTTCCAATATCAAAAATTTACTGAATCTTAAAGTCGGGGTTGAACGTTATTGGTCATGGATTCAGGGTTCCCATTAAGACAACTGATGTGGCCTTAAAATATCCTTTAAGGTAATAAAAATTGTATGAGGTCATCTTCGTTACACGACAAACAACATACTATTAGTTATCGTGTAATTTCTGAATGACTTGACTGATTGAGGTTATATTATCACAATATATGTGCCTTGCCAAGCGTACGGTTAAAAGCTGAGCTAGAATTCTATAGATGGCACTGCAGTCTAGTTATTGCCAACATATACAGGGCTTTCATATCAAAATTAGCCACACAAAATAACTCTTAAAATATCTGTAAAAGAAAATAACAAAAAAAAACGGTTAATTTATATTTACGGGGGGACATATTTTATACGTATCGGTCACCCTGCAGTTTCAACCCCTGAGCGGGTGGTAATATCACTTCTACAAGTTTAAATTCAAAAGAGTATCATGTGAAATGTCTCGTTTTTCAAAAAAAAAATTGGAATTAATTGCCAATTACACCAAAATTGGTTTAATGTGGTTTTTAGGGTTTCTGATCAAGAATCCGAGGTCCGATTTTCAAAATTCAAAATGGCCGATCCAAGATGGCGAATGAAAATTTTTAAAATCAAACAATACACACCAAAATTGGTTTATAAGGGTTTTGGGGTCACTGCTCATAAGTCCGGAATATACAAAAACAAATGGTGGACGAAATTTTCGTCTCGTGGGTTATTTTTATCATCTATACTGGATTCCCATCTTAAATTTCGTCCATTAGATTCGTGATGAGCGAACCCAAAAACTCCCTTACGAGAAGTTTGGTGCCTAACAGCTGATTTTTTAAATTTTCATTCGCCATGTTAGTTCCGCCATTTTGATTTTTGCAAATTTGACCTCGGATTCGTGATCACAAACCCTAGGAACCACCATAAACTAATTTTGGTGTAATTGACAATTGATTTAAAAAAATGATGTATCAAACGATTGGCAAAGAGGAACCGCATGATATCCCTTTGTATTTAATCTTGTAGAAGTGATATTTACCCCCACTTGGGGGTTGAAACTGCAGAGTGACCAATACGTTTAAAATGTGTAATGGGTGTTTTAACTTTTTCTTTTAAATATATTTTAAAAGTTATTTTGGGGTGGCTGGTTTTGTAATGAAAGCCCTGTACATTTACAAATCCAAACGATTTATTATTCTTATGTAGATTTGTTATGTGTTGTTTTTCTATAGATGGTCTTATATATGAAAACAAAACCAAAAGAATGTAATTAAGAATACTTTGGACTCCATCGTGGTGGTAGTACTATCTAAATTTAATCTTATCTTCAAAAGTGTCTGACACAATTCAACTTAGCTTAGAAACTAGTTGATTTTAGCCAGCAGCCTTTAAACTGGATTTTAATTCGTCTCGCTGCTGCTTATTAAATGGTACTGGCTTTTAATTTTGACAGTAAAGAAGATATCTGAGAAATTGCTGTTTAACGGTGTAAATTTTGGTACTGAAAATCGTAGGAAAGATTTAGTAAAATTGTTACATAAAAATATAAATGTTTATTTCTTCCGTATACAAAATTTTATAATAGATTTTTTACTTGTCAATTAACAAACAAATTAACATAAATATTTAAAAATTTACATAAATTGTATTTGTCGTTACGTGAAAAAGTGCGCTTATATATGAAACATACAGAAAATAATCAAAAAAGAACGCCATAAAAAGTGGTTTCCAAAATATCAGAAATTTAAAAAACAAACGTATCCTCTATCAAAAAGACAAACAAAAAAGGGTATATAGCACAACATTAAACTGCCGTTTTGGGAAAAAAGAGACTTGCTGACACTATATAGTATATAGAAAGTACTATTAAAAAGTTAATTGGAAACTTTGAAGAAGATATAAGACAAAACACTAAGCAATTGCTGTGACAAAGAATAGATCTTACCTACTCTATTACGAATAAAGAAAAAGCTATTTAGATGTAAGCGAAACCTTTGGAAAAGTTTACGCTATGAAACGAAACAATAAACGATTCTTATGACAAAAAGATATAGCAAATCAAAGAACAGAATCCTGCTACCAATTCAGAATAGAAAAACAACATGCGGTTGGTCGGAAACTTTCAAAGGGTTCAGGAGATGAAAGAAAACATTAAAGTTTCGGGTACGAACCAAAACATTCAAGTGCTTTATCAAAGAGAAGAAATAACTCTCGAGATCTAGGACATGTATTAAATATGTAAAATGACAAGTAGAACATCTGGAAATCTTCAGTATGTAGCAAAATATTCAACTATTTTAACATAAACAAACGAAACTCAAAGAAAATATAATTGCAGACACTCTTAACAGAACAAATCACCAACGAAATGACTTCCCATTCTATATCAAGAATTATGCATTCTGAAAATGGATGGAAACCGAATAAGTTAAAAATAAAGACAAACTAGATATAAGTGTAATACAACAAAAACCTGAGAGGAAAAATAACAACAGATAGAAAGATAATACATATTTCTGAACAAAATTAAGCCAACAGAATGGATGAGTAAGTTAGTTATCAAGAAATTGCATTACCCAGTGCAGAACTAAAGCAACCACGAGCTTCGAATAAAACTACAAACTGCTAAACCAATATGAGTGTGATGTTCATCGTAAGACAACCTTATCAAAATTCTATAGAGTCTGACCTAACCTAATATGTTGATTTTAAAAAGTGTAACAGTTTGTGAAGATAGTGATGTCGCTTTAGTTGTCAACACTGGGAACGATCCTATGAGACTGCGCCACATCATTCGCTCGTCGTTCTATTCGATTTCCAAAACTTCAAAAGGAGATGCACTAAGTAAGTTCTAAGGGTTGAAACATTGTCCGCTACATTTCAGTCTGACAATGCCTTTGTAATCCCATGTATTCATGTTGTAAGTGGTCCATTCAGATATCTGTTTTTCATGGGGGTCCATTCTACGATTACTTTAGGGACTTGTTCCTTAGTCGTTACTTTCATGTTTTCTACTAGCGTTCGTTCGACTTTCAAGTATCTTTTTAAATTTAATAAACAAGTATTTTGAAAGTATAAGAGAACATAATATTGATTGGATGGGCAATATTTTCTAGATTAATGGTGAAAATCTCTAAAATAAAACTTTCCTCTTTCGAATCTGCCAGAGATTGGTATGTTCGCTTTAAATTGAGATCTTTCCCAAATGTAAATACCCATTTATAATCTTGCGTTTCTGTTCTGTTTTGACTGATAAAAAACAAATAATGCGCGCAGTAACGAGTTGTTCTTCAGTAAGGAGTATGCACAATTCTCTATAGAGATGAATATATCTTGAAAACAACTACCTTCAACTGCGCATCTAAGAGAAAACTTCAAGATCATTTAATCATCGACGAAAGATTCCAGAATTTTGGCAACGACTCCGCAGTAATGAGACAAAAATAATTGTGAGCTGAAAAAAAATACGAAAGATCTAAAATAATCAAATATTTTAGATCATTTAAAGAATCATAGTACATCTTCCATTTTCTTTAACCGAAATACTAAAAATTTATGAAAAGCAATTTCACACTAAATTCCAAGACAAATCATTAAAGATAAGCTGTGTCGTTGAACAAATCTGCCAACTTCTTTTCCCATTCCTTCAAAGCAGACACATTGTGCCCGTTCATTCTTAATTTATATCTTATGGAATCCTTCATGTTCTGAAATTTCTTCAGCACTTTTTTAGGTGTCATTGGCTCGGCATATAATCGCAACCAGATATCACAAATATTTTTGGCTGCTAGCTCTTTACGTTGTTTTATCGATGAGCTTTGCGATTTGCTTAAAATAACGTCATTCTGGACCAACAACTTCACGAAAGTCATTTGTTTGCTGATTTCTCGTCCTGGAACTTCTGTCCATAGCCAACCTACAATAATACGTTCGCTGTAGTTAAGTAAATAATTGTAAAAATGAAAAATCTTACTTTGTCATATCCTCTTGGCACATGAAACGTCTTTACCCCATAAATTGTTAAGGCATTACTACAGAAACAATATTTGATGGTATGTTGAAAATATCAAGCATTCTCCCATACTTAATCAACTTATCCCCATCCCCCTACCACGTTATTAAGCCACTCCCATTGGACAAATGCATTATTTTAATTGGGTTTCAAATACATCAAGTTTAAATAGTGCACATTTTGAATGATGTATAATGTATTCTGGTGTCCTTAGTTATGAACATTAAACCTTATCCGCAAGGGTCATGATTTTATTATACTAGTAAGTGAAGTGACTTTCATCTATTACTAAAAAGCTGAAAATAATTAAAACAAAATACAACTCTAGCAAATAAATAACACATTCAATGTTGCTGGGTACCTACCCATAAAGAAAAAAATTTAACATTAAAGGTGCTCAATCGGTACAAATTAATTACCTACCAATCTACTATCTTTTTGAAGTCGATGCGAAGCGAATCTAAAATCCTGCATTGCATACTTATCTACTACTTTATCAAACTTGATTGTTGCTTGGCACCGACTTCAAAAATATACTAGATTGGTAGGTAATTAATTTGTACAAAATGAGAACCTTTTAATGTTTACATTTTTTACTTTGTGGGTAGGTACCTAACAACATTGAATGTGTTATTTATTTGCTAGAGTTGTATTTTATTATAATTATTTTCAGCTTTTTGGTTATAGATGGAAGTCGGTTATATTGTTTTTTAAATGTTTTGTTTTCAACTTTTTAGTTTTTTTGAACTCAGGTAGTTTTTATTCTTTATTTTTTATTTGGTATGTATAACCTTAATAGACAGGACCAGGTAACATCGAAAGCCCCAACAATGATACATTTTCATTTAAATTGACAGGTAAAAGTTTAATACGTGCTGACTTAATAAGCCCAAAATATGTTTATGCCTTATAGACCACGCCATGCAAGCTTTTTTCAACCCTGAATAACTATAGGTAATTCCACACCACCCTATGTACCAACCATCCTGTATATACGACTGCCTACGGACAACCATAAATTTTTTAGCTGTATTCTGTAAATTATAGGATGGAGTAAAATCCATTCAATATTTTTAGGAGTCAAATTTTGCATTATCACCCTGTATAACATTAATTCCTCTCTACACTATATGCAATTTCTTATACGCTATGAAATAATTAATTTTCTAATAACATTCTATAAATATAAATCAACTCCTGCATTTATTTCAACCATCCTGTATATGATATGTTTATGTCCACATAATATAACAGTTTTTAATCACCCTATATAATTTGAATTCCACATTTTTATACCACCAAACATCCACCCCACCCCATATTCCAACTATCCCGTATATACGGCTTCCTATTTTGTTTTCTATAACTAAACACCCTGTGTATAATCGCACAAGATAGCAGTTTAGAGTTTGACATGTGTTGTCACTGAATTTAGTATTAGGCCCGGAGAATGTGACAACCTAAAGCACCGTCTTCGCAAAATGGAAAAATTTTTATTTAAATAGGTATTTGCCTGGTATACAAACAAAACGAGCTTCGTACTCATTGATTTAAGGAGCCGAAAATACTGTGCTTTACTACCTATATGCTTGAGATGGACATAGAAAATTTTCAAATTCGCAATTAAAACTTCCAATGCCTAAAATCCCCGTTGGAATTAAAATATTTGTGAGGAAATGCCCGTTATGTCAATTCGATGAATTTTTTGATAAGAAATTTGGAATTTTCGGCGATTTTCTGCAAAACTGCAAGTTTCACGTCTCAGAAAAGTATATGAGATCACCTAGGGATCTTCCTTAATAGATTAAACGTTAAAAAACTATACACATCCATAAGGAGTTTTCGAAAAATCGACCAATATTTTAGGGATATTGGTCGATTTCCATGCACGCATGTGTTCATTCACAAATTTTATCACTTTATCAATAGAATTCTTTTCCCAAATTTGAAATTTCACCAATCCAGATATATACTGTTTTAAAAAAGACCATATTCATTCAAAACGGTTCACGACAGGAGAAGAAATCAGGTAACACAAAAAACTGATAACCTCGTCCTTTTTGGAAATCGGTTAAAAATAAACTAAAAATCAAGAAATTTTAACTTATGAACTGTGTTATATTGTTGGAGTGATACACATGGTCACGTTTTTGAGATATCGGACCTCCATAAGAAAAAGCATGGGATTTTAAAGCAGAGCCTCTAAAATTTGCGTAAGATAACAACTACCAAATGATTACCAAATACACTTTATTTAATCGAAATTGAACAACAAACAAAACACAATGCAAAACTAAATCATAAAGAACAACGTCTAAAGGTAGGCTACATCATTAAGCAACTCTGACAATCGCTTCTCCCACTCTTTCAAGGCAGACACATCATTACCGTTCATCCTCAGTTTGTACTTTAATGAATCCTTCATGTTGTAAAATTTCTTAATCACTTGTTTGGGAGTCATAACTTCAGCATAGAATCGTAACCACATGTCGGAAATGTTTTTGGCAGCTAGTTCTTTACGTTTCTTTATAGGCGGACTGTTGGATTTGTTCAAAATGACGTTGTTCTGGGCCAGTAACTTGACGAATGTCGCTTGTTTGTTGTGTTCTCGTTCGGGTAAGTCTGCCCATAGCGAACCTACAATAATAAAATATATATGTAACTGAATGACTTCTATTAATAACATTGGAAATCTATATAAGTAATAGAGTTGGCCTTCAAAATTGTATAAACGTGTCAATACGAAAAGAAAAATAAATATCTTCAAGATTAACTTACTATCTAATAAACTTGAAATTGAACTTTAATGAAGATGGAAACCACGTCATCCAGGCTCATTAAAGCATTAAAGACCATCTGCTCCAGAATCGCACAACAATCTCAAGCAGGCGGGAGCAATATGTCTTTATTAATAAATTGAGGACAGTGCGAGTACCTATAGTAATCTCTCTAGAATGACCTTAGGGACAACTAGAGAAAGGGAATGGATTTCGGCTTAAGGTTTCTGATAGAACTAGGTCGTTTTGTTTCCAATTATGTAAGTTCAATTTTCACCTTTGGTGTGTCACAGATGTATAAACGCAAAGTTTTGTACCATTTATTTTATTTATTTCATCCGGTTAGATACATAGTTTAGTACAAATCCAATACTATATACCCCACAGAGGTGATCACAGTAATCTGTTCGTGGGACTGGCCCTTAAATACTAACTCTTAAAATTAAACATGTAATTGCATAACAAAATGATATAGTTTATTACTATTGATCATAGCACTCATCATAGTATAACGTTGTTTAAATTATTGAGTGCATTATATATCTGTATCTACCCTTTAATCTATATTGTCTTCTAAACGTTGTTTGTGCCATATTCTTGATTACTTTTATGTTTTTTTGGGCAATAACACCACAATAGAAATAAAACGACGTATATTGCCGGAATACCAAACGTTTCAAAGTCTATTCTGACTTCGTTGTCAATGGCTTTATATTTATTGATGTAGATTGCAAAATGAAAATTTGATTTATTTTGCAATCTACATCAATAAATATAAAGTCATTGACAACGAAGTCAGAATAGACTTTGAAACGTTTGGTATTCCTGCAATATACGTCGTTTTATTTCTATTGTGGTGTTATTACCCAAAAAAAACATAAAAGTATTCTTTAATCTATAGTTTGCAAAATCCAGTTTTTAAGCTATTTTTTGTGATTTTTTATGTTTTTTAATATATTTGGTAAGCTGTTAAATATAAATATAGCCTTCACATAGTTTCTTTTATAACTAACAGTCTTAATATCTACCTGGCAGCTGCATACTTTTATTTCTAGTGATACTTTCAGATGCAATATATTGTTTTGATAGATCTTCATAATGATATAGTATCGACTCAAGAGTGCATGGATGAACTTAATTTAATTTTTGGCGATGAAACTACATCAAGGACCACTGTTTATTGATGGTATGGTGAATTCAATCGAGGTCGTAGTTCACTCGAAGACGAATTTCGTGAAGGTCGTTCAAAAACAGTTGTTGTTCCTGAAACCATTGATGCTGTGCGCGAACTGATATTGCAAGATCGTCATGTGACCTATCGTGAGATTGAGTCAACCTTACACATTAGTGGGACCAACATACATTCAATAATGCATAAACATTTGAATGTCAAAAAAATTTGTTCGCGTTGGATCCCACACAATTTGTCAATCGTTCAAAAAAAAGGCCCGTGTCGATTGGTCGAAAGAAAAGCTTAAAAAATACGATCGCGGTGCTTCAAAACACGTTTATGACATAGTGACAGGTGATGAATCGTGGATTTACGCGTATGAGCCCGAAAGTAAACAGCTGTCGACTGTATGGGTGTTTCAAGATGAGCCGAATCCAACAAAAGTTGTTCGCGCACGAAGCACTTCCAAGCAAATGATCGCCTGTTTTTTCGGAAAAACTGGAGATGTCGCAACCTTACCACTAGAACAACTTAGAACAGTCAATTCTGAGTGGTACACAACCATTTGTTTGACAGTTGTCTTCCAAGAAATGAGGAAAATCAACCGCCGAAGACCGATCACTTTTCACCACGACAATACGAGCTCTCACACATCGGCATTTTTGACCACTCAAAACATCGATTTGATGAGTCATCCGCCATATAGTCCTGACTTGTCACCAAATGACTTCTTTTTATTCCCGTACGTAAAAAACAAACTGAGAGGTCAACGTTTTTCGACAACTGAAGAAGCGGTTGCTGCGTTCAGAATGCGTGTTTTGGAGATACCTCAATCAGAGTGGAAAAAGTGCTTCGACAATTGGTTCAAACGCATGCAAAAATATATAGATCTTCATGGGGAATATTGTGAAAAACAATAAAGTGATTTTCGATGATTAATATTTGTTTTTGTTCTCTAATCCAGATATATGAAAGGCAGCCCTCGTATATAGATGACAAATCATTAATATTAATATATAGTATTCGTTTAGCAGCGTTCTAAAACCTTAACTAATGAACACATTTAAAAAGGTTATAATGAAAAATTCCTTAAAACACCATATATAAAAATGGTCTGATATCATTATTTTTGTAAAATGATTAGAAAAAATTGTATCGACAAACAGAATTTTTTTTCTCAAATTTTCATGATTTTCGCTTATAACTTTTTAATTTATGGTTCTACCATTAAAAGTTACTTGACAGAAGTTGAATAATTTTAATAAATAATGAATAAATAAATGAATAAGTTGATAATTTTATTTACAACAAAAAATGTTAAATGTATTTTTAGTGAGACCTACAGTTTGCCAGATAAACCATAAACACCATTTGGACCTTTTTTTCCAAGATGGCGGTCGTGGGGCAAGTGTTGCAACCCCACAAAATTGGATTTAATTTTACACTAACACCCATTGATATTTAAAAAATAATACAACCCCAAATGTAATTTTTCAATAGAATATACAAAAAATTCGCTACTGCTAATATTTTAATATGAGATAATGAAAATTCACAAACATAAATTTGTCATGTTTCCAAAAATAAACTTGTAGTCAATAAATTAGATTAGATTGTTAGTTAAACAATTTTGATTCTACATTTTTATGTCTCATCTTGACGTGCCTCTTGAGATTAAACTTATGTTTCGATCTAAAATGACAAATTGGACACTGAAACTGGGCTTCCATCCCGCATTCGAACTTCTTATGTTGTTTAAGACCAGCAAGATTCGAGTATTTTCTACCACAATCTTCACAATAGTGATACTCTAAAAAAGGTAAGCCAGTAAAAATACAATTCAGTAAGAGACATCCCGTAATAAAAACAGTTCTAAATAAATATTATAATTATTAGCTTTTAATTGTGTAATTAAAAGATCACTAGTCCCCGGTTAAAGCTAGACGGTGTTAATAATTTATAATTGTGTCACTTCCGACATTAACTAAATAACATAGTGATCACTCAGAGTTACCTTTCACCTGAAGAAAGTGATTGAAACCATAGTACAGCATGGGGTCCAAATTATACGGTTTACTCTGACAACTATTTTTACTGGTAATCCCGTAAAAATGCAATTCTGTAAGAGTTATCCCGTAATAAAAACAGTTCTAAATAAATATTATAATTACTAGCTTTTAATTGTGTGATTAAAAGATCACTAGCCACCAGTTAAATCCAGACGGTGTTTATAATTTCTAATTCACTTTTGATATTAACCAAATAGTATTTTGATCACTCTTGATCACCAGAAGAAAGTGATTGAAACCATAGTACAGCATGGGGTCCAAATTATAGGGTTTACTCTGACAAATATTTTTACTGGTAATCCCGTAAAAATGCAATTCAGTAAGAGTCATCCAGTAATAAAAACAGTTCTAAATAAATATTATAATTACTAGCTTTTAATTGTGTGATTAAAAGATCACTAGCCAACGGTTAAATCCAGACGGTGTTTATAATTTCTAATTCACTTTTGATATTAACCAAATAGCATTTTGATCACTCTTGATCACCAGAAGAAAGTGATTGAAACCATAGTACAGCATGGGGTCCAAATTATAGGGTTTACTCTGACAAATATTTTTACTGGTAATCCAGTAAAAATGCAATTCAGTAAGAGGCATCCCGTAATAAAAACAGTTCTAAATAAATATTATAATTATTATCTTTTAATTGTGTGATTAAAAGACCACTAGCCACCAGTTAAATCCAGACGGTGCTTATAATTTCTAATTCACTTTCGATATTAACTAAATAACATCTTGATCACTCAGAGTTACCTTTCACCCGAAGAAAGCGATTGAAACCATATTACAACATGGGGTCACATTATACGGTTTACCCTGACACATATTTTTACTGGTAATCCCGTAAAAATGCAAAAATATAAGAGTCATCCCGTAATAAAAACAGTTCTAAATAAATTTTATATTTATTAGCTTTTAATTGTGTGATTAAAAGATCACTAGCCACCGGTTAGATCTAGACGGTGTTTATAACTTCTAATTCACTTCCGATATTAACTCAATAACATCTAGTACAGCATGGGGTCCAAATTATACGGTTTACTCTAACAACTATTGTTACTGTTAATCCCGTAAAAATGCAATTCTGTAAGAGTCATCCCGTAATAAAATTGAATCTCAATTAAAGTTAATTAATTGTTGTTTCTCTTACTGTAACTGTATATGAAAAACTGAAAAAAAATGCATGTGTGTGAACAAATAAAACAAAAATATATCTAAGTAAAATTGTATTTTCTAGTAGTACGACATGAATAGTTATATTTTTTCTTCCTTGAATACTTTATGTACAACAAAAGATGACAGTCGTATTAGATATAATTTGCCTTATATTACATAATACTAATATTAAAACAATCTATTGCTGTAAACCAACCGAATTAAACCAAATTTAATGCATCAAATAAAAAATGAGATCAGAAATAAAAAGACGGACTATAGTTGTGACATTATGATATTAGCAAACAGAAAACTGACAAATAAAGTATAGCAGAAAGACCAATAGACAACTAAAAAAGGGAAACATCCAAGCAGTAGGCATCAAAGTTGGTTTGCATAGTACAGAAGTGGGATTATAAAAAGACAACAAGAGTGAATCCTACTCTATAAGAATGAAGTTTAAAAGATTTAGAACAAAAGAATGAAATAATCAAAGGATTCCTGAAATATACAGGGTAATTTTAAAGGTATGTTATATCAAATGATCAAGAGGAAACAATCACTCTTATGTATGTCACAATCTAATTGTTTCAAATTTGTTGACAAAAAATGTGAAATTTGGTGTCTTTATAGTGTTGGATGATCACTTCATGGGCACTTGAAAGTTCATTTTGGGGAGACAAATTACAAATTCAAATGCATCAACATTTCACCAGTTTCTTCTATATTTGAATTTTCCATTAAGCTATTTCTTGATCGACAATTGACATAGATTTCGACATTTCAATCTCTTTGTTTGAGTGATGTTAAATTGTCGTGTCATGGCCAGATGACATCTACTTCTTTTAATTTGCACAGTTTTGAGGGTATATGTTCTGTAGTGCGAAAAACTAAAGAAAAAACTATCCAGCAAGACACTCAGATGCATAACAAAATTCATTAAAATCGTTCCAGCTGTTTAGGAGGATTAAAAAGTTTATCCTGACAGCCACCCACGGGGTTCAATAAGGAATTTTAACCATTCAAAAATCCACTCAAACACATAAAAGATGTAATCAAAATGGGTCCGGCCATTTAAGAAGAAGGAGCTCAATTACTTACACAAATACAGGAGATGTACATATACAGGGTATTCCAAAAGTATGGCAACCCAATATTAATTTGATAGGATTACATTTTAATAAGAATATTTATATGCCTAATTTCACTTTTTAAAGATATTAAAAAAATAGAAGTGCAAAAATCATTTTTTGCATATACGTTCTAAGTTAAACTAAGTATAAGTCACAAGTCATTAGATTGTGAACAAAATAAAGTACGGGTAAGCTCTATAAGAAACACAAATTGGATTGAGTCGGCTGTTAGTTGTTGGAAGTTAAAATTCATGATGACTTGACTATTACGACTGATTACAAACTTAAACTTTATTTAAAAAATTGTGACAATTGTCTCGCGACCGATGGAGCTTATTCATACAATGGTAGTGTACCTTAAGTAATGATTTGTATGAATAAGCTCCATCGGACTCGAAACAATTGTCACAAGATTTGGATAAAGTGTAAGTTTGTAATCAGTTGTATACTTAAGTCATCATGACAAAAAAAATGTTTTGCGTTTAACAAAATCTTCTATACAATCAAGTCTTATTTGACGGGTCTATCACTGGAATGTAGCCATCACTAAATTAGATAATGTCATCTCTCTACACGGTTTTGATAGTACCAAAAGTCACGCAATGTGTTCCTTGTAATCAAAAATTATAATTGAAACTTTGTAAATCTTCAATTTTGTATTCTGACGAAGCCAGTGATCTGGCGAAACAATATTGTCAATTTCATAAATAAAAAAGTGAAAATTACCAAAGTGTTTATGTTTTAATCTAAATAAAATGAATTTTCATCAAGTAGAGTCCGAAACAATCATCAGTTTGTAAATCTTTACGACATCGTGTTAATTTGTAAGTATTTCAAAGTCAATTTGCTGCCTCAATACAATGTCTCTTCATATTCATATATGTTTTCCAAGTACATCATTGCATAAATATACCTGATAAAACAATAAAATTCTTCCAAATGAAAAAACCTTGAAAACAAGAAAAGACAAGAAAAACTTTTCGCTATCAATTCAACTCAAAAAAATAGAAAACTGAACTACCACATAGATGATGGAGAAACTGGGAAATATCAGATATACAGCAAAAGGTAATATGATAGTGAATATCGGAAAAACAAAGAAGCATAGGAGAAAAGAGTGTATGAGTAACATTATTTCCCAGTTAATAGAAACAACTACATGACAAAAAGATAACAAAAAATGTAAAAGAATCCACATTATAAGAACAAAGGAAGGCACTAACGGAGAGACATATTTTTTTAAATGGTGTTAAAGATAGTGGAATTTATTGTATTTGAGTAAGATATTGACTGCACTGATATTGTCGCCAGTGAATTTTGGGAAACACAAATGATCCATTGTATTTCATTTAAACGTTATTATTATTATTATTAATGCATCGTTTAATTGACAATTCTGGACTATGAGAACGTAGGTTTTTGCAGTCAGAGTCATAGCTGTTTCTGGTCTTTCTGGATTTGGACCACGTCAATTTTTCCATATAACAGGAAAGTCACGGATAGGATTGGGAAGCTTCTCCATAAACACGAGTGAAAATAATCTACAGACCACTATCCAAAATCTCACAAGTGTTACCCTTTCCGGACAATAAACTAAATCCTCTTTCATCCAAAGGCAGTATATATCGATCTATAAACACCCGTCTATGTGAGCACAAACGTTGTTTGAAAACAGGCTTCCTTTGAAACTCCGCTGTAGCTGAACATCATCACAAAACGGGCCACCCAATTCTCATCGACAGCTTCGATAGCCAAATCTCCGTATTATTTCACCAGAAAATTCCGTGAGTCCGTTGAAATCGCCAAAAATTCCAAGAATTTTAACCGAGACAAAGGATTTGAACTTTCGCCCATCTGGCAACCCTGCATCATATTTCAACACAAATCTTATCAAAATAAATTACTTACGTTACCTACTAAATCACTTACGTTACCTACTAAATAAATTCGAGAAACGTATTCAAAAATATCATCACAACCATAAAACAATCCAAAATAATCCTATTACTACCTCCTACCATTTACAATTTGTGTTTCAGTGTGACAAGTTTAATAAAGTGAAGTTTCAAAGTGTGTTTGTGAGAAAAAGACTAAATGAATGTAGTCGCCGCAAGGTAAGTAACATTTATACTTTTAATCCTTGACAAAGCCAAGTAAATTAGAAAAAATGCCTCCGTCTAAATCCAGAAAAAGTAGCATCAATTCTGGACTATGGCTGTTTCTTCTGCTGCCACTCTAGTAGCTAGCAAAGTGATCTCTACATGTTGGATATTAGATTCGCAAATGTAGCTGAAAGCTATAAACCACAGTGGTTACTTTAATACAACAAACTCAAACCAGTTGGACGCCAGTATGGAAACAAGATGATAGATAGTTTTACTAGAATAGTTTAAGAAAAAGAAAAGTAAACAAAACGTATTACACTGAAGCTATACAACAAAAAAGAATTGGGATACAGATCTAACACTACAAAATCGGGAATCATCCATCCAAAGAAAGAATGGGTGACTTCAAACTGCCTTTCCGCTTGGTTCTGTAACGCAGCTGAAAGGGAGAGAAGAAGAGTATAAGGAGAGTTTATATATCTGCCAATCCAGCTCTTGACAAAATGGCCACTAGCTACTTCACTAAATACAAAATACTATATTATAAGTTGTAGACTGTAAAGTTGCCACTCCATTACTTTGTAAAGCCTATGGAGAACTCCAGTTTGAATGTTTTTTTATTGTTTATTGTTTAGTTTAGTTTACAAAACTTTTACAATTGTTTAGTCTTATACAGATCTCTTAAAAATTACAATTACCACTATATGTTATATTTGAGTTTTTTTTGAATCAGTATGGGGATTAGCGGAGATCATTTGCAGTTTTACTGGCCCAATTTAATGACCTTTCGGATTTTTTAAAGTCATTGCTAAGGTATTTTGAAAAAACGAAATTCTTTCGATTTAGTTAAATCCCTCTAGCTCCTATACATTGTATCCCGAATATGATTGTCAAAGCTCTCGTTTTCGAGATATGACACAAACTTTATTTTGAATGAAAACCATAGTTGGCTATGACCTCAAAAAATCGGACATTTTTAGAGAGTGATAATCTTAACGAAGTTAGATAAATAATCTACTTACTAAAAACTACATAATAAGTTACAATTTTCGAAATCATTGTAAGGGAATGACAGTACCGCTCTCCTCTATCATTTCTTCCTTGTAAAAGCCTCTCATCACCAACTTCGGCTTTTAGCGCAACACATAATAGAAGTCTATAATGCCAAATCGAGAGACGGTGTGACCATTCGCGTGGGCCATTTCTTCCTACCATGTGTGTCTTACTTCGAGTTATGAAGGTGCTCCACATGTTGCTAAACGAGTTTCAAATTCAAATTATGCAACATATCTTGCAGGAAATAAAAGTAGCACTCCCCAGTAGATTCGTCGCCCCAGTAGCTGAATTTTATCGGGGGTCTTTGTTCTACAGGATTTTCTTTAGCCCAAATTCTTGTCTTTGAACATACCGCCAGTTTCATCTGACCATAACACCTTTAATGGAACTGTGGGTTTTGTCTCTAAACCATGTACGTCAATGTTGTCACCAGCATGCAAAGTTTGAGAAACTGAAAGTTTGTACGGGTGGAACATGTGCGCTTTCAGTACAGTCGTTGAGATGTGCCAGCTTCTGCCGCAATCTCACTACCATGCCAAAACCAGCTTCGTTAATTTGATTAAGTTCCAGATCCATATCTCTATGGTAAAGCCTCTTAAAGTACAAAGCAGTGACGAGATTAAAATATCTATGAAAGTATTCCTCAGCTGCACGAACTGAATTTTTATGGCAATGCAGCAGTTTTTCTTGTTAGAATATTCATTTTATCAGAAAACTTGCAATATCGACTGTCAGTTCAGCACACTAATGGTACGTCAAAGTGAAAAAATATGGCTACCTACGTTAAAATGAAAATAGCATCGTAAGTTGAATAACTATATCGAGTTGAAAAGCTCTAAGCCAACTATGGTTTCCATTAGTTTCTGTCTTTCATGACAGTCTAAAATTTCCTTCAATTTTGCTAAAGGAGAGTTAGAGGGGTGATATAACTTCGTTTTTTCAAAATATTGTAAACCATGAATCCAAAAGTGCAGTAAATTGGGCCAGTAAAACTGCAAATCTTTCCCAATTTAACCACTGCTTTATCTCCGCTAGTTTCCGAGATCCCCATACTGAATCACCCTGTATATATGTTTATAGAGGTATCAATTATCCAAATCTTTGGATATATGTTGTTTGTTGGCTACATTTTCTTGTGTTCCTTCAATCCAGGGATAGTCCCGACACCAGGGTTCAGATTTTTAGAGTTCAATGGTTTGTCAAGCCAATCTTTGCCTGTTGAGCAGAACTCGTGTCATGATTAGAAGTCATGTAGGCTCCAAGATGATTATTCCCTGTGACCCCTGCTTTAAGGCCTGTTGTGATTAGGGGTATCAATTCATCTGGATATATGTTTTTGTTTCCAGGGATACAGGGTTCAGATCTTTAGATTCAATAGATCAGAACTCGTGGATGCATGTCTTCAGATCAATGCACTTCTGTCTTGTTTTTGGATATCTGCGTAGACTTTGTAAATAATTCATCGAAAAAAAGATAATAAGCTTTATTTGTTAAAAGAGTATCTAACAGATTACGTGTAACTGAAATATAAATAATGCATTAATGAAAAGGGAGTGATAAAGCAAAGTCGCTCAAAAGATTTGTGTGTCTTGTTCGAATATGAGACCTTAATTCTTGTTTGTAATAAAACTTGTGGTTACATAAGGCACATAGGATCTGTTTCTGTTTCCCACACTCTACTCTCTGATGTCTTTTGAGATTCTTCTTAGCTGTGTATGATTTCGGGCAAGCATTACAGTAGAAACGCTGTCCTAAAACTAAGACTGAAAGGTTATTAAATTTCAAAGTTTTTAGTTTATTTTCTACAAGTCTACTGGTTAATTCTACACTAAACTTTTTACTCAAAAACACTCCGTATATATCGATTAATATGTATTTTAAAATTATAAGCATTGATAAAACAGAACTTTTTAGAGTTAATATCTTAAAAAGATGAAAAAGTAGTTCAACTCTACCTACACTTTTAAAATTATTAAACTTTATTACTGTTAATAATTTTTTGTGATGGCAAATTGAAACAAGCTTGCTTATATTGATCCACAAGCCTACCAGTGCCAACAGAGATTGAAATTTCAATCCCAATGACCCTTTGAATCAAAGGACAATTGTCTTATAGTGTTTGCATGAAATATATAATACGAGGGTGAATCAAATATGAACCGGACTTTTGTTTTAAAAATTTTATTGGTACGATCAATACAAATTTTAATACATATTATTTTTCTACATAGTCACACCTCTCTTATGTATACATTTTTCCCACCGAATCGGAAGTTTTTTAATACCTTTCTCAAAGAATGAAACTGGTCGTGTCGATAACCAATTGGGCACAAACGTTTCTACACCTTCGTTGTCCTCAAAGTCGTGGCCTCCCAGTTCTTCTTTAAGTGGCCCAAACATGTGGTAGTCACATGGCGACAAATCAGGACTGTAAGGCGGGTGTTCAAGGGTTTCCCAATGCATTTTGTTCAATTTTCCTTGAGTCAATGCAGCTGTATGTGGTCGAGCGTTGTCATGCAACATAATCACACTTCGGATAGACATATCCCGCCTCTTTTGCCGATAGGCAAGTTTCACTTGTTGGAGTAGTTCGCAGTAATACTCAGCATTAATTATACGGCGTTTGTGCAGAAAATCGATCAGCAGTACGCCTTTCGAATACCAAAACACTGTTGCAAGAATTTTCCCTGCAGAAAGACGGGTCTTGGCTTTCCGCGGTGCTGCCTCTCCAGGTTTTCGCCACTCCATGCTTGCACGTTTGGACTCCGGGGTATAATGACGCACCCATATCTCATCAAAGGTGACAATATGTCTCAAAAACTCATCCCCCTCTGTTCGATATCTTGCTAACAGCCTTTCACATACGGCAAGACGGTTTGCTTTCTGATGTTCCCTTAGAAGGCGAGGAACCCTTCTTCCACACACTTTTCGGTAACCCAACTCATCTGAAATGGTTGATTGAGCACTCCCGTATGATATTCCAACGTGTTCAGCAATTGCCAATACTGCAAGATGGCGGTCACCTTCAATCATCTCACGAATTGCGTAGATATTCGCCTCATTGATGCTTGTCGTGGGACGGCGTGCATGAGGCTCATTTTCCACTGTCTCTCGGCCATCTGAAAACTTTTTGTGCCAGTCGTACACTTGGGTCTTTGAAAGTCTAACGCCCTCCCGCGCCAAAAATTTGATAACAACACTTTGCACAATAGACGTATGCACCTCTTGCTCTGACATGATGCTACTAACAGTGCATCGACTACGCTTCGCCAAACCGACGAACTCCCCTCTTCTTAACATCCCTACCTAACATATATCGAGACTTTACGCCACTCGAATTACCTACAGGGCGAGAAACAGAAAAGTCCGGTTCATATTTGATTCACCCTCGTACATAATAAATATCCAAAAGGGATAAATACCAACCAAACACAAACATCAAACAAAATCATGCTCAGGAAATAAATAAGGAGCTAAAACAGTTTTTCATAAATAATAAATTACGATCTGTTCTTGTATACAAAACAGTTTGGCACCGCCCAAAGTTCGAAGTTCGAAGAATTGCGTGTTCAGTGTAGCTTGTGTTTGTGGGCATTCAGATAAGGAACTTAGACAACTCCAGAAGTAAGGATTATCTCGAAAACAGGTGAAGAAAAAGCTAAAATGGAAAAGCGTCACTAGAACTAGACGAGTATAATAACAGAACTACTATTGTACGCTCAAATTTTGCACAATTTTTCGAGCTTTTGAATCCTAGTTTCATAAAGTTTCAGCGGTTTAAAATGAATTGTTACAAAATTATGACAATAACTAAAAACATCCAGTGTTCATTTTTTTCTTCAACTCTCACTTGTTGTTCAATTTTAGCGGCTCTCTATTAGTAGACAATTTAATTTTAAGATCCACAACTATGCTAAGGTTTTAGAAAAACTACTTTTCAACTTCCATATTTAAATACACCTGTAAGACATTTTTTAAATCTGAAAATGAGAAGCCTTTTCACTAACAGTCGCCAACAGATTTACAAAGAACTCTTATACGAATGCTCTCGATATTTTTGTTACCGCAAGCGTTGCACTGAAAGCGTTAAATTGGGATACAAATTTGGAGATAATAAGAAATATACAATTTAATTTCTGAAAACTAAACCACTGAAGTAATTAAGTAAGTAATTAAACTTCAATGAACTGGAACTCTTGCCAATACTTCAGGATTATAATTTGTCAAACACAACCCAAATTCTCTTGGAAAACGCACAGATTATTATTCTTAACCTCATCCATACTAGTCGAACACACACTGTAGTACTCCAGTTTTGTAAATCTAATGTTCAATTTACGGATCCGAAAGTAACATATTTACGTAAAATTGACGTAACATTTTTACGTAAATTTACCTGACATTTTACATTATGTTTACGTCAACAAAAATCACATGACGTAAACGTAAGATTTTATCTATCATCCAGGGGGTACCTTCTGTTGCTTCAAGTGCGACTGCTCAATCTTTATTTCTGTTTTTCAGCTCCCACGACTTCTACCTTTTCCGTGATATTCTATTGTTCGAAAGTGGAAAGTTTAGTTGTCTTATTTTTCTTTATTAGAGATATCGTCATTACTTTTGGCATTTGAGGAAGGGGTTTTCATATTAGTAACCAACCCAAACTTTTCAACTTCTTTCTTAAGGGTTCTTAAAATGTAGCTTCTATCATGCATCTGGTTTTAGAGAACTCCATTTTAATGCCAACTTGTGCACAAGAACCTTGAATGTCTTGAAGAACTATGGTTCGGTGACCTGATCTCATCCAGAGAATGGATGACTCAAGAATACCCAAAAGAATATAGGATTGGGTCCCAACAAATGACAGACATGAGTCATTTAATCACATATTCCCTTGTGCTTGAAGCTCTTTGATCCATATATGCTATCAGTTGTGACAAACGCAGCAGAAATACCGACACTTACCAGAAGAAGGACAAACAGAGTCCAAGATATAGAAAGACTACATTTGAATTGTATCGTTCAGAGCTCCAAATAATAAGATCACTGGGTAGATCATGTTGTCAAACTCGGAAATGAAAGAAGAAAATTTAAGAAAGGAGATCCATTCAAAGTACTGAAGATCAGAAGCAACAGAATGATATCCGGGAGGTCTATGACCAACATTGGACTCAAAAAGTCAATTGATGGTTCACCGATTCACCAGGAGCTAAAAATAAATTGCTAAATTGTATTTTATTTTTCAATTTATTGTTCCTCATAAGATAAAGCCACAAGAATAGTCATTGTTTCTTATTTTCTTCTCTTTTGTAGCGCTGTTGCCCAAGTCGAAACCATTCCAATCCCTCTTTGTCAAACTCGTGTTCCCTTAAAGTCTCGTTTTTTGCAAGTACTTTATCTGAAATAAAAAATAAATACAGTAAAGCCAACAAATTATAATTGATCAGCAAATACCTCTAATAATATCTATTAATTGGGTTTTCGATACATTGTAACCATCTTTTCTGCCAAGCCATGTGTGGTTTTTGGCAAATGTATTGGAAAAAACTCTCGTCAAAATGTTTCTGACAGTATCTTCTGGTGTTTGCCCACCTATTCTTTCAATAAAATTCAGCTAAAAAAAACAAAAAAAAATGTACTTGAAATTCTTCTTAATTTTCCAGACTGACCAATTCATTGTGTAAAACAGGATTCTGCTTAACCGCCTTTTCTAGATTTTCAAGGTGTTCTTTTGTTTGTATAGGGAACCAGGGTTTGATTTTATCAAACGAACCAGTAATCCTTCTTTGAGGGGGCCTGGTATTGCCAAGGTTCTGCATTATATCTTCCAGTTTATTTTCGATTCTGATTAAGGAAAGTTTGATTGCACAGAATTCATCTAAAAAACAGACACAAATATGTTACAAACTAAATTACCTGCTTTATACCATATATGCGGGAATTGATAATAATTATTCACACAATAATCGTCAAATAAATTTTAAAATGTTTAAGTTGTGTATTAATAATCGTAAAATGAATTTAATTGTGTTTAAGGTGTGTATGAGGATATTGATTAATGATACCATTTTCCTGGTTAAATTTATTACAGTAATAAACAATATCTAATCTACGATGTGTGATTTGAATTTTTTGAAACATCTACTGGCGACAAAACAAAATACAACTACTCTGTATTTCCAATCACAAAAAAAAAACGTGTTCAACTAGGTTACGTTGTGGTCGTGTTTTGCCGTTTTTCTAAAATTATGAATTTAAAAACAATAATTTAAAACTATACATTAGTTATGACCTACCTCGTAAGCTCTTGTTTAGTCCCATTATTTATTTTGACAATTGCACAAATTAACACAACACTATTTCATTTGTTTTTCACCATATTATCTGGATATATGGGTTCAGTTTCGCTCGACAACAACAATTAACGAAAATGCCTGTTTGTAGTTTGTACGCAATGGTGTTAGAAGAGGATTTCCGGAAATTAGTGAAATGTCAAGTTTATTTCAATTTTATGAGATATATTTCGGCTTTGTGTCATGATGTTTTATTGAAATGTGCATACAGCATGGCGTCTTGTCAAAGTTTAAGTCATTGGTATATTTAAATTTATAGAAACACTCTTTTTTAGAATAGAATTTTGATTCTTCTATTGACATTTATGATTTTTGAATATTTCATGGTTTCTTTGCGCTGTAATATTCTATTTATCATATTGATGGCTTCTTAATCTGTTTTCAAGATACCGGAAAGTTTGTCCAATATATATATATTTCAATGGAGTTATTACATGGAATTTTCATATATGACGTTATGTTTTTGTAATTCGAAGTTTTTGTGCTTAGCTTACTTAAATATTTTGAGAAAAAAGTGTAGCTTTATGACTTATTGGTGTGGAAAGTCCATATATATATTTTTGTAAAGTGTTATAGAGGGTGTGCGCGGATGGAGTACACAAGAGGAAAAAGTATTTATTTTTAACTTTATATATTTTATATTTTCCATTTAATGCTGTAATTTGCCACCTAAAATTAATATTGGGGGTTTCTCCTTATTTTTCTGGTAAAGTTCAGGTGCGGTCCTATACACCTAATTTTTTTCAAATTATTACGACTTATAGTTTCGGTGATAAGGTGGGGGAACGGGTAAACGTTTTTTAATATTTTCGCTAATATCTTTTAAATAATTTATTTTAAAAATATGGAAAAAAATATATTTGTTTTCGCCATTATGAACCCTTCCATTTGATATATTACATGATGCGTTAGAAGCAATTTTAATTTTATCTTTTCCATTTAATTCTGTAATTTGCCGCCCAAAATTACTAGTAGAGATTTCTCCTTATTTTTTTTTACTCAAACAAAATACTGTAGGACGTCGAATTTCATCATGACAGTTGTTTAGAATCTTTCCATTAGATCTAAGGAACCATATAGACATTATTGAAAAATTTGTTCAAATCATTTAGCAACAAATAAAGCAGAGAGAGTAAAAAAATTTAAACAAAGAACTGAAACAAAATACTATAGGACGTATAATTTTATCGTGACAGGTGCTTAGAATCTTTTCATTAGATCTAAGGAACCATATAGACATCATTGAAAGGTGGGGCGGAAATTTGTTCAAATCATTTAGCAACAAATAAAGCCCAGAGAGTAAAAAAAAATCAACCAAATTATTAAAAGAAAATACTATAGGACGTCGAATTTTATCATGACAGTTGTTTAGAATCTTTCCATTAGATCTAAGGAACCATATAGACATTATTGAAAAATTTGTTCAAATCATTTAGCAACAAATAAAGCAGAGAGAGTAAAAAAATTTAAACAAACAACTGAAACAAAATACTATAGGACGTCTAATTTTATCGTGACAGGTGCTTAGAATCTTTTCATTAGATCTAAGGAACCATATAGACA
The DNA here is from genome assembly GCA_034190945.1 of Octodonta nipae. Taxonomy (NCBI): domain Eukaryota; kingdom Metazoa; phylum Arthropoda; class Insecta; order Coleoptera; family Chrysomelidae; genus Octodonta; species Octodonta nipae. The sequence goes on along the minus strand of CM067224.1, from coordinate 7,013,221 downwards.
TCATTGAAAGGTGGGGCGGAAATTTGTTCAAATCATTTAGCAACAAATAAAGCCCAGAGAGTAAAAAAAAATCAACCAAATTATTAAAAGAAAATACTATAGGACGTCGAATTTTATCATGACAGTTGTTTAGAATCTTTCCATTAGATCTAAGGAACCATATAGACATTACTGAAAAATTTGTTCAAATCATTTAGCATCAAATAAAGCAGAGAGAGTAAAAAAATTTAAACAAACAACTGAAACAAAATACTATAGGACGTCTAATTTTATCGTGACAGGTGCTTTGAATCTTTTCATTAGATCTAAGGAACCATATAGACATCATTGAAAGGTGGGGCGGAAATTTGTTCAAATCATTTAGCAACAAATAAAGCCCAGAGAGTAAAAAAAAATCAACCAAATTATTAAAAGAAAATACTATAGGACGTCGAATTTTATCATGACAGTTGTTTAGAATCTTTCCATTAGATCTAAGGAACCATATAGACATTATTGAAAAATATGTTCAAATCATTTAGCAACAAATAAAGCAGAGAGAGTAAAAAAATTTAAACAAAGAACTGAAACAAAATACTATAGGACGTCTAATTTTATCGTGACAGGTGCTTAGAATCTTTTCATTAGATCTAAGGAACCATATAGACATCATTGAAAGGTGGGGCGGAAATTTGTTCAAATCATTTAGCAACAAATAAAGCCCAGAGAGTAAAAAAAGTCAACCAAATTATTAAAAGAAAATACTATAGGACGTCGAATTTTATCATGACAGTTATTTATAATATTTCCATTAGATCTAAGAAACCATATAGACATTATAAAAAGGTGGTGCGCAAATTTGTTCAAATCATTTAGCAACAAATAAAGCCGAGACATTAAAAACCATCAATGTAAGTAATAAAACAAATTACACTAGGACGTTGAATTACTAGAACTCTTACTACATTAAAGACGATTACAACTTTCAGTATCTAGAGTTCCCGAGTTTTATCGTTAGAAAATTAAATAATTATGATGAAATACAGTTAAGCACTTCGATCTTGTTTTATTTTTTCGACGATTTTCTGAAAATGTACTTGTTACAAATCATATTGAGACCCTTTCAGGATCATCCGAGGTAGAATGTAATTTAAACAACTATATAAATCGGTAAAGGATTTTGGAGAAATCAACCAATATACCTAACATGTATTCAACCCCAAATTACATCTCTTTACGAACAGAATTCTATGCTCAAATTATAAACTATTACTGATCCGGATGTACACTCTATTCAACAAATAAAAAATTTTAAATAATCTACAGAAATTAATTATAAAAACGCATTGTTTGGTTCTCATAAATAACTAGGTATTGTAACAAAATATTGTCCTACTTACCCACATCGGCTAAACAGATTCACAATATTTATAAACACCAGTGACACAACTAACCTCACTTTTAACCGGCATATAATTTATGCAACTAACCGTTTTAACGAACATATCACAATATATTAATTCAAAACGCGAACTACAAAATATTTTTCTAATTTTATTTATAAATAATAACCCCGAAATTAGTAAACAATTAATCAACATAAAAATAAACAATGCAAGGTAAAGTTTGTAGACGACGCGTATTGTTTATTTCCCGGTATTATTACCCCACCAGGTGACACATTTTACCTTTACGTCACCTATTACGTTTGTAGAATTAGGGTTGTCTTGTAACCATGGCCAAACGCGACGTCTGTTATGTTATGACAATTTCTACGCAAATTGGGTTACAAGATGTTTTAATTTTTTAACCGACTTCCAAAAAGGAGGAGGTTATCAATTCGTCGCGTATTGTTTCGTTTTTTTTTTGTATGTATGTTACCTGATTTCTTCTCCTGTGGTGCACCGTTTTGAATGAATATGGTCTTGTTTAATAGAGTATATATCCGGATTGGTGAAACTTCAAATTTTGGAAAAGAATTCTATTGGTAAAGTGATAAAATTTGTGAATGAACACATGCGTGCATGGAAATCGACCAATATCCCTAATATTTTAGTCGATTTTTCGGTAACTCCTTATGGATGTGTTTTTCTAACGTTTAATCTATTAAGGAAGATCCTTAAGTGATCTCATATACTTTTCTGCGACGTGCAACTTGCAGTTTTGCAGAAAATCGCCGAAAATTACAAAATTCTTATCAAAAATTTCATCGAAATGACATAACGGACATTTCCTCATAAATATTTTAATTACAACGTAATAGTGCGGTAATTTTAGGCACTGGAAGTTTTAATTGCGAATTTGAAAAATTTCTATGTACATCTCAAGCATATAGGTAGTAAAGCATAGTATTTTCGGCTCCTTAAATCAATGAGTTCCAAGCTCGTTTTGTTTGTATACCAGGCAAATACCTATTTAAATGCAAATCTTTCCATTTTGCGAAGACGGTACTTTTGGTTGTCACATTCTCCCGGCCTAATAGAAAATTCAGTGACAACACATGTCAAACTTTAAACTGGTACTTGGTTGCTTATAGACAGGGTGTTTAGTTATAACACACAAAATTACAAAGTAAAGTGGTAGAAGGAGTTGCATTTATATGAAGATAGAAATATAGGACGGACTAGAATGATAGTGGTCCGTAGGCAGCCGGATATACAGGATGGACGTTTGGTGGTATAAAGATGTTGAAAAAAATGTGAAATTAAAATTATGTAGGGTGATTAAAAAACTGTTATATGATGTGGACATCAATCATATACAGGATGGTTGAAATATATGCTGGAGTTGAATTATATTTATACAGTGTAATTAAAAAAATATTTCTTTAATAGCCCATAAGAAGTTGCATAAAGTGTGAGGAATTAATGTTACACAGGGCGATAACATAAAATGTTAAAAAGGAAATAATTTATGGGGTAGCTCACAAGGAGTTATATACTATGATTGAAACATAGGACGGATTTGACTCCGTAAATATAGGATGGATTCTACTCCGTCCTATAGTTTACAGAAGGCAGCTAACAAATTTATGCTTGTCCTTGGACAGTCGTATGTACAGGCTGGTTGGTACATAGGTTGGAGTGGAATTATCTAGTTATACAGGGTTGTCAAAAAAAGTTGAAAAAAGGTTACATGGCGTAGTCCATAAGGCATAAATATATTTTGGGCTTATTAAGTCAACACGTACTAGTACATTTTGTTGGTAAAGATTTACCCGTCAATTTAAATGAGAAAGTATCATTGTGTAATGTTGAGGCTTTCGATGTTACCTGGTTCTGTCTATTAAGGTTATACATACAAAATAAAAATTAAGGAATGAAAACTACCTGAGTTAAAAGAAAACTAAAAAGTTGAAAATAATACATTTAAAAATATATATAACCGACTTTTACCTATAACTGAAAATTATATTTAGCTTTTTAGTTATAGGTAGAAGTCGGTTATATTTTTTTTAAAGATGTTTTATTGGAGTCTTATTTTATAGATGTAGATATTTGAGACTTTTTGACTAAATTTAAAAATAATTCGAAAACCTTAATACGCGAGTCAAATTAGTATTTTGTTTTATTTTTAATGTTTAATCTTATAATTGCATGAAAAATGCCTTTTCGATACGAAGAAAAATGAAATAAAAAAAAAACGAAACATGAAAATTAATAAGAGTTTTTGAGAATAGAGACACTGAATTAGAAAATTAAAATGATATTAATAGAACAAATAAGGTTTAAGAAGACATTAATAAGAAAGGAAAGAAAATAATACAAACCGAACTAAATACTAAACTAAAAGATGACAAATAGAACGTTCCAGGAAAAATTAAAGGAAAGAAAACATTGAAAACTAAACAAGGTTCGCAACAAAAAGCCCAGAGAAAGAAAACTGGAAAAGGCAAAAAAATAAAAAGAAGTTAACGATGATAGTGAAACCGAGTGTGAAGACGAAGATATTGCGTACGCTGATTGTTCCAGTAATAGTGATTTTGCAGAAAAGCCTGACGTGAATGATCGTCGATATTGTTTTGTTTGCCAATCATAAGAAATTATGATCATGCGTCTATGTCCTTTATGCCGCAGATATGCCCATGAGATATGTGTAGGACTTACACAAGATATTGATTATTTCATTTGTCATGAATGTGACCAGAATTAGATTTTTAGTTTACCAGCTGACTGAAAGTAATTATTAAGGCTGATTGATTATACCAAATGACTAGAATGAGTACATAATTAAACAAAACGTTCACAGATATCAATAAGTTTGATTAAAGAAACGTTAAACGTTTTGTTTTTTTTTTCTTTATAAGAAGGGCAATAACTGTGTTTTTTTTATAATTTAATTAAGCAATGTTCAATGCTCCCGGTCCAAGTGTCCCTAAGGGTGGGGAGAGTTGACTCATATCCCATTTTTCATTCAAATACACATAACATATTTCAATACTATAATACCGAAAAGGTAATTATGCATAAGTAAACCTAAATAAGTAAGCTACTGTTTATTATTATAATTGAATCACTAAGCCTCATTTATAAGAAAATACGATACTTTAAACAAAAAGCAGTTCAACTCTCCCGGACTTCCCCTATTAGACCAATCAATAGAGATTTTTTCGTTTTTCATAATACTGCCTGTGCCATCACATTAAGAACGATAGTTAGTGATATTTTGCTACCTTTTCCACTCGCAACTATGATTTTTTACTTTATTATAAACAATTGAAACAAGAAAATTGCGTTTATTTGTTGCATGTTTATAAAATGAAAAATAATAAACTAATCTCAATGGTGTCAACAGGTGAATTGTAAAGCATGGAAATACCAATAAAATGAGTTCAGGATCGATCCGATAAAATCTTTAGTAACAGGGAAAAACAAAAAATACTGGAAAATTTAGCGGTTTTCTTTATATTATCATAACTCCGTCACTATCGAGGTTGTAGAACTTGGCTTGTGGGAACTGATAGTAATTGATACCTACCTTATGCGTGACTAAACCAGGCGCTATCATTTTATTAGTTTTTGAATAATTTCAATCTGAAATTTTTAGTCCACTACTCTTGCAGTGTGTCTCCATGCGACATGGATCGTCAAATATCAATTCAGAATAGAGATGTTGAAAGTAGAGGTATCATTCTAGAACGCCTCTATTTTCATTTTTAATTAAATGTGTGTGAAATATACGAAAAATGTTAGCAAAAATGACCAAAATTCGGTGAGCGTATGAATGTGTTCGAGTAGTGGAGGGAACACGGTTGTTGAGGGGAACTGCTAACAATAATTATTATCGATAGTAACTGTCATAATGACAGATGGTGAAAGAATCTAATCGCTAAAAAAACTTATATACAGAGTGATTTGTTCGATTTTATTATATCAAATGAGAACTGTTTGTTTATTAATATATTTATATGTAAATGGTTTCTCGTTTTTGCTTTAATTTGTGGATTTTGGGTTTACGGAACATCGAAAGAGAGCGTTCATTAAAAAAATTCTTACTTGTGAGGATTTTAAATATTAAAACGATCTACGTATGTGCCTCTACTATATGTTACTATACGCTTCCCCCAAACAACCGTGTTTCCCCCACCCCTTGAATATATTCATACGCTCGCCCATTTTTTGTCATGTTTGCTAATATTTTTCAGATATTTCGCAGACATAGTGAAAAATGAGATAAAGGCTTTGTAGAATGTCACCTCTACTTTCAACAACTTTTTTTCAAAATTGAAATTTGATTATCTATGACGCATAGGGACACAATGCAAAAATAGTGTACAGAAAACTTTATATCACAATTGTTCAAACCTAATAAACCGGTAGCGTCTGATTTCGGCATACATAAAATAGAAGTAAATTACTATCAGTTCCTACAAGCCCAGTTCTACTGCTTTTAAAGTGACGAAGATACGATTCAAAAAAAAAATACTACATTTTTCAGTATTTTTTGTTTTCCCCTGTTACTAATGATCCAATCGGATCGAGCCTGGGCTCATTTTATTGTTATTTTCGTGCTTTACAATTGACGTGTTGACACCATTGAGAATAGTTCATTATTTTTGATTTTATAAACATGCTAAGAAAAAAAAACGCAATTTTCTTGCTTCAATTGTTTATAACAAAGTAAAAAACCATAGTTGCGAGTGGAAAACATAGCAAAATATCGCTAGGAATCTTTGTTAATGTGATGGCACAGTCGGTATCCTGATAGTAATTTTTACAGATTATCAGTTCATTTTTGCTCTATTGATTGGTCTATATACTTGTTGAATCTCCATATTTCAAGGCGTTTTCCATATATTGCCATTTTAAGAGTGGCGCTTAGTCATTTAAGTAAAACACGGCGTGTGAATGTAGTTTCGCCAGAAAATGGGATTGTTTTCAAGAAACGTTGGATCTTGAATAATTTCTGTATTCCAATTATTCGCCTTGAAATCTGAAGATTCAACAAGTATCTTTGTTATGACAGTTTCATTATTTATCGTTGAACCACAAATTATACGGGGAGTTAAAAAATAAACATGGATTTGCCTAGTTCGACCTTCGGAACAAACACCCTGTAAGAGTACCATGAAAAATGATAACAAATTCTTGTTTATCGTCCTTAAAAACTATGCTGTACCAAATTTGAGTTCAATATATGGAGCCGTTTTTCAAATATCACAAATTAACAAAAACCAAATACCCACTTTACAACCCTGTATATCGTTTACTACAAACATTTTATCAGGGGCGGATCCAGACACATGCTTACGGGGGGGGCGATTTCATGCCTCAGGTGGGGGGGGGGCGATCCTATACTAAATTTAGCTAAATAAAAATTTAAACCCAGATTTCTTGCGTTATTACATTAAAAATTCTGAGGTTTAAAGCCATAGAAGTTGCTCTTTTCTAGGCTCTTGGAGGATTACCTTGTTTTTATATTAAATTAACTAACTTTGAGCTCCCACTGGGGGCAATCGCCCCATCCTCCTCCCTTGGATCCGCCCATGCATTTTACTAGGTCGTATTTGTGTTAATCGGTATATTTTCACTGCTTCTAACTGCAGTTATCGTATTGTCCGTTAAGTTATAGGACTCCCTGTATAACCCCGAAAAATCAATATAGGTACAAGGCTTTAATTATAATTAAAAAAAATCGCACCAAATTTAACATCTAGACAAATTAACAACAATGATATCAAACAATTGTTTATTTAGCATATAATTTGTCCTTATGGAATCTATGATGGTGAAGTTTTAAATTAGTGTTGTATTTAAACTTTTTAAGACAATAGCTACATTGAAATTTAGGTTCGACACCGCATTCATATCTTTGATGACGGTTTAAAGTTTTAACATATTTGTATCTTGCACCACACTGCTGACATTCAAATGGACCTAAAAAGTTAATCAAATTAAATATTTTCCATATAACAACTTCTTCGAGTTTTTAAGGATAAACAATACATTCATGTTTGATTAAATATATTTTAATTAAGATAAACTACATTTTTTTCAATATATTCACTGCTTCATAATAACAAATGTGTTTATAGAAACTAAAATGATTTTAAAATTCTACAGATGATTTCTTATTTTACGAAATTTTGTGATAACAAATATTATTTTATCAATTATACACTATAAATTGCGTGAACAATATTTCTAGAAAGTGGTTTAGGATCAAGTTACAATTTTAATCTTTAATTTACTATAGAGTTAATTCAGAAGTACCCCAAAAGCGGACTGCATATTTCAAAAAAAAAAATTGTAAAGTAAATTAAATCCAGAATATTAAATTTGATTAAACCTTTTTCCCATCCTTCTAATTTAATGTATACATAGGCTCTACGCACAGATCTCAACAATACTGAAACTACAAAATAATAAATAAGCTTAAGTAATTTCGAAAAAAATGTTGAGGAGGTCTTGAATTATTCTATCTGTTCATTGGGATTTTCTCTCCTCAAAATTTAACACACATAAGTATTTAAAATCGTATTTGGAAAACAAAGTGTAATTAAATAATTAATTAATCCGGGCAATTTTATGAAATTACCTTACTACACTTTGTTTTCCAAAAAGGATTTTAAATACCTATCTTTTGCAGGAAAGAATTTTTAGGGGAGAAAACCCCAATGAACACACAACATAAATAAGCTTCCCAAACCAGGATCTGTTCAGAATATTTATATTTTTAATCGATGTAAAAAATATGGAATATCAATTGGGTTATCCTAGGGGGGGGCGTTGGGGGCGATTGCCCCCACCGACACCAATAGGGAAGCTAAATTAAAATAGTAACCAGTATGTATAATTGACATAGAAAAAGTCTTCGATAGTCAGGCTAAAATACGTGGTGCATCTTGTGTCTAATAGACAAGTACTGCTAGACATTGACTGGATATGGAAAAGCATGGATTGACATCTAAGAGTAATCTGGGAATATGATATGAAGCAGCTCTTTCGTATAACGACTTTGCTCCAACAGAAATGCATGGGAAGCTATCGAAAGCGAAAATACCCTCAGACACTTGATACGGCAGTTTATGGTTTTCAGGTATGAATATCAGTAAATCTTCACTGATAATCATGGAGCAGACAACCCCGCACCCCTCATTTATTCCGATTTAACCGTTTTTCACCAAATAGCCAAAGTCAGTGTTCTAAGGAATGGAAAAAATTGATCTTACAAAAGCTAATAAACCATACAAAAAAATTGCAACACCCAGAAGAAAATGTTTAAACTTAATATTATTTTAGTAAATGGCAAAACATAGATGTTATAATAAGGAGTAAATGATTAAAATTTCGTGAAATTTGGTGAAGAAATGTTTCTTCAGGTAAACTTTCTTTAATCAATTAATATTGTAGTCGTTTTTTGCATTTTTTTTTAAATTTACCAAAAGACAAACTGTTTGAAGGGATCCAAAATCGATGTTTACGCAAAATTGGAGAAGAGTAGTTCAAAATCACCATCTAAAGAGCTCTGTCGAACGTACAACTGTGCCACGGTATGAAGGAGGAAGAGGATTGGCAGATAAAAGCAAACTATTAGATCAACAAATTTCTATTTTGCGTAGTAATTTCCAGAAACTCGCAGAATTATCTGATCTTTACAGAGTCATATGGCAAGTTGATGACTCACCACCACTGCGACTGACAGAACATCACGTCCAATTACACCACCAGACCACTGATAAGAAACTGCTGAAATGGAAAAAGAAGCCACTTCATGAAAGATATATAAATGATGTCAACCAAGATTAGGTCGACAGTGCAGCGTCGAACTACTGGTTGATCTCTGGTCATATGTTTCCTGAAACGGAAGGCTTTATACTGGCAATCCAAGATCAAGTAATTCCAACTAAGAACTATCTAAAGTACATCGTTAAATACCCTTCTATAAACAACAACAGATGCAGGTACGGTTGCCAAACATCTGAATCTATCCAGCACATCACAGGAGGTTGGCAAGCGTTCGCTGCAACTGAATACAGAAAGCGAAACGATGCTGTGCCAAAAATACTGCACCAGGAACTAGCACTGAAACTTGACCTATCACTGTCGGTGAGATTACCATACTATAAATACAAACCAGAATCTGTTTTAGAAAATAACAATTACAAGCTGTACTGGGCTGCACGATACTGACTGATCGGACTGTTGCTCACAATAGACTAGATATAGTTTTGGTAGATAAAGTCTCTCGGAAAACAACTTTAATTGACATAGCAATTCCTAACAACAATTAATATAAATATCAAGCAGGCTGAGAAAATAACCAAATACAGAAATTTGGAATTTCAAATAAAGACTCAGTGGGACATGAACAACACACGAACTGTACCAATTGTTATGTCAACGACAGGAGTAGTCCCAAAACATATATTAAACAATATACAATATCTGGGACTGGACAATCTTTACCAACATCTTTACCAACTAATGCAAAAAGCCGGAAGGTCAGGAAATGCATGGAATACTGCCGCCTCGACTCCAACCACGGGCCTAAAAACCTGGCAAGGGCTCCCACAGAGCTAAACCCTTTTGATACCTAGGATATCTGGGGTTTAGTGAATTTTCCCCTAGAGGGAGTGTGCTGCCGTACACTGTATGGTCAAGTCGTGGATAAAAAATGTAAACTCCTTAGCATTTTTATCCAAATTTTAATTATTTGCTGGTTACTAAAGCAACTATGTTTTACCCAAAACAATATTAAATTTAAACATCTCTTTCTGGGTGTTACGATTCCTTTGGCAGTGAGTGTATAATCAAGGCACCACTCCTTTGGAACATGAACTTCAAGAATCAGAAAGTGTGGGTATGTATTATTTTCATGAATCTAACTAACAATATTATAAGGAAGAAATCCGCTCAGAACGAATAATTTGAATTAAAGATTCTAACAATATAGGAACTGGAATAAATTTCTACAATCAATACACTCAGCCCAAATCAGAAAAATCTAGTCAACATGAAAAGTACTACTACTAATAATACGTGACACTTCAATTTACTTTATTTAACTATATAGACTATCTCTTCTTCTTCTATTCTGAAACCAATTACAGACAACCATTATGGGTAGACCGCATTGTTCTGCTATTACATATTTGTCCTGCTTACTAGGGAATTTGTTCATCTTGTAAGAAGCATCTAAATGCTCTCTCTGTTGAGGTGTCATCAGCGTTCTACCGTTTCTCAGGCTGCTCATTTCAACTGCCTCACTTTTCTCATCTTTTCTCCTTTTGTTGTGGAACCAGTTGTATACGACGGTGTACGGTAACCCAGTAGTTTCTGACAAAACGACCTTTTCTTCTTTGCTGGGAAATCTGTTTTTTTCGTAGTAATCGTTAAGAACGTGTTTTTGAAAATCGGACAATATCGTCCGCCCATTTCGAATAACAGCTGATTCATATCCATAATTTGGTATGATTTCTATTTCAGTCTTGAAGGCAGTCAGTTTTTTTGGATCTGGAATCAAAGCAACGTTAGATAGATTATGATTCTGAAATTTCAAATTGATAATGTGCAGTAAGACAAAGCAGTAGGTAGCTACCAATATGACTGTTTGCAGAAATAATAGTCAGTGACGGTGTTAATTTTTAATGCGAACAATATAAACAAAGTACATAATCAGAAATACTCTTTGGAGACCCTGGTACAAGTGGCCAAAACTTTAACAGCACAATCTTTATCCTGTAAACCATCAAACAGAAACTGCTATTTCACATCAAGGTAAGCTTTTGTTATAATTTCTTAATCTAGTGGTTAGCTAAAAGAAATACTTAGATAACAGCGTTGGTCGTTTGTCAAAAAATGGCCTTGTTTTACAATATTGGATGTTTAAAGAGACGGTAACAGCAAATGGGCCAGATCATGATTTTCAGAAACAATTCAAATATCCAGATAATCTGTTATCAATATATACAGGGTGAGCCGGAAATATGGAAACCTTTGAAAAACTCGAAGTGCTTCTTGGGAAATAACACCACAGTTTAAAGAAAGTTGCTGTATATTCCAAACGTTTCGGGGTCTAGATTAGACCCCGTTGTCAATGATTAAGAAACTACGGATTAAAAAGGCACAACTCTAAGATGTAAATTAAAATATTTGACAATGTATTTCTTTAATGGATATTAGAATTTTCCTTTCCTTAATTACTTTTCTGTTAATATCTCGGTAGGTATTGAAGTAAACAATAACAAACCCGATATTTTTGTATTCGCAATAAAATGTTTCATCGGAAACTAAAATCCCATACGGGGTGTTTCATTGCAAATTTTAAAATCGGAAAACAGGAAGTTCAAAATTGTAAAAAAATTTGGAAACAAATAGGCAATCTACTGCAGTATCCACCTTCCAAATTTCATTTTGATATCTCTAATAATTCCAGAGATATTTTCCTGGTTCCACACATTTGCCCATCACTGTATATCTGTGAAATCTTAGAGCATCCACAGAATTTGTAGTGTACAATAATAATTTAAACAAAAGAAATATTCATCAAGTGTGTTACAAAACTCCTATGGAATAAAAGACAATCAAAGAATATTTAATTGGAAATCTTTTATTGCAGCATATATTATTCACTGACTTAGATAAAATCGTATGATGGATGAAATTTATAATGGTGATGTTTCAAATTATTTTTTTGCGTATAAGCTCGTGGACAGTACTGACAGGGAAACTGTGGTCGCTTTCCGCACTCCCACATATAATGTCTTCGGAAACTTTTGTTACTTTTGTAAGTTTTGTTACAATTCGGGCACTTTACGATATTGTTAACATCTGCAGTAGATCTGAGCTTTAACAGTCCTGGAAATGTGAAATGTACTCTCATTAACATTGCATATACTAACATTTTAAATATCTATGTAGACAACGAAATATTAAAAATTGTAATTTGCAGTTTTGCTCAATCAAAAATTGTTCTTTAGACATATTTAGATTAAAATAGAACAGTTTTGAAAATAGCACAACTAATAAACTAAGTTCATACAAATTTGGAACCTCACTTTTCTAAAATATTTGTAAAGGTAAAAACATACATACATACTATCCCATGAACAAAAAGTTGATTTTTCGTTCAGTGACAATGATGACTCTAACTAATAAAACTCTTCATTACCAAACAAAGAACAGGGTATTTTTATGTATTCTTCCGAATAACACCACAATTGAAACAAAAAGCTGTATATTGAAAGAAAAAAACAAACGCTTCAAAATCGATTCTGACATCGTTGTCAATGGCTTTAAAATACAGGGTGTCCCAAAAGTCCCGGAATGGCATTTTATCTCGGCGGGAACGCATTTTAGAGAAAAATGTTTCAAACAAAACTTATAGGATTCATCCCTGGCTATTGAACTGTGACCTTGAGTTTGACATCGACCTTGACCTTCAAGGTCATTTCAAGGTCAAGTCGATTTTTCAAATGGGACAACATATTTCTGACCTCGGAAATGGAAAAATCGGAATATTTACGTTCAAATATGTACTTAACCATTTTAAAACTTGACCTCTGGTGGTCAGTAAAGGTCAAGGCAAGGTCAAGAACAACTTTGTTGCGTAGCCATACTAAGCAGCGTATTGCCGTGGAAAAATCCTAAACCTTAGTTCTTAAAAAATATATTTTTAAACCCATATTTGACGAGCTACGCAACGAAGTTGTTCTTGACCTTGACTTGACCTTTACTGACCACCAGAGGTCAAGTTTTCAAAATGGTTAAGGACATGTTTGAACGTAAAATTTTCCGATCTTTTCATTTCCGAGGTCAGAAATATGTTTTCCCATTTAAAAAATTCGACTTGACCTTGAAATGACCTTGAACGTCAAGGTCAAGGTCAAATTCGAGGTCACAATTCGATAGTCAGGGACAAATCCTATAAGTTTTGTTTGAAACATTTTTCTCTAAAATGCGATCCCGCCGAGATAAAATGCCGTTCCGGGACTTTTGCGACACCCTGTATGTATTGCAAATGTAAATTGCAATTACATTTTCATAATTCCCATAATTCTCGTAGCCTTCTGCTTTCGCTTCTAGTTACTCGAATACTAAGATTTTCAGGAGCGCGCGCGCTGTTATATAGTCGCGGCTCTATCGGTTGGCACCGTGAACGGCTACGTGTGATTGACCCTTGGCGCTCAGTGGTCACGCCTCCCGCTTGCTGATTGTTATTTCCGGTTGAGTTGTTATAGGACGGTCCCGGCCCAGTACGGTGTTTAATAGAATTTTCCAACAATTCCATAAGTTCTGGTTTTCATTGCGTGCGTTTAGACTGTGAGGCCTCTTCGCTATTTCAATTGCCTCTCTTACAAGTCTTGATTGCGGGTGTTCTATTTTTGCCAGTACTCTGGTGTTCTCAAAGTTTATTCGGTGTGACGTCGTGGTGGCGTGTTCCACAATGGATGTTGTTGTTCCCTGCTTTCTTATAGCGTTCAGGTGTTCATCACGTCTAGCTTGAATTCTTCTGTTAGTTTGCCCACATAGGTTTTATGACAGTCTGTACATGGAATCTCGTACACTCCCTGTTGTTCTAAAGGGATCCTCGTCTTCGGAGTCCTCAACACCGTGCTTATTTTTCTGTCTGTATTGAAAATAGTATCGATATTGTGTCTCCGTAGAATCCTTGCAATACTGTCTGTGGTACCCATGACTTTAGGGTTCTTTGTATATTTCGGTCTGTAAATCCGTTTTGTCTCAGAGCTGTTTTTAAACTGTCCAGTTATCAACTATGCTGATGAATTCCCGGAAACCACCTAACACATTTAGTGCCCGCGAAAACTTTAAAACAAATATATATATATATATATATATATATATATATATATATATATATATATATATAACCTTCTACTTGGTTTGTTATTTCGTAAATATGTATTCAGTTAAGTGAATAACGGAGGTCAATAAGAACTCTAGAATAACCTGTTCAACTTTTTTTAACTAATAATATTATTTTGTTTGTACTTGAACAAACATATACTTACTATTTTACAGATATCATATAACGAGAAGTTGATTGTTTCAACACATGTTTAAGCTAATCATGTAGGATTAATAAACGTCTTTTTTAAACACCTACAGATTGAAATAGGTTTCATAATTTAAATAAATATACCATGTGGACTAAATAATTTTAATAAATTAAAAATTATAAAAAGTGTCACTTGTTTTCCACATTTTTATAAAAATTGCAAAGCTTCAGTTCAGATCTTGTCATAAACACGTTGTGCTTAATCATCACATGCTGTTGTAGATGTTGAGCGTATTTCGTGGAAAATGAACACCATTTGCAAAACAAACTGGCTCCCTTTCCGCAAGTATATTTCATGTGATTGTAGTATGAAGCTTGATGGAGTAGGTTTTGTGACACAACCTACACGAGTACTGAGGTGGGACATGCCTTCTACCTACAATAAACAAAAATTAATGTAAATTTGTATAAAATGTGATGTAGTATATTAGTTATTTTTTCCCTGTCACCCACAAACTGTATTAGCATAACAAAATACCTCCTTATATTGCCTCCTTGCGGTGAGAATGGGAAACATTATCAAGAACTCATCCTCTTGACAGTGAAGATGGAAACATGTAACCTCAACATGTCATATCTCAAAATGACATTGAAATTAAATAACGTGATTTTATTGAAATAAATATTCCTGTATCAAAGCCAGCCAGTCAAGACAAGATGATTTTACAAATATTATTCAAGAAAGAAGTTTCTTTTTCAGTTGGTTACATTGCGTGGTAAGCCTGATCATTGAAAAGAAGTAAGGACGCCCTTAGCAACTTGATGGTCAAAATAACTAGATTTCATTTAAGAACAAATTTAAGCTCTAAACAACTCAGGCCTTTGACTTCAAGGATCTAGTCAATGTCATATTCAGCAGCAAAATTCTTTGTTGATTGCATTTATGGGTTCAAAAATTGTAAAAGACTACACTTTGGATATAGCCAACGATGTTTTAAGAAATAATAATTGGTCATCCGACATTACAAGTAAAAGAATGGTAGTAGGTATTTAACACGTTGACGACCGCATGCCCAAGGGTGGGTCACTCCACAACAGCATTACCGACCCGCGTGCTCACGGGCACACAACAAATTTGCTTGGGGACCCCTTGTACACGGGTAGGCATGATTTAAATACAATTTATGTATAGTAGTCGATTCTCCGGTCCCTGGAAGACATACATAATTTAATATAGCCTCATTTTAAAACATTTTTTTATAAATTCAAACAAAATTGAGGGGTTTATAAGATTTTCAAGGTAAAATAAAAATAAAAAATCATTTAGGACACAAGTTTTAATATATATTTTATTCAATATTTGTGATACAAATTACTAAACATCTTTTATGCAACATTTTTGTGATTTTTTTGAAAGCAGTCGATACACACTGGTATTTTGCATTTTAGACAAATTGTATTAATCTTTTTGGCATTCTTACGAGCATATGCAGATCCTTTTGTAATGGACATTTGTTTGTAGCAAAGACGGCATCGTTTTCTTGTTTGCCTTTTTTGGCCTTCAACTTCTTTCAAGATGTGTACAGTAGACGTTGAGAGAGTTGGAATTGTTGGTGATGAATCTGTAATTGTCATTGCAGATACAAGAAGTTCTTTAAATTTGGTGAGTTGCGTCTTTTTACTGCTAACTTTTTTGAACAAATAATGACCATTCACTCATTTACTACAGTTGTAGCAGTAATAATATAAAATACCAGTCCTTTATATATATATATATATATATATATATATATATATATATAGGAGAGTTTTTTTCGATGATCAGTATGGAGATCTCGGAAACTAGCGGAAATAGAGCAATGGTTAAATTGGGAAAGATTTACAGTTTTACTGACATTTTTGAATTGTATCCCGAATATGATTGTCATGTCCTCGTTTGTGTGACTGTGTGACAGCTCTCGTTTTCGAGATATGACACAAACTTATCTTTCTTGAATGGAAACCATAGTTGGCTATGACCTCAAAAAATCAGACATTTTTATAGCTTTTCAACGATATAAAACTCGATATAGTTATTCATAAAAAAATAACGGAGTCATGGATGCTTTTCTCTCTTATTTTCACTTTTAACGTTTATATCGAGTATTATATCGTTGAAAAGCTCTAAAAATGACCGATTTTTTGAGGTCATAGCCAACTATTGTTTCCATTAAAAAAAAGATAAGTTTGTGTCATATCTCGAAAACGAGAGCTGTCACACAAACGAAGACATGACTATCATATTCGGGATACAATTCTCTTCAATTTTGATATTTACATTTTTTTAAATCAAAAAGAAAGGAGCTCGAGGGATTTGCCTAAATCGATAGAATTACGTTTTTTCAATATATCTAGTAAGCCATGACTTTTTACAAAAATCAGAGAGTGTCATTAAATTGGGCCGGTAAAACTGCAAATCTTTCCCAATTTAACCATTGCTCTATCTCCGCTAATTGCCGAGATCCCCATACTGCTCATTAAAAAAAACTCACCCTGTATAAATATGACATAGAGACATTTACTTTCGAGATTTCGTAAGGATCATAAAAAAATTACCCTATATATATGGCATTCTCAAGACCTTGGACAGGTCTTAACACTAACTAGTAATCATAACTGTAGAGACTGATATTAGTTCCACTATTTTATAGCGACAACCGAATAACATGAATATTTTGGCAAAATTGTATGTCAGTAGTCTTGACAGTAAATGTGTACCTTCTTGACAAGGATTGTCTAAATAAATTTAAAACAGGAAATGAGAAGAACATTGAAATCAATGAGTGTCGCTCATAAGTTTAAATATGCTGAAGAAGAGCGACTTCTGCAGGCAAAACGCTTCTACAGTATGACAAAAGCATCAAATTTAAAAAAAAGTATCAGTAAGTAAAAACTAATATTTCCACACTTATCATCAACATGAATACAGCTTTAACAAAATAAAGCATAGTTTCTTACCTGATACAGATAGCTGACAAATGAGTATCAATAATTTTTGGAGTAAAGCTGGCTGTCCACAACTGACCGTGCAGTGGTACTCAAACTGTCAGTAATAGTGTCAGTGAGGGCCAGGAGTTCCAATCTTGTCACGCAGCGCTACAGTTAGCTGCATTTTTGTGATTTTGTTATAAACTTATAGATATATTTTCCGACTTAAAAAAGTTGCCAATAAAAATAGACAAATCAAAATAATTTTAGAATTTCTTTGGTGGATTTTGGGAGACCGTAAAACTAATAGTCCCCTTGGTATTAACGAATATACGGCCCAGTTTAGGTTTTATAAGATCAAGATAATTATTTTCACTGCAAGCGAAACTCTTATATTTTGATCAATTCGTCATTGGAAACTTTTGTGAAATTATTTTATCAAATATTATTAATTTGGAGTACATGGTCAGTCCTCTAGATCCCCACCCTAAATTAGGCTTACATGTCAAGTTTAAATAGGTTTAGAAGAAATTGTAAGCTTGAAGGTTAATAAATTTAAAAGACAGGAAAATATATCAAAACACACATTACAAATTTAATCAAATCGACAAGATATATTTCAATCACAAATACTTGTATATGTTCTCAAATTCCAGGGCTCTGCTTATGTGCATTTTGTATACGTGAAGTTTGATGTCATATTTCTGCCTCATGGATTTGGGGCAGTAGGGACACTTAAACTGATTCTCTTTGCCGCATTCGTAGCGTCTATGTCTGGACAACGTGGATTTTTGAACGTAAATGCGACCGCAGGCTGGACAAATATAACGACCTAAAATTTATATTTTCTTAAAAAACAATAAAGAAGTAATATAGTCAATAAATTGTAACACTACCTAATAAGTGCTGTAACTGATTCTTGATTTGTAATGGTCAAGAGCGTAATATAATAAGAAAAGTTCTTATTTTGAATATACAGGGTGTCCCAGACCCTCGGTACTCCCCTTTAAATTCAACAAGTACAATGGTATGCCTTATCAATTGGCGCCATTCGCAGCTTCAAGTGTCGACCGGAGTGGAAAAAGGAAGGTTTGGTGTTGGGTAGAAAACTTTGTGTTTATACGTCAGAACGATAAAAAATACACATATTATATTTGGAAATTTGTTTCGAAAAAATAAATTTTGCACCTTCATATTAACCCACAAAAGTGTTAACCGGAAGTATACTTTTTAACAGAAGATTTATGAATTTTACACACATTATAATTATACCTCATAACTAATGCAAACTTGGTTTGAAAAAAGACTGGTACTGCCGTGACCACACTGAAATAGAATTTCCCAGACCGGAAATCTTATAAGTTTGAACTGAGGTATTTACACTTCAAATGAATTCACATAAGAAATTAAGCTGTGAAATTACTATTATACAGCTTAATTGTTGGTCTGAATTTATCTGAACTGTAAATACATCCGTATTTATATAACAGAACATGGTAGCTACTTAATTAGTCAAATATTTCCGAAATTATCGAAAACAAAGTTAATATTGCAAAATATTGTAATAAAAAACACCAACATTGAAAAAAACCCTATTCTAGGGAGCATAAAAAGACTAATGTGTTTTTTTGAAACAGCACTTGGACTTCAGTCTTCTTGAGTTTATTTGATCTGACTAAATTTGAACTTGAATCTGCTAGTATTACTTTTTTTGGACTGCAGTCTATGCATTTACAACGTATGCCAAAATTCAACGCCAACGCCCCAGCAGTGGACCCGTTTATGACTATCCAGGGAAATTAATTATAAAAATCGGAATCATTCTTTTAAAAAAAGATACGCACATTATTGAAACACGTCCAAAAAAATTCCTCAGACTACATTTTTCAGTACTATAGCTACAATTTTGGATATATGACTACTGAAGTGTTTGTATAGGTATCCTAATTAACTATTTTATAAGGTATAATCCCAAATTACACTGCAATGTTATTTTATCACAAAAAATATATTTTGTTACACTTTTTTCGTTTGACACTCATTGTTAAAAAAATATACACGGTGTTCAAAAAGAGTACGGCTGATTTACTCAGTGGCCAAGCATTTTAGAGAAAAAAGTTAAATGGATAACTTTTAATATTTTTCAATGTCTAAATACTTCTTGGGAAATAACACCACAGTTTAAAGAAAATTGCAGTAGATTCCAAACGTTTCGGGGTCTAGGTCAGACCCCGTTGTTAATGGTTAAAAAACTATGGATAAAAAATGGAACAATTCTAAGATGTAAATTAAAATATTTAACAATGTGTATTATTTGATTTCTGACGTAATTAATATTTAATATTTTTTCTCGGCTATCCAATGGCCTTGGCCATTTTTTGACATGACCTTGATGATCAGTGAAGGTCAAATTGAACTAAAGCATGATTAGGCTTCGAGCAACGAGGACTATGGGGGAATAAGGTGAAAAATTAGATTTTGAGGTGTTGATGACAAATCTGGGGTCATTTATAAAAAACTCATCAGATTTGTCATCAGCAACCTCAAAAACTAATTTTTCACCGTATTTTCTCATAGTCCTCGTTTCTCGAAGCCTAATCATGCTTTAGTTCAATTGGAGCTTCCCTGACCATCAAGGTCATGTAAAGGAAATAGTTATGGCCAACTTTGGACGTGATATTTTGCGCTCTTTTCACTTCCGGCATAAAAAAATGGGGTTCCCATTTGAAAAAGTCGACTTGACCTTGATATAACCTTCAAGGTCATAGTCAAGGTCAATGCGGACATGGCCGTTAGGTAGCCGGGGAAAAACACTAAATGTCATCCATTTAACTTTGGCCTATAAAATGCTTTCCCACTGAAATCAGTCGTACTCGGACTTTTTGAACTCCGTTTATACCTAAACTACTATGCCAGGTTATTGCAAACCTTGTCACTACTATTGAGGTGTGCAGAATGGTATAACACTTCTTCCAGAATTCACAAATAAAAATTCAAGTAGGTATTTATGTGACAAAAACCAACTATTAAAGTCAGTCCAAAATTATCGACGGATTTGAAATAAACCATTGTTAATAAATGAAACAAAATACAAATTTTGTGATAAAATTACATATATTGCGATTTAATTGGGGAAGATTGTACCTTATAGAATTATTTTTCCCTGGGTAGTTTCAAATGGTCCACACCCGTGTTTCGGCTTGACGTTGCATTTTGTAACCATGTTATTCTTGCCTTTTTATCCTAATGTCACTCTTTTTATTCTACTAATCAATTAGATAATCTAATTTTATCTAACCTATTCTATTTTAAAATAGGAGTAGAAGCTTTGAAAATCAATCTCTGGGGCTACACATTGGGAAATTTTAATTACATCCACAAATACACAATGCTTAATTTACACCAGTTGATTCACAAGTTTAACTTACCACTGAAAATTCGAACTATTACATGTTGGCGTGACCAGAACTTTACATCACTCCGTATGCTTCTTGAAGAAACTTAAATACACCAACTCACTTTTGATACCCTTAACACTTAAGATATTGCAAGCAATGTGCACTTGTGATATTGACAGTTTACTAGATATGAAATGTCATTTTGACACTTCTAATGGCATTCAAAATAGTGGTTATGGAGGGTTGAATGAAGGAGGACAAAAATATATGGGAATAAAACTGAAAAAGTGTCCAGCGGACGCTTTCAAATAAGTTCAAGAATTGGCCACAATGGCACAAGTCTGACGACAGAGTATGTAAAGAAGTTAGCAATTGTCAACAGATTGAAATGCACAAATCCTACATTTAGAAGTGAAGTGGCTGAAAAAGTGAGAATGATGTAATTATTCGTTAACATCTTAAATATAATGTAGAAAATCTGTTATGTGAACTTACCCCGTGCGTACCAGTGGCTCCCCCATATTGAAACCATTTTGTGGATACTTTTGCTTCTTAGATCATTTACTCTTACCTTAGTCTTACCACGACATTTGTGCACTGCAGGCTATCTCTAGAAAGTAAATGCTCTAAGTTTGTCTTACACTGAGTGTGTTCTCCTTTTACTCAACCCTCCATAATAGTGGTCCATCAGATGTCAGTCAAATCAATATAACAGGAATAATCATTAGAAATACGTCTTAGAACATATACTTCTAGAGATAATCTGCAATGCATAAAAATCTGTCAAGGCTACAAAGAGAGGAGAATAGAAAGGGTAACAAGTTTTCATTTGGTAGGTGGGAGCAGCAACTGAACTACATTCATAGGAAGCAGCTCCTAATCGAGTGGAATAGCTTGTTGCTCTCTTCATTGTCCTCCCTTTTAGTGTGCGCAGGATATTGGTTCATTGCAGGCTACCTCCAGAAGGTTTATGCTCTAAGAGAAAAACATTGCTAATGATTTGGGTTAGGATACAAAACTGTACCAATACTTTTACCAGGAATCTAATCTCAGACCTTACCATCTCTTTGATACAAAATAAAATTTAAACGACTAATAATGGCATTGGCGCCTTCTTAAAGTTCTTATTACTTCATTTGAGATCATCAATTAAAAAGTATATCAAATAATATGAGATTAATCGCAACATAAGTACCGGTGATAACAGTAGGTACAATGAAAATAGAAAAGAAAATAAGCAAACATGAAATAACAACCTTAAAATCGGTAGAAGGTCTAACATTGAGACATCTAGAGTCATAAAAATGCAATGTAAACTAATAAATATAAAATACAGGAAAATTTTGACCCAATATGGATCTACAAAAAAAAAACAACGAGATGTTAAACCAGATATTAACAACAACAGTACATTGTCAATTGGCAGAAAATTTCATCTAGTGGACAGAGGAAGAAAAAAACGGAGAATTTCTGTTTTTTTTCTTGAGTTACTTATGCATAAATTCATATTCTGTTAAAATTTCTTTATTAACTTTAAAAACCCATACAAACTGTAAACTGTTTTTGTACATTATCAAACAAACAGTCCATAACACTAAAAATTGAGGTGATGAAAAATAAGTATTTATATGCTATTTATCAAAATAGTCTTTCAAAAGGCGATTCATCCGGAGTTTCTTTAAAGTTCTCTTGAATTCTTCCTCGTAAGCGCTTCCCCATGCATAATTGCCTAAAATTAAAACAATACTAATTATTTAACTCACAATAAAGAATTAAAGCGACCATATTGAGATGTATGTTAGCCCCTAAAGTTCTCAAAAATGTAAAAACAATACACAACGAAAATATGAAAATAGTAATTTAATAGCACATTTTATAAATATTTTTATAGTTTTTAAGTCATATTTCTTGGATCATAAAATGAACAAATTTCGTGCCAAGGATAGAAGGGAAGTGCAATAGAGAGAGCAAGAGGATATTTCACTCGATGGCTAGGTGCAGCCAATCAGCTCATTGGATGCAAGTCCCAATCGAGTGAAATAGCCTCTTACCCTCTCTATTGCCCTCTCTTTCTAGCCTTGGTACGAAATTTTTGCACTCCAAGCTGTCTCTCGAAAGTAAATGTCTCTACGTCATATTTATACAGGGTGAGTTTTTTTTGATGAGCAGTATAGGGATCTCGGAAACTAGCGGAGACAGAGCATTGGTTAAATTAGGAAAGATTTGCAGTTTTACTGGGCCAATTTAATGACACTTTCGAATTTTTGTAAAAAATCATGGCTTACTAGATATTTTCAAAAAACAAAATTCTGTCGATTTAGTCAAATCCCTCTAGCTTCTTTGTTTTTGATTTTATAAATAAATGTAAACGTCAAAATTGAAGGGAATTGTATCCCGAATATGATTGTCATGTTCTCGTTTGCGTGACAGCTCCCGTTTTCGAGATATGACACAAACTTACTTTTTTTGAATGGAAATCATAGTTGGCTATGACCTCAAAAAATTTGACATTTTTAGAGCTTTTCAACGATATAATACTCGATATAGGTATTCATAAAAATAACGGAGTTATGAATGCTTTTCTCTCTTATTTTCACTTTTAACGTAGGTAGCCATGAAAAAGATTGTTTTCACTTTGACGTTTTCTCATTTGAGAGTAATTCCATTAGTAGTGCTGAACTGACAGACGATATTGACAAGTTTTCGTGAAAAAATGGAACAGTCTGGCGAAGAAAAACTGAATAATGGTGGAACGTTATATCATATGCCATAAAAATTCAGTTCGTGCAGCTGAGGAATACTTTCATATATATTTTAATCGTCGTCAACCTGCTCTACTTACATTTAAGAGGCTTTACGATAGTTTACGTAGATATGGATCTTTGACTAAACCACCAAAGGAACGGAATCAAATTAACTAAGCAGTACAAATAAATGTTTTGGCAATGGTAAATCAAAATCCATCTACATCAACTCGTGAGATTGCGGCAGAAGCTGGCACATCTCAACGAACTGTAGTTAAGGTACCGAAAAGCGCACAAGTTGCATCCGTACCATGGGCGGACCCAAGGGGGGGAGGGGGCAATCGTCCCCACCGACTCAAAATTAGTAAATGTAATATTGAAATGAGGTAATCCTAACTCCAAGAGCATAGAAGAAGGTGACTCCTATAGATTTAAACCTCATAACGACTATGTTTGATGTAATACCCCAAGAAATCTGGGTTTACAATTTTATTTATATCAATTTAGTACAGTATCGCCCCCCTGAAGCATGAAATCGCCTCCCTCCCGGAAGGAGGTGTCTGGATCTGCCCCTGACCTGTACAAACTTTCAGTTTCTCAAACTTTGAATGCTGGTGACGAACATCGACGTATTTTGTTTTGTACATGGTTTAGAGACATGTGACTTAACAATCCACAGTTTCCATTAAATGTGTTATGGTCAGATGAAACCAGATTTACTAACTGCGGTATGTTCAATAGACACAATAAGCATATCTGGGTTACCTTTCCATGTAGAACAGAGACGACCCGAGATAAAATTTGGTTTTAATGTTTGGTGTGGTATCATAGGGTCTACTATTTGGGGCTTTTTATCTATGACGAATCATTTACTGGGGAGCGCATTTCTTGCAATACACCTCTCATAATTTGAATTTGAGAACTCGTTTATAAATTGAATGGTTCCAACATGATGGAGCACCTGCTCATAACGTTATTAGTAAGACAACACTTAGATGGTGGACTTTTCGAAAATAAATTGTAACCATTATTATGTACTTTAATTTCTTAAGTTTTTAGTAAGTACCTACTTATTTAGTTTTTTCGTTATATCTGATATACCTAATAAAAAAATCGTTCATTGTTTTTTGGAATAGTTATTAATAAATCAATCTATTTCATGGCTAACTACGTTAAAAGTTATTTTTATGAATAACTATATCGAGTATTATATCGTTGAAAAGCTCTAAAAATGTCCGATTTTTTGAGGTCATAGCCAACTATGGTTTCCATTCAAAAAAAGATAAGTTTGTGTAATATCTCGAAAACGAGAGCTGTCACGCAAACGAGGACATGACAATCAT
Source organism: Octodonta nipae (assembly GCA_034190945.1). Lineage (NCBI taxonomy): Eukaryota > Metazoa > Arthropoda > Insecta > Coleoptera > Chrysomelidae > Octodonta > Octodonta nipae. The sequence continues at coordinate 6,988,330 of CM067224.1, read as the reverse complement.
ATTCGGGATACAATTCCCTTTAATTTTAATATTTACACTTTTTTATAAAATCAAAAACAAAGGAGCTAGAGGGATTTGACTAAATCGACAGAATTTCGTTTTTTCAAAATATCTAGTAAGCCATGACTTTTACAAACATCCGAAAGTGTCATTAAATTGGGCCAGTAAAACTGCATATCATTCCCAATTTAACCATTGCTCTATCTTCGCTAGTTTCCGAGATCCCATACTGATCATAAAAAAACTCACGCTGAAGAGTGTAATATATTAAAACCGTATTTAAAAGTGGGTTTAGGCCAATAAGATCAACCATTGACGAGATATTTATTATGAAACAAATCCAACAAAAATGCTTCTGAGCAGAATTTAAGTTATATCTGATATTTATAGACTACAGACAAGCATATGAAAGTATTGAAAGGAATATGCTGTATCAGGCATTAGAACAGTTATGAGTCCCAAAAAGCTTAGAAGGCTGATGAAGATAACGACCAGAAAACAGAAAATAAAAATTATGATCAATGGGAATCCGAGAGAAATTTTTAATACGGAATTTGTTGCGACAAGGAAACCCACTGTCTACAGCTTTGTTTAACCTAGTACCAGAAGTCATTCTTAGGAAAAGTGGTATTAACTCTAATGGGTTGATTTATAGCTCCAGGCACCAATGCCTAGCTTATGCTGATGACATTGTGCTGATGACGAGATCCAAGGACGAAGTTGTAAGGACCTTCAAACTGTTGGAAGCAAAAGCCAAAAAAATACGGTCTTGCAGATATATAGAAAGCTGATAGAGATAACGATCAGAAAAACAGAAAATAAAATTATTATCAATGCGAATCCGAGGAATTTTCAGTACCAAATTTGTTGCGACATGGAGCCCCACTGTCAACAGCTTTGTTTAACCTAGTACCAGAGGTCATTCTTAGGAAAGTGGTATTAACTCTAATGGGTTGATTTATAGCTCCAGGCACCAATGCCTAGTTTATGCTGATGACATTGTGCTGATGACGAGATCCAAGGACGAAGTTGTAAAGACGTTCAAACTGTTGGAAGCAAAAACCAGAGAATACGGTCTTGCAGTAAATGAAAAGTTGGTATAGAGCCTAACAATAACTTTGTAGACTAAGACACTCAGTGCATGGGAAGCAAAGTCGTACGAAATTTCTTATTTGTTAATTTTTGTTTTATCTGTAAATCTCTGAGCCTTCTGTTAACTTAATCTAACATTTTGATGGGAAAATATCAATAACTTTCTATGGCCACTTATTCTCAGAAGCTGATCTATTAAAAAATACTATAATTTATTTTGACGCATAAGAAATTTCAAATTTTATCATTTTAAAGAAAACTATGACTGATCATAAATTTCAAAAGAAGAATACCATCATAAGTTTTACTAAAACTGGTAAATTTACGAAATGATGTGGAATTATTAACTAGAAACTAATTCTTTGGGAACGTCTCAAGTAATAAGGGCAACTGAATTAAATAATAATAATACTTTTTTTAATTTAATCATGCCAGTTTATCAATTTCATAACAAAATGCAGGTAACACAAATTTCGTTTACAATTCTTCACAAACTTAAACATTGGATCTCCTATTCTTCGCTGTTACAGGCGAAACGTTGTGTCTCATCACCATGTGCAACTGAAGATCGGATTTTCTGTGGGATTTATGCGGACAAACCAAGCACGAGTACCGTTTTTCCTTGCCGCATTCTTTCAAATGACGTTTCAAACTGTTTGCATATTTGTATGTTCTAAAGCAGGTTTTACACTCGTTGGTGTTTTCTGAAAAAAAAAATATAAAAATTAATAAATACATATAGGTATGTTCACACAAGCGACTTTTGGTCGCACTGCAAACGCTGTATATCGAACAACCGCGTCGGATCTTTCTGATGTTGTGTTTTCATACTTTATTATTTTATTTTATAGAATGAGATTCTCGTGCAATTTTAAAAAAAGTGCTGTTTAACTGAAATTAGAAACTACTAAGTAACGACACTTTAAGAACAAAGCTGTGAGGGGAAATCTGAAGAGCGAGAGAAAAAAAAGGAAAAATTATTCTTTGAGGTAAGCGGACAGCGCCTGCAGAGGTAAACAGTATGCATACAGGGTGTTTGCAGAAATACAGCACGAGAGAAGACAGGTTATTTATATACAGGGTGTAGAAAAAAATGGGTACTAGTACATAAGGTATCATATATCTTATATAATATAGAAAAGTAGTTAATGTCCTAACAGTTGGTATTTTATTGTGTGGTGGTTGGGCTCCCAGTAAACGGAGGTATACAGGGTGAAACGCTATGATAAAATAAAGGTCGATTTGTCCTGTTCTTTTTCGGGAATAATGACTGAAATAACGAACGCAAAATTGATGTGCTGGCGAAAACAGATAAGAGTGTACTTAATGGGTGTTTCGCCAAAACTGAATAGAGGCAGGAATGATTAGAAAAACACAAAAAACGTAGTGTTAGAGAAAGAGAGAGCATAGAGAGAGAGAGAGGAAGAGAAAGAAAGTAAAAGAAAGAAAAAGAAAGAGAAAAAGAAATAGAAATAAAAAGAGAAATAGAAAGATAACGAGAAAGTGAAAGCGAGAGAGAAAGAAAGGAAGAAAGGGAAAGAGAAAGAGAGAGAGAGAAAGAGAAAGAGAAATAGAAAGAGAAAAAGAAAAAGAAAGAGTAAAAGAAAAAGAAAGAGAAAGATGAGAAAGAAAATGAGAAAGAAAAAGAGAAAGAAAACGAGAAAGAGAAAGAAAAAGCGAAAGAAAGAGACAGAGAGAGAGAACGTAGTCCATATTTTATCTTAGGCTTAGCAACTTTATACTATAACTAATGTAAGACACTTTATGATTAAAAAGCTTGAACTGATATACATTTTATTCAAATAAACTTGTTTGTGTCTACATTTTCAAAATGTCTACGTAACAGATGGACTTTGAGTTGGTGTTTACGTTTAAAAGTGCAGTCACAATAACAACAAGTAAACATTTTTTCTTTTCCACAATCTTGACGTTGATGACCAAGAAGAGTGTTCCTATTTTTGTAAACTCTGCTGCATCCAGAACATTGAAGACCTACAATTTTTAATTTCTTGATATTATAATTTATTAATTTGGTAAGCATACGACGTGATGCAAGGTTCTTACAACATTTATGAATGAATAATTCGAATATTAACAAGTTTTTCAGGTTTTATTTTTCTGAGTACTGAGTAATGTGCTCTGACCTTAGACATAGCTGTCACAATGTGAGGAAAGTGTTGGTTGGTACTAATCCGGATTCACGCATCTCATATGTTGTGATCTAACTCGAACTCGTATGATGTCACGTTGGATCATGGGAAATAGCATTTCTCTATGGGTATTCTGGGTGCTTGAAGTAGATCTAAGCGTGCCTGAGGTTAACTGAAAGTGTGGCTTAAGGTCAAGTACCCAGGGTTCATATTGAATAGCCCAAATGTGTACAGGTGAGCTTCTGAATAATAAATGACTTATCTGTATGAGATTCGAGCATTAGTATCAAGACAACGAAGTTTTCTATTAAAATTTTTGATAGGAATAGATGTTTGAAATGATTTACGGCTTCCATACACAATTTTTCTTGTTCTTTGGTTTATATGAGGACCATTGGGTTTTTGTCAGGGCCTGCTAGTTCATTTAACATTACCCTGTGGCATGTGCAGCAAGAACATAAAATCGGGAAAAGAGGTAATCTCCAGAGTTAAAATTAAAAATCTTTCATAAAATGTTGTGTATTAACCAAAATGTTCATCATTTATATATTAAAATAAATATTCTGGACAAAAAAAATATACAACACCTTATATATGAGTTTTTTATTTCTTTTCATGTCTTCCTCAAAGCAATATTTCGGAATATTTTTGTTTTCAAATCTATTCTCTTTTAATAGTTGTTTACATTCATCACTTAAAACCACCAAAAATAAAACTGACTAATTTTTAAGATTTTACATTAGTTGGTCAGTAGTTTTCCATTGTTTTAGATTTCTTTCAATTTGTTTTGAAATTGTAAATACCAAGAATAGCATAATGTATACAGGGTGTTGCTCAAGTGTTGGCGAACTATAATAACTTGCCAGGGATATATTTTAGGAAATATTAAATGCAAAAGTTTACAATTTATCATTCAGATTCGGAACATCTGTGTGTTAGTTTCCTCGAAAATCCTAGATGTCTGTCTTACATCTCGCTTCTACAAATAAGTAAGGATATTGAAGTTTTTTTAGATATAATTCATAGGACTTTATTTGTGTTCAAATTCGTAATTCTTAATTTAATATGACAATTCAACAGCTAATAGACTGTCCTACATATTTATTTTTTCTTAACTCCCTGTAAACTATAATTGCACTCAATTCTCTAACATTTATTAAAATCCTCATTATAATAATTCCATCTCATTATATATTTCCACGACCCTGTATATGCAACTGCTCATGGACCACGCACAATATTTTTTAACATTTTTGAACCATCCGGTAAACCATTATGTATATGACACTGACTATGAGCCACCGTATTTACTCTTTTTGTTTATGAAATTTTTAACTATCTTCTGTAACTATAATTCTACTCCGACCTATATTTCAATTATCATAAATATGGAACTCTTCGTGAGCATCTCTATAAATCATTTCTCTTTTCTAATATTTTTTATCATCATCCTGTATATCTATAATTCCTCTCACCCTATATTTCACCTTCCCTATATATACAACTGCTTATGGGTTACAAAATGTTGCATTTCCATTTCCGCCACCCTGTATATGCATCTCTGTATAATATTTTTTGCACCATCCTGTATAACTGTAATTCTACTGCACCTTCTATTCCAAGAACCCTGTAAATTCAACCGCTAATGGGCTTCCCTATATAATTATGTTATTTGTTATAATTGCACTTTACTCTATATTTTAAACACCCTATATATGCAACTGCTTATGTGCCACCCACGAAAAAAATGAATCTGGAATCGCCGTGTATAATTATAATATACAACGATTACTTTACCACTAAACCATAACAACGCTTGCGTGCCACTTCCAGAAGTACATGCTCTAAGTATATACAGCATTGGTCCCTCTGTATATAATTACTCAATGTTTTGAGTTTGGCGGCGGCGGCACATTCAGTTGTTTGGCCTTGACATTATGGACGTAAATAATAAATTTTTATTATATTTTATTTAATGAATGAACCAATATTATAAATTAATATTAGCATTCTGCACTGAAGGTCTTCAGTAGCTACTAAACAAAACAAAAATGAAGAAAATCGGTTGAGAGACAGAGAAAACGGTACCTAATCGTTTGTCTTTGCCTATTTATATATAGATTTATTAACAAAAAAATTACAGGAATCTAAATTGAACAACATAAAAATGGCTCTGTTAACTATATGAAGAATAACATATTTTGTGTTCTATTATTAACAATTATCAATCTGGATCAGCGTTTCAGTTTTACATAATAATAAAATATGAAATGTACTGAAAGTGTAAACAAAGGAACCTACTATTATTTAGTTATGTTTTAAAATATCAGTGAATAGAGAAGGCATATTTCCGTTTTTTTTTATTTAAATTTAAAATAAGTACGTCTTTCGCATATTAAAAATTTTGCGTAATTTATTACCACCCGTTAGCAATATTTCGAATGGACTCGTCCAAATATTTTTTTACGGAATGGCCAAATATTTTTAATCCTTATATGTATTTATGCTTTAAATTTTGAAAAGTGAGTTGAGGGATATTTAGATCAACTCTTGTACTTTCCAATATGGCCATTCAAAAAAATATGTCTACCAGAGCTACAGTATTTTTTTTCAGAACATAAATTGTGTATGAGAAGATCTATCGCTATAGTTAATAAGAATGTTTTAGCTATAAAATAAAAAAATATATAAACGGTTATTTATTTTTTTGGAAATTTGGGTATATGTTCCATTATCTAAGAGACCAATTAACAAAGTTGAGCGTATAGTAGCTCATTTTGTAGGTTTTTCATTCTCTTCAACATTGCCCATAGTACCAAACACCGTTTTATCGGTGGATTTTGGGTAAAAGGTAAAAAACTAAAGTGTTACCGATTTTTCGCAATTTTTTTTGTTATAAAACAAAAACGCATTGATAAAAAATGTCATCATTAGAACACGTTGATGTCGGTTTTGTTTTACTATTAATTTTGTCACCAAAAGATCTTTTTCTCCGCAAATGACCTGAGCTAATTGACTTACAGCCTCACGTTCAAGGTCGAAATCAAAGTGTTCATTATGTCGTCAACAAAAAAACTATAATTTTCCTTAAAATGCATTCCTGGTATGTTATTACAGGGCTTCCATATTTTTTTGAGACATCCTGTTTAATAAAATAAATTTAACAAAAACCTGTTTCTTCGTGGTGTTGTATATTTTCGATTTCCAGTGCATACAAAAATGTTAAATAAAAAAAATTTCTAATGCTTAAAAAATAAGTGACTAAATGGAGTAGAACCATAATATATTTGTGAAAATGCTTCAAACATTTGCTCGTGTTTTCTCTTTACGTGACTCAACAGCGGTGGCTTCTGCTTGGAGGCGTATTTGCAGTAGGGACACCAGAAAGTAGCTTCCTTCGAACACTCGAGCCTGATGTGTCTGCGCAGACTGGATTTTGCCTTGTAAGCCTTCTTGCAGTGGTTACACGCATAACCTGAAATCGTTTACTGCATACATGCTGAATGATAACAATTTAATGAATCTCGAATATATAAATAATTTGGTAAGTTATATACAGTATGCGAAAATAAGGTTTTAGAAAAGAACTACTAGTATTTGTTTTGTATAGTTGGCTACCCGCTGTTAAATGTTATTAGCTTAGTGTTAGAAAAAGGTGAAATGCTTATAGATTTAAAAATAAGTGTAATTATACCGATAGCAAAAGTTTCTTCTCCGATATGGCCGGAAGAGTGTAGATCTATAAACCTTGGCTGATTCTGTTTTTTCCGCGTCAGTTTTTCGATTTAGTTTATTTATATACCTAAATCAGCATATAAAGTTTTCCGATGTTTCGCCCACACTTATAAGGGGCTTTTTCAAGGCTGAGACAAAAAACAAAACAAATGTTACTTACCATGCGGCTACTCCATTCATTTCATCTGTTTCTCACGAACACTTCAAAACTTCACTTTTTATTCAATTTGTCACAATGATGATCAATGATTTTAGAATTTGTTCATCATTGTATACTAGATATGTACGAGATACATAAACATGGTCAGTTTTTTTTCATGATCAGTATGGGGATCTCAGAAACTAGCGGAGATAGAGCAATGGTTAAATAGGGAAAGATTTGCAGTTTTACTGACCAAATTTAATGACACTGTCGGATTTTTGAAAAAAGTCATGACTTACTAGATATTTTGAAAAAACGCAAATCTGTCGATTTAGTCCAATCCCTCTAGCTCCTTTGTTTTTGATGTTACAAATATCAAAATTGAAGGGAATTGTATCCCGAATATGATTTTCATGTCCTCGTTTGCGTGACAACTCTCGATTTCGAAAACAAAACTTATTTTTTTTTTAATGGAAACCATAGTTGACTATGACCTCAAAAACTCGGACATTCTTAGAGCTTTTCAACGATAGATTACTCGATATATTTATTCATAAAAATAACGGAGTTATGGATGCTTTTCTCTCTTATTTTCACTTTTAACGTAGGTAGCCAAAAATCTTGACTTTGAACTTTGAAAATACAGTTAGGTAGGTATAACTTTGTTATTATGAGTTCTATATTTAAGAGTAATTTCGTTATGTCTTTTATAGAAAATTCATGGACAAAGCTAAACTTACAGTTAATCAAATTTCTGGCTACATTTACATGGTCGGATTAAATTCGACCTATCAATACGAATTTATTGTATTTAGAATCCTACAATTTATTCCCAAACATAATAATGAAAAAATAACAAAATCTTGATTTTACAAAATCCATATTAAAGTGTTTCATATTACTAAATATTTTTAATTACTGAATTTTTTATCGATTTTATATAAAACCTGGCAAATTCTACAAATAATATTGTCCATGTTTTTCTTCAAAGTCGTGACTTATGCAACTAAATTATTTATGTCCGTTCTTAATCACTAATGTTTTATAATTCCTTTAAAATCATTAATAACTATTCCAAAAAACATTGAACGATTTTTTTATTAAGTATATCAGATATAACGAAAAAACTAAATAAGCAGGTACTTACTAAAAACATAAGAAATTAAAATTCATAATAATGGTTTCAATTTATGTTCGAAAAGTCCACCATTGTTATTTAGACAAAAACTGCATCTTTTTAAGATTGACATTACTGCTTTCCGCACAGACCGCCTATCAATTTCTTCAATTGCTCGTAATACCACCCCCCTTAGATCACCAACTGTCTCATACGTTCTTTTGTATACTTTGTTTTTTTAGTGCACCCCATAAATAGAAGTCTATAACTGTCAAAATGAGACCGGGGTGGCCATTCGCTTGGCCCATTTCTTCCTATACAAGAGTTTGGATAGATATTATCTAAGTGTTGTCTTACTAATAACGAGTTATGAGTTGAAACCACTCAATTTCTAAACGAGTTCTCAAATTCAAATTATGTAACAAGTCTTGAAAAGTATATTGCAAGACATACAAGTAGCGCTCCCCAGTAAGTGATACCATAGCAAACATTAAAACCAAACCAAACATTAAAACTAAATTTTATCTGGAGTCGTCTTTGTTCTACATGGAAAGGGTTTTCCTTAGCCCAGTTATGATAATTGTGTCTATTGAACATACCGCAGTTAGTAAATCTAGTTTCATCTGACCATAACAGCTATAATGGAAACTGTGGATTGTCAAGGCACATGTCTCTAAACCTTGTACAAAACAAAATACGTCGATGTTCGTCACCAGCATGCAAAGTTTGAGAAACTGAAAGTTTGTACGGGTGGAACTTGTGCGTTTTCGGTACCTTAACTACAGTTCGTTTAGATGTGCCAGCTTGTGCCGCAATCTCACGAGTTGATGTAGATGGATTTTGATTTACTATTGCCAAAACAATTATTTGTGCTGCTTCGTTAATTTGATTATGTTCATTTGGTGGTTTAGTAAAAGACCTATATCTGCGTAAACTATCGTAAAGCCTCTTAAATGTAAATATATGATATAACATTCCACCATATTCAGTTTTTCTTCGTTAGAATATTCCATTTTATCACGAATCAATATCGACTGTCAATTCAGCACTACTAATGGAAATGTCAAAGTGAAAACAATCTTTTTCATGGCTATCTACGTTCAAAGTGAAAATAACAGAGAAAAGCATCCATAACTATGTTATTTTTATGAATTACTATATCGAGTATTATATCGTTGAAAAGCTCTAAAAATTCCGATTTTTTGAGGTCATAGCCAACTGTGGTTTCCATTCAAAAAAAGATAAGTTTGTGTCATATCTCATATAAAAAAAACTCGCCCTGAATAATTGTTCGAGAATTCAATCCGTTGGGGAAGTGCAATTGATGAAGGTTCTCGACTAGAAACAATATATTGTCTTGCGTTCAATAGATTGAAAAATCTCGAAAAGTTAGTTTCGTAATTTCTTTGACGGGTTTTAGTAAACCTACGAATTATTTCGTGTGATTTCTATCCTAGGAATCACAGGGAAACGGCGTGACACACAGTACGACTCCGGTCTAGATTTTCCTGAAACTGCTGGATGTCAGAATTCATTTCGCGATAAAATATTAAATTCAGTTTTATGTACTAGATCCATAAATAATTATTCGAGAATTCAATCAGTTGAGAGGAGAGCAACTGATGAAGGTTCTCGACTAGAAACAATATGTTGTCTTACACTCAATTGATTGAAAAATTTGGCACATGTTCAGCTGAAAGAAAAAACTCCAAAAGCGTTAAATCATGTGATCTTGGCGGCTATAATCGACCAATATAAGAAATTTCACAACCAGGAAATGAGTCATATATTAATGGAGCATGGTATGTAGGACCGTCCTGATGAAACCAAATGACGTCGACAAACATATCTTCAAATTGAGGCCAAAGAAATATGAAATAAAAAGCTAGTAATTGCTAAACACGATTATATTTAACATCTATTAACAACGAACATTTCAATCTTTGGCATACAGTGAGGAACGGTTACATAATCTACATTTTCTTCGACATCTACATTTTTGATATTTAACTCTTAAAGCTTGCTTAACTCAATGACATTGATTGCCACGTCACCCGTATGTTTTTGTCTCATATGACGCATCATGTCGCACTTCAAGAAAAAACCTCTCAGGCATATTGCACAAAAGAATTGCTTCTCTTTTTCACATTGGTATCTCAGATGACGGTTCAAATCGGTTTTTCTTCCGTATTTCCGATTGCATTTTCGACAGATGTGTACTTTTGCTACAACAAATGCAAATAAGACGTCAGTACCTAACTGATGCAATAATGTAACCAACCGAACATTTGAATCATGCATAACACGTTGGGTGCAGGCTCTAATATACAATAGCGACGCATACAGATAAAAATAACCAATAAAAAAAGTGTGCAGTCTAAACACTTGTTGGATCTGTTTCAGTAGATAATGTATTAAGTATGCAACCAACACTACAACATTGTTCCAAATCTAAGCGTGTATGGTTGCATAAACACATCGACCGAGGTAAATTTAATCAAAATCGTTAGAGCCGTTTTCCAAAACGCAAATACAAAAATAAAAGCAATCCTATTATAACTTTAAATCTTCAGCTCCACTCAACACTGTTGATTATAATCATGAATCTTATGTTTCTGGTCAAATACTTCGTAAATGAAACCAAAGATATTACTTTGGATACCATTATAGTGGTATTACATAAAAGCCGTGTGATTTCAATATTGGAAAACCAATAAACCTGATGAAACATGAACGATATCGCTCTGTTCAAAGCAAACGGTTTTATCTATTAGGTTGTTATATTGTAGTTATTTGCCTCTGTAGAATTTAACCAATAACAAATGCAGATTATAGAGTTTTTATAAGTTTCCGTTTATTTCATATTCGTGTCTAAAATATTATTAATACTTTCTTTTGGAAATAGAATGGACCATCGTTTGGCTCCACAAGAACTGTGATTCTGATACAAATGGTGACAATACAACGCCCTCTACTGAGAGCGAAAAGAAACAACTAAATAAAACAACATTAGTTTTGAGAAGAATATTTATTTAATTTGTAAAAGGAATTTTTCATTTTTTAGTTTTATATATACCATGCCGTCGTAGGTGCCTGTTATAATCTGCTTTTCTTCTGGTCCTATAGTCACAGTAGTCGCATTTTATGTGCCTTTCGTGGCCACAGTCATATCTTGAATGGCAATATAATGAGTGTGGTTTACAGAAAGTTTTACCACATTTGTCGCACTCATATTGTTGCAAATCTAAAACAAATATATATTAAAACGAGAAAAATATTTTATACTAGCAAAATTACTTGGTTACCTAATTTATTAAGTACTTAGGGACGACGACAGATGACATTCGTGTTGTTGATATAAAGAATTTCGATATGTAAGTCTCGTTGTGACCTAGTAGGTGTATTGCAGGAAATTACTAAACACTTTCAAACATATTAGCTGTGTTGAGAAGCTATAGGTTACCAAACAGTGTACCCAATCTCTCTAGGTAACCACCTTCAGAACGAAGTCTAGAGATCAACTTATAGCAACCGTTGAATAATTATATCGATTTGAAACTATTCAAATTATTTTGGTTGGATTTTTGTACAATTTCGTATCACTACTAGCGGAAAATTTGTATCCCATTTATTTCAGAACTTTTAGAATTTCGTCTCAGAAGTAATTATTACTTAGAATAGAAGCTACGCGAGAACATGGTTCATTGAATCACCTAAGTTTATAAAAAATATAAATCATATGAAGCAGATAATATGAAATACTTGTTCTCTCTCTCTCACACATACACATACACAAACTTACTCTCGCTCTCACTTTCTTCACACTCTCTCTCTCTCTCTCTCTCTCTCTCTCTCTCTTTTACACAATAGTTACGTTACAATATATGAAAACCATTGAATCTAGAACACCGAACAAATGAAAATTCAAAATCTGGAAACCTAGTACTTTGGACATTTAAATTCTGGAAATATCTAAAAACAGGAATATTCTATAGCAATACTTATATTCGATTTGTTAATATAAATATAAAGCAATGTAGTTTTTTAGAAATCAAAAAATATTAAACATTCAAAATTAATAAGAAAAAAATATTATAAGATTACTTAAAAACAACAAACACTTGTTTAAATTTTCACTTTTTATTTCTTTAAATTTGACATATGTTTCGCCAAGTCTGCCTTCATCAGAAATTGGAAATACAATGAATGCTAAATTTATATTTCATATAAAGGAACTACAGGTAAGGTAATAAAATGATTAAAAGGTTTTAATTATGGGGAATTTCGGAAGAAGTGGGCTGGATATAGGTCAGTTAAATTATACATTTATGAAATTGTTTACAATAGATGTTAATAATATAAAGTAATATTATTTAAAGATGGATTTTAAGATTAAGTAATGGAGATGAATTGGTATCAGTTTGGTCGTTTAATAGATTAGGAGAATTTTTGTTTTTATTAATTTTTAGTGATTCAAGCAGAGATAATTTTTTACTTTTGTTTTCTAAATGTAAAATTTCAAGTGCATTCTGAGGTACATGGTTTTCTTTCAATAAGTTGTCTGCAAAAGTGGATTTGTTATGTTGTTGATTTTTGAAAGCTCTAGTGTGTACACGCCATCTTCAATTGAAAGATCTTCCAGTGTGACCAATAAAGAAATTGGGGCCACTACCACAGTTCAACCTATAGACACCCGAGTTAGAATTTTTGTCAGTCTTGTCTTTGTTGTTTCTTATATGCCTAGATAAATTGTTGTTTGTTGTGAAGGCTGTATATATGTTCCTGTTCTGTAAAAATTGGGAGATTTTTTGTGAGGGGGTTCCATTGAATGTGAGAGAGTACGGTATAATTTAGGTATGGGATTGGGGTCAGTGAGATAGACTTCTTTAATAGCAATTTTCTTTAATTTTCTGTTTAATAAGTTGTCAGTAAGTTGAGTGGTGTAACCATTGTTGACTGCCATGAGTTTGATTCTTTCAAGTTTTGGATCTTTGAAACTAGATCAATGGAATTCTTGATACTGTATGTGGGGGTAAATTTGGTGTATTGTTTTAAAACACCAAGAAAAGATTTGGAAATTTTAGAAGCTGGAGTTGAAAAATAAAAACTATGGGCCTGATGATTATATCTGCTTGAATCAGTAGAAATTAATAAAAACAAAAATTCTCCTAATCTATTAAACGACCAAACTGAGACCAATTCATCTCCATTACTTAATCATAAAACCCATCTTTAAATAATATTACTTTATATTATTAAGATCTATTGTAAACAATTTCATAAATGTATAATTTAACTGACCTAAATCCAGCCCACTTCTTCCGAAATTCCCCAGAATTAAAACCTTTTAATCATTTTATTATCTTACCTGTAGTTTCTTTGCATGAAATATAAATTTAGCATTCATTGTATTTCCAATTTCTGATGAAGCCAGACTTGGCGAAACATATGTCCAATTTAAAGAAATAAAAAGTGAAAATTTAAACAAGTGTTTGTTGTTTTTAAGTAATCTTAAAAATGAATTTCATCAAGTGAAGACTGAAACAATCATCAAAAAATATTATACTTGGATTTTAAACTTCAACCTTAATTGTACATAGTTAAGGAACTGAATCCAGGTATTAGCTTTCCAATAGAAAAGATTAAGGTTTATTAACAAAACCTAAGAATTTTATAAACAACCGAAACATATAGAGAAACAAAATAGAGAAATTAATTTTACTTAAACCCTAAAATATTTCGATCTTAAGCTGGTAGTGCAACTCATGACGTTATCTGGTCATAAACAAATTGTCTTGTGTTCAACAGAATCCAAAACACGAAATATCGAAAACTGGGTTTTCCTAAGTTTTCCTGGAAGATCATAGAGAGCCACAAATACTTGAGGGTAATCAGAAAAGTAATGAGCAATGGTAATTTCATTATGTGTGCGGTGTAGGCTACTAAAACATATATTTATAGACAGGTCAATATTTTATTTTGTGTTTTTGTATAAATGTCCATAAAATTAACACTTAAATTCTAATTCAAAATGTTTAGAGACATGATGCTTTTTGAGATCGTATTTCCTGGTGGTAGTGTATGGACAATACGAACAGCAAAAAGTATTGGGTCGAGAGCAGTCCAGTCTTTTATGGGCTCCAAGGGCTCCTTTAGTAGAATACTTTTTAAAGCATTTGTCACAACTAAAAGCTGAAACAAGAAAAATGAGTTTCAGCTGACATGCTTTTTGGCCGTAACATTTAAAATGAGAACATTAATATTACAATTCACTTGGAACCTTTTGTTGGTTTGAAGTAATCATATAAATACCTTTAAAATATCATGTAAACATTACAACTGTAAAAACTGCTCTTTTATAAAATACTAGCAGGGCGCAGGAGTTCTAGTCACAATGGTCGTCGATTGTTGTTACTGCTCTTATATATACAGGGGGAGTTTTCTTTGATGATCAGTATGGGGATCTCGGTAACTAGCGGAGATAGAGCGATGGTTAAATTGGGAAAGATTTACAGTTTTACTGGCCAAATTTAATGACACTTTCGGATTTTTGTAAAAAGTCATGGCTTACTAGATATTTTGAAAAAAACGAGATTCTGTCGATTTAGTCAAATTCCTCTAGCCCATTTGTTTATGATTTTATAAAAAAAGTGTAAGTATAAAAATTGAAGGGAATTGTATCCCGATTATGATTGTCATGTCCTCGTTTGCGTGACAGCTCTCGTTTTCGACATATGACACAAACTAATCTTTTTTTGAATGGAAACCATAGTTGGCTATGACCTCAAAAAATCGGACATTTTTAAAGTTCACTTTTAACATAGGTACCCATGAAAACGATTGTTTTCACTTTGACGTTTCCTCATTTGAGAGTAATTCCATTAGTAGTGCTGAACTGAGAGTCGATATTGACAATTTGTCGTGATAAAATGGAATATTCTAAGGAAGAAAAACTGAATATGGTGGAATTTTATATCATATGGCATAAAAATTCAGTACGTGCAGCTACTTTCATAGATATTTTAATCGTCGTCAACCTGCCCTATTTACATTTAAGAGGCTTTACGATAGTTTACGCAGATATGAATCTTTTACTAAACCACAAAAGGAACGTAATCAAATTAACGAAGCAGCACAAATAAATGTTTGGGCAATGGTAAATCAAAATCCATCTACATCAACTCGTGAGATTGCGGCAGAAGCTGGCACATCTCAACGAACTGTAGTTAAGGTACTGAAAGCGCCCAAGTTCCACCCGTACAAACTGTCAGTTTCTCAAACTTTGCATGCTGGTGACGAACATCGACGTATTTTGTTTTGTACATGGTTTAGAGACATGTGTCTTGACAATCCACAGTTTCCATTAAAGGTGTTATGGTCACATGAAACTAGATTTACTAACTGCGGTATGTTCAATAGACACAATGAGCATATCTGGGCTAAAGAAAACCCTTTCCATGTAGAACAAAGACGACCCCAGATAAAATTTGGTTTTAATGTTTGGTGTGGTATCATAGGGTTTACTATTCTGGGGCCTTTTATCTATGACGAATCACTTACTTACTTGCATTTCTTGCAATACACTTTTTAAGACATGTTGCATAATTTGAATTTGAGAACTCGTTTAGAAATTGAATGGTTCCAACATGATGGAGCACCTGCTCATAACTCGTTATTAGTAACATAACACTTAGATAATATCTATCCAAACTCTTGGATAGGAAGAAATGGCCCACGCAAATGGCCACCTCGGTCTCCAGATTTGGCAGTTCTTTTTATGTGGTGCGCTAAAAAAAAAGTATGAGACAGTTGGTGACCTAAGAGACGCGGTTTTACAAGCAACTGAAGAAACTGATAGGCGGTCTGTGAGGAAAGCGGTAATGTCAATCTTAAAAAGATGCAATTTTTGGACTTTTCGAACATAAATTGTAACCATTATTATGTACTTTAATTTTTCGTAATATCTGATATACCAAATAAAAAAATCGTTAAATGTTTTTTGAAATAGTTATTAATCAATCCATCTATTTCATGGCTAACTACGTTAAAAGTTAAAATAAAAGAGTAAAAGCATCCATAACTACGTTATTTTTATGAATAACTATACCGAGTATTATATCGTTGAAAAGATCTAAAAATGTCCAATTTGTTGAGGTCATAGCCAACTATGATTTTAATTCTAAAAAAGATAAGTTTGTGTCATATCTCGAAACCGAGAGCTGTCAAGCAAACGAGGACATGACAATCACTTCGGGATAAAATTCCCTTCAATTTTGATATTTACACTTTTTTTATAAAATCAAAAACAAAGGAGCTAGAGGGATTTGATTAAATCGACAGAATTTCGTTTTTTCAAAATATCTAGTAAGCCATGACTTTTTACAAAAATCCGAAAGTGTCATTAAATTGGGCCAGTAAAACTGCAAATCTTTCCCAATTTAACCATTGCTCTATCTCCGCTAGTTTCCGAGATCCCCATACTGATCATCAAAAGAAACTCACCCTGTATATATACAAGACATCAACGGCTATTTCCAAAAAAGGGCCAATCTTACAGACCTCTAATGCCATCCCTATTTTTACATTGACATACATTTGCATTTGGTTTCAACTATATACTTCAAGGAGAATCATTCCAAGAATATCTGCTCCACCCATGGATGATGTTCTAATCTAGTTTGTATACCTACCTTACCTATACAGTCATCGAAGTAACATTTCCTAATGTCGGTCAAAAATTAGAGTAGTGTTGAAGCTGTCAAGTCAGCAGGGTAGACCGAATGTAAAGCGGTGAAACCAAAACAAATATGGAGGCTATAAAAGTTGTTTATCGAAGAAAGAAAGTCATTTGGTACAGATACAGATATATAAGAGTGGACTCCAATAGGTAGAAGGAAATGGTGTCACCATGAATTATCTGAAGGATACTATTATAAAAACAGGAATAGATAGTGAAAATTCTAATTGATGAAAAATATCAAATATGTCAACCTATCTTAGTATTATTGATTTTCTTAATATTGTATTATTATGCATATTATAAAATATATCACAATTAATTGTTTTTAATCTAGTTGCATGCTAACTTCTCGCTTGCCCTTAAGAACCTTGTATTCCAAGGACGAATGTCGGCGTTGGTGATGCTTGTGAATATCGAATTTTCGACCCGTTGTGTAGGAACAGTAGAAACAAGAAAATTTGCTTCCTCGAGAACAGTCTTGTTGCTTGTGTGAACTTAGAGCCCCTTTGGTTTTGTACCTTTTAAAGCAGACGTCGCAGACGTAGGCTGAAAGAAAAGTTACAATTTCAAGTACATATAACTGTTATTAATTAAATGCCTAATATAAATTATGGGTATATGATTCTTTTCAAAGAAGTCACTACACTGTTAATGTTATTAACCGACTTCCAAAAAGGAGGAGTTTACCAATTCTTCGCGTTTTTTTTCGCTTTTTTTTTGTATGTATGTTACCTGATTTCGTCTCCTGTCGTGCACCGTTTTGAATGAATATAATCTTGTTTAATAGAGTATATATCTGGATTGGTGAAACTTCAAATTTTGAAAAAGAATTCTATTGGTAAAGTGATAAAATTTGTAAATGAAACACATGCGTGCATGGAAATCGACCAATATCCCTAATATTTTAGTCGATTTTTCGATAACTCCTTATGGATGTGTATAGTTTTTTAACGTTTAATCTATTAAGGAAGATCTCTAGGTGATTTCATATACTTTTCTGCGACGTGCAACTTGCAGTTTTGCAGAAAATCGCTGAAAATTCCAAAATTCTTATCAAAAATTTCATGGAAATGATATAACGGACATTTCCTCATAAATATTTTAATTCCAACGTAATAGTGCGGTAATTTTAGGCACTGGAAGTTTTAATTGCGAATTTGAAAATTTTCTATGTACATCTCAAGCATATAGGTAGTAAAGCATAGTATTTTCGGCTCCTTAAATCAATGAGTACCAAGCTCGTTTTGTATGTATACCAGGCAAATACCTATTTATATGCAAATTTTTCCATTTTGCGAAGTCGGTGCTTTTGGTTGTCACATTCACCCGGCCTAATAGAAAATTCAATGACAACACATATCAAACTTTAAACTGCTATTTAGTGCGTTTATAGGCAGGGTGTTTAGTTATAGCAAACAAAATCACAAAGTAAAGTGATAGAAGAAGTTGCATTTATATGAAGATTGAAATATAGGACGGACTAGAATGATAGTGGTCCGTAGGCCGCTGTATATACAGGATGGTTGGAGTATAGGGTGGACTGGACGTTTGGTTGTATGAAAATGTTGGAAAAAATGTGAAATTAAAGTTATATAGGGTGTTTAAAAAACTGTTATATATGATGTGGACATAAGCAAATCATATACAGGATGGTTGAAATATATGCTGGAGTTGAATTATATTTACACAGTGTGATTAAAAAATTATTTATTTTATAGCCCATAAGAAGTTGCATAAAGTGTGGAGAGGAATTAATGTTACACAGGGCGATAATATAAAATGTTAAAAATGAAATAATTTATGGGGTAGCCCACAAGGAATTATATACTATGGTTGAAATATAGGACGGATTTGATTCCGTAAATATGGGAGGAATTCTACTCCGTCCTATAGTTTACAGAAGGCAGCTAACAAATTTATGCTTGTCCGTGGGCAGTCGTATGTACAGGATGATTGGTACATAGGGCAGAGTGGAATTATCTATAGTTATACAGAGTTGTCAAAAAACTTGAAAAAAGATGCAACCTAAGCAACAATCAAGTTTGATGAATTAGTAGATAAGTACGCAATGAAGGATTTTGGATTTACTTGACAACGGCTTCAAAATATACTAGATTAGTAGGTAATTAATTTGTACAGAATGAGCACCTTTTAATGTTTACATTTTTTACTTCCTGGGTAGGTACCTAACAACACTGATTGTGTTATTTATTTGCTAGAATTGTATTTTGTTATAATTATTTTTAACTTTTTAGTGATAGGTAGAAGTCGGTTATATATTTTTTTAAAAGTTTTATATTGCTCTCAAATTTAAGATACAATGGATTTATCTAAATACATATAATTTTAGGTTTGTCCCGATAGTATTAAAGACGTAGCTTTAAAGGTGCCTCACCCAAGATGGACTATAGAATATAAGTAAAAAATATTTGATCGACATTTTTTTCACAAAAGGACTTTTAGTAAGTAATTTCGAAAAGATTGTTGAGGAGGTTTTGAATTATTTTGTCTGTTCATTAGGTTTTCTCTCCTCCAATTTTTTTTCCTGTAACAGATAAGTATTTAAAAAATTGTATATGTAGAACAAAGTGTAGTAAGGCAATTTCGTAAAATTGCCCGGATTACTGGCTGTCTTTACAGAGATTCTTCCTCACAGTTATTCTGAGAGAAAGAGATATCTATATAATGATCAACCAGTATTCCTGTATATATTTATTTATTTATTTATTTATTCTCTTTACAAACACCAAATAGGTACTTATATGTGAAGGATTAAACAGTACACAAGTATTTGACAATGTCACAGACATGCCAATATCATGAAGGGATTGCATTCTGATGCAGCAATAATATGCGCCTAAGCTCACCAAATTTGATGTTAAATAGGTCAGGAACTATGTTATTGGACAGCATATCATTGCAGACACTGAGTAGATAAGTGAAGGGCGAAGGGCTTCCGTTGTTAATGTAGAAGAGATTAGATGAGAGTAGTCTTAAGCTAATTTTGGGGACCCTAAACTTAACGCTATTGATCAAGCCACAATCGAAATATTTTCTGTTATTTAGAATGTTATATATAAAGATAACAGCATGGGTCTTTCTCCTCGTACTCAAAGAACAGAGATCGAAGGTTGCCAACATTGATCTATAAGATACCATCAAGGGATATATGCCATTCTCTTTGATATAGAGATAGCGCAGAAAACGTTTTTGAACTTTTTCAATTTCGTTACTTTGGGTGTAACAATTTGGTGACCAAATGTTAGAGGCATACTCAAGGTGAGGCCTCACCATAGATGTATAAAGTCGTATGGTTGTTTTTACACTCAAATTTTGGCTATTACGTATGACAAATCCAAGAACTTTGTATGCCTTGTTTATCAGATAGCTGAAATGGGTATTGAATTTGAAGTTATCTTGAAAGACTATCCCCAGATCTTTAACCTCTTTACACCTCTTAACCTTACAATTTCCAATGTAATAGTCTTCCATAGATATATTGACTTTTCGGGAGAAGGAAACAACACAACATTTTTGGGTATTAACAAACATTTTGTTTTCTCTAAACCAATTAAGCGCCAAATTTAAGTCGTTTTGAAGTGCAACAACATCATTTATGCCATTAATGGGTTTAAATAGTTTGAAATCATCAGCAAACAACAACCCAACGCAGGTCTTCAGGCTATCGGGTAAGTCATTGATAAAAATCAAAAACAAGAGAGGATATAAGTAATGTATTGTATATTGTGTATAAGATATATAAGTAATGTATTGTATATTGTGTATAAGATTAGTATTACACAATATACAATACATTACTTATATACAGGAATACTGGTTGATCATTTTATAGATATCTCTTTCTCTCAGAATAACTGTGAGGAAGAATCTCTGTACAGACAGCCAGTAATCCGGGCAATTTTACGAAATTGCCTTACTACACTTTGTTCTACATACACAATTTTTAAATACTTATCTGTTACAGGAAAAAAAAATGGAGAAGAGAAAACCCAATGAACAGACAAAATAGGACTTTTAGTATCAGGTGTAGGTTTATATTTCAAGGGCAAAGAGAAAATAAAAGTTACTGTCACTTCAATAATGCAAGTTTCAATCATCTTAACGGTATATTTCTTTTGGGACTATCAGTATTAAATGTCATCATATCAGATCATACAAAATTTAACAATTAAAAGTGATCAAACACAAAAATGTACTTTGTGTTGAAAATATAACAACGTTTATATATATATTTAATTAAGTTAGTGACAGAAAACAAAGTAAGTTTTTGTAAATTTTTAATAGTACCTACTAAAAATAATAGCAAAGGTTTATTGTACTTTATCTTGTTTCAAGCAATTTAAATAACAATTTTTAAACATTATTTCTTAACAAGTTATAATTAAACACTATATTTTCAAAAGCATCCTTTCTCCCAGATTACGTCCCTCTCTCTCCGTTTCAATCTTTAGCACACCCTCTCCAGCGACTCGATAAGCCGAGTAATAAGGCGGAGGGCCATTTACTGTTTGAATTTAGAACTGAATGGACGTACAGAGTGTCAGGTGGTACGGCGGTTTGTTATCAAAACCAGCGAAAAATGAATAAAAGTCTCAATACATAAAACTATTAATTGGAAACATTAATAAATGTATATGAGAAACAGTAATGTTTTTAACGTATTACTGCTGAAAAAACACGAAAAAGTTTTACAAGTGCGTCGTCTGCCTTTCTCTTACTCGTCTTATACATCGAGATAAGAGTGAGATAAAAATAAAGCCATTGACAACGAAGTCAGAATAGACTTTGAAACGTTTGGTATTCCTGCAATATACGTAGTTTTATTTCTATTGTGGTGTTATTGCCCAAAAAAACATAAAAGTAATCAAGAATATGCCACAAACAACGTTTAGGAGACAAGTTACAATTAAACACTATATTTTTTCAAAAGCATCCTTTCTCTCAGATTACGTCCCTCTCTCCGTTTCTACCATTAGCACACCCTCTTCAGCGACTCGATAAGCCGAGTAATAAGGCGTGCCATTTACGGTTTGAATTTAGAACTGAATGGACGTACAGAGTGTCAGGTGGTACAGCGGTTTGTTATCAAAACCAGCGAAAAATGAATAAAAATCTCATTACATAAAACTATTAATAGGAAAAATTAATAAATTTATATGAGAAACAGTAATGTTTTTAACGTATTACTGATGAAAAACCGCGAAAAAGGTTTAAAAGTGCGTCGTCTGCCTTTCTCTTACTCATCTTATACATCGAGATGAGAGTGAGATAAAAATAAAGCCATTGACAACGAAGTCAGAATAGACTTTGAAACGTTTGGTATTCCTGCAATATACGTAGTTTTATTTCTATTGTGGTGTTATTCCCCAAAAAAACATAAAAGTAATCAAGATTATGCCACAAACAACGTTTAGAAGACAAGTTACAATTAAACACTATATTTTCAAAAGCATCCTTTCTCCCAGATTACGTCCCTCTCTCTCCGTTTCTATCTTTAGCACACCCTCTCCAGCGACTCGATAAGCCGAGTAATAAGGCGGGGTGCCATTTACTGTTTGAATTTAGAACTGAATGGACGTACAGAGTGTCAGGTGGTACGGCGGTTTGTTATCAAAACCAGCGAAAAATGAATAAAAATCTCATTACATAAAACTATTAATTGGAAAAATTAATAAATTTATATGAGAAACAGTAATGTTTTTAACGTATTACTGCTGAAGGACCGCGAAAAAGTACAAGTGCGTCGTCTGCCTTTCTCTTACTCGTCTTATACATCGAGATGAGAGTGAGATAAAAATAAAGCCATTGACAACTAAGTCAGAATAGACTTTGAAACGTTTGGTTTTCCTTCAATATAATTCGTTTTATTTCGATTGTGGTGTTATTGCCCAAAAAAACATAAAAGTAAAAATACTCCATATTGTTGTAATGAAAAAAAAAAAACACAGAACTAAAAGAAATAAATCTATTTATGGTATTTTGTTAAATATAGTTGAAATTTTTGAAAAAAAATAAAAATTTCGGCGATTTCCAATTTAAAAAAATTCATAATAATTCATAGGCTTAGAATTGAATTTGGTAATAATATCATGTTGATCATACTCACCGAACACCAGTTATAATAAGTTCCAAGTTGTTAGACGTAAACATGAGTTAAAAAAATAAATAAAAAGTATATTATCAAGATTTGGGTCACAACAAAACGACTTTTATTATCAGATACTTGATATATTTTTTGTAAGATAGGCAAGGAAAAAAACACGTATCTTACTGTCATTCTTTGATTGCAAATCACACTTATATTAAAAGTGTAAACCCATTTGATTCTGCTGGTACTTATGATCAGTAAATAAACAAAACATATACAAATTATGTTGTATTTTCCTGTTCCGGATGTTGGCTCTTTTCGTGTCTGTGCAAATTGTACTTCCTGTTGCAAATAAAAGAGCAATAGGAGCAGGTATACTGGTTTTGTTTACAACAGTCCAATCTTTTGTGAGCTCCGAGAGCTCCTTTGGTGCTGTACTGCTTTAAGCATTTGTCGCAAGTAAAGGCTAAAACAAAAGTTAATATATTTGCATCAGTATTGGGGCTTTATCATGGTTAAAAAACGAATTCGGAGTCTCCCAATCTGCCTACATTCTGAAATCACACTACAAAAAAAGTTTGGATCAAACTTAAGGTCTCAATCTACCTACTTCTTAAATCTCATTAGATGATTCAATTTTTTTAGATGCGATCTGTCACGAAAGACAATTGTCAAATATGTGGCTTATTGAAGTAAAACTATTTGCCTCAATAGCTTATTGCATAAGTGGCATGAGATTGAAGAAGATTTGTAAAGAATATTGCAAAACTAGTTGCCTACTCTAGGACTTATTATACTTACTAATAAGACTTTATTTGTGTTCAAATTCGTAATTCTTAATTTAATACCACAAAGATGTGGGCACACCCTGTATAACTGTAAATTCAACCGCTAATGGGCTACCCTATATAATTACTTTTTGTAACCACCCTGTATAACTATAATTGCACTCAATTCTCTAACATTTATTAAAATGCTTATTATAATAAACCTATCTCATAATATATTTCCACCACCCTGTATATGTAACTGCTAATGGACTACTAACTAATTTTTAAGCACTTCAAGTAACTATAATTCTACTCTGGGCAATATTTTAACTACCCTGTATATGCAACTGCTCATGGACCACGGCTTCATATTTTTTAACTTTTTGAACCACCCGGTAAAACTATAATTCCACACCAACCAATCTGTATTTGCGACTGCCTATGAGCCACCATATTTACTCTTCTAGTTTATAAAATTTTTAACTATTTGCTGTAACTATAATTCTACTCCGACCTATATTTTAATCATCATATATATGCAACTCGTCGTGGGGTACTCTACAAATCATTTAACCTATATTGCATGTATCCTATATATGCAACTGCTTATGGGTTCCGAAATGTTGCATTTTTATTCTAACATTTTTAGACCACACTGTTTAACCACAATTCTACTCCAGCTAATATGACCGCTACCCTGTATATGCATCTCTGTATATTTTTAGCACCAACCTGTATAACTGTAATTCTACTGCGCCATCTGTACCAATAACCCTGTAAATTTCACCGCTAACGGGCTTCCCTATATAATTATTTTTTCAAACCACCCTGTATAGTTATAATTGCACTCTACTCTATAATTTAAACACTCTATATTTGCTACTGCTTATGTGCCACCCAAGAAACATTTCTAACATATCTGATATTTCTTGGATACATTGTTTAGACACTGCACAGTATACATCAAGAAGAATTTTGGTCTAGTGGGCACCGTAGCTGTTCTTGTGGTCATCAACTTATTCCCTGTTCAGATTTTTTCGAAATTTTTAATTCTTTTAGAGTTTGTGAAGTCTAATGGACAACTCTGTCTACCAATGCATACAACTTTGATGAGATAAATACAAACACAAAATGATTTTGAATTTATAAATCTAACAGTTCATCATCGATGTGTTTTGAGAAAATTCAATATGATAATCGGATTGATAAGTGCAAAATGATTTCCATCCACACCAAATTCTTAAGGAAAATTTCACCTTAATTGTATGAGCATTTTATTGCACATAACCTTGTAGATTAACTTTTCCAAGCCTAGTAGAATACTACTGATCTATAAAAAGAGTCCTTGTGAAAAATGTTATAGTTAATTGTAATTTTCTCAAAATTTATCCCACTCTCTATAGGTAAAATTTATTTAACCAGCTGACAATTAAAGAAGTCAATCTATTTATCTAGAATTACTCTATTTATTGTAAATTTGGTACACCAATTTATGCTTCTATTAATGTGTAGTTTTTGGGTAATCTTCGCTCAGATTTAGCAGAATTATAATTATATAGCGTGATTCAAAATATGTTACATTTGGTAGGCTATAAGAAGTTGTATATATAGAGTGGAGGAGAATTATAATTATACAAAGTGATTAAAAAATGTTAGAAACTAAATGTTTTATAGGGTAGCCTACAAGTATCATATATAATGGTTGAAATATAGAGCGGAGTAGAATTCTAGTTACAGAGGTTGGTTAGAAGATTTGAGCAAAAAAGGTGTTTATCGGCTGGTCCATAAGCAGCGGCATATACAGGATGGTTGGAATATGGGATGGAGTGGAATTATAGTTTTAAAAGGTGATTAAAAAAATGTTAGAAAAAATGTTTTAATGAGTGTTTTCTATATAGAGACCTTGAAATAAGAAGAGGAATAGAATTGTAGTTATACTAGGAAATTAAAACAATACATAAAGAATATTTCACAAATTATTAAAGAATTGAAATTAAACTTATTCATCTGGTGTTGGAAAAAATTAATTTACATAGCAAATCAATATTTATATATAGGTATGTTCTGAAACCGTGAAGGAAGCTCGGTCACTCAGCTACTAAAATAATAGAATGTTTTCCAAAAAAAAACAAACAAAAAAAGACACATTTAGACTAAAAATTTATATTTACATTTGAAAATTTATAACAGACTCAAAATATTTATCAGAACACGCCAACTTGTGTACATTCCTGAGATGCTTGTTCAGATCAAATCGGTGTTTGTGTTGAGATCCACACATGGGACACCTAAAAACGGGAATTTTCCCGCATTCGTATCTCTTGTGGCGGGTCAGGGTGAACATTCGCCCGTAGCTTCGTCCGCATTCGCATCTGAACCGCGCAGCTAAAAATAAAACAAAGCTGTACAAACGCAGTATTAATATCAACTGGAAATATAAATTTTATGTGTTTCTTAAGGAAACCTTGTAAAATCTAATCTATGTACACCTTAGTGTTTACATGTCAATCGGATGCAGTATATAATACGTAACCAAAACATCATCAGACATACTTCGTAACCATACAAATTATTTATAACAATATACTGTAGTACTAAATGAATGATTTGAAGATCCATCGCGGCTGCTGACCAGCGTATTTTAACAATATGTTTTTCACATAAATGGCGTTGACACAGGATGTACCACCGGACGATTGCAAGCAATGTCTATTATGTACCTAACCTAAAAAGTGTACCGTATCTTTCGTTTTAGTTTTTGCGTTTTAAAATGTTACTTTCAAATTAATAAAACTTGTATATTCTGATAAAATATGCCTTATAAGTCTGTGACTCAGGCTGTAATAAAAATTATAAATCAGTAAAAGGTGTAAAATACATAACTACAGTTTTGTTTCGTCATTTGATAGTAAGTTTTGGGTGTTTTGATCATAATGTTTGTTTGTCTAAAAATGATGAACTATTTTATTTATTTTTCATTTTATCTGTTGTAATAATTATTTGCGATGTTAGCTTCTTGTCAATAACCACTATTACTATTTATCTAAGACTTTTATTTATAAATAATGTTATTCAGTGCAACTTTTTCGGCTATACTGTTCTAAAAACATTTTTTGAAAATGTACACATAAAACCGGAGGCAAAAGATTAATTTCGATTGCCACCAAACTTCACAGTATGTTTAGTTTCGGAAATAAAGTGGAAATCAATATTTTTTAAATATTTTTGTCAATATCTTGTAAACAATTAATTGAAATAAATTGAAAAATATATATTTGTATTCCTCATACTGAGCCCTTTCATTTGATGTATTGCGTGATGAGTTAAACACAATTTTAATTTCATATTTTTCATTTAATTCTCTAAAATGCCCCACAAACATATTTCTCCGGTGAAGTTCAGGTAAGCCCCTGTATCTCTATTTTTGTAAAATTTTAGTTTCGGTGTTAAGGGGGAGGGGGAATACGTAACATTTTTTTATATTTTTGTTAATATCTTTTAAATAATTTATTTCAAAAATATGTAAAAAATCTCTGTTTTCGTCATAATGAGCCCTTTTATTTGATATATCAGATGATACGTTAGAAACAATTTTAATTTTATATTTTCCATTTAATTCTGTAATTTGCCCCCCACAATTAATAGTAGAACATTTCTCCTTATTTTGCCGGTAAAATTCAGGTAAGGCTCTATATTTCTATCTTTTTTAGATCTCATACTTTTGGAGATAAGGGGGATGGGTACATTTTTGTATATTTTTGTTAATATCTTTTAAACCAATTATTTTTAAAATTTGAAAAAAATATATTTGTGCTGCTTAGAATGAGGCCTTTTATCTGATGTATTACATGATGCGTTATAAAAAAATAAATTCTTATTTTTGCATTTAATTCTATAATTCACCCCCTAAAATTAAAATTAATTGTATCTCCTCATTTTTCCTGTAAACTTCGGGCAACGTTCTATATTCCCTATTTTTTCAAAATTTTAGACAAAGTAGTTTCGGAGATAGGGGGGGGGGAACGGTAGATTTTTTTATTTTACCCCCGGAGGTGCCCCTAAAATCAAAATTTCTTCATTAACGATATGTACTCCTGATCAGGTCACCAAACTAGACACTAATACCAAATTTCAATCTTTCCCGTTGAGTAGTTTCGGAGAAAATGACTGTGATGTGACAGAGGCAGAAATCTTGAGTGATATTATAAGGGTATCCGTAAATTGTATATATGGAACCCTAAAAAGAGTAGCAAGCGCTGAGGGTGTAATTTAATTAACGGCTAGTATAGCCAAATATATCCCCCATCCTAATTCACGTGTTTTTGCGGTTTTCAAAATAATGAGTATTTTGAGTAATATTCCGGGTAGCTGGTTTTCGTTGGAAGACCCTGTATACTAAACTACAGATAATGATACTATTCAATTCACTCAGTCATTTCACAAGTCTCATAATGCTTAAGATATGACGTCATGCTACAGAAGAATCCATACTCCAGATCAGACTGGGAATATATTTCCTACCAATTATGTAAAAACTCAAGTAAAATAAAAAAAGATATAAACTGTAATTCATTTAATGTGTAATAATTTTAATAATATAATAATTAATAAATAATATTATTAATTAATAATAATAACCAGGATTTGGTTTACTCCTTGACGATGACAGGCTTCGCAGTTGAAACGTGCGTTGAGTGTGAAAAGGAAGGTTTGGTGTTAGGGTCCAAAATGTTTGTATCACACCAAATGTTTAGGAAAAAAACTTATGGTTCTTACATTTTATAGGAATGCATCCTCATTTACAGATATCACAGAAAAAAACCTATCCCTGGATTTCTTCCATCACAAAATTATGCACATTGGCCAGATGAGATCTCAAATTTCCTCTTTGCCTCATTTTCTTGTCGCAAAATTGACATCTGAATTGGGGTATTTGTCCACATTCGTATCTACGATGTCTGCAGACAGATCTGGAGTGTTTGTATTTTTTGTCGCACGCTGTGCAATGGAACCAAACTTGGTTTAACTCGTCCGTCCTTGAGTAATACACTTTACCTGGAATTAAAGTTTATGTAAATGACGACATAGACAAATGAGACTTACTACATATTTAGATTCTGGATTCAGTTGACTTTCTCAGTCCTGAAGTGCTTCAAGATGTTTTATAGGGGTTAATAGGCTTGTTCATAGTAGCCAGTTGCCAACGATTCGAACGGTTTGAGAAATTCTACTCCACTCGAGCATTCCCCGAGTTAACTACCGAGCTCGCTGATTGGCGTAGAATTTCTCAAACCGTTGGAATCGTTGGCAACTGGCTATTATGAACAAACCTAATATAAACAAAGCTTCTTGTATCAAAGAAGAGTTAACGAAAAAATCAAAAGTAGTTTCACTTCCGTTCCATTCTTGCTCGAAATAACACTATACAGAGTGTAAATGAATAAGTGCAAACCGATGTACAAGGTGTTGAATTATTCAGATTTTTTCATTTTTTTTTTCTTCTCGAACTACTAAAGTTGTGGAGCATTAATGTCTGTATGAAGTCTTTATAATAAAATGACAGAAAACCTACAGAGTGGTACTTTTTCAGGGGTCACGTTTTCTTTCTTCCCCTACAACTTTTTTTCAGTACGCCCCTGACTATTGACAAAAATTGTAAATAAATCTCTTATGAACTTGTAATCTTTTTTATTTCTTGCATTTTTTTCATATTTGTCACTGTTTTTGTGTAAAATAATTTGGTCAAGTGCGAGTTGGACTCGCATACTAAGGGTTCCGTACCACCTTCAAGATTCTAATATTCCCGTTTCAGACAAGCAGGGAATGAGTACATTTTCTTATATTTACCCTTAGAACTTTTAAAGGAAGCGTTTGAAATTTATAAAATACATGGGTAAATTTTTTTATATTTTTGTTAATACCTTTTAATTTATTTATTTAAAAAAAAAATGGAAAAATATATTTGTTTTCGTCATAATGAACCCCTTTCATTTGATATATAACATGATGCGTTAGAAACAATTATAATTTTATATTTTCCATTTAATTCTGTAATTTGCCGCCCAAAATTAAAAGTAGAGGTTTCTCCTTATTTTTCCAGTAAACTTCAGGTCAGACCCTAAACCCCTAATTTTTTTCAAAACTTTATGTTTTATAGTTTCGCAGATAAGGGGGCGGGGGGAGTATGCGTAAATTTTGGTAAATTTTCGTTATTATCTTTTTAATTGTATTTTTTTAAAATATGAAAAAATATATTTGTGTTCCTCAGAATGGGACCTTTCATTTGATATATTACATGATGCGTTTGAAAAAAATATATTTTTAGATTTTCATTTAATTCTATAATTTGGCCCCCAAAATTAATATTAATGGTTTCTCCTTACTTTTCCTGTAAAGTTCGCGCAACCATCTTTATTTCCAATTTTTTTCAAAATTTTAGGCTCAGTAGTTTCGGAGATCAGGGGGGGAACGGTCGATTTTTTTAGTTCTGCCCCCAGAAGTTCCCCTAAAATCAAATTTCTTCATTTGCGATATGTTATCCTGATCGGGTCACCAAACTGTACACTGATACCAAATTTCAAACCTCTTCCGTCCTGTAGTTTAGGAGAAAATTGCTGTGATGTGACAGAGGCAGAAATCCGGAATGATATTATAAAAATGATCAATTCTATGTGTACAGTAGAAACAAACAACGCTTCTGTTATTTATTTTTGTAGTTGGCGGAAGACATATTAATTCATCTAATTAACAACTCTATTTTAACTCTTTATTAAGTTAATATGATTACAATTTATAAATGTTAAAAGAATATTTCAGCCATGTTAACAGTCAACTTGTAACTTGTAGAATTTGCAACATCAAAACTATTCTACAAGTTAAACCTTGTAAAATCCAAAATATTCTAAATGTGTAGTAGTGTACCACAGAACACAGATAGGAGTCCGGTAGCTGACTACACTTTGGGCGTGGGTTCGAATCCCACCGATGCCTATGGATATTGGAAATGTTGTGCGAATGCGATTTAGTCTAGTAGACTGATTTGATCTCTCCAGGGAGGTATGAAGTCGTCAGAGAAATCAATAACATAGGCCATAACTGGAATGAATGAATGAATGAACAGAGCACCCATCATGCCAAAAAGAGGGGGTAGCACAACCTAAGATATACAACTATTGCCGAATAGGTCAAATAATGACGTTTATGTAAGACAATAAATAATGTTTTTAGATGAAGATGAAACTGCTACATAGAAAAACCGGAAATAAAACAGGTTTTGAAAATATAAAACGGTAAGTGTCCAACCTTAAATAGTGATGACAAATAAATAAGTTTTAACACATGTGATAAATGTTGAAGAGCTACGAAATAATGACAATAATTATTTAATAGGTTCCCACATCACTCCTCAAATATATACGACATTAACACTACTTGTTCCTAGGGGGCGCCAACAAATTTGTTCTGACAATTCAAGGAAGTAAATGTCAACTCAAGGTTGATAAAAACTTAGAGCATTTACTTTCTAGAGATAGTCTGCAATGCACAAATGTCGTGGTAAGACTAAGGAAGGAGAGGGCAATAGAGAGGGCAAGAGGCTATTTCACTCAGTTGGGAACTGCTTCCAATAAAGCATGTTGTTCATTGGCTGCGTCCACCGACCATCCACCCACTAAGTGAAACAGCCTCTTACTGTCTCTATTGCCCTCTCTTTCTAGCGTTGCCACGATTTTATGCTTGACAGGCTATATCTAAATGGTAAATGATCTAAGGATAAAAATGACATAAAAATTCAATTTAGAAATATTATAACACGTAGATAGTTATTAATTTCATTCTCAATATAACTATCAAAGAATATATGTCGGCCAAAATTATTTCCTAAACCAACCGTTACTTGGTATCGCCTAACTGGTAAAATATAAGAATATTAACAAGGTAGGCCTTCCCAATTTAATTTCTGTACTACTATTTCATGTAGAAAGTTTTCAGTATGAAACAGAAACTACAAGTGCAAGTATTTTGTAACTTGTAACTTGTATTTATCTTACAATTGGCTTACCAGTATAACCGGGAGACTTAAGCTAACATAACTAAGGAAAAACATTATTAATTGCACTGTGTCAATTTAAATTTGAGATTGAATAATCCATTAATATCATCGTTAAAACTTTAAAGCAAATGGAGAGTTTCATTTAATAATGAAACAACTTTGAAATGGAACAAAACAAGGATATATTTTTTATATTGACGTGAAATTAACTTTATTAGAAAGATAATCTTCTGACATTATAAATTGAATATGACTTATGACAGCCACGGCTGGCTCGGACGTAGTCTAATCTGGAGGTCCAATTTTCGATGACTTTTTCCAACATTTGTGGCCATATCGGCAATAACGCGGCGAATGTTGTCCTCCAAGTGGTCAATCGTTTCGGGCTTATCGGCGTAGACTAGCGACTTCACATATCCCCACAGAAAATAGTGAATCGCACGATCTTGGAGACCAATTCACGGGTCAGAAAACGTGAAACTATGCAGTTACCAAACTGTTGTTGAAACCACAGATCGTGTGCATCATGATTGTTCAATTGATGAACGAAAAAGTTAGTAATCATGGCTCTATAGCGATCAGCATTGACTGTAACGGTTTGACCAGCATCGTTTTTAAAGAAGTACGGACCAATTATTCCACCAGCCCATCAAGCACACCCAACAGTTTTTCTGGATGTAACGGTGTCTCAACGTGAACTTGAGGATTATCATCACTCCAAATAGGGCAGTTTTGTTTATTGGCGTATCCATTCAACCAAAAGTAAGCTTTATCGCTAAACAAAACCTGAATAAGCGAAACGGACGATAAGCATGAGCGTCTATGGGGACCTTTACAGGTTACCAAGGAAAGATCTTGTTTTTTCAGATTTTGCCATTATCTACTAATAATTTACAAAAATAGGTAAGCTGAAATTTTTTTCATATTTTCGATTATTCATTTACCGAATTTAACATATTAAAATTAAGCCAATATCGACACTAAGGACATTCAGAGTACTGAGTTAAAGAGTGAGAGGGCGTTATCTGAAAATCTTAGGTGCCGATATTGAAGCCACGTTAAAATGTTAAATGACTTACTGTATTGACCCTTCAATTTCATGAGTTCAGAAAAACAAAACAAAAAGGTACTTTAATAAACCGAAATTGTATTTCAAACTTTTTATAATTTAAAAAATAATAATTTACAGAGCAAAACTTATTTTGTAACAATGTTTCTTAATAATTACCACAGTAACAAATCTTAATCATCAATTTTATCCGGTAGAAAATTATGAACGTTAGCCAGGTGACACTTGAAATTCCCTTTTTGCTTGAACTGTTTGTTACAAAACTGACACTGAAACCGCGGTACTTGACCACATTCGTATTTGCGATGCTTCTGCAATGATCCAGAATGTTTGTATTTCTTGTTGCACACTGAACAATGGAACCAAACTTGATTAAACTCATCCATTTTTACAGAGCAAAGTTTGCCTACAATTATACACACACATTGTAAATCGATAAAAAAAAATAAGGCAGGTTTATATGGGATGATATAGTTCTGCGTTATTTCTTGAAGGCTTCAGCGAACATGATAATGACTCTAAAGTTGGAGCAGAAACGCCTTTGCAACTTTTCAATACAAATCTGGTACTGACAAGAAGTGAGGAGTAAAACCCTTATGGAAAGTCAAAATAATGTTATACAAAGAATGGCATCTTTACAATGCAGTTAAGTATTTCAGTAGTTTTAGTATCATCAATATTGATATTGATTTTCTCAGATAAATTTCTAATGTTTGCATATAATATCCAAAACTCATGTTCATTACAAATAGTTTGCTGAATTTCACTACGTATTCTACAAGTGCCTGACATATCCATATTAAAAATCATCAGATACCATAGAATTGCAGCATTTTACTATATAGGAATTGTCCGCTCAGAATTATATCGATCAAAATCCTCAGTCGCCGATATTTGACAAATATGAATGAATGTATTTATCTCTCATTTCCTCAAAAAACAGTGCATGATCGTAAAATGTTGTCGTCCAACTCTTGAGGTATATTGATAATGGCAAGTGAAAAGTTTTCTAAAGCCGCTCTGTTTACTAAACATATCCCTCAAAAATATATCAAATGTTAATTTAAGTTTGGATGGAAATACAGTCAGGCAGTTTTTGTGAATGAGAACAAACTCAAAAAGATATTAACAATTTATTGCAGTGCTATTCATACAACTGTCTTACACAAGAATCGTTGCTCCACTTGTACCCCAAAGTGGTGAGAAAAAACTTTTTACACACTTGAATTAAAGAGTTGTCTACTTCCAGATAATAATCAATAGCCGTACTACGTTTGTTTGTCATTTTGATATTTAAACTCTCAAGTTTACGCTTTCGAGTATGATCAACAATGAACCTGGCTTGATCTCGTTTGCTTTTCGACCAATAGTAATCGTTTATTGCCTTCCTTTGTTCGGGCGTGATTTTGCTAACACATGCTTTCTTGCAACGCTCTGGGCATGGAGGTTTTACGTCATAGTAGTCTCCTACAAAATTAGAAAAGTTTTATGAACTAGATATTTTCGTATAAACAGCATCAACTAACCTATTAAAATATTTATCCGTTTTTTAAGAATTCTGATTTTGGAAACGGTACTAATAAAATATCCCGAATTTTATCATCTTGAGATATTAAGTTAAATTATCAAATTATTTAATACTCAATGCAAAGGGATTTATAAGCTTATGAGTTCGGATTGTAATAGCTTCTAAGTTGTAACAACAACAAAAAATTTTTGTACTAGATACTCTGAACATAAACTGAGGACAGCGATTACTATAACTATATACAGGGTGAGTTTTTTTGATGATCAGTATGGGGATCTCGGAAACTAGCGGAGAGCAATGGTAAAACTGGGTAAGATTTGCAGTTTTACTGGCCCAATTTAATGATACTTTCGGATTTTTGTAAAAAGTCATGGCTTACTAGATATTTTGAAAAAACGATTTAGTGAA
This sequence comes from Octodonta nipae, assembly GCA_034190945.1. Taxonomy (NCBI): domain Eukaryota; kingdom Metazoa; phylum Arthropoda; class Insecta; order Coleoptera; family Chrysomelidae; genus Octodonta; species Octodonta nipae. The sequence goes on along the minus strand of CM067224.1, from coordinate 6,953,420 downwards.
ATCCCTCTAACTCCTTTGTTTTTGATTTTATAAAAAAGTGTAAATATCAAAATTGAAGGGAATTGTATCCCGAATATGATCGTCATGTCCTCGTTTGCGTGACAGCTCTCGTTTTCGAGATATAACACAAACTTATCTCTTTTTGAATGGAAACTATAGTTGGTTATGACCTCAAAAATCCGACATTTTTAGAGCTTTTTAAGGTTATAATACTCGATATATTCATAAAAATAACGGAGTTATGGATGCTTTTCTCTCTTATTTTCACTTTTAACGTAGTTAGCCATGAAATAAATTGATTTATTAATAACTATTCCAAAAAATATTGAACGATTTTTTTATTAGGTATAGCAGACATAACGAAAAAACTAAACAAGTAGGTACTTACAAAAAACTTAAGAAATTAAAGTACATAATAATTGTTTAATTTTTGTTCGAAAAGTCCACCGTTGTTATTTCGACAAAAAATGCATATTTTTAAGATTGACAATACCGCTTTCCTTACAGACCGCCTATCAATTTTTTCAATTGCTTGTAATAGCGCCTCCCTTAGGTCACCAACTGTCTCATACTTTCTTTTGTATACTTTGTTTTTTAGCGCACCCCATAAATAGAAGTCTGTAACTGCCAAATCGGGATACTGGGGTGGCCATTCGCGTGGGCCGTTTCTTCCTATTCAAGAGTTTGGATAGATATTATCTAAGTGTTGTCTTACTAATAACGAGTTATGAGCAGGTGCTTCATCATGTTGGAACCACTCAATTTCTAAACGAGTTCTCAAATTCAAATTATGCAACATGTCCTGGAAAGTGTATTCAAAGAAATGCAAGTAGCGCTCCCCAGTAAGTGATACGTCATAGATAAAAGGCCCCAGAATAGTAGATCCTATGATACCACACCAAACATTAAAACCAAATTTTATCTGGTGTCGTCTTTGTTCTACATGGAAAGGGTTTTCTGTAGCCCAGATATGCTCATTGTATCTATTGAACATACCGCAGTTAGTAAATCTAGTTTCATATGACCATAAGACCTTTAATGGAAACTGTGGATTGCCAAGGCACATGTCTATAAACCATGTACAAAACAAAATACGTCGTCACTAGCATGCAAAGTTTAAGAAACTGAATGTTTGTACGGGTGGAACTTGGGCGCTTTCAGGACCTTAACTACAATTCGTTGAAATGTGCCAGTTTCTGCCGCAATCTCACGAGTTGATGTAGATGGATTTTGCTTTACCGTTGCCAAAACATTTATTTGTGCTGCTTCGTTAATTTGATTACGTAAACTATCTTAAACCCTCTTAAATGTACACAGAGCAGGTTGACGACGATTAAAATATCTATTAAAGTATTCCTCAGCTACATGAACTGAATTTTTATGGCATATGATATAACATTCCACCATATTCAGTTTTTCTTCGTTAGAATATTCCATTTTATCACGAAAACTTGTCAATATCGTCTGTCAATTCAGCATGGAATTACTCTCAAATGAGGAAACGTCAAAGTGAAAACAATCTTTTTCATGGCTACCTACGTTAAAAGTGAAAATAAGACAGAAAAGCATCCATAACTTCGTTATTTTTATGAATAAATATATCGAGTATTATATCGTTGAAAAGCTCTAAAAATGTCCGATTTTTTGAGTTCATAGCCAACTATGGTTTCCATTCAAGAAAAGATAAGTTTGTGTAATATCTCGAAAACGAGATACAATTTCCTTCAATTTTGATATTTACACTTTTTTTATAAACTCAAAAACAAAGGAGCTAGAGGGATTTGACTAAATCGACAGAATTTCGTTTTTTCAAAATATCTAGAAAGCCATGACTTTTTACAAAAATCCGAAAGTGTCATTAAATTGGGCCAGTAAAACTGCAAATCTTTCCGAATTTAACCAATGCTCTATCTCCGCTAGTTTTCGAGATCCCCATACTGATCATCAAAAAAACTCACCCTGTATAATAATGTATTAATCTAATGAAATATATTTAGACCAAATAAAGCTACAAAAAACAACAAATTGCACTGATAAGCTGAGCACCAGTCAGAACATATGACTTCACATGTAAGGATGGTTTGTATAAGTTTGTGATTCCATGGAATGTTGATTTGTCAATGCAAATAGTTCAATATTCGAGCAACTGAGCCCGAGATAGTTTTAGCTTCAAACATATATTTTGTTTAATAAAATTCAAGAATATTAAACATAACAGGTAAGTACAATAATGATCATAAAATTGAATTAAATTATTAGTTTTTGAACTCATAAAATCTGCAATGTAATACACTTAAGGGCTAAGTATTGTATGCTAAGTTTTGGAACCTTTTTTGAATATACTATGTTCATAAAAAATAATAATTATTTAAGACGGATGATTGAAAAAGCACTTATTTGCCAGAGAATTTTACATCAATAGGAATAATTTAGTAAACCAAAATACGTGCGAAAAAAAACACTGATTCTGCTTTTCCGGATGTGGACCGCGTCATTTTTTAGAATTAATTTATTTATATATCTGAAACCAGCATATAAACAAAGTTTTCCGACGTTTCGTGTGGAGCAGTATACATAGATGAAACAGGTCAATCTATAAACACCCGTCTATGTGAGCACAAACGGTGTTTGAAAACGGACCTGCTATCAAACTCTGCTGTGGCTGAACATCATCACGAAACATTCCTCTGTCGTGACCAAATCTTCGTATCATTTCAGCAGAAAATTCCGTAAGGCCTTTGAAATCGCCAAAATTCCCAAGAATTTCAACCGAGACAAAGGTTTGGAACTTTCTACCATCTGGCAACCCTGCATCAACATTTCAACAGAAATTGCATCAACGAAATAAATCACTTACATTACCTACTAACAAAAATTCGAGAAATCTATTCTCAAATATCAGGACGACCATAAAACAATCCAAAAATAATCTCATTAAGTGCCTCCTACCTAAAATTTCAGGTGGCCAATTATTATTTCTTTGCTTGCTATATCCAAAGTATTAGTTCATTTATAATTTGTGTGTCAGTGTGACATTTTTAAAAGAGTGAGTTCAAAGTGTGTTTGTGAGAATAAGACGAAATGAATAGAGTCGGCGCAAGGTAAGTAACTTTTTTTTGTTTTCTTCTTGAAAAAGACCCTTTCTCACAGAACTAAATCATTTTCAATGAAAAATTACATAATCCTGTATAATTGGTAATTCGGGAAGGTAATAACTTTCTTTTTTTTACTTTGGTTATGACAAAAACACATACACAAATAGATATTTTGGCACAGAATCTTCCCGAATGTACGTGACACAGAAATGAATTTATCAAAAATTAATACTTAAAATGACTAAATTATCTTATTGCCACCTAATGATTACTGCTAAAAACTTACAGGTGACGTCACCCTAACGTAATTTTTTACCTAAAATTATATCTAATAGTTGACGATACCTTCATAATGCAACAAAAACTTAACTTACCACCCCGTCGAGATTCAAAACAAACATTTTTAGTTTCAAACTCTTGTGCAGTGCTGTTTTAACTTTCCACCAAACGGGCACGATATTAAGAATAGCAATAAAGCCCTCCTTGCATTCAGGTGTCCCAACCGTCGTATTGTCATTGGTCTATACAAATTGGCTTTTCCTGAGGGTCAGGATCTTACAAATGCTCTTATTGCCTGGTCCATATATCACTGTCCAATAGGTATTTTAGGGTAACTCATAACAATTACTCTATTCTAGTTCAAAATATAACTTTTATTTATCAAAATATATAATCATATATAGATATACTTTAAAAGGTACAATCTACCCTCTGGACCGAATTTTTAGGACAACTGTCACAATATACATATTTTTTTTACAAAAAAGGCAGAATATTGCTGAACTTATTGCTTAGAAATTACATTCATATAAATGCAGGAATATTAAAAAATAATCTTATTTAGATAACATGTAAAAGGCATGTCTTTTTATCACTACAGAGTATTCTTAAATAGCGTAAATGGAATGTTGTTTAAAACAAAATGTAAATGGTAATATTATTGTCTTTATGCAGTCACTTTTATATCTAAACAAAAGGAACTAGCTCCTAACTATTCGGAGCATCTATTGTTAACGATGTGTTTAACAAATTCCAGTGAGAAACTGTACTGTTAAGTTATGGCTTAAAGGAACAAGATAAAGCGTTACAAAGCTGGAGATTGTTCTTATAAGGAACAAGACTACTACCAAAAATGTATTAAAAATTATTTTACTACAGAATGTATTGTTGGAAAGAAGAACTACTTGATGGTACATGTGATTCAAATAGTTTTACCGCTCTAGAAGATGAGTCTACTAGGAATACTAAACGAGAAGTTTGTGACTTAAAGGGCACGAACATGGATTATCTCATTTTGACGTTTTATCTATGTTTGTTATGAGTGTTCCAATTTGAGGTTAATTTTTAAATTTGCCGCCATTTATATTTTTTGTACTAGAATATCGTATGTTATTTGACAGATGACAAGTAGGAATATTCCGGTTATTAAAATGGAGAAATATACGATTGAGCAACGCGTGTTTATTATTAAAAATTATTTTAAATTTGGTGAAAATTGTGCAGACGTTGGAAGAAAATTTCGTACAGAATATGGAAGATCCACAAACAATTGATGACCTAAAGGAGAACATTATTGACTGTTTTCAAGTAATTGAACCGCAGTTATGCCAGAAAGTTATCGAAAATTTTGGCAAAAGATTAGAAGCTTGTGGTACAGCAGTAGGTGGTCACTTACAAGATATTGTTTTCCATAACTAAACCGAAACAATTATACCTCTCATTTGAAATAAAAGATGGATGAAAGCTTTTATTGTTTTAAAAATTTTAGAGAAAGAAAACTGTTTTTTATATTTTTGTCTGGTTCTACCACTAGCAGTTGGTAAGTTCTAAGTTTAAATGTAAACTTCACTTTCAAAGTTATTTGAAGTTCTTTTAGAATTTTTGAAACTGAAATCTTTCCTTGTAATCTTAAGAGAATTTTATATTCAAGTTCTTCTGTGGTCGTTCAGATAAAGGTATGTATACACGTTACAAGGTTATCATTCTCAAAATCATGAAAAACTTATACAGCAGAGTTAGAAAAAAGAGACTTCAACAACAGTTATTGAATCAGCGATAACCTTACATGTATACTCGTAGTATTTTCAAAATTATTACATAGGTTATTCCTAAGAATTAACCTCCAAAGGACCTTGCCAAAATATGATAATCGGTTCAAACCTTGTCAAGACATTGAAGCCTGAGTTTCGTGGGTTAATCAAACACTGTTTCTTTTAGTGGAAAAAATACAATTTAACCTTAGCACTGTCGGACAAAGCCCATATTCCCCAGATCTGGCCCCATCTGGCTATTATTTGCACAAAGATCTCAACAAGATGCTCCAGCAAATGAGAGGTCCAAGTCACCAGCAAAGCCTAATTTAAGGCCAAATACCAATTTTCAAGGCATCGAAAGTTTAGAAAAGTAGAGGAACAAATGTATTATTAAAGCAATCTCATTATCTCATAAGCACTTCAACAGACTCATCAAGATCTATCGTTTAGAGCTTTAGTGATCAGAAAAGAAACACTTTAGTTGACCACTTGGAATCTGGGGGGCAGTATGGCTCAGAGGTTCTACTCTTTTTTGAAAAACTAACCCTTTGACACTCAGTATGGAACACCAGAGCCATGACGGTTAATAGGGGAGTATCTGCAGCATTTTGGTTGGGGGGGGGGGGAAGAAAAATAAAAAATAAGTCTATGTAGGAAATCAACTTCAATGTAATGTCAACATTTGTAGGGGGTTATATACCCTATGCCTGCGGGGGTAGCTTTTGTAATAATTTCACCCCAAAAACAGTTCTAATTTAAAGTAGTTTACTCAAAACAAAATCAACTTTAAAACAGCCCAAAATGTCCAGAATTTTTACAGTTTTGGCACTCTACAATGTAACAAAATAATCTCCAGCTCTTTGACAGGAGTATTTTCACCAGTTAATGGAATGCATAGATGTACATACATTAGGAAAAAGTAAAATGTCTTTTATATTATCACTTACAAACTTAACAATCACCTTATGCAAAAGCAGTGTACAAAATAGCTATCTTATAAAATATATCGTCATATTTATTTTTATACAATCATAAGAAATATCGTTGAAAAACGATAAGTTTCTGATATTTAACGTTAATAAAATTTATTAATTTGAATTGAATAACACTACTAATGTGTCATCTGGTGGTAAGATTTAAAACGTTTAAAACGAGTCGCTATATTTAAAAATATATCCTTAATGAAATATCAAAGTTGGACAGTGACTACAATAATCAAACACAAAATTCAAAATTTCAAATGAATTCATATTTAATAGTCTGCAAAACGTCAAATAAAAAAAAACTTAATAAAATGATCTGTTCAATTGCTTTTGTTTATTTTAGTCACAACAAACAATAGGCAATTTTTGTAGTCGCTATCAACTAAAAATCTTCTTGTAGTCTAAATCACTACTTGAAATACCACTTGATTAAAGTTTAACAGTATTTAAACACAGTCCCAGGATCATTTGTTGCTAGATGACCCTTGGAAAAATATACGAAAGCCTCATACCCTTCCAAAAGACAAGCTAAGTTAGCTATGTAAGTGTACGACATATCAAAATTCTCACAGGAATTTTGGAACAGTATACTTAAAATTAGTTTATTAGACCAAAATTTTATATAAAGGGTGTTCCAATTTGAGGTTAATTTTTAAATTTGCCGCCATTTATATTTTGTTACTAGAATATCACAAGTTATTTGACAGATGAGAAGTAGGAATCTTCCGGTTTTTAAAAATGGAGAGATTGATTGATTTTGTACAGAATATGGAAGAGAAAATTGTCCATCAAATGTTACCATTGGAAAAATTTTTCAAAAATTTGTGAAAACTAATTCAGTAAAAGTTGAAAAAAGAAAAACATCGTAGTGGACGTTCAGAAGAAAATATTGCAGCTGTTACTGCTAGTTTTGTTGAACACCCAAAAACATTAACTCGTCATCGTGTACAGCAATTGAACATTCTAAAATCCACTTTATTCAGAATTTTGCACAAAGATCTTCATTTAAAGTCTTACAGTATTGAGATAATGCAAGAAATAAAGCCAAAAGACTTTGGTTTACGTCGTCAATTCGTTAATTGGGCCATACAACAGAAACTTGAAAATGTGAATTTTTTCAACAAAAAAATCGATGAATTAAGTGGATTTGATAAAAAGCAAAATTGTCGAATCTGGGGTGAAGGAAATCCACGAGAAATAATGGACAGACCGATGCATTCACAAAAAGTAACTGTTTGGTGTGGTTTTTGGACTGGTGGAGTGACTGGTCCATACTTTTTTGAAGATGGCAATGGAAATGCTTATGAACGGTGTTCGATATCGAACGATGCTTACTAACTTTTTGTGGGGTGAATTGGAGCATATTGATGTGCAAAATATGTGGTTCCAACAGGACGGTACAAGTCATTAAGCAGCAGAAACAATCAACCTCTTGAAACAGAAATTTGGTAATCGAATAATTGCTCGAAGAGGAAACATTAATTGGCCCCTTAGATTTTGCGATCTAAAACCTCTAGATTTTTTCCTAGGGAGCTATTTGAAAAAAAAAAGTTCTATGCCAAAGATTTGATCATTCTCAAATAATTTGTGTATTTTATTAAAAATTTAAAAAATAACCACAAATTGGAACACCCTTTACATGTGCAAAATTGATAAAAGCTCTTTTGGAACTGCTAAAACTATTAGAAAATATTTTTATTTATGAATTTTGTAATTTGCTAAGACGCATGGTATATTTTTTCAGGTACATACATAATACATAACAAGAAAAATCACTGAAATATTGTGTGGTTTGAAATCAACTAGGTTGGTTCAAAATTTCATATGTCGAAACATGTTAATGTCAGGTTCCCAGTATGAGAATCTCGTACATTTGCCTAACCATCATCTCCAATTTTACTTCACGATGGTGATAGCTTAGCTGTTGAAACGACTTTGAGAGAATAAATAAAGGTTTGATGTTAGGATAGAAACCTTTGTGTTTATACAGGGTGAGCCAATAGTACGTGGATGGAAGATTGTGGCTATACTGACATATTTTAAAACTCTGCCACCAAGGAAGGGTAAGGGATAGTGAGATATACCAACCAAAAAATACTTTCACTGAAATTGCGAGACATGTACAGGGTGATTCATATTTAAGTTACATTTTTTTAAATGGAACACACTGTACATTATTACAAATTTGGATTTCTCTGTCAATTTTACTAAAACTGTATTCAATATCGGAGGTCAGAGGATTAAAATACACATTAGTATAGCCTCAATCTTCCGTCCATTATTGGCTCACCATGTATATCCCTAACTCGCTTTTATCAAATTACAGCGATTTCGAAGTAGTGAGTCCGACTACTGAATACCAAAAACATAAATCATACAGTATCGGTAGCGTTTGCCGTATTTATGGAATCACTATGAACTCTGAGTGTATGCCTGGTAACGTGGACTTTCTGGTACGCCCTGTATGAGCAATGGGCGCACTTAAATTGAGGCTCTTTCCCGCACTCCCACTTCATGTGATTCCTAAGCGAACTCTTCAACTTGTAGGCTCTTCCGCATTTGGGGCATGTCACTCGAGGCATGGTTTTCTCCTCACCAGGTTCGCTTTTCACCAGGGGATAGTCGCTCATGTTCTGCCTAAGGAGTGCCATCGATATTGCAAGATGATCGGGTACTCTGCTAGTCAATAGCAACTTTTTTCCTAAAATTTTATTATGTGAGCAAATATAAAACTATGAGACCGGTTCCCTTCCCAGGTAGCATGACAGGAGAAAATAGCCCAGAAAATGAAGCAGAAATAAATAATAGAGTAGAAGATATGTCTTCCAAGTATTATTTGTGGTATATTCTTGATTATTTTTATATGTTCTTGGGAAATAACACCACAATCGAAACAAAAATCTGTATATTCAAGGACCAAACCAAGTCTATTTTGACCTCGTTTCCAATGGCTTTAACTTGTATTGAAAATATAAAATGCAAAATGAAAGTTTCATATATGACATTAAATTGACATAAGAAAAATTTGTTGTTGTCTAGATATACAGGTAGCACAAAAAATTCTAAAGATCATGTATTACAGTTAAAGAGCTTCAAGTTGGAAGAACTTGAAAGTGTTGTCTTTAGAATTTATAAGTGGCGTCCCTAGGTACGACTTTCATATAAGATAGCGTATTCGCCAAAAATGCGTTCAAAGAATTATTTTATTTCAGTGATCCCATTAACGCCAGTAGATTGCCTATTTGTTTCCAACTATTTTTACAATTTTGAACTTCTTGTTTTACCAGAAGTAATGTCGATTTTAAAATTTGCAATGAAACACCCTGTATAGTATTTTAGTTGCTGATGAAACATTTTATTGCTAATACAAAAATATCGGGTTGATATTGTTTACTTCAATACCTACCAAGATATTAACAGAAAAGTAACTAAGGAAATGAAAAATTCGATGGTAGCTAAACTCGGTTCTGATTTCATTTACGCCCGATATAAACCCACCGCTCGGTAAGGATTTGTATGTCTATTGGCGAATCGGTAGCATTATACCGTCACAGCCAACAGCACTGCTTGTTCCATAGTCGAATACACGTGCGTTTGTTTAAATTAGGCGCAAATTAAATCTAAATCAAGTTTAGTAGTCCATGAAATCCATTGCAGAAGTGACAGTAGTTGTCAAAATAAGTTATTAGTTTTTTTATTTGAACGTAAAAAGATTGTATTGTTTTATTTTGAATGTTCATCTGGGATTTTCTCTCCTCGCAATGGTTTCTGAAAAATACAGATAAGTTAATAATTTTTGAGAAAGAGTTATGTTTGATAAAGGAAGTTTTAGAACAAAACGAATACCCAAGATATCTCATAAACAAAACAATTTACCAAATCGAGAAAAAACAAAGAAACCAACAAACGACACAAGCAACACACAATACTTCCAATTTAAATAACAACACACAAACTGATATTAACTCTACAATTATAAACGTTATTCCTTATGTTTCCGACCTCTCCGAAAAAATTAAACGTATTGGCAATAAATACCAAGTAAAAACGATTTTAAAAACAAATAATACTTTAAGATCAAATTTGACAAAAACAAAAGCGGAAAACGGTACTCAAAGTTCCAAAAATTGTGTGTACAGTGTATCTTGTGCCTGCGGAAAAACATATACCGGTGAGACAACACGACCTCTCCAAATTAGAACAAAAGAGCACCAATACAACGTCTCAAGAAGACATATAGACAGATCAAGATTGGCAAATCATGTACTCACGAATAATGGTACACACAAAATGGACTGGAATAAGACAAAAATACTACTTAAAGAAGAACATACCAAAAAAAGAAAAATCAAAGAAAGTGTCTGCATGTTGTTGAATAATGGAGAAATCTACACCCTCTGTAGAGATACCGGTTGCATGGCAACAACTTCTGACGAATGAACATCAAAAAGGAAACTTCAAAGTCAATTAATCAGTCAATAGACATTACCAAAAAAGTCATGCGAATATAGTGCAAAACATTCACAAACATTGTTCGACAATATATCAGGAATCGAAACGTCACAAAAAAACAGATAAGTACAACACAAAATACACAACATATTATAGTGGAATACTAGTTGACAAATCTGTAGACCTACTTTCTCACAGCTAATCCTGCGGGAGAGTTTTTTCTATAAGAGAGCAACTAGTGTTCCGGGCAGTTTCCACAAACTGCCCTTAGATACTACACCTTGATATTCAAGTACTTAACTTATCTGTATTTTTCAGAAACCATTGCGAGGAGAGAAAATCCCAGATGAACATTCAAAATAATCATGTACCTCCTCAATCATTTAGAAACTACTTATGTATTGTTTTAATTTGATCGTAAAATGGCCGAATTAAGTGAAAGAGAAAGAACAGAAATATTAATGATGATTGGGTATGGGAAGAGGAAAAGGACGCATCAAGAAGTTTGGGACCTTTTTAACATTGTTCATCCGAATACACAAATATCCCGTTCAGTAGTGACGAAAACTTTTCGAAGGTACGACACAAGTGGAACAGTTAGCAATTTACCAAAAAGTGGACGGTTAAAAAAGTGCAAGTAATGAAGGTGTAGCTCAAAATGTTGCTATATCTTTGGAAGAAAATCCTCACTTATCACTACCAACTTCGCCAATATGCATGGAATTAGCTGTCGTTCAGTAGGAAGGATATTAAGGCGAGAAAAATATCATCCATACAAAATTCGCCTCGTTCAAGAACTCTCCAAAGGCGATTTCGACAGACGTTTGCAATTTTGTGAAACGATGATGGATATTTGTAACCGTGATAATAATTTTATAAGAAATGTGGTGTTTTCAGACGAGGCTACATTTTGTTTAAATGGTACGGTTAATCGACATAACTGCCGCTACTGGTACTGGCAAAATAATCCTAATTGGGTACAAGAGGCACACAACATTCCCAAAAATTGAAGGTTTGGGCCAGCATTTATAACAACAGAATCGTGGGACCCTTCTTCCTACAAGAAACTTTAAACGGAGACAGGTATTTACAGCTCTTGGAGACACAAGTTATTCTGGCATTGGAGGTAAATGGACAATTACCAAATAATATCTGGTTTCAGCAGGATGGAGCACCACCCCATTAAACTCGCATTGTTGAGATCATTTAGATAGGACATTTCATGATAGATGGATTGGAAGAAGTGGTACTTATGAACTGCCTGCACGAAGTATCAACCTTAATCCACTAGACTATTTTCTGTGGGGTTACTTAAAGTCTAAGGTTTATGTTGATAGACTAAATAATTTGCAAGAATTAGCTGCAAGAATAACTCAAGACATCCAGAGAATTAAACTAGAAGTAATAGCTAATGTTACTAGAGAATTTAAAAACCGACTTGGTTATTGCCAAGAAGTAAACGGTACTCAGTTTGAACATCTAATACATTAAGTTTAGTTAAATTTAGTTTCAATGTTTTGAAACTCACTTAGATTTAGTTAATAATTATGATTATGTATTACTTTAATGGATATTAGATTTTTCCTTTCCTTAATTACTTTTCTGTTAATATCTCGGTAGGTATTAAAGTAAACAATATCAAAACCGATATTTTTGTATTCGCAATAAAATGTTTCATCAGAAACTAAAATACTATACAGGGTGTTTCATTGCAAATTTTAAAATCGACATTACTTCCGGTAAAACAGGAGTTCAAAATTGTAAAAAAATTTGGAAACAAATAGGCAATCTTCTGTAGTACCCACCTTCCAAATTTCATTTTGATATCTCTAATAATTCCAGAGATATTTGCTTTGTTCCACACATTTGCCCATCACTGTATATCCGGTTGATATATTTGTGTCCGAAGTTACACAAGCCTAATTCGCAAGGAATCTAGTATATGCAGTTTTTTGAGTCCTGAGATTTGTTAGTTGGTTTTGTTTTCGATATTAGTGATTTAGTGTATTTCTTGTTTTGAATGCTGTTTTGACATTAAATCTGTTGCCCACTCGTTTCAATCTTTCAGAGAGACCCTGTATATATGGAATAGTTGTAACTATAATGTGGTTGTCCTGTTCTGAGTAGTAGTGTTGCTAGGAAAAATTCCGGGTTGATTCCGATGGTTTGTTAACTGTCCAAGTCTGTTTAATTCTTTGTTGATAAATTTTGTAGAGTAACTGTTTCCAGTAAGAATATTTTTTTAAATTGTTTTTTCTGCATTGAGTTTGTTATCACTAGAACAGTTAGTCTTTGGTCTATCAAATAATGACTTAATAACACCTTTCTTTACTGTATTCAGATGATCTTAATGCCGGTGAGAAACAAGAACCCATGGCCATGCCAATATCTTGTTGGTAAAAGTCATCGTTTAATTGAAAGTATGCAGCTTTGTTGCAATATGTAATTATATGTTAAATGGGAATTATTGTAAAAATGTTGTTTTTGCCCTTTTTCCTTTTTAGTAGAAACTAAATGCAGGACATTTACATTTTCTGTTGATAAAAACCTCATTGTAAATGGCAGCTTTTTGTAAAATGTTTAATGGTAGGAGTTTAGAAATTTTAATATAGACAATTATATTTTTAATACCTACTGTTACATCTCACATCTCACATATCGAAATTTCACTTTCTCAAGCTAACATATAGCTTGAGCTAAAATATAGCTAATATATAGCGCTGCGGTCGGCTTTCTGGGCATGCACACTGGGTACCTATTTCTCTTCCATACGCACTGACGCAATTATAGTCTGATTCTTCCTTGTTTATGTTGTTTACTGAGTGCTTATGATGCCTCCGATAATCGTGAGTCCCGTCGACTGTGAAGTACGTCCTGTTATTAGATTTCTTAGTGCTAAAGTCCTAGAACGGACAAAACACTGTGAGTGATGGAATGGTAAGAAAGTGGGTGAGAGCATTTAAAGATGGCCATATAAATGTGCATGATGAACAACGATGTGGGCGTCCTTCGGCCATTAATGACAGAAAAGGAGTATTGCCTCGTAATGAGGCAATCAATGCAGCAGCATACTGTAAGACATTGAGCAATCTGCGCCGTTCAATCCAGAACAAAAGACGTGTCAATTAGAGCAAGGGCATCGTTTTGCTGCATGACAATGCCCGTTCCCATGTGGCTAAGCAGACCAAAGATCTCATCATATCTTTTAAATGGGAAACTGTATACCATCCTCCGTATAGCCCTGATCTGGAGCCCAGTGATTACCATCTGTTCCTTCACTTGAAGAAACATGCAGTGGTTAACAAGTAAGGCCGCAGACTTCTATGACGAGGGTATTCAGAAACGGATACAACGTTATGACAAGTGCCTCAACATTGGACTAAATTATGTAGAACAGTAGATGAATATACAACTTTCATGTAAAAAGTAAAATTATTCATATATCTTTGCATCTCTATTTTTAATTTCACAACAGTACCTACTTAAAACACGCCTCCTGTGATGTGGTGAAATAAAATAAATATTACTTAACAAAAAATACTGTCTTTCAGATGTTAAGTTGATATCATTTCACATAATGGGATAAGCTCTAGAAGTTGTTTTCTGAATATTTCTTTATTTGTAAATTATCAAAAATAATGTCAACAGAAGTATGTAACGTAACTTTTTGTTTATTATCAAAAATCGCATTTCAACAAATTTAAATTACTGAAAATTTTTCCAAATTCTTCCCCAATTTCCGGATGTAGATTTTTTACGTGTTTCTTGATATCGTATCGCTGCCGAAAACATTTCCTGCAATAAGGGCATTGAAATTGTTTCGGCTGATTGCATTCGAATCTGCGATGCCTCCAAAGGGAGGAGTAAGCTTGGTACACCCTTTTGCAAGTATGACACGCGTATCCTGGACCTCCTAAAAATATAATTTCAGAATATTCGACAATATTAACAAATTCACAATACATTAAACTGGAAACAAAACGTTAAAACGTGTCTTACCGAACCAAACTTCATTAAATGCACTACCACTGAATTACTAAAATCTCAAAGAATGTTTATTTGTATGAAACAAATCATACAAAGACATCTCAAGGCAAAATATGACGCCATTATTTTAGTAGAAAGTTGTTTACTTCAACCAATCGTCTGAACGAACGAGAATACATCGGTTCTGGGCACAACTCTTCTTAAGTTGCACTACCATTAAATTACTAAAATCTCAGAGAATGTTTATTTCTATGTAACAAATCATACAAAAACACCTTAAAGCATAATATGACGCCATTATTTTACTTAAAAGTTATTTACTTCAACCAATCCTTTGAACGAACGAGAATAAATCGTTTCTGGGCATAACTCTTCATAACTTGCACTACCGTTAAATTAAAAAATTTCAAACAATGTTTATTTGTATGAAACAAATCATATAAAAACACCTCAAGGGATAATATGACGCCATTATTTTACTAGAGAGTTGATTACTTCAACGAATCCTTTGAACGAACGAGAATAAATCGTTTCTGGGTATAACTCTTCATAAATTGCACTACCATTAAATAACTAAAATCTAAAAGAATGTTTATTTGTATGTAACAAATCATACAAAACCACCTCAAGGCATAATATGACGCCATTATTTTACTATAAAATTGTTTACTTCAACCAAGGAGAATAAATCGTTTCTAGGTATAACCCTTCATAACCTGCACTACGATTAAATTACTAAAATCTCAAAGAATGTTTATTTTATGAAACAAATCATACAAAAGCATTATTTTACTAGAAAGTTGTCTTCAACCACTACTTTGCACCAACGAGAATATATCGTTTCTGAACATAACTCTTCACGAGTTGGACTACCATTATTATTAAAATTTCAAACGATCCATATTTATGTAAAACAAATTATATAGAAACACCTTGCAGTATATAATATGACGGGCAAATTTGCCCTTCAAAAGTTGAGATATAATTAAATATGCAAACTGTAAAAAACTCCTAAAATAAAAAAAGGCAAAAAGGACATAAAATATCAACAATGTTAAAAATGTCAAAAAACGCAGCAATGTCAAAATGTAAAAATGTGACAAATGTAAAAAGTTTGTAGATGACAAAAATGTCGTTAATATAAAAAAATGCCAAATACACCAAAAATTTCAAAAAATATATAAAAATTTTCAAAAATGTTAAAATGCCAAAATGTAAAAATGTTGAAAATGTCATTAATTCCAAAAATTACCAAAAATTTTAAAATGTTAATTTAAGCTTACTCTTCAAAAATCGATTTTCACTTTAAGTCACTGTTTTTGAGGTAACAAATAAAAGAAAGTTTAATTAGTTATTGCATCAAGATGCAAACATAAATATAAAAAAAACCTGAAAATATGTAAACCATCAAAAATATTATAAAAAAATTATAAAATATTTTAAATTACATCTTAGAATTGTGCCTTTTTAATCCATAGTTTCTTAACCATTGACAACGGGGTCTGATCTAGACCCCGAAACGTTTGGAATATACAGAAATTTTCTTTAAACTGTGGTGTTATTTTCTAAGAAGCACTTAGACATTGAAAAATATGCTACAAGTATCATTCAGAAAACAAATGGTCAAAATGTCAGAAATATTGAAAATGTCAAAAATATCAAAAATGTCAAAAATCGTATAAATGTCAAAGATGTTGACTATGTCAAAAATGATAAATATGTAAAAAATATCAAAAATTTCATAACTGAAAAAAATATCAAAAATTTCAAAATTTTCAATAATGTAAAATTGTCAAAATGACAAAAATGTAAAAATTTAATAAATTTCAAAAATTTGATTATTGTTAAAAATGTCAAAAATGTCCAAAGTGTACGAATACATACATATTTTGAACGAATACTTCACATTAGACAACATGGTTCTCTAAAAATAACAGCCATGAAATATTTAAATGTTTATTATGGAAATACATAACACCAAAACGTACTAAGCCTATACCATATTCATTATCGACTAAAGACGCAAAGATATAATTCATTACAACACAAAATGTCTAACTAAAATTTCATGTCTTACAAAATAACCATAACTATAATCTAGAAATACATTCAAAGAAGCCACCACCCAGTGCCCTAAGACTATACGATTATATATGTAATACTGCTATTAATCTGACAAACATTACAAATTAAGTAAAAAATATGTAATACTAAAACAACCTATCAGTTTTACAATTTGTTCTCTACAAAATAATTCGTTACCATCTACTCCTAAAGAGAAATTAATTTATTATTTTGTTCCATAATTCATGTCACCCGTCTTACATGGAATGCTGCAAAAATATTGCAAAGATTCTTTAGTTGTGAAAAGGTTACTAAAAGTTAAAACATGTTCCAGTTTACATTAAGCTTGCTTGTTGTGTCTACTAAATCGTAGTCATTTCAAAACTTATGACAGGATTAAAGTTATATCAAAAAACTATTTGGTCAAAAACATGCCGATAGCTGATCAATAAGTTCTGGTAAAAGAAATACTCATATTTGTAGAGGAAAATATAGGAATACAAATGACATCGGGCAAGTGAAATAAACGGCATAAAGACGGTGTTACCAAAACCCAAGGCACCTGCGGGAGTGATGTTTACACAAAACAGGCATAGATGATTTGAAATAGATTTTAAACCAGGCTAGAATTCAACATATGTAGCAGTTCTGAAAAAAAACTCAATACTGTAACAAGTAAATACTATTAAAAGTGGCAAAGTTTCTATCCATAGATATATCTCTATCAAATAATCCCCAGTTCAACAGTATGGACCAAATGTTATTAGTTTGTAAGAACCCACGAGATTAGAATGATTATATGATATTGAGGTAAAGTACTGAACCAAGCTGATGACAATAATTGGTTGTTTACTGCCAAGATAACTAGAAAGACAGTCAAATTTTAAAATATACTGGGCTAAATGTCAGCCATTTGGAAAAAATGACAACATGAACCGTTTGATCTTTGGTGATTCGTTTTTACACAACATTGATTTTGAAATAGTAGCCAGGCCAGAATGTAATCTTCAGTACAGTACAGAAAGTTATCCCAACTGTTGATATTTCGTCATAAAAAGTTCCGCGAATGCCTTGAATCCATGACATTATATTTACAAGAGTCATAGTAATTACGTTCATAATTTTGGAAATTTTTTTGGAATAATGAAAATACAGTATACACGGAGTTCATAGAAAATTTGCTAGAGAAACATCTTACAATGAATAAGGAAGGTTTAAAATTTCTTTCCATTTGTATGCAACTATATATTGTAATCTGGTGAACATTATCCATTATTTAATTTTCTAGTCACCGTAGCTGCAAGCAACGAATTCAAGGGAAGCTTATAAAATATGGATATCTCGGCTATACTGAGCTTAACAAGGAAAAGCAACTAAAGTAGGAGACAGTAACCTCATCTAAAACAACATTTTTCTGTTGAGACATTCAACTTTGTACTGTCAAATATTTTTCTCTGGATTGCCAAATGAAGTAATAAAACTGGAACTATGGACGTAGTCTACCAGTTCATAAAGAAATCATCATGTTTAAATTCATGAAAAGAAATAAACTCAAATAGAAAAAAAAACAAGTAAACAAGTACACTGTCCCAAAATATACCAGAAGCTGTATCAAAGATCCTTCTTTCTACATGAGCAAGGCAATATCAAGAAAAAAATAGGTTTAAGGAATCCAAGTATTCATATTGAAATATGCAGAACTAATTTTACTTATCAACTAGAAAAACCCTGCCAAAACCCAAACAGATCAATTAAATATAAAGACATGCTGAACATATAAATGAACGAAGCAAGTAAAGGACCAAATATCGAAATTTAAGACCTTACACTACACTTAATTGGTATTCATCATATCACTGATTTCAGTTGTAGATACGAACATAGTTTCTGCATCATCTTCATGTTCAATAATTGGACCTGGAGAGGCAAGCAAGTGTTCTAAATCCGAGACCACGGTTGTTATGTCCCCTTGGTCTGCCTGATTTGCCTCAGCCTGTTCGTTGAAGCCGAAGTTGTTCTCTAGATACCAGCAAATATGGAATGACCACCATCATCGATAGAAGAGTGGTCTACCAATTCTGTTCTTCAGCAGATACAGTGCGAAGTGACCTTCTTATTTGGTGGTTTACGTTTGGGTTTGGATGGAGGTTTGCTTGGAACGGGTTTTCCACCTTAGCACCGCGCTTCTTGTTTGGTGATTGGCTTTGATGGTGCGACTTGAGATTGTTTGTCCAAACTTGTTTGGATTCAACTTCGGGTTTT